>CAXKWD010000006.1:16268128-17468128 GCA_964059195.1 Ectobius pallidus
GTCTTGGTCTTGGTCTTGGTCTTGGTCTTGGTCTTGGTCTTGGTCTTGGTCTTGGTCTTGGTCTTGGTCTTGGTCTTGGTCTTGGTCTTGGTCTTGGTCTTGGTCTTGGTCTTGGTCTTGGTCTTGGTCTTGGTCTTGGTCTTGGTCTTGGTCTTGTTTCTCGGTCTTGGTCTTGGTCTTGGTCTTGGTCTTGGTCTTGGTCTTGGTCTTGGTCTTGGTCTTGGTCTATATATGTGTATGTGAAATGAAGGTCTACTCTCCTAGAAATGAAGTGATTGTGTTATGTGTGTATGTGAATGTGTAATTTTTCACCTTTCTATGTATAAAAGTCGATATTTATAGTTATTTTACGAGCAAACTTCGTTATTTTCGCTAATTTATGTGGAAAATTTGGTACTTATAATGAATTTATGTAAAAACGTAGAGCACGTACTTAAACATATAGCGTGAACATAAAATAGTTGATAATTTTATATGTAAACAGTAATTTCAAAATGATATCCACTATGCTGTACAATATATAAAAGATGTATAGATTGTGGGATAAAGGTAAGAGATTGATGGACTCCGATGAATATCTTGATATAATATTTGAAATGTGTTGTATATTATGTGCAAGAACCTGTAGAAACTCATTTATAATTTTTATTTCTATTTCACATACATGAATGAAATGCAAAAACTGAACCCTTATCTACTAGAATATTATTACCATAGCGTTAAGGAAAAACATACAAAGAACTCTAAGAAAAGTTATGGAAGAATATCTTTCATAATGTTCTATACCAAACCTGAAGTAATAAAAGAGTACTTCTTAGGGATAGTTTGACTGTAGAAATGGAATACCTATATAGAACAAGCATATCCGAAAAATTAAAATGAAATATTGTGAAGACTAGCGGATACAATGACTTTAAATTTGAAACAATATTACAAATAACTATTAGGTGCTCTGTAAATTATGATAAAGATCTCGCAAAAAATTATATTTGTTTCAAGTGCATTTAAAATATGGGTCTAAGACATGTCGAGTTCAAAGGCATTTTAAGTAATGATGAGAACTTAAGCATATTATCTTTAAAAGCTAAACTTGTGATGTATTATATAAAAAAATGTATGTTAACTTGGTAATAATCCCATTTTGTTAGGATAATTAGGTAGGTTGTATGATAAAAAGAAAAAATTGATGGACTATTGTATAGGTTCAGTTAAACATCAGTGGAAAGCTGAGAAACTAATTCAAACATGATGGTGCAAACTAGGTAAAAATCTATGACATTTTGCATACTAAGGAGATGGTACCACATTATAAAAGAAATGCGTAAAGAACATCACTTTGAAGCAAAATGGAGATGATTAGGTGATCTGTAAATTATGATAAAGATCTCGTAAAAATATTACTTGTGTCAAGTGTTTATAAAATATGGGTCTAAGACTGGTTGAGTTCAAATGTATTTTAAGTAATGATGAGAACTTAGGCAATGACTTTAAATTTAAAACAATATTACCAATAACTATTAGGTGCCGCGAAACATGAACAGGTTATGAAATTTATGCGATATCTAAGTCTTATTTCCAAGTTTCATACATGAAGCAGATGTAAAACCTGAACCTCAACATTGTATTGATAACATAGCTATGGTAACTTATATCTAATTGAATATTATAATCAGGACGTTAGGGAAAAAGCATGCAAAATATAAATGCTTATTATGGAAATTATACGCGATATCTTTTTTCCTTAATGAAGGTGTATGGTATAGAGACTTGGATCCTGATATACTTTGCTGACTAATCAACACCTTCTCACGTGTACGTTTTGCGTTGTGAAACTTACTCTCTATATGCTAGAAGATGTATGTTATTTTCTTGACTCTGATATTTGCATAATCATTTGATACATAAAATATAATGTACATATTACCAGAAGCTAAGAAAAATATTTCACATATGATGTCACAAATTAGCTAAAATTCAATGATTATAATTAATTAAATAGATTTTTTAACTTTTTTGATATTTGATGACTTGATAAATAAATAATCATCTTGAAGGAAGGTTATGTAATGAGGGAGATGAATTTGGAATATAATTTAAGGATGTGACTGAACTTTTGTATACATTATGAGATGAAAAAATTCTGTTGAAGTTGTAACGAAAAAGATTTCTTTATAATACATATTTTACTTCTTACTCTACTGATGTTAAGATTTTGAATAAATAAATAAATAAATAAAGCATGTGATATAATATAGGAAAAGCAGAATGTGAAGAGTACCTCACTTGGATGTAAACGTAATTTAATTATTAATGAGTACTGATATTTGATATTTATAAAGATAAATACTATAAATAAGTGTACACCGAAATTATTTCAAGTGGCAAAAAGGAAATGGGAAGAACAAATACATATGGATGGATGAGAAAAGACTGTATGTTGTCGTTAGAGCTAATATCTACGCTGTGGATTTGTAGTGGGTATATACCAATCGTGAACGGATTTATCTGAATAAAAACCTTAAAACGGTATGTACTGACCTTTGTAAGGACTTCTGAAGATTCAGCTGTATAAAGAAATGGTAGCTCGTATTTGAAAAACCGTTGTGGTTACAACTTAGACCTTAATATTATCACCTAGTACCGACATGAAATATTGTAGAATGAGCGGTTGATACGAAGTAGGATGTGACCCTTTAAGGTTATATAGCTTGATTGTATAAATGAAATACCTATATAGAACGAACATAACCGAAAAATTAAAATGAAATATTGTGAAGACTATCGGATACAATGACTTTAAATTTAAAACAATATTACAAATAACTATTAGGTGCTCTGTAAATTATGATGAAGATCTCGTAAAAAATTATATTTGTATCAAGTACATTTAAAATATTGGTCTAAGACATGTCGAGTTCATAGGCAATGTTAGAACTGGTGTAGTACCACGTTATAGAACATGTAAAAACAATAAGCATATTATCTTTAACCGCTAAACTTGTGATGTATTATAGAAAAAATGTATGTTAACTTGGTGATAATCCCATTTTGTTAGGATAATTAGGTAGGTTGTATGATAAAAAGAAAAAATTGATGGAATATTGTGTAGGTTAAGTTAAAAAAAATGGTGTAAAGTTAAGAAACTAATTCAAAACATGATGGTGTAAATTAGGTAAAAATCTATGACATTTGTATACTAATGAGAAGGTATCGTATTATAAAGAATAATGAATTAGTGCAAGAAATGTGTAAAGAGCAACACTCATGGAATGAAATATACAAACTTAGATCTGACAAAAATAAGGAAAAGCATAGTGTTAACAACCATATTTTAGAAACGAATACAATTAGTAAAGAAGATGCTATGAGCCAGATAATAATAAGAAGATAGTTAATTTTGGAGAAGGTTAAGAGAAGAAACAAAGATACCAATAAACACCGGAGATTATATTTGTATACATTCAGAAATTATGAATGTTTTAGAACATAATGAACATTTAAAAGCTCGTGGAGAAGCCGATATAGTGAGCAAGATAACGATGATTGATAGTGGATGATTAACAAATAGAAAATTCCCTAAATCTATGGAAAAAAGCTAAAATAATCTCAATATTATAACCTGGAAAAATATTTTTGCTCTATGATGTAAAATCTGTATGTTGGAGGACATTAAAGTTGTTACAATTTTGAGGGTAGAGAAAGCTTTGTGAGATTCTCACAACTGACTTCATCCAGTGGACTTAAGAGTAATTAGCAAAGTGGAAGAATATGTGGATTATTCAATGAAAATATATACGGATGGAAGCAAAAGTTAAAACTTAGTTGGATCTGAGGATGACATATTCATGGAAAAAGCTCTAACACAGACCACCTTGAAATTAAAATATAATTTGAATATAATAACGACTTTATAAAACATCAGTGGTAGACATTGAGGGTGTTTGGAGCCGCGCCACCGTTGTGGATCATAGTAAAAATTACTGGTGATCTTGTAAAATAAAAACATAAATTTAATTGAAAGTCTAAATATGGAAAAAATTGTAAGTTTTGAAAACTCGAACCTCTAGCTATTTTGAGTTTCTACTATTTGTAATAGGACTGTTACGTGATGTATAAAGTAAACAATTTGATCAAGTCCGTTTGTAGAACGGTGAATGAAAGCATCGTACATAAAAATAGGTAATGCATATTTAATCATCTAAACTCTAAAACTCCGTGGCGCTTCAAATGAATGTATTGCAACTTTCAACCTCGTATTTAAAAGCTAGCGGCCAAACATTATACGAGAAGTAGGTCTGTAGTGATGACGTTATGAAATAGCCTCACAGCAGGATAAATATATTTTACACCAATGGAATGATTGCAGTTTAAAAAAATGCTGACGATAGAAAAAAGTTTTAGCCTCACGACTTGGTAAATATACGCTAAAGCTTATCAGCAGTTATTTGATATTTCGCGTTTCCTGCTTGTGAAAAAAGCTGAATATGCCTTTACTGACTTTGAATCGAACTCAGAACCACTCAGCGATGGAATATTACAAAATAAGTTCACTACCACTCTGCGATGAAATATTACAATATACCGCAATAAAAATACTGTTGACTAATAATACATAAGACATGTGCTATGAATAGGATTTAATATTTAAAAGTACTGGCCTGCGACTTTATAATATGATAGAGTTGGGATTTAAAAGGAAGTCTCAATGAATGACGTTGTAAGATAGCGATAAGCGTACAGCGTTATATTACCGCTGCATAGTAAGAGAGATAACATGAATCTCTGCACGCATATGATTAAACATTCACTGGCTTTCTGTATCGGCATTAAAAAAACCTGTAATTATTATCATAATATATCCCCTCTAAAGACCCCAGCATGAGTTTTACGCACCGGCCGCCTTTACCATAGGACCAAAGTAAAAATTATATTAAACGCTAATCGGCAAACCTAGGTTGAGATGACCTCAGGGCTATTTTTTAGATAAATAGACATCTTACGGAAAAACTGTATGTGAAATATAATTATAAAAAAATACTTGAAGGAATAAAATAACGCTTCTCTACATTTCCAACTGCGTCTGATAATAATAATAGTAATAATAATAATAATAATAATAATAAGGTTAACAGCCTTAGGCAACGGTCGCATTTACTCCAGGTTGAGTCGATCCCAGGACCATAGTGAAATAAACATCTTACGGAAAACTTGTATGGCGGAATATAATGATGACGATGCATTTACGCTTCGTGCTGTAATATGAAACCTACTGCCGGTCACGTGGTCTAGCGCGCCGCCATCTTGGATGACGTCATTTGCGGACTTTGCCCCTGCAACACGCTGCGAGATGGACTTTGACCTGCCCCACCCAATGTTGCGGGACAGTATCGGGCCCCACCCAAGGGGTAACCGGCAAAACCATACTACTTACTTTCGTTGCATCGTGCTCGGTTTCGACTTTTACCGCGGTAAGATGAAAACCGCCCGTGAAGGAGCTGTAAAGTGAGAAAACAGCGGTTTTCTTTCCAAGATGGAGATCAGGGTAATGTATCATATTTATGATATCTAGGCCAAAAGCTAATTGAACATAAAGAATAATTAGAGACAGGTGGGGTTTATTTGAAGAATGAACGATGGTGCATATCTTTGCAAATACTGTGCTGTAACATCGATTGAAATGACCTTCCTTTCTTACCTCAACCAAACCAGGTCCATCGAGTAGGCTAGTGGGCGTAACCACGATTATTACGATTAGTACAGTATTTATGGTGTTTTAATTCAAAGGTTGGACTCAAACGACATATATACGCAATATAATATACCATTGTATCCTTATGAACATTTATTACTGAACAATAAGGCAAAAAATAAATGAAATATGGAATACCAGTGGTCCTAGGCCAAATTTAAGTGAATGGCTGCATGCATTACGATATAGCCCGTGTATCGGTATATGTAAGCAATTTATCACACCTGCACATATATGAACATAATTATAACAGCCCTTTCTTGGCTATGCACATGATTTTGCACCTAAAATTTCTACTAGTTGTACGGGAATAAAAGCGAGGCTATGTCGAACTCAGAGCAGAGATTTCGTGGTGTTGCTTTGCCTTGGATTGCACACGTGTGAGAATTATTCTTTAAAACATGAATGTTATTTTATTGAAATGTACAGACAGGTGGGATCTATTTGAAGAATGAACGATGGTACATATCTTTGCAAATACTGTGCTGTAACATCGATTGAAATGACCTTCCTTTCTCACCTCAACCAAACCAGTAGTAGGCGAAACGAACTCATTAAACGATTGGTACAGTATCTATGGTGCTTGAATTCGAAGTATGAATCCAGACGACATATATACGCAATATAATATTCCCTTTTATCCTTATGAACATCTTTTTATTGAATAATAAGGGAACAAATACATTGAATTCGGGACCCCAATAGCCTACCAGAGCCACCGTGACTGGCAGACGTGCAGAGAGAGAGAGAGAGAACCTAGCGGCCATGGAAGACACCATCAAAGAAAAATGGATTCGGAGCAGAGTAACAGCAATATTTCCAAGCATTAGCAAACCGCGGTATTTTCGCAATGGTGCACAGAGATTTTGAGAATACCCCGGTATTACGTTTACCGCGGTAACGAAACGGCTGAGAAAACCGGAGAATCGTTCACTCGGCCATCAAACTCAAGATTATTCAGAACAAGATTAGGAAAAATGGTGACATTATTATAACAGTAAATAGAGTAGGCCGTGACGAAGTTGGTTAAGGCAACGTGTTACAAGCCGGATGGTCGCGGTTACGATCTCGGTGAGGGCGTTGGGATTTTGCCATTCGCATAACCCTGCTAGTGACACTATGACCCTGGAGTCGACTCAGCCTCTAATAGCACGAGTAATCAAGGGGTGGCTGGTGCGTAAGGCTGAGAAGCCTTAGATAATGTTTAAAATCCTAGGAAACCTCCCGGAAATCTTTGGGCCTCCATGGTGTGTATAGCGATTACTTTACTTTACTTTTACTATTAGTAACTCACTGACGTACTTCATAACTTTATGCAGTGCGTATCGGTCAGAATGCACCCGCCGAGCCGCGGGATGAATTCCCCCTAGATGACGCTCCTATCCCCGGTATGCGACAAAGGAACTGCCCGGCAGTTGACTGACTTCGTCCGTGCTCGACAATGAAAACAAATGAAATAAGTTTGAAAATAACGAAAATAGCACCTACCTTATTACAAGAGATGTTGGAAATGCCCTCCTTCTACATCCACACATTTTTGGCATCGTGATAGAAAATTCCGATTAACACGAATTAATTGCTGTTCCGTTACTGAGTTTATCTCTATCCTAAAATGAAAATCTGATAAAGCACATTTAGGTTATCGTGCATACAAAGACAGATGCAGACTGACGGACAGACATAATAGAACGAAGTCAGTCAACTGCCGGGCAGTGCCTTTGCCGCATACCGGGGATAGGAGCGTCATCTGGGCGGAACTCAACGCGTGGCGCAGCGCGGCGGGTGCAATCAGACTGAGACGCATATTATGAGCGTAGAAAAGGAAACTACCCCTTATGGAATAAATTAATACCGGGACATAAATAAGTACGGAGTATACTCACATTAGAGTTTATTATAGTTTCAGATATTCCAGATGACGACTATAGAGATGTTAACACTCCTATAGGGCCTATTATTTTATTTTAAAAAATATATTTTAGATATCAGATATTTTCCAATTCATTTTTCATATTTGACATTCAAATTCACATGAGTAAAAAACAACGTTCAAATAATTACACTTATTTTATTTGTTTCTTAATTGTGGTATTTTAGTATTTCAACTTCAGCGTCAAAGTTGAAAACAGGTGACGTCACGTTGCGTTTCACTGTAGGCTTTTGTTTTTAGAAACACGGCTTCCACAACCCCAAAACGCATTTTGCTCTCTTGGAACACTCACAAGACTTTTTCTACTAATAATGAAATATTACCTTACATTATAAGCGCTTATTCTCTTCAAAGGTTTCATCCATTTGTTTACATTATTTAATAAGCCTTTTATTTAAAAATGTAAGTTAATTTTAAGCAATGATAATTCGCATGTATCTTGATTTATAAAAAAAAAACAAATGTGATAATAATATATTGTTAATAAAGTTCCAAACATGATGCCAGGCTAAACCTTAAAAACGTAGTTTATAATTAAACCAAGTGTTTTCAGTTTTTCAAAAGACCTTGCCTATTAGTACGTCCTCGGTCCAATTTTGACCAGTAACGAACTCTACCGGGATTTTTCATCTCTATATTATGTTATGTACTACTCTGGAATTAAGTAAAGCACGACAAAAGAAACAATTGAAAAATAATTGTCAAAATAATGAATCAAATGGGTACCACTTCTTCCACAGAAATATGTTGTATTAGTAGTTTTAAGGGAAACATCTTTGAACATTTCCGGTTGTAAAATGTATGTATTGGTAGGTTGCCAGTATTAATGAAAATTAGAATTCCTTGTAGGACTTGTGAAGGGACAACAAAGATGAAGCACGTTATCCCCTCCGACAGAAATAACTTGGACGTCTGGATGGGGCCAATATATTGTGTAAGTGAGTTTCTGTGTAGATGTTCTGGCCCGCAGTTCCGCTGGGAAATTCAGCTTTGAGAAAGCTGTATAGTATCAAGCATACTATGATACGCTTATCTGTTAAACGAGAAGAATATATAATTTCCAGGCCGTTTCATTTCATTTATTCTTCTCCAATTACATATTTACACACCTGTGTGGTCCTGTCGAACTTTCCCTATTTTCATTGCCTCTGAAATGAACACCAAAGACATAGAGAAATTGTTATTATAAAATAGCCCATCTCAAATAATAATCGATAGCCTTCTACAATAGCCTGGAACAATAGTCCAATGACGGATTCAAGGGATGGGCCAAAGGGGCCGCGTCTTCTATTGGTTTTTCTTTTTAATCCATTTGATTTGGTTATTGTCCACCGCTGTGGCTCAGGGGATGCGTCCAATCCTCTCACGCAGCGGGCCCGGGTTCGATTCCTGGTCGGGACAAGTTACCTAGGTGGGGTTTTTTCCGGGGTTTTCCCTCACCTATGAGACAAATGTCAGGTAACTTTAGGCCCTTGTGGTCCCCGGATATCATCTAGCCGTCATTATCATCTTCATCCCCATCCTCGCCTTGTTCTGAGTGAGTGTGTGTGTGAATGGTGTGTATCGTCCTATGTGTTCGTGTTGTCTCGGAGGTGGCCCCGGCATTGGGCTGATCACTCATCCGGGGAGGCCCTCCATGTCCTTGTCTGGTCAAAAAAGTATGTATGTGATCCAAAGGTAATCCCTCTCCCGACAGGTCGCGGCCCTGTAAGGCCCGGGCGGCTTGGGTCGCTTAAATCCTAAAAGGGAGAGGTAAAACTACGAAAAAGAAGAAGAAGATTTGGATTGGTCGAAAGTAATCACCTAATAAAAAACATTCGAATTTAGTAAAATAGGAAATAAAATAAAAGTTTTCCCAGATTCTGACTGAACTGAAGAGCATTAAAAAACAGGGCGATGAATTTCGACAAGAAACGAGAGAAGAAATTTCGTCTATTAAGGAAGAGCTGAAAAAAATGGAAAATAAATGGGAAGACAGATGCGGTGCCTTAGAGACGAAAATAGCTAACACGGACAACGCAACACAAGACAAAATAAGCATGCTCTTAGATAAATGTAAATACTTAGAAGAGATGGAAGAACAAAGGGCAAAGAGAGAAAGAAAGAACAACATCGTTATCAAAGGCAAAGAGTTAATGCTTGAGAATTACAACAGAAAAGAAATAGATACAAAAACCAAAGAAATCCTAGGAAAGATAGACGCCGATGTTGTAGCAACAAACATTACTTACATTGGGAAGGACTACAACAACAGAGGGATAGTGAGAGTCACATTCAATTGCTTTGAAGACAAACTAAAAGTAGTGAAGAACAAATCAGTCTTAAAAGGACGGGAGGTATATATAGATGACGACCTCACAAAGAACGAAAGAGAAATCCAAGCAGCCCTAAGACTGAAAGCTAGAGAAGAGAGAGAAAAAGGCAATGTTGAGGTGAAGGTCGGCTACCAAAAAATACTAATAAATGGCCAATGGATACTCTGGAGAGACTTGAAACCAAAAAACGAACTAAGGAATGCCGAGACAACTGTAGCCTAAATCAACCAACTTACAACAACAATAAAGAAGATCTAATTTTAGCTACATGGAACATAAGATCCCTCGGCACACAAGACAAAGAATTGGAACTACAAAAAGCACTACTCAACCTGAAATTCGACATTCTTGGACTAAGCGAGGTATGGAAATTAGGAGAAGCCATTATTGAAAAACCGGAGGGGGACATTTTCAGTTACATAGGAGAAACTAAAGGGCAGAAAGGCGTAGGGTTCATAATAAAGAAGCATATTCTACATAAAATAAAAGAAGTGAAAGGAATTTCAGAGAGGATAGCAGTCCTGACACTAGACATCAACAGCAACAAAATTGTAATAATACAGGTGTACGCCCCCACGGAAACAAGCACAGAAGACGAACTGGAAAACTTCTACAATCTTCTAGACGACACGATTAATAATTACAAAGCCCACAGAATCTTCGTTATGGGGGACTTCAATAGTAAAGTAGGATACAAAGAACTCAAAGAAGAAGAACCGATGGGGCCTTATGGATATGGACAAAGAAATGAAAGAGGCGACAGACTCATCCAATTCGCACAGGGTCACAAACTAAAAATCCTAAACACCTTTTTCAAAAAGAACAGCAGATGGACATGGTTGCATCCAAACGGTAAAATAAAAAACGAAATAGACTTCATACTCTCCGACAAAATGATGGGCATAAAAGACATCCAAGTGATCAACGGTCTAAAATTCAGTACAGACCACAGAATGATACGCCTGATAACTCATATCACAAAGAAAAGACGCCCCTACTTCAGACCTCAGCAAACCAAACCCGGACTTATCAACCCAGAGAAATATAAAGAGGAGATGAGGATAAAACTTGAAGAGTTAAGCAGAGAAAGGAACCTAGGAGCTCAAAACTCCTACAAAAAACTAGAGAAGTGCATAACACAGGCAGCAAAAACATCCGTAAGGACAGACAAAATCATGGAGAAAAGGAATAAGCTGAAGGATAACACCAGGCGGATGATCGAAGACAGAGAGAAACTGAAATCAGAGGTGGAAACCAACCCACAAAGGAAAAAAGAACTCGAGGAACTAAACAAGCGTACAAAAAGAGAAATCCGGAAGGACGTCAGGGAATACAACACAGAAGTGATCAAGAAAGTCATGGAAAACACGAAGTCAGTAAAGAAGATTAGAAAAGAACTGTCCGAGGGCAAGCATTGGATGCTGGGAGTTAAAGACAACAACGGAAACAGAATCACCTCAAGAGAAGAAATAAATAGACAAGCTACGGAATTCTACAAGAGGCTATACTCGAGCACACTCACGCATGAGAACTTGATCCAGAGCTACACAATCCCAGTAAGACACCAAGAAGAGGAAATCAAAACAATTATTCCCAGTGAGGTAAGGAGAGCCATAAAAGAAGCGAGAAACGATAAATGCCCAGGCATAGATGGTGTTTTCAACGAATATCTGAAAATGGGAGGAGAAGACCTAGCGCAGAACATCACGAAACTATTCAATGAAATAATCGAAACGGAGGAAATCCCGAAAGAATGGAAGGAGAGCACAATAATCCTTCTCCACAAAAAGGGAACAAGAGATGACATCAATAATTACAGGCCACTCAGCCTGCTGCCAAACATGCTCAAGTTGTTTACAAAGATCCTAACCAAGAGATTGACAAAAAACCTAGATGAAAACCAGCCGGTTGAACAGGCAGGATTCAGATCAGGATTTAACACACTGGACCATCTCCAAACAATGCACCAACTTATGGAAAAGGTGCAAGAATTCAACCTAAAACTGTTTATTGCATTTGTGGATTACAGCAAGGCATTCGATTCCGTGGAACACACATTCGTGTTACAAGCCCTTCAAAATCAAGGAATCCACAACAAATATGTCAGACTACTAGCTAAACTCTACGAGGGAAGCCAAGCAAGCATAAGGACAGAGAGGGAGGGAACAAAATTTATAATAGAGAGAGGAGTGAAACAAGGTGATCCCTTGTCACCTAAACTATTCACATGCTTGCTGGAAAACCAATTCAGGAAACTAAAATGGGACAACAACTACGGCATCAACATAGACGGGCGGAGACTAACCCACCTAAGGTTTGCAGACGACATTGTTCTACTAGCCAACTCGGCACCTACTCTAGAAAGAATGCTAACAGAACTGGACGAAGTCAGCCGGACGACGGGACTGACCATGAACTCAGGAAAAACTAAGCTCATGACAAACACAATAGAAGTACCTGTCCACCTAAACGGTAGACCTCTTGAATATGTGCAGGATTACACATACCTAGGACAGAACCTATCCTTTCACAACAACATGGAAAAATAAATAAAGAGACGCATAGGACTAGCATGGAAGAAATTTTGGTCTCTAAAATTTATCTTAACAGACAAATTCCAGAAACTAACACTAAAGAGAGAAGTTTTGGAGACATGTGTCATGCCAGTACTCCTATATGGCTGCCAAACGTGGTCATTATCCTCGAAGCAAAGACAAAAGATTCAGACGTGCCAACGCAGAATGGAGCGTAAAATACTTCAGGTCTCCCTGAAAGACAGAATAAGGAATGAAGAGCTACGAAATAGGACAGGTATGACAGACGCCCTCATCACGGCCGACAGACTCAAATGGAAATGGGGAGGCCACGTGGCAAGACTGGACCATAAGAGATGGACGCACGCGCTAACGATGTGGGACCCCAGAATTGGCAAGAGGAACGTGGGACGGCAAAAGATCCGTTGGGCAGAAGGTTTCAAGAAGACGGCGGGGGCGCAGTGGAGCAGAAGCGCAAGAGACAGACAATTGTGGAAGGATCTGGAAAAACTGTATATATAGTGTATAATTTGAGAGTAGTGAACTAGGTTAAGTACTTGAACAAACTCCTTACTCCTTAGGACTAGCCCACCTAGGGAGTCAAACTAGAGGGCTTTTCCCTGCAACAGCAGGAGGCCATGGCCCTTAAGGGATTCTGAAGGCTAAAATTCAATTCAATTCAATTCAATTCAATATTCTACACGTCTTGTGTCAAATGCGTAGACGAGACAACCCACAAGACTGTACTTGATTGGGTTCCTTATCTTTGTTGTTGTGATATATTGTATGATTAATATCTTGTGAACTATTTCAGACCAGCTTCTACTTCAAGCTGTCTTATCATCTTTATATACAGTAGTATTATTTCTGTCTGACACTGCTCAGAAAGATGCGCCGTAGACAGACGAGTCCACTATAGAAAAATTGTCATGTTAAGGGGTGGTTGTTTATTAGTACACAGGTCTCGGAAGAAGGAACATCTCTTGTTGCGGTGCCTAACAGACAGTGCTTCAGGTGAGTGCAGTCGTGCGCAAGACTTTTGCAACATGCCTCCGATTCATAGTAAACTGGGAGGGAGTAAAGTTATTCATTCGCAGACAAGAGAAGTAGTATATAATGTATATAAATATTTTCGGGATGTGAGGGGTCAGCGTGCATCTGTATATAAAAGGATTTCAACAGCTACAGGTGTATCCATTAGTACTGTGAAGCGAATCGTGAAAGAGGCCAAAAGTATTGAAGAAGGAGCTTCTAATTCTTTTTCTACCCCTGATAAAGAAAGAATACGTACCTCGAAGAAATCATCTCCTGACAATTTTAACGAAGAAGTAGTCCGACGAACAATTAATAATTTCTATATTGAAGAAAAGCAGAGACCGACTTTAAAAAAAATACACTCAAGACTAAAAGAAAAAATTGACTTTCAGGGTAGCATCTCTACACTCAGGAAAATTATTTTACATATTGGTTTTCGGTGGAGGAAAACAAGAAATAATATAAAAATTCTTGTGGAACAACAGAGAATAAAGTCCCTCAGATGTGCCTATTTAAGGTCTATTCATCAGTATAGGACTGAAGGGCGTTCAATAGTGTACATGGATGAAACCTACCTTCACACAACACATACTACACCATGTGCCTGGAGTGACGAATCGCTGAGTGGACTCTTCTCGCCAGTTTCGAAAGGACAACGGCTTATTATAATTCACGCTGGAGGAGAGCATGGCTTTGTGCCCAATGCTTATTTGAGATTCATTTCACACAGAAAAACAGGGGACTATCATGGGGACATGGATTTCAATAACTACGAGCAGTGGCTAAAGGAAAGACTAATTCCAAATCTTTCTCCTCACTCAGTCTTGGTTATTGATAATGCCCCTTACCATAACGTGCAGCTGAATAAGCCTCCCACATCGAATTCCCGAAAAGACGTGATGATATCTTGGTTGCAGTCCCACCTTGAAAACGATAATTTTGAGAAACAAAACTTTCATAGTAAGACAAAAGCTGAAATTTATGAACTAATACTGACACTTAAGCCACAACACCGAAGCTACAAAATCGATCATCTTCTCCAGCAACATGGCCACGATGTTTTAAGGCTCCCCCCTTATCACCCTGAGCTCAATCCGATAGAACTCATATGGGCTACTGTAAAAAATTGGGTAGCCGAAAACAATGTGACATTTAAAATGGAAGATGTCATGAAGATTACGGATGAGAAGTTTTCCTCAATATCTGCAGAGGAGTGGAAACGGAGATGCCAGCACGTGAAGAATATCGAACAGGAATATCTGGAAAGGGAGGGACTCCTGGATGCGGCTCAAGAATTGGTCATTAATTTGGGTGGTGATAGTGATGCTTCTAGTGAGAGTGATTCGGATGCTAATAATGTTGGTGGTGATGGTGATGATGATGCTGATAGTAATGGTAAAGGGGAAAGACTCTCAGTCTCTGGTGTCACTCCTATGGAATAATATCCAGTCCTGTAATTGAGCACAGCGGTAACACCACACTTGGTATGTAGAGTAAATATATTAAAGTTCCATACTGTATGTTAGAGTTAAAACATTTAATGTTAGTGTTATAACACTTAATGAATGAGGTAAAAATATCTGCCAGAGCTGTACTTGGATAGGGATTTGTTTGTAAACACAAACGCTGACTAAAGATATATAAGCTACTACTGTCATGATCGGCGGGATGGGAAGGTCTCTGAATTAACCCACACCGCTGGATTCTCTTCTCCTCACTCGCGTTTCGTCGGGGTCAGACAGAAATAATACTACTGTACATAAGAGGCTCTGTCCTGACTGAGTGACTGACTGACAGAGAATCAACGTAGAGCCTAACTAGAATAGGTAGAGACTTGGAATTTTGACAGTACCTTCGTTTCATAATGTAAGTGCTCACCAAAAAGGATTTGGAAAAATTTTGATTTTAAATGCAAGAAATCAAATGTTTTCTGAATACTTAATCCCTTTTTACACAAAATTATCAAATCCAATTCACAGTGTATTGTTGGCAGTGGTCACAGGTAGGTTCGGAAATAAAAAATGATACGTGACATTGACAATTTAGAGAAGCCATCGATATAATTCATTGCTGTAAATAAATACTGTATTGACGATGAAATCCACGAAAATAATGCACAATGTTATGCAGTCACATAACTTTCTCTACCCTGGACATAGAAAATACCGTACGAGGTATATATATATATATACCTAGGTATGTTATTATATCGCAGGTTTTTGGGGAGGGAAGTATGAATGTGATATTGAATTACTTTTTAATTTCATCCCCGAAACGGTTGTATGATAACATGAGAGTGAGAACTGAAATATTCCGGAAAGACAATACATTCTTATGTTACCGGAATTTGTGTTTCTTCTTATTTGAACCCCTCCCAGGCTTGGTGTGTAGAAGCGATGGGATGCAAAATTCTACATCCTCTATGAGCCATAAAAAACCTATATCAAGCGTTTTCTGAGGGAATAGTTGGAGTGTGATAAGTCGTTCTTCTTCGTATCAAATTTTTAATACGTATATAAGGACCTATGCTAGTATTTAAAAAAAAAAAATTAATGTAAAGTAATAATATTATGAATTACAAACTATTAAAACTAAGAAAAGCCGCTGTTAATAAGATGCGTTTCCAAGGATTGTTCCTAAAAGAGTTGCTGAACCACCTAAAAAATATCCACCCCAACCATTGACCTAACCAGAGGTCGTTAACCCTCCACGCTTACATGAAAAACTGTCACTTTCTTCTGCAGCAAGCAGCCTACTTGTAGTGATAGCACCAACGTGGCTTTTTTCATGCTAACATGGAATAAAAGCCTCCACCTAAGGGCACCTTCCATTCCTTCGTCATCAACGCGAGCAGCGCTACTGAATTGGCTAATGCTTATCAACTCAAGCTGTGAGTATATAACAGTTGTAGGAAACCTAAGAGATTTTTTCCCCTTCTAAGTAATTTTAACAGAATATTGTTATTTTTTTAAGTAATCAACAATATTTGTTTTATCAAAATGAACAGTAGGCCTATGCTATAGCGCAGTAGCAGCCGTGCAAACAACACTTAACGACAGAATTAGTCTAAGCTCAGAAACATTGGAACAACTAGTGCCTAAGAAAATATATAAATAGTGCAACAATAACTTTTACAAAATGAGGGTTAGCACGGTCTTCCACGACTTGTTATATTTTACTACTCAATCTCATGTCTTCTATGTTTGTATAATTATATCACTGTATAGAGTCATGGAAATAATCGAGAAAGGTGTTCCCGATTATTCAAATGAAAAACTTCTCGGATGAAAACGGAATCCGAGTTCTCGCGATTTGGGAAAGGAGAAGTGAGGACTACTACAACGATGTGGCTCAATGGGTGTGTTAGCTTCACGCAGCGTTGTCAGATATTGTACTACTAGCTCTCACAAGTCGACAGTTTGGCAACTCTGTGTGGTGGCTATGCGTTCATCAGTTTTTTTTTCAGCACAGGTTTTGCCATTTTAGGTTAAGTTAGGTTAGGTTAGGTTAGGTTAGATTAGATGCCATCTTGCGACGATTTTTGAGAATATGGCAAAACCTATGCTGAAAAAAAACTGCATGCGTTCATGCCTGCGAAACTTATCACGCGTTAACGAAGATAACCGAGTAACACGACTACGCGGGCTGCATTTCTAGTGTTCCCGAGAAGTTATGCTAGCATTAAATCAAATCACGAATTATCATTCCAATACTTTTTATACGATCCTTGAC
Organism: Ectobius pallidus; assembly: GCA_964059195.1. Lineage (NCBI taxonomy): Eukaryota > Metazoa > Arthropoda > Insecta > Blattodea > Ectobiidae > Ectobius > Ectobius pallidus. The sequence goes on from CAXKWD010000006.1 coordinate 16,285,424, forward strand.
ATCTCGAGAACTTTCAAGAATCGAATTCGATACTAAATATGCTTTCATGTAACGCAATATGAATCTGATCGACACATCGCAAGCAATACAAGGTGTTGCATCACACTAGCTGTCTGATAAGTTACCGTAAGGAACAAAAAGGAAATGAAGACTCAGGTAAGATAAAAAGGAAGTAAAGACTCAGGTAAGATAAAAGGGGAAGTAAAGACTCAAGTAAGATTGAAATTGTAAAATTCAAGTAGCAGATATGATTATACTCAATGTTTGCAGTAATAAACATATATTTAGTTACAGAATGAGGCATGATGTAAGTAAGCAACAACACACAGGTAGGTTAGATTACCACCATGATAGAATGAATGGGAACTGTTTTAGAAACAATATACTTAGAAAAGTAATTTATTTTTATAGAATCAACTGTATTATTGACCCAGACGTGTGGTTTCGCCCCGTAGATATACTGTTTGTAAATCAAAGTATTAGTGCTGTTTTGGAACTAGGCAGAATTGCAGAATATTGATTGGATGCATTGGCAGGTCCGTGCCGAGGAATTTGAGTTCCAGCGTTAACATGCGGTCACCTCGTGACCTCCAATGACACCTGAGATAGGGAATTGCATGCTAACTAGCTCTTCCTCCTGACCTCTAATTACACCGCAGGGAGTTGACCTGGCATGCATGGTGATAGGTAATATTGGTGATTGATTATTCCTTTAATGGTTGTCGAAGATAGTAATATGGACGTGTTGGTTCAATTACCACTTCATTGAAGTCTAAATTGTAAATAAAATATCCCAAAGTCTTCCATAAACTGGATTGTCACTTTCCCTAGTTATGAACAATTCTCTTATAAAACACCTTCATATTATTAAGTGCCAGTATGGTACTTTATGAGATTATGTGTGGGAACGGAAAAATGTTTGTCCGTCCGTCCGTCCGTGTGTCTGTACGCGCGATAACTAAAATACTCTTTATCGGATTTTCATGAAACTTGTTATATGCATTTACAATGTCAATGGGAAGACGTCTGTTGATATTGCACCAAATCGGTTGGGCGTTACCGGAATAATGCCCAATTTAATGCCTTTTTATGGTAATGTATAACAAAAGGCGCGAAAACTCAAACACGCTATATCGGATTTTCATGAAACTTGGTATAAACATTTATAACATCCATGGCAAGAAGCCAATTGATTTTGGACAAAATCGGGTGATCATCACGGGAGTAATGCTCAATTTAGTACCTATTTTAATAGTAATATATTATTAGAAAGGCGCGATAACTCAAATACGCTTCATCGGATTTTCATGAAATTCGGTATATGCATTTATAACGTCTCTGGGAAGAAGCCTATTGATATTGGGTACCGGAGTAATACTCAATTTAGTGCCTATTTTATGATAATATATTAGGACGAATTTATCAAATGCAAATCATGAAGACATATTGTTTTAGAATCTCCATATAAGGCTTTGGAAGTTGCAGTACAGTTAGCTATGACAATTAACACTATTCCTTTACATAAGCTTATCAAACTAGAATGTTAAATTGAGCGAGGTGCCCGAGATGGGATCGTCTTGGATTCGCATTCTGGAGGTACTTGGTTCAAATCCCGAAGCCGATCAATTTGACATTTTATTTTTATTTTTATGTGACTGTGCGAGTGTCAAATATCACAAATCTGTAGACTAAAGTTCTGCTAATGGACGATTTTGATCTTTTTTTTTTAACGATACCTTTGTTCTTCCGCATGCCCTGCTTAATTAATTAATCTGGAGCTTAACTTGCAAATCAATTAAATGAACTTATTTCTTGCGTATTATAATTGCAATTATAACCCATTAAACAAAAGCATTCTGGCACTTTGTTATATCAGTTTACCTGATTTTATTTATACCGCGAACATTGTTTAAAAGAACTCTCTTCGTCTATGCAAAGTTCCATTTTACGGGCTGAGTTTTAAAGAAAAGGTGCTAGCCCATTAAGTGTAAAGAAAAATGGTGCTACCCCGATATGACAATTATTGTGGATATCACCAGATGCCACCGTCGTTCTCTTCACTTTTTGTCGTACAAACAGATGCATACCACCACCACCATACCACCATTTAATCACCACAAATACCAGTGCTCCTACTATTTTCCTGTATATATTAATTATTAAGTGTCATAATGCTACTTTATGTGATTAAGGGATGGGCGGGAAAATGTCCGTCTGTCTGTCTGTCCGCCCGTGTGTCTGTACACGCGATAATTCAAACAAGCTGTATTGGATTTTCATGATACTTGGTACACGCATTTATAACGTCCATGTAAAGAAGCCTGTTTTATTTGTACCAAATCGGTTGACCGGTACAGAAATAAAGATGAATTGACGATCACATATTTTATATATAATCTGCGTTATCCCAAGACTCGAAACATTTTGATTGGCTCGCGGAAAGCCAATCATCGGCCGAACTATCACAAACATTAGTATTGGCAACTAAGGTAAACGAAAGTTCAGAAGTATCAGTTTCTGTAAGTACAAATAATAGGCGAAAAGCATGCTTTCATTTCTAGAAGTCCTATCCATCTGGTAGTTGAAATATACCTTATTATTTGACCTTTTGACAGCATACCAGACACAATATTCATTTCATTAGCTTAAAAGGCTTGGCGTCGCTCGGGTTTGGTATTTTGACATTAGAAATTACCTTATGAAGGACTTTCGAATTTCAAACTCTAGGTCCTTAAAAAGGTATGTAGAATTTGAAATGAAGAAGAACGACTTATCACACTGAAACTATTCCATAGGAAACGCTTGATTTAGCTTTTTATGACTCATGCAGGATGTAGAATTTTGCACCCCATTGCATCTGCACACAATGCCCAGTAGGAGTTCATCATTTCCGGTAACATAAAATTGTACTGTCTTTAAGGAATATTTTATTTTTCACTCTAATGTTACTATACTTCCGTTTCGGGGTTGAAATAAAAAAGAAATTCAATATCACTTTCATAATTTCCTTCCCAAAACCTGGGACATAATATATTCCTTCCCAAAACCTGGGAGATAATATATTGCGCGCATAGGACTAAAAATGTTCCATCGTACTTTGTCCCCCTTTACTTGCATGGGGCCTATGATAAACATCCATATTTCTCAACTAAAAATACAAAACCTACTGCTGTAAGTAACGTATTAGTGGATAGAATGTTTTACCGACTTCTGATAAGACATAAGTTACTCCTTGATACACACTCAGGATGAAATAGCTGGATTAAGCTGTCCCCGCAATACGATCTCTTATTTTACATCAAAATGTGAAGTGAGAAAATGGTATTCTCTATGTCCATGGCAGAGAAAGTTATGTGACTGAATCACATTGTGCATTATTTTCGTGGATTTCATTCTTCAATATCTATTTAAACCAATGAATTCTATCGGTAGTTTCTCTAATTTGTCAAATTTCCGTATCTTTTACTTCCAAAGCTACCTATGAAAACTGCCAACAATACACTGTTGTCATGATAACTGTACATGGAATGTGATTTGGATTTCATTTTTGTCATTTAAAAACAAAATTTTGCAAAATACTTTCTTAGTGTGCACTTATATTACGAAACGAAGGTACTGTCAGAATTCCAATTCTCTGCCTATTATAGTTTAGGCTCTACGTTGATATTGTGTCAAGTCAGTCAGTCAATTAAGTGAGGACAAAACCTCTTATATATAGAGACATACTCATATATATATATATATATATATATATATATATAAACAAAAGAGACAAGAGATAATGTTACAATAATATTGCATGGACAACAACATACAAAATATAACTAGCCTATCACATTGTCGCTCAATTATTGAAAATGTTAGCCAGCCTTGATTGATTAATTTCTTTATAATGATGAACTAATTAAATATAACTTAAATTTAGCATTAAATAAATAAGCGCAGCTGCTGTTGACATAACAAACAAAACATGTTTACGAATCGTAGGGGTACACTTAAATCATTAATATTATTGCCAATGCATTTTGTGAAATGTTGACATATTTTAAGAATTTCTTATAGCAATGTATACGAGTATGAATTACGGTTAAGTATCAAACTTTAGACCTTTGTTCTTCCGCAAGCCCTGCTTAATGAATCGATCTGCAGCTTAACTCAGCGATATTACAAAAATAACTTATTTTTTGCAAATTGTAATTTCAATTATCACATTCTTTCTTTCTTCATTGTAGTTTTACCACCCCCTTTTAGGATTTAAGCGACCCAAACCGCCCGATTGAACTGATCTGAACAAAAGCAGTCCGGCACTTTGTTACATCAGTTTACCTGATTTTATTTAAATTGAAAATAACTCAAATTAACAACCATTTCAGCAATAGAAATTTGTTCCATTAACTAGGTAGTTTAAATGGCATTACCAAAATACGAATATTATGCAACAGAGTTATTTCACTAACTCCTGCAACTTTTTATTTCATTTGTTACTTGTATTTTCAATAACTTCAAAAATGATATAATTTCTTTATAAATAGGTCATTATTCATTCTTTCCCACAAATATTTATATTATTGTCAACTTTTTCAAAAGAGTTTTGGTTTCAATAAAATGATTGCCAGCCAAAAGAGCTTAAGTTCTACTAGGAGACGATATTATTTCAAAAGTAAGTTGCATTTACTATTCGAAGCACAAAATAGATTAAATTATTTTCGTTTTAGAATTAACGATTAAAAATAACATGAAACGTCATCAGTCTTATATCGTAAATACTTATTATTATGTTTACACCAGTAGATATCTTTAATCTTTAATCTTTATTGTTCATAGAGGTTCTACATAGTAGAGTTCCTATTGAACATTGTCATAAATTTCCAAACAAAATGCTTCGCTTTAGGGAAGTAACAAATAGTTATTTGGAGAGATTAAATTCAAGTCGATCCCTTGTTCTAACAAGAAGAAATTATGTCAAGTTTATCTATAAAAAACTATTAACAGGGTTAAAAATAAAAAAATAAGAATATTATTATTCAAGTATGAAGTTATTTGGATAAAATTCATTCAAGGAATAATATGCATTAGTTACTAGTACATGTCGTATAGTTCTACAGAATTTGTTTACGGACAAATTCTTCACCTCATGTGGAAGCTTATTGAATATTTTGATTCCCATAGCAATGGGACTCATTGCTGTTATTTGAAGATTGTGTCTAGTTATTGCTATATTATTTTCTGTTCTTGTCTCATGGTCATGAATATCTTTATTTTTGTTGATATTTGGTACATTTGTTTTTATCAGTTTAAGTAACTCATATAAGTACCAGTCATAGTGAGGATATTATTGTTTTTAAAGATATTTCTGCATGAATGCCTTCTACTTAATTTAAATATAATTCGAAGGGCTCTTTTTTGCAATTTGAATATGTTTTCGCTTTCGCTTGAATTCCCCCCAAAAATTATTCCATAATTTAGATGTGAGTAGAAAATTCCGGAGTATATATTAATTAATGATTTAATTGATACTAGGTCTCTAATATTTCTTAACAGGTAGATGTTAGAGCTTAGTTTTTTACTTAAATGTATGCAATGATCTTTCCAGTTTAAATAAGTGTCAATATGGATACCGAGGAATTTGACTGAGCTTTCTAGCGTAATTTCTTTCGTACCTAGATTTAAAGTGGTTAGACGTTGGGTTTTACTATAGTGGGTGTTGAAATATATATTCTTTGTTTTACTCTCATTCATTGTTAAATTGTTAGATTGAAACCAGTGGTTCATGCTTTTTTCTATTTCTAAATAGTTGTTTTTTAGTTCAGTCACATTTTGTCCTGTTACAATTACGTTACTATCATCAGCATATATGACAAATTTCCCTTTATTTGTACATGTTGGGAGGTCATTTATATATACCAAATTTACTAGTAACGCAATTGCAGGAGAGTCAAGTAGTATAAACACGAATAGTGCGAGTAAATACTTAATAATAATAATAATAATAATAAGCACACTGGATTGTTTATGTATTCGCTTGCCATGTCCACCAAGAAACTTGTGGAGGCTACGAAACAGAGAGGAACAAATGATAGTGTAGCGATAAAACAGGAAACAAGTGCTACCGACGTGGTCAAACAATTTTACTGAATTTTAAAATGTCATTGCACTTCATTGGTGGAAAGTGAACTGATAAATTATTCATATGTGTTTTCAAGTTGTTTTATTCTGGCAGACCATTCGTTCTTTCCATCCGATGCACCAGTCAAACAATTACAATTATACGAATTATTGAGACTAGGCCTATTATTTGAAGGTAACGTTTAAATTATATTGCTAATACAAATTTCAAAATAAATACTTAATTATAAGAAAGATATTGGAATTTACAAATAAGAATATGATCTCTAATTGCCAAAATAAAACACTAAAATTACATTTTATTATGTCTCTAGCATAATAAAAACTCAAAAGAACAATAACTCAATAATTGTGTCAAATTACTATAAAGAGCAGTGAAGAGGAAAAAGTATAAATGATGTCATATCTCTGAAGTTTACCTAGGCATTCCACACTTACTAGCTTTGCAAAGCATATAATTTTAGGAGTGAACAGCTGATGCAGTGAATGGTGATGAATAGGATGATGATAAGTGGGAAGTGATGATTACATTCTTCATTTTCAATTATGATATGGGAAGATGACAACAAAAGGAATATGATGAAAGTGAATGACAAGGTATAGAAGCCATTTCTGCATGGTTTGTACAAATCAAACGGATTCCCTGAGACATAGGGAAATCAGTTTTGTCGGTTATAAGCTAAGTAGAGAACATATGATTGCCTGCATTTGAATTTGGTTGCTGTCTCACTCTTACATTTTATGTGACCACTAACTGGAGCATAAATCGCGGCTGCCCACACAAACATGGAGAAAAAGTGTCCAAACGTCCTTCTCCAGCGGGTTTCATTATCCAGCTTTCAACCCCAATGTTTTCACTTTTATATTAATCTCCCCTCTTATTACAACACCACTGGTCATGGGTCACTATTTCAATCAGAGCCACGTTCAATTGAAAACCCACAAGGTACAGTCACTTTCTAAATGCTACAGCACCGTAATTCAACTTTCATGTGCAAGTGGCAGTGTTCCTCAATGCAAAGAATACAAGGGAAGGCACAACATCGCCAAACTCACGTAAATGCTCAATGTTAAGCGAGCCAAATGTTCCTTTAATGAGAAGTCGTGCAAAATATAATAGGAACAAGTATGAGGTATTCACATAACTTTCTCATCTACGCACAAGAAACATCTTCTTGGAAATCTGGTATAGAATAAGAGACTGCATTGCAGGCAGTGCGTATTCATTCTCATGTAAATGTATATTGCTCGCCAGGCAAGACGAACCTGAGATTGTGCAAACGGTGACTGCCTTATAACTACCCTTCAGAAATTGTCAAGGGGAAATATTGCAAACGAAAGTTTTAGCACGTAGTATCCTATGCACCTCATCTATGAAATGTAAACAATACTTAACTAAACTAAACTTAACTTAACTAAACTAAAGTATGTAAACCACTCGCCTAGAATCAGCTTCGCGTCAGATGCAATAGGTTTGTTCCCAAAGCAGTAAAAAACCATGAACACATCGTTCGCGCATGCTCTCTTTCTCCACACTCGTTCCCAAAGCGAATATTCGTGATTTTGATTTTCAATCTTCCGTTCTATGTATTCTCCCGGGCATTTTATGTGCCATAAGAAACGTTTGTAGGCCCTGCCATGAATTGTTATCAGAGACATGCGCAGTAACCTATTTTCATGCGCCTGACTCCTCCCTCCAATAACCTTGCGTCTGATTTATAAGCATAGGTTACTTATATGTATGAATAACGGAAGATAATGAAAAGTTTCCCGAAATATAGTTAATATTGGCGATGCATTTGCGTGTATAACATGTTAAAGGGAAATACACATTCTATTCGCATATCATATCGATTAAACGCAGAAACTATCGATTCCAAATTCTTCTAACCGTTCCCAAAGTGCAAAATCACGGACAAGTTATAGACTGGACATGCACAGTACAGCAAATTCTCAAGCAGTCATGGGATTGCTTTGGGAAGAAACCTAATTTGAACATGTCGTAGGCAGTGCGCCTGTATGGAGTACTAAAGTCCAAGAGGAAACCATAGCCCACGCACTGTACTACACGACTGAGACCAAAGGTCAATGTTTTCATCTCAGCATATTCGAGTTCCCCCATCTCTGTCTGTGACGTAGTGCTTACAAATAGAGAGTTAGTACTGTACTTGAGGTATAGTGAGGCAAGTGACATGTCACATAACTTTGTCTGCCTAGGTATGGGCAACACAACTTTCTCGCTTGACATTCTGATATTCAGGTAAGGAATGCGAATGCAGTTTTTTAAATTTATAATTTATATATTTTTTATTTATTTAATAAATATTTATACAAAACAAGACCACCCGAATGAGCAAGCGCTCGTGCTCGGGCACAGTTTTGCCATTTACATTACAAAATACAAATTACAAATACATAAAGAAAATATTATTAAATCAATACCTAAAAAAGTAATAATAAAAAAGAAAGAACAGAAAAAGTAAAAAAGAAAAAAGGTAAAGTAGTAACAACAAAATTGAAACCCTGAGTTATTACAAATAAAATCGTTCCTTAATTGTCTACTAAGTACAGAGTGAAAATAACTTTTGAACTATGAAATAAGATTTTTGATAAACTTATTGAATTTTTTCTTGTTCATATACTATTTCCGCATGTGACCTAATTATAGAGTTTTAGAGTCTTGGACCAGAATAAATGCTATGTTTAGAGCCAGAAGAGGTAAAGTATATTGGTTCTATTAAAGGCAATGTTTTATTTATTCTAGTATTGTAATTATGAGGATCCGATACATGTACGTTGCGGTATTTGTGAAAGTATTTTAAAAGTGTGAGTTTATAAAATTGTTCTACAGTCATAACATAAATTCTGGAAACATCAGTTCTGTTGGATATTTTTTAAACAAATTATTATAATTCTATTCTGTATCAGAATCAAATGAGTCAATACAGAAGTGCTACTTCCTCCCCAGCCAATGATACCGTATTGGAGGACAGATTGTATTAGAGCTAAGTAGACTATCCTAAAGACTTCAATCGGTAAATATTGGTTTACACTGACAAATTTGTATAATGTTTTTCTTAGTCTGGTGCATAAATGTGATATGTTTGTCAAATTTCAGATGACAATCTATAATAATACCAAGGTATTTGACCTGGTTTGTCTCCTTCACAGCCTGGCAGGTACATGAGTCAGATTCACAGTTGATATCATGGAGTCTAACGCACAAGTTTTGATCCATAATTGATTGTGGAGTACCAGCAGTTGTTAATGAGAATGGAACACAGTTTGTTTTATTTATATTTAGTACTAACCTATTGCAGTCAAGCCAACTTTTAACTGCTCTTAATCCCTTATTAGCTATAGTGGACGGGAAGCGAGGTAGGGGTAGGAGAAGAACAAGATGGCACGCAGATATTAGCAATGCAACCAATCTAAGATGGGAAGAAATTCTAAGTGCTGTGAAGGACCGGGTTGGATGGATGAAGATAGTGGATATGAGTGTTAGGAACAGGAAAAGACATTTCGAATAGTCATGGCTAGCAGCCTTACTGCCTTGTAAATCCGTTGGGATCGCCAGGGGTCGCACCCGATTTGATGGACTTCTACTACTACTAATCCCTTATTAGCTCATTTGTAAGTATCCTTCCAAGTTGGACCGGAAAATAGCAATACGGTATCATAGGCATGGAAACACACTAATGGAAACCAAGTCTGGAAGACTCTTTAGTTATACAGGAGTAACAAGTGCGAATAGTGGAGTAGGTTTTTTGATCTCATCACAATTAAAGGGAAAGGTAACAGACGTAATAGGAATATCAGATAGGCTAGCAATAGCAAAACTAAACATAAACAACACGTCGATCACTATATTTCAGGTATATGCTCCAACATCTACACACTCAGACGAAGCAATAGAAGACTTTTACGAAGAACTGGACATGGCCATAAACTCTCACAGGTCAAGTTTGAATTTTATCATAGGAGATTTCAACTGCAAAATAGGCGGCAGAATAGATGCTAACGAAAATGACGCCATAGGACAATATGGTCTAGGCGGGAGGAACAAGAGAGGTGACCGACTGATCGAATTTGCATTGGGACAAAAGCTAAGAATTGCCAACACCTTCTTTAAGAAAGAACCGAAAAGAAAATGGACCTGGAGATCACCGAACTGAAAAAACAAAAAAGGAATAGACTTCATACTCAATGATTGTCCACACCTTATGCACGATGTAGACGTCCTGCAGAGACTAAAATTTGACCGCGATCATAGAACAGTATGGGCATGAATGGACATAAACAAAAAGCACATCAGGAGGAAGAAATTCCAACGAAAACCTCCAAGTAACGCTTCATTTCAACACACTATATTTAAGGATATACTTGCTCAACACACCGAGAATCTAAGACGAAATGAAACACTGAATGTGCATTCTTTATATTCCGGAATTGAACAATGTATTATTGTTGCAGCCTCACAATCTGCAATAAGAAGTAAAGAGGGGAAAAAAGAATACCAAGCTCAGTGACGAAACTATTAAATGATTGAACTAAGAGCAGAAGCCGCGTACCGGTATAGCGCAATTACCATTGTGCTATACTGTATTTTAAATATTAATTCCTATAAGACAACAAACAGGGTATTTTGGATTTTATCTCCATAAGATAACATATTGTACATCTGGTTAATTTTGACATTGTAACTGTTGATAGAAGAACATAATCCTGTACATATATTTTAACATTGACGATTCTTCTACAACATATACTTACAAAATTGTTTTGTGTATATATCAAATATGTTATAAGATATAGTAATAAATTAAAATAGGTATTATAAGCTATCTAGTAATTCTCCGCCAGCACCCTATCACTTCATCAACATAAATACTAGTACTTTAAGGTGGAAAATATTTAATAATTACAAACTTAACACTAGCACTAGAGGAAAAATGAAATTTATCAATGAGTGGTAAAATACATACTTCATTTTGCGAGTAGGCATGTTTGAGAAACGAGCCCGTAAGGGTGAGTTTGCATCATACATTAGGTTCAGACAGACGTTAATATTTGTGAAATAATAATGAATATTAGACCAGTTTAAATGAATAATGTACCGTGGAGTCGTATTTGACCCTCATGTTTCCCTGCCATCTACTGCCGCATATAAACACGCACTTTCGCAGCCACGTTATCTGGTGCACGTGTGCTAACATAAGGAATGGAGCCGACGAGTCTTTTCAGTCAGACGATTTTTGTGAACACCGTAAGAAGTTTAACCTTTAGGAAGGCTCACTGTATATTAACATTTTGAATGTTTATTAAACCAAGTCTTTTTAATAATCATAAATAAAATACTCTTAACTGAAAACGTGTTATCCATGTTAATGAAATCAAATCTGGTTACCGTGTATTTTTATAGCACTATTGCGATGATGTTTTACTTTAACTTGTGTTAACTTGTTTAGAACATCTACTTTTCATTCAAGCTGTCTAAAAATAATTTTTATTTTCGAAAGTTTCATTTTCATGCAAATAAATGTCCCTTCTGAATAATTTATTCCCAATATTGAGAATGGAATGATAGCTTTCTGTGATTGGAACCTCGCCTTCATTTCCAGTGCATTGGAAAAATGAAGAGTCTGGGATGGCATAACAAACTGAAGAGATCTAGTTTAGATCGTCATGTGTTGTGGATGGGTATTTCCATCTTCTTCCATTACAAGCCCCAAAGAACTGAGAGGAAATCGAATTGTTTGAATGCAAATTATAATTCCCAGTTTCGTAGAGCTAGGAGCTGTATACATGAGACAGAAGAGAAATGAGGAAATTGAATGTGAGACCCGGAAGGAGAAGTATGACTTTTTTCTTCTACTCGTGACGTATGAATGCACAAAGAGTCTGCTTCTGTATGAGATTCATCCTCCTTGTCCACTCGTTCTCTGTAAAATAACTAGGGTAAGGCATTTAATGACCATAAAATATTGAAAAAATGCAAAATAAAGAATGCATTTACAACAAAAAATAGTCAAAAAATGACCTAATTTTTTTAATTGACAAAAAATTTACAATCATTACTTATGATTAGTTTTTTAAAGTAATGAATTGCCAAAATGAAATTAATGGATGACAGTGTGTTATACATGAATTTACAATATAAACACACTTATTTTGTTACTAAAGAAGTAAGTAAATTTATACTACTTGGACACCCTTAGTAAAAAAGAAATTCTTTCTGAACTGGAATGCCCATCAAATTGCCCCTAGCAAATATGTGCCATTCAAAAAGAAAGGAAAAAATTATTTATGCTACAAGACAAACTGCTATGGTGTTTACAATAAACCTGAATTAACATTAACTATGAACACTTGGCGGATATTCTCAAATATAAGCGACTGTCTGTTGTCGGAAAGTAACGATTTATATATGGAATAGCTCCTCTCTACATTCACTCAAAAATGATCTAAAATGCCGAAAATAACTTAAAAGTTGCCAAAACATGACCTATCTCTTGAAAATGACGAAAAATGCACAATAAAGGAAAAATCCCAAAACAAATTGCCCTTATTTAATCAATTATTTCATGATACATATTTATATATATTCATATCAAAAGGATGCAAAATCATTAAATGCCCTGCCCTTATCATTGTAAATGCATTACTCACGCTACTTAGCTTATAATGCATTCATGACTGTTCAGTGGAAACCCGGTCACAAAGTTAATGAGTCTTAGAATAATCAGACGCGAGATGCCATCCTGCGCCTTCAGTCAAATTTGGTGGATCATCTGCATGGGATGTCGAAGGTCACGGTTTCAATCCCGGTGTCAGAGATATTTTTCTTCTAAATTTTTATTATTATAATTGAAGTCAACTCAGGGGGACATATGCTTCATTGCGATTTTTTTCGATTGCCTTTTAGAAGAAAAGCATACACAGAATTTTATTTTAGAAAGGAAAATAACTGGAGTTTACACACAGGTATCAATACAGTCTTGTCCACTCGTAAAATTATTATTCATATCTTAAAATGTAATATAAGGAATAAAAGTAAAGAGATCTGGAAGTGATGGAATGGAATATTTGTATAAATGTCAATAAAATGGGTATTAATGTATTAAATCCTTCCAGTCTGATATCACTGCCATTGTACACAGATATCTCGTCTGTGGCTATAAATTGATCAACTGTCCTATAGCCAGCAGAACAATTCACGTCTGAGCAGACAGTCTGAGGTTTTATCGTTGTTTATTTTGTTTTTCTCCTTAACTTTTAATATGGTTTTGGAAGACAATGTATTTCAAGATGGTATTATTTTCACTAGGTAGAAGTTCCGTGAAAGTCCTTCTGAAGTTTCATAGCAATAACAAGCTTGTGTACGACATAGGGGAGTCCGAGATTCTCCAATACACTTAATGCATGAGTTTAGTATACTTTTTCTACGAAAGGGAAAAATGTGTACAAATACTTATATGAAAAATAATTACATACAAACACCTGGTCGAGATGGTGAATGAACATCCAACTTTAAAAAAGTTAATGAATGTTTCGATATTGCTGGCGACCGATCGTTGCATGCGAAATAAAACTGCTGTGGATTAAATATTAACTTAATATTAAGAAATATAAAGAAAGTAAAGACACAGAAAGATTGAAATTGTAAACTTGAACTAGTAAGAATGAACAAATCCAATGTCAGCTGTAATAGATACGCAGGAGATATTTTTTCAATCTCCGATGGGGCATAAAATCAAAACCACAGTGAAAATCAAAACTGTCTTATTTGGAACACTTGGGTAGATCTTCTAGCTACTTCTCTACATAGTCGCGCTCCGATTGAGACCTTTGTCGTAGCGTGGTAGCAACTTTCTAATATCCTCTTCATACGAGGGATGTTCCAAAAGTAAGTTTCGTCGTTTTTTTAAAAAAGTGAAGATGGTAAAGCAGATGAAGCAAACAACTGCCATAAGAATCGACACCTATTGCTGGTTCAACGACGGAAAGAGCGTCAGCAGAGGAGAAACGATGCATGAGTAGAGTCCCGAAGAAGAGAGAGTAGCAGTAGACTGGCGTGCCCGAGGTTATTTGAGTACAAATCACGATGGCAGATGGACGTGTACTGAAAACGTGGTCGACAATGGAAGTACATGCTGTTATCCGGTATGAATGGGCATGTAGGACTAGTGTGTCCATCATCCATGGACGCCTACAGACTGTGTATGGTGAAGAGGTCATGTCTCAACAAATTGTTGGTCGCTGGTGTTGCATGTTCAGTGAAGGAAGGCACCTGTTCCATGCAATGAAAGCCGCACTCTCGGGACGTCACTTCCAAAACAATGCTGAGGTGGAGAAGGCTGTGCGACATTTCCTTGCATAGCAGGGCACCGAGTTTTACCAGAGTGGTTTCTTCAAACTGAATGCAAGCTATGACAAATGTCTCAATGTCGGTGGAGACTATGTTGAAAAATAGTGCAAGGGGTATATTTCATGATTGCATGGTGTATTTGTTTTGGTAATAAAGTTTCCATGTGAAAAAGAAATGACGAAACTTACTTTCAGAACATCCCTCGTAGAATCTTTCCGCCAGCTTGTTGAAAGGGTCTTCACGGCATTTTGAAGTGTTTTGGAATTCTTCGTTGGTGTGGAAGCACTGTCCTCCCAGATCTCTCTTCAGCTGCCAAGAAAGATTAAAGTCACTGGGCATGGGAACGAGTTTTTGAAATCCACCGTGAGAGGTGATGAATCGTAGATTCGTTACAATCCAGAATCAAAGAACAATCCAAACAATGGATGTACACAAATTTTTCGAACAAATCCAAGATCTGGCTTCCACACCAACGAAGAATTTCAAAACACTTCATAATGCCGTGAAGACCATTTCAATAAGCTGGCGGAAAGATTCTATGAAGACTGTATTAGAAAGTTGCTACCACGCTACGACAAATGTCTTAATCGGAGCGCGACTATGTAGAGAAGTAGCTAGAAGGTCTACCTAAATGTTCCAAATAAAACAGTTTTGATTTTCAATGTGGTTTTCACATAAAATGCCCCATCGGAGGTTGAAAAAGAATTGACCTCGTATATCACAAGCTACAGGCTTTGACATAATGACACACATGTAGGTTAGCTCACACGCATTGAGTGTAACAATTCTACAGTGAGTACCACGCAAGAGTTGGCCAATGACGCGGGTTTCTGCGTCGCGGCGTGCACAGCTCCAACTCCCGAGCGATCGGGTGAAATATCTAGTAAACAAAGCCGCGATCGGTGTAATGATTCAGGTTCTCACATTTACAGTTAAAATTACAATGAAAATAACCACGTACCTCATCACAAGAGATGTTGGAAATGTTCTCCTCTAGCATCTTCACAACACTGGCACCTTTTAAGGAAATTTTCTTTCACGCGCACAAGTTCAGCTTCCGAGAAAGAGTTAATTTCTCTTGTGTTATTGTCTTTAAGTTCTTCTGATGTATGGGAAATTGACCTATACACTTTATTTTTCAAGTTTCCCCAGAAATAATATTCACATACTGTTAGAAGAACGTAAAGACAATATCACGTAAGCCTATCACAAGAGAAATTAACTCTGTCCCGCAAGCTCAACTTATGCGTGTGAAAGAAAATTTCCTACAAAGGTGCCAGTATTGTGTGGATGCAAGAGGAGAACATTTCCAACATCTCTTGTGATGAGGTACGTGATTATTTTCATTGCAATTTGAACTGTAAGTTTGAGAACCTGAATCATTACACCAATCGCGGCTTTATTTGCGTAGATATTTCACCCGATCGCTAAGGAGTTGGAGCTATGCACGCCGCGATGCAGAAACACGCGTCATTGGCCATCTCTTGCGTGGGACTCACTGTAGCTACCATGACAGCATGAATCTATCTCAGAATTAATACATAATAGGTAATGCGAGTTTGGGATTGCTTTCTTGTAAAATTGTCCGTTGATGTTATTGTTAACGATTATACACCTCTAAATGTGTTAAAGACTTGCTGTAACATTTCTTACCTCGATCCATGATTTCCTGTACAGTCCATCAGGCTTCATCTCTCATCTCCTGTAACAGAACAAATCACTGGTTAATGTGGATATCACAGAATTATAACTGGTGCACGTGATTCCACCCCAACTCTGCTGATAACCACTGGACATGTACGATATCCCGCACAATCACTGCCATTTTCCACCAAACCAATATTATGCCGTACACAGTAAACTCACTGATAGGGATGTTGCATTAGATAACTTGCGTGTTCTCTCCATGAAATAAGAGCATACACAGCTAGAAAAATATAATAGATACATGTTAACGGATTCATAGTTCCATGTCTAATATGAGCAGGACCACATTGAGGGAATAACAACATTGCCCCCCCGGAAAGACGGACAAAGAGAGGGAGCAAAAGTGACTGTCAAAAATAACAAAAAAAAAAAATAATGTCAAAAGTTAGATTTGCTCATACCGAAGAAATATAAATCAAAACACAATTCCTGGATAGGGACAGTTCCGGTGAATTTAACATAATATAATAAAATTTAAGAAAATAATTTGATTTGAGTATAATTTTAACTCCGCTCATATGTTCTCATGTGTTGTTTTTAATAACTTACGTATAACACGCTAGGGAGCATCGTGTTTCAATACATTTAAAATTCTGCAAACCCTTAGTTAGCTAATAATATATATATATATTCTTTTTTGTGTGAAATGGCCTCCATATAACGTGTAAAAGATCGCAGGTCGTTTGGTCATTTTCTTCGAGTGACACCAAAAACGTTAAGTTAAAAAAATTTGATATATTTGGTAATAATTACTTGTGAGTTAATCAGCTTACCTTTACTGGTATTTTATGTTAGAAAGTTCTAATTTTACATAAAAAATCTCAGTTTGGTCGGTCAAGTCTTTCAAGTGTCACCTGTTCATTAAAATTTGCACAAAAACGCAAAAAACAATTATTGATATCTTTGTTTGTAAAAATGTGTTTCAATATTTCAGGTTCTTGTGACTTGTTAATCTGGTAAGAAACAAATCTGCAGCTCCTCGCCAGTGAGACGTGGCTATAGTTCGAGTTCCGAGTGCATCATGGTGCACGTTTATATCGTTATTCTTTTGTTTTGTTTATGTGTTAGGTCTCTCTTGATTGTATTGTTACTGGGATAAAGCCGTGTCATGCCTGGCTGACGCTGCCTTTGTCACCAATTTCACCATTCTTTCTACAGCACGAGTTATGACTGATAAATTACTCCAAAAACTTAACCCACATTACTTCATCAGGACCCAATGTCCCATAACTTATTTCGTGATGAGAAAAATTTATTTGATAGGCGCCACTTAAATTCCTCGTCGCAATCTCGTAACCGACTCTCTTCTTGCGAACCTTCACTCCATTTCTTTTTTAAAAAACCTGCGCTGGCGCAGTCCATAGTCATTCCTGTAACAGACTTATTTTTCGTAAAGTACCAGCTTTCACAAACACACAGTGGTTACATCGTAGTTATCTTATGTTCATAACAAATGTTTGCGCGCGAATTTCTGCTTTGTTACAGAGTGTGACCGGGTAAAGATGTAATAGTTTCATCAGCTATTGTAGCCGTCTTTGCATTTTCTTTTAGCTCCTCCCCAACTGTTTTGTAAGCGCTGATTTCGTCAATTAATCATATTAACATAATTTGCCGCTTCCAAGTTGATATTGGCAACACCAGATGAGGTCTGGCTCCCAGCCTAGAACGTGTACTTTAGTATAAACATTGTCAGAAGTAGGTTCTCGGAATGGTCGCATAATTGGGTCAATATTCTGCTTTCATGTGTTGAGAAGTCGTGATGGCCTCCATGATGAAATGGACTATGGCTTTCAGTTCTTCTAATTGTTCTTTTTTTCCTACATATAACCAAAGATCCTATTCTCTGCAGTTAGCCACCTACCTTGATGAATTTCACCAGAGTTCCTCTTGGCTATCCCAACGGGGCATTCAACTGAACAAAGTGCTTATTAAACACTCAGCAAATATCATTCATCCGAGCTCAATGAATCTTCCGTGAGGTTGAGGCCCCAGTCTATTTGAATGGGCTGGAAATTCATCCAATTTGGGCTGGACGTCTTGCCTTCTATGTCGAAGTGGTTTTGCACCATCTTACCTTATCGGCTCAGCCATTATGGGCTCGCGCACGTAGGCCTCATAGGTGTGCCCATTGTATACCCCTAGGAAACAAATTATGTGCAATGCTCTAAGGCTCCCAGGCAACAGACTCCACCACGAGCCCCCACGGAGCTCCCCTACATCCAACAAGGACCTGGTACCATTCCACGTGCACCATACAGACGAATCTCTGAGGAAGTCTTCAACATGCACATTCTCTCCTTTTTTGGAACAGTGTTGGTAGCAGTACCTTTACAACTTTAAGCGACCAGCTCTAACATGGGGATATTTCAATCAACAAAGAAAATCGTGATGCTAACCAGTACGCTGGAATTGAACATAACAATGTATTCAATAGACAAACGATAAGATACCTCCACTAATGCATAGAACATTAGCATGCACGGGTTATTTTCATCGTCATTTCTTGGACATAACCGAAGAGCAGCAGAGATAAAATCACCTTATTAACAGAAACTTTGAAACTTACTTTTACTGTCAGACACTTGAGCACTTGACAAGTAAAGTATGGAATTCATGACAGTAAATATTTTACACAAAAATGCATTTTTGAACAAATTTTTGAAATTTATGGCTGATAGGGTCCACTGCAGAAATTTAACAATCAGCTTGCGATCTTATACGTTATAAGGTCACTTCGCAAAACTACACATACATTGCTAATTGTAAGTCGATTTAAACAAAAGCGTAATCTTGATGCATCTTACTACACGTAGCGTTCTTTGTTGTACATCACACAAAGATTGGTTTTGCTTCACACGGACTTTAGAAGACAAGATGTACAATTCGCTATTTATTTACTCCAGTTCAAGTTTTTCTGTATTTTATTTATCATTAAAGTTAATTAAAGAATTATTTTTCAAGAATACGTAATTTTTTTCAACTTACAAAATATTCAAAAGTTGCAAAATCTGTGTAGCAATATCATCAAGGAATGCCAGTTTTCAGGGTGGGAGAGATCATAGACGGGATGAAAAATATAATAACAAAAATGTATCCACACTCTGAAATAACAGCAACATTATGGTTATATTTTATAGGCCGTATGTTCAGGTTTACTTATTGAAATAAATGAATAAATAAAAGTACTCTTAAAGAGAAGCATAAAAAATCAGCATGCATTGAACCCAGACCAATGCTAACCGCTGACAGGACCACAATTTTTATATCTGTTCTAGTAAATGTGAAATTTGTCAGCAATTACAGACATAGTGCAGAATGGATATTGCACATGGCTGAAAGTTTACTTTCTGCTTAATGTACACAACATAGCTAAGGAATGAACATTCATTTATTCCTAGTAAACAACATTAAAAGTTAGGTTAAGTAGGTAAATTGATGCAGGAGGTTCACAGGTCGGGAATCTAGCGTCATTAATAATGTCCTCGCACCTTGAATAGCTCAGTTCGCTTCCCCATAATAATTCTTAAAACTCGCGGCCTGGATTGCAGTAAAATACTGTTTAGTGCCTTGGGAATTTATGATACGTTGTATTTCATGCAGTAAGTGTGCAACAGCAGGATTTTATAGCCTGAGAGAACACCAGTAAATAATTCAAGTGTTTCGTCTCTCAATACTGTAAATGCATAAGAAAAAGATAGCAC
The DNA here is from genome assembly GCA_964059195.1 of Ectobius pallidus. Taxonomy (NCBI): domain Eukaryota; kingdom Metazoa; phylum Arthropoda; class Insecta; order Blattodea; family Ectobiidae; genus Ectobius; species Ectobius pallidus. The sequence continues at coordinate 16,305,326 of CAXKWD010000006.1, forward strand.
CCCATTGACTCTCTCTCTAGTATCCAACAAAAAATAGGTTTAGATCACTCAATGCATGTGTGTGAAATTATTCTAAATACATTCCAATATGGAGACTTCTCTTACACTACAAGCCCTACTTGTCACCTAACTCACAAAACTTCCATCGCTTTTTCTTCTGTCTTCTTTAATAAAACACACGTATGTGTTACGCTTCCTGTATGTGTTTGTACATTGCTCTTAACTAAGCCGTGAAGCATAAGTGTTGCCTCTGTATACAACTACATGTATCTGAATTTCTGTTTCGGGGCATGGAAATCAGCAGTAGTGTATAATTAAAACTTCAAGGATATTATAAATAAGTGGATAAATGAATCCGAAACAGATGATGATGATGATGATGATGATGAAAATTAATTCGAAGATAATGTTGTGGTATATATTGGGCTTGAGCTGGCGCAACAACATATTGATACAAAAGTGCAAAACCTCGTTATCTATATTTTTAGATTTTGGTGTCACTCAATTCCTCGTGTCTGCTTCTATGATTATGCAAAAGCTCGAATAACCGGAACACAGTCTTAACGATAAAAATCAAAGGTTTCAAAACATCGTATATAAAAGTGATAATAATCCTAAAGACAAAACCTCGTATATGAAGAAACAAAACAACACGTGTTTTAACACCAATTCTATGAGCATAACCTCGTATCTCTTTCACGCGATACGTACTTGTCAAGCTCTTCTCTAACATTACTGCTGATACTGTACGGAGCTCAAGAGAAGACGAGCGGGGTATGAGGAGAGGGGAATATTGTCGCTGTGATTCCCCGTTGCACGTGCGGACCATGCATTGAAGTGTACTAATCATTCACAAAGCCTTGTACTCTTGCACATTCGAGTGTTGCGGTTGTGTTTCATTTTCATTTCAGTGTTTATAAAGATTGTGTTTTATTCATCAACGTAACTAAGTTAATGGTAATAATTATTAGTAGGCCGTAGTCAATTTCGTTTACAGCAGGGGTGCCCACCCCCCAAACTTCAAGACTCACCCCCCAAAAACTTCATTGCTCACCCCCCAAACTTCAATACTCACCCCCAACCTGATTGGCTGTCGACAAGGGCGCCCATATGATATTTTCTAGAGGGGGGCAAATTTTTTAATTAATTAATTTTTTGTCGCTTTAACTTCTTGGACCACTTTGTATCATTATATTAATAATATAATAAGTGCAACAATGACGTAGCCAGATAATAATTGCGGGGAGGGTCGAAAGTGCCGGGGGGGTTTGGAAAACTCCCAAAAAAAGGGGGTCGGGGGTCCATCCCCAGAAAATTTTAAAAAATTGACCCAATGAAAATCACATTTTACGCTATTTTAGCACAGAAAAACTAGTTAGGTAATTTGTTTACCATACTCTAAGACATGCCAATGTAAATAAGAAATTGTTACCTAAGCGGGGGGTCCACCCCCGGAAAATTTTTAAATATTGAACTAATGAAAATCACATTTAATGCTACATTAGCACTCAAAAACTTAGGAAATATGTTTACCATACTCTAAGACATGCCAATGTAAACATGAAATTGTTACCTAAGTCGGGTGTCCACCCCCGGGAAATTTTTGAATATTGAACTAATGAAAATCATATTTTATTCTATTTTAGCACTGAGAAACTAGTTAGGAAATTTGTTTATCATACTCTAAGACATGCCAATGTAAATAAGAAATCATTACCTAAGCGGGGGGTCCATCCCGGAAAATTTTTAAATATTGAACTAATTAAAATCACATATAATGCTAGATTAGCACTAAAAAACTTGGGAAATTTGTTTACCACACTCTAAGACATGCCAATGTAAACAAGAAATTGTTACCTAAGTCGGGTGTCCACCCCCGGAAAATTTTTAAGTATTGAACTAATGAAAATCACATTTTATGCTATTTTAGCACTGAAAAACTAGTTAGCAAATTTGTTTACTATACTCTAAGACATGCAACTTAAACAAGAAATTGTTACCTAAGTTATAGACTAATAATTATTACTATTTATAAGAAAAGTTGAATAACACATGGAACAGTGGACATAATAGGCCTACTCATTATGTTATGAGAAGAAAACAACTGCTATATCATATTTGACACACCAACAAATCTTGTTTAATTACCGTAAATATTTTTTTAAAAATACAAATATGGAATTTTAGGTTTTGACTTTAGGGGGTCAAAACCCCCTGAACCCACCTTTCCTAATCCATTGTGGATTCTGCTTCCATGTTGTCGATTTGGTAAAACTTCAGCAAACTTTTTATGTCTCTACTGACTTTCAAATAATTGTCTTAAAATAAAAACACCTGACTATAATAATTATTAATATACATTTTTTCCCTTGCGCCCCCCCACCCCCGGGTATGGGCACTAATTTATTTACTATTCACTTTTAAAGAATTAGAAGAGACCTCTTAAAGTTATAAAACTTGACCGTTATTATTTTAACATATAAAACTCTAATTTTTCAACAATTTTCAACCCCCCCCCAGAAAATTCATAAAACGATAATATTTTGCCCCCCCCAGAAATTTCAATGGCGCAGTCTGCGTCTTAACCCCCCCTGTGGGCACCCCTGTTATACTATTACAATAATTATTTTTTGCAGATTAAATTATTCTTAAATTGTCGAATTCCTGAATAAAGTAACGGAAGAAAATTAAATTGAAGTAGTTACAGTCTTTGAGAATAACCGGTAACTTATAACTTAATAATTGTAGGCCTAATTGTTAACGGTTAAAAAGAAAATTCTTTCACATTAAAACGTTGAACTAGAAACGCGACTAATATTTTCAGGACAGGTAGTATTAAGATGCGATGGCAAAACATGCTGAGACTTTGGTCTTATTCAGCACATTCCTTCCGTTCGTCATCTCTTGAGCTCCGTACAGTACATTTCCTTGTCTTGTTTGTCCTGTACGTATAGTAGTCGCTCATTACTCATTATACCCGAGACGAGCTAAGAAGGAAACCTGAAGTAAACAAAAACCAGTGTGTTTCTCTCTCTCTTAAGTCATACGAGTAATGTCCTAGAGTGAGAAAGATGTACTGTTATTTTTGTTTACTTTAGGTTTCCTTCTTAAAACGATCAGACTCTAGTGACAGTGGCACTGTGTGTCACTAAATGGTACATTATGCAACGAGCCTATAATTACATTTAATTAAGATACTAGTGTGTTCATGAAACGAGCACTTTCGTATCAATATGTTGTATCGATTTTCATATGATTAATCTAATTACCATTTTAGGCAAGTTTCAGATGACGAAAGTACTTAAGGTATTCACATAGCTATACACGTTTGCAGATGAAATTGTATAATAAAAGATGTATTTTATTTTCACAATTAACTACAATCACTGAACATTTTCCAAAAAGATTTTGTGAGTATAAGAGCAATTATTGAGCTCGGGGAGCTGAGGGATTACGAAACGATCTAGATTAGAAAGATCTGAACACGTCATGATTCTATTACTGAATGACATACTTCTTGTGGTGAGGAATGTGTTATAATATAAATAGATTACTGGGCAGCACTCACCACTGTTTATTTATCCTTAAGTTTATGTGAAGCCGTTGTCAAAGGTTACTCAATCTAGCGTGGAGCCTCGTCTTCTTCATAAAACACACGCATAATAAATAACACGAACATTAAAAATGTCAACATCCCAACAGGAACCACTAAGTTTCTAGAGACACCATGAACGTCTCACAGACGTTCAGAAAGACTACGCGACTTAACATCTCGTCGCTAAAATAAGATTCAATTGAAAACGCGAGACGTTCATGGTGTCTCGCGAAACGTAGTGGTTCCTGTTGTGAAGTTGACATTTTTCGTGTTTGTGTTATTTATTATGCGTGTGTTTTTGATTTTATTATTTTATGAAGAAGACGATGGCTCCACGCAAGATTGAGTAACCTTTGACAACGGTTTTACATAAGGATAAATAAACAGTGGTGAGTGCTGCCCAATAATCTATTTATATTATAACACGTCATGATGTAGTAGAAAATGAATGCAGGATGATGACATGATCATCAGCCAGAGGCGTAACGAGGGGGGTTGGGGGTTTGAACCCCCCATTGATTAAAAAAAGGAAAATTGTACAATTTTTTTAAGTCTGCTTACAAATTACTTATACGAATATAAAGCGTGGGAAACTTAAAACTCGTTATTGTGCATCTTAATTTTTAACATTTTCCGGGGGAGGGCCCCCGAACCCCCCTCTCCATGGGGGGTATTCCTTACCCCCATACCCCCCGGATGTTATAACCCCCCCATATGGTCGGCCTGGTTACGCCTATGTATTCAGCTATGCTAGGCCTAGATTCAAATACAAGAGATGGCGCCGAGAAATCTCTCAGAGTTACAATCGCGTAACCAGACACAACTGCAACTGAGTCCATTCAGACACGTGTGTTTCGCCTGCAGTAATGACAGTTAACAGCAGATGTGGCTATGGGAAGACATTAAATGTATGTTATTGCCTCCGGAACTGCGGATCGCTTATAGATTTACCGTGTCTCAAAGGCATCTGTGTCCAGTGTTGTGCATGCTAAAGTTTCTTGTTCCTCAAAGTTTGCTTCATTTCTGCATAACTCCTGAAAGTTATGCAACAAGTCGGGCGTGAACTACCAAGAGAAACTACAATGCGTAACAACTACACCAAATTCACAGTCTTTACAACTCCTGTACTGCAATACATATTTAATATCATTACTGTTGGTTTGTTTCCAGATGTGTGGAAAATTACTCAAATAACTCCTGTATTCAAAAGTGGTGAGAAAATAAAAGTAGCGAATTACAGACCTATTGCTCTAATAAGTGCGCCAGCAAAAATTTTAGAACTGATTCTGTATGATAGAATATTTTATCATGTCAAACAATATATATCTGTTTTTCAACATGGTTTTTTTTCCTCAAAGGTCGACTTTAACAAACTTAATTAACTTTATTCAAGATATATCAGAATCTCTAGATAAGAAGTGTAGGGTTGATGTTATCTACACTGATTTTGAAAAGGCATTTGATAAATTAGATCATGATATTCTGTTGGCTAAAATGTCTATGTTGGGTAATAATTCGATGTTTTTGAAGCTGATAGCATCTTACTTAAAAGACCGTAAAAAAGTGTTGTTTTTAATCATTGTCGTTCCTTTGTTTATAATGTAAATTCTGGTGTACCAAAGGGCTCTAATTTAGGGCCACTTCCTTTCCTAATCTTTATAAATGATTTACCAGATATTGTTAAAAATTCTAAATGCTTATTGTTTGCAGATAAAGAGATATAAAGAGATACGTTTATTATCAGATGCATTGGAATTACAATTAACCATAGACAAGCTCATTGAATGGAGTATCCAAAACAATTTGGCGTTTCATGTTAGAAAATGCTATTTCATGAGTGTTCACAGATTTTCACTTCACGAGATTATTCAATACAGTATGAATTCGGAAACGTTAACGGGAATATTTACCATTAAAGATTTAGGATTCATTATTAAGTATAATTTAAATTTTCGAAAGCATATTGATAAAATAATAGATGAAGTTCATGGACAGTTAGGATTTATTTTTCGTAATTCCAAAAATATTAAAGACGAACATGTTTTACAATTACTTTATAATAGTTTTTTACGCAGTAAGTTAGAATATGAATCAGTTATCTGGGCACCATTGTAGAAAACTCATATTAATGACATGGAAAAAGTTCAGAAGAGTTTTCTTCGATATATGTATTTTAAAAAATATGAAGATCTGCTTTAATTGATAGAATTTCTTATAATACTTTATTAAATGAATTTAATTTTGTTACTTTAATTGGTAGAAGGTTGGTAGCGCAACAGTTATTCTTATATAAAATTACTAGCATGTGCCCGCGGCTTCGCCCACGATAATTATTTCAAAAATTAAAAATTAAGAGCATAATAATTAAATCATTATATTTATTTACACCTAAATCACGTGGACTACATACCACGATTAGATAGCATCGTCTGGTAAAAGCGACCTCAGATTCGAGTTTCTTGGCCCAGAAAACCTCTGTATAGTGAGATTCGTTCAAATAAAACAACGTTTGACCATATTTAGGGCTTACAACATTCAAGCGATCGCGAAAGTTTTATTTTCAAGGTATGACAAAAATAGCCAAAGCCAACTGTAATTGATTTGACATTGAAATGTATAACTGAAAACTTATGTTTTGAAAACGCACAAAATGCACGTTTTTTGCCCGTTTTTCACTCATAACTCACGAACGAAGTCTAAAATTAAAATTCCGGCTTGGAGGTGCATTTTCCGACCCTTCAGCCCACCTATATTTAAAATTTCAGATCTCTGCGTTCAGTAGATTTCGCTGGACATCGAGGACAATTCCTTTTATTAATACAGATAATATGAATTATAATGATATCTTCTCTAATTTGTGAAACATCCATTTCATTTAATCCAAACCCACCTGATACAACTGGCAACAATATGTTCTGTGAATTTGTTTGGATAATTCTGTGTAAAAAGGGGTTAAGTATTTTCAAAAACATTTAATTTTTGGCAGTTAAAATCAGAATTTTTCAAAATCCTTTCTTAGTGAGCACCTACATTATGAAACGAAGGTACTGTCAAAATTCCAAGTCTCTACCTGTTATAGTTTAGGCTGTACGTTGATTCCTGTCAGTCAGTCAGGACAAAGCCTTTTATATATATAGAGAAGAGATCAATTGTATAATTGATAGCAATGAACTTTTAAAACGTATTAAATTTAATGTAGTGCAATTAAATTTAAGTAATAGGGAATTGTTATATATTCCTGTCATTAAGTAAAAAATATTAGAATGTTCACCATTCATTCAAATGTGTAAACAATATAATTCTCTATCACTTCAAAATGCTCTTCTGGATTTTGACTTATCATTAAATCAGTACATAGGATTTCTTCATAAAATGTTATATATTCCATATGATTTGGCATAGTTTTTAGATAGTCTTGTTAAATTAATTGTAGTTATTGTAAGTCATTTATGTATGATCTTAATTATCCTCACACATTCATTCATTTATTGTATTGTATTTGTATATTGTACAACACGTATTGGCAATACTACGCCAACTGTCATTGGGATATATTCCTGTAGTTGGCAGAATAAATAAATAAATAAATAACTTAGCGTAAAACACCGCATACAACTTTATGTAGCCATCATGTTGAGGTGGGAGAGTGTAATGTTATTCTCCAAGTAAGGCTTTAAAAGTATTTGAGCTTTGTCACAAAGAATGCAATACTTTTTTATGTATAGTTTTTAACATACCCGTATCTGGTTTGTGCAAAATCATTAGTCACTCTCGAGAAAATCGCGAAGAAGGAATTTTCTTTACATAAAGTGGGTGTAAAAGTGGAAGATAATAGTTACGATATAAGACCATTATATAGAACTTACAGGCAACCACGAACGCTATTGTATTTATAAATGTGAGACTATTAAGTTCATATAGCAGTCGAACATCGTACGACGTTTTAGGTTATATTGAATTTTTTAAGAAATAATTCAGTTAGCTTGTTCTTAGAATAGTAATAAAAAACTATAGGTCTATGTCAATTCAGTAGATGTAGCGGAATTCAGGCTCCTTTGGTTGGCAACAATTTGTTTGAAACAAATCACTACCAAAAGCATTTGCTCAAAATGCTTAATCCTAATCTATTCGTAAAGAAATTGATTTCTCTCTTGAAGTTATAGGAAAGGAAAATAACGAACTAATATTGGAAACCCTTTGCTATGGTAAGGCGTTGCAGATGTTTACTCCATTGAGAGAAATAAAGATCGTAAGTAATGTTTTGAGAGAAATTATATAATGTTTTGGCTTAAGTTTCTGGCTTATGGACCGTATTTCCAAAGTTTAAATACTTATTTATGCTATTTTTAATAAAAGATTAAAACGTAGGCCTACTCGATAATAGTATTAGTAGGAATAATAGTATTTGTTGTGGTGAAAATGAAGGAAATGGATAATTATTTATTTCTATGAAATGGAAAAGAACGATAGCGACACCTCGTGATATCACTATAACGTGCTATCATCTTTACTTTACCCTTAACTGACTTGCACTCTTTTTTTACAAACCAGCGCATGAAATGGAACTTCACATAGACGTAGAGAGTAGGGATGGGACCTCGATACTTTCGATAGATAGATAGATATTTTTATTGCAGACACACTTGAGTACATCAAGCGTATTACAATCGTCAAAATCAAATAAAAACACATATCTCCTGTTAAGTGTACAGTACATACATAATTAATTAGCTCCCTGATCTTAATAATTCAAACAATTCATTAAAACTATATATACAATTACTAGTAAGCAAATTCTTTATTGTGAGTTTAAATCCATTAGAAGGTAATGTTTGTATAGATTCAGGAAGTGCATTAAAAAACTTAACAGAAACATAGTGAAAAGTCTTGTGTTTTCTTATAATTGCATTTAAATAATGCTAGGTTGTGTCTGTACCTAGTACCATAATTGTAACACATCCCAAGCTGTTCATAGTTAAAAACATTTTCTTTCATATATAAAACACACTGATAAATAAAAACAGCATATACAGTCATAATACCAAGATTAATAAAGCTCTGCCTGCAATGACTTTGTGGAGAAAGACCACACATTAATCTTATAGCTTTTTTCTGTAATTTGAACAGCCTTATTACAGAGGGCTGATGACCCCACAGCAAAGTTCCATATAACAAGTGACTATGGAATTGACTGAAATAAACAGTTTTAAAACACCTAAGCTAACACATGTTCTCAGTCTTCTTAATAAATAAATTCCTGTGCACATCTTGGATGCCAAGCGATCTGTATGTTTGTTCCAGTCAAATCTAGCATCAATTGAAAACCCAAGAAAATTTACAGTTTCAGTATTTAATTGTCCTCCATTACCGTACTCGATGTATAAATTCTGAATTTTATCGGTATTAATACAGAGCAAATTAGCTGTACAACAGTCTTGTACAACGCCTGATATATTTTCAATTAATGAGTTAATTTCATGTAAAGCTTTTGAATTAAAACAAATGTTAAGGTCATCAGCAAAAATATAACTTTTAGCAGATGGACAAGATATGTTGTAGGGCAAGTCATTAATATAAATTATGAATAAAATAGGACAAAGAATCGATCCTTGAGGCAATCCATGTTTAATGGGCAGAAAATTTGACTCATTGTCGTAAACAACTTTTTGAAATCTATTGCTTCAATATGATTGTATTAATAAAACAGCCTCTTCTTCGAAACCATAAAATCTAAGCTTTTCAATAAGCAAATTGTGTGACACTGTGTCAAACGCTTTATATAAATCATATAGTTTGAGATTCACTAAATCCCTGTTATCAAACAAGCTAATGCAGTTTCTTATAAATGCAGTTGCAGCTTTTGCTGTACCTAATCCAGCCCTATAACCAAACTGGGAGCTATTAAATAATTTTTTTTCTCGAAGTAGGTCACAATCTGATTATTAATAACTGTTTCAAAAACTTTTGCAAAAGCAGGTATTATAGAAATGGGTCTATAGTTTTCATACTTAGAATTGTCACCTTTCTTAAATATAGGCCTAACTTTAACAAATTTTAGATCTTTGGGAAAAACAGACTGTAAAATGCATGGATTTATAAGAGGTCCTTGAATAAAATCTATACCATATTTTAAGATTCTTGAACTTAAGCTAGAAACATCCTCACAGTTGCTATTTTTCATATTTAAAAGAACTTTTCTAACATAATCAACATCCACTAACTGAAAATTGAACCTACAAGAATGTAAGGGCAAATTATTCATATAAAACTTTACGTCATGCTGATGCGCAAAAGATCCCACTTTGTTTAGGATTTCCTCAACCGTATTTACAAAAAAAATTATTAAAACCAGTAGAAGATAAATTGGAGGAATTTTTGTACATCTTCTTTCCAAACTGACCACTTTCATTTTTAATTATGTTCCACATGGCTCTGGATTTATTAGAAGCATTGCTTATAATATTATCATTTTTTCCCTAATATCATTAACTAATTTTAGAAATTGTTTCTTTAATTGATTATACTTTGCTATTATTTCAGTTGATCCTGTACTAATAAAGTGATCATATAACATTACACATTTTTCTTTCAGGTTATCAAGTTCTTCGCACTTCATTCTTGCTGCTTTGGGTAGCGAAGGTTCCTTGTTTAAAGCTTTAAATGGAAAAGCTTTAAATGGAAAAGCTACACTACTTAACGGCACTAGTTTTGGTGATTAAGTATTGTGTCTTGTAATCAATGTCATTATCGTTGCAATAAAAATTATGGCAATCAACCATGGACAATTCCTCAACGAAATATAATGCATTCGCCTCATTTATTGCTCTTGCTTTATTTATTATATCCTCATCTTTGATATGTTTTCCCCAGAGACAACAGATTTCAATAATATAGCCCAGTGGTCTGACAAAACAGTTTTAACAATTTGGCAATCAATAACCATATCTTTGTAAGTTACAATACTTGCATGGTATCGGCATCGATCGATACTTCAGAAAACTCGCTCGGTACATTTTCGATACTTTGGTAATTCTGAAATTCTGCAATTGAGTGAAAATGCTAGAATTTTTTAACAAAAACTTATGAGTGGACTGTTTCAAATACTAATTTTAGTTTTAATGTAGAGTTTAAAAATAATTATAGGCTACTGATGATATTAAATTTTGTCTCATTAAATATGCACACTTAATTAATTTAGTTGATATTACACAGTTCTCTCAACTTTTAATTTTTAACGTACCTATTTATTGAAACTGAAAATGTTGATAGTATCGAGTATCGAAGTATCGAGTATTGAGGGAAAAAATCATGTATCGGTATCGAGTATAGAGTATCGAGTATCGAGAAAATCTGGTATCGACCCATCCCTAGTAGAGAGTTGTGTTAAACAATGTTTACCAACCAAATAACATAAAGTACGTACATGAATAGTAAACATGGAACTTCACGTATATCACTATTATTTTTGAACGGTATGATTCTAAGTTTCTAGCATTGATAAATATACTTTTTACATAATATTCATAAGTAAGAATAAATGGAGCATTAAATGAAATAAAATGAGTATCACGACTCTCAATTATTATTATTGTTATTCAGGAAGATACACTGTATACTAATATTCCCTCTCATGATGACAGGGAGAGATGATAAACACAGCTTTCCAACAGGCTAGTAACCGGTACCTAGGGATGTTGACTTGGATAACACTGCGTGTGCTAGCCATACTCTTCTATCATACGCAGAACGGCAAAGTTTTCTTCAACAATTTCTTTCTTTTCAAGGGAGTGAAGACGATACAATAAGCTGTATTCATTAATAGTATAAAAAAAATTGATTGTAGCATATAAATAAACATGCCCGGAGTAAAGAAAAATAATAATACATAATATATAGAACATACAACACTACACACTGAGGGCTGTGTTTTCACCAATTCCGATAATCTGTCTGATCCTGGTTTTTAGACTGAAAAGCTGCGATATTGTCCATTTTGCGTTTCACCAGCTACAGTAACTTGGTTTTCGATAATATCCAAGCTAATGCTTTACCGGTGAAATATCGACCAGCAAAACAGGATAAACCAAGCTAACTGCGACATCAAGATGGCGCGTAGGCGATTGGAACATCTGATCAACATGAGAGATGATCACAGTGACGAGGAATATGAAGCAGAACACAGAATAAGGCACCCTAATGGATAAAGGAACGTATGCCGTACTTGGACGTTTATGACGATATTAATTTTTGCACAATATTCAAGGGGAAAACGAAATTATCTGCTATAAACCACGCCCCCAAAACGGTGAGACATCTAGTGACCATTTGTGAGAACTACTAGCTAGAGACAGCGCGAGGGGAAACTTTCCGTTGCTATAGCAACGTTTACATTTCACGTCCGGACGTAGCCAATAGACAGTCTTCCCCCCGCTGTTTCACACAACCGCCGCCAGATGACGTTGGATCTCTTATGAAAAAATTAAGGGTCAGAAAAGTAGTAGGCAAAAACCAAGCTTTTGAAAACCAAGGTGACAAACTATGTGGTGAAACCCGAAAGGTTTACTATTTGAGATAATGGATTAATCGTAGTTTTTATTATCCACGATACCGAGAAATTTTATCCGTGTTGGTGAACACAGACCTGAGTTGGTCTGAATTGTTATTGTCTGAATCCTTGAGATCAATAGAGGGGAAGAGAAGACATCATAGTCTTATCTATATCATGCTGGTACTAATTCCCTAGTTAACCCCCAACACAGCACACCTGTAAAGGAGCATGCAAGTAATCAGTGGTGTACGCTATCTTTTTTCAACAGATACAATATAATGTGAGTTTTTATTAACAACAGAAATTCTCAACTGCTATACAAGACGTCAGGAAGCAGTGTTTAAATCCAATAAGGTGAAGCACAGACAGAAGTTTGTTTATTCTATTAAGTATGTACCGCAATTTAAACTGGAACCATAGCTGTGAAATAAATCAGTTGTTCGTCTGTGTTAATTCGTTCGCGAAGTTTCAATACGTTCGATCGTTACAGCTTGTACTGTGTAATGTTCAAAAATGTGCAACTCATGCTCGCAGACAGTGCCTGTGTAAGATGTCACTGCAACGCCACTGATGTGGAATTGAAACCAATTGCATGTGTCTGGTACTGCAGAGCACTGACGTGAAGTGGGAAGAGGGTGAAGTTTCGTTTCAGTTCCCGATGCCTGATTTAGACGAAAATGAGTGTTACGTCAGGGAAGAGTGATTATTAGTTCAGTTCACATGTAAAGAGGCATTTTATTAGAGCTGTGCAATTCCTTTCAATTGACTAATAAATACATTCATTTCAGTAACATACACAGTCGATTAGCAGCTACAGAGATCTTACATGTTATCACAGTGATAGAATTAATACGTTTAATAATTAGTAATGTCCATAGTAAGATTTCATACTCGTCAAACAGAGGTTTAGAGGCAGTGTGAAAGACACCAAGACTATGCCGGCTGCCGATATAGACTCAGATCACAACCTTTTGGTTGCAGACATCAGTACAAGATTGAAGAGGATACAAAGGAGTGGGAGGAGAAAGCAGAGGTGGGACCTGGAAAAGCTAAGGGAGAATAAGGAGGCAGTAACAGAATCCTTAGAGAAATGCTTTAGTGAAGGGAGAGATGAAAATGTAAGTGCAAGTACGGAAGAGCAATGGCGAAATATTAAAATGGCTCTGTTGAATACTTTAAAGAGTCAAGTCGGAAGGGAAGCGAAGAGAACGAGGAAACCCTGGATCACTCATGAGATGCTTTAGAAGATGGAGGAAAGGAGGAGATGTAAAAATGTGAACGAAGAAGAATACAAAAAACTTAACAATGCACTAAGGAGAGAAACAGACAAAGCGAAGGAGAAGTACATGGAAGAAATGTGTGAAGAAATAGAGGAACTACAAAGGAGAGGAAGGTACGACCTCATGTATCAGAAAACGAAGGAACTGGGAGGGAGTGAGAACAAAGTAGTAAGAAATTTTGGAATAGAAGACTCTAGAGGACAAATGGCTATGGAACAAGAAGAGGTGTTGAAAATATGGGAAGAATATATAAAGGAACTTTACGATAAGCAACATCGTCCGCAAGACATTGAAATCGAGACAGAGGAGGTGATTGAAGAAGACGAAAAAGGGCCCAGCATATTGTCAACAGAAGTAGAGAATGCGATTAAGAACATGAAGAGGAGGAAAGCTACAGGAGACGATGACATACCGGTGGATTTGCTGAAAGAAATCGGAAACGAAGGTTTGAAAGCGTTGACGCAACTCATCAACAAAATGTATGAAACTGGAGAATGGCCTAAAGATTTTTTAGACGTCACAATGGTTGCTCTTGAAAAGAAACAGAAAGCCAGGAAATGTAGTGATTACAGAACAATTAGTCTGATCTCACACGTGGCGAAGATCATTATAAGAATACTCAACGGACGGCTAGAACACAAAATTGAAGAAGCACTGGGAGAGGACCAGTTTGGATTTAGAAAAGGAAAAGGTACCAGAGATGCCATAGGCACGGTGAGGATATTGTCGGAGAGAGTTTTGTCTGTTAACGAAGAAGGTTGCGCGTGTTTTATAGATTGGCAGAAGGCCTTCGACAGAGTTAACTGGATAAAATTGATGAACATCCTTAAGGAGATAGGAATCAATTGGAGAGACAGGAGACTAATTCGCAACCTGTACTTGGGACAAAGAATAAAAGTACGACTAAAACACGGAGAAACAAGCAGAGTGGAAATAGGAAGAGGAGTCAGACAAGGATGCTCTAACACCGAGTCTCTTCAACCTGTATGGAGACTTGCTGGCAAGAGAAGCTTTGAAAGGATGCGGAAACTTTAGGATAGGAGGACGCCTCATCAACACCATCAAGTATGCAGACGACTTGGTAGTGTTCGCCAAGAATCAAAGACAACTGCAATACATGATGAACAGATTAGTGGAAACAGGAAGGAAATATGGCATGGAAATTAACATTGAAAAATCAAAAGTAATGAGAATATCAAAACGAGAGAAACCCTTGAGGATAACCGTCGACAATCGAGAACTGGAGAATGTTAAGCAGTTCAAGTACTTGGGAAGCTTGCTGACAAAGGATGCCCACTGCACGAATGAAATTCGAACAAGAATCGCCATGGCCAAAGCCGCATTCAACAAAAAGAGGACTCTACTGACCAGCAAGTTGAGCTTGGAACTAAGGAAGAAACTGGTGAAGGGCTACATCTGGAGCATTGCACTGTACGGAGCAGAGACATGGACCATGAGAAAGAGGGAGAAGAAATACCTAGAAAGCTTCGAAATGTGGTGCTGGCGGAGAATAGAGAAGGTCAAGTGGACAGAACGGGTGACAAATGACGAAGTACTGAGAAGGGTAGGAGAGAGGAAAATTATTCTGAATACAATTATTCAGAGGAAAGCCAATTGGATCGGATACATACTTAGACACGAGGGACTCATACATGATGTTATCGAAGGGAAGATCAAAGGAACTGCTCGAAGAGGAAGGAGAAGAATACAACATCTGGATGACATGAAAGATGGGAGGAGATACAGCAGATTGAAGGACGAAGCTGGAGATAGGGAACACTGGCGTCAGAAATTCTTCGTACGAAGACATGGACCTGCCACTAGGCAAAATACTAAATAATAATAATGTCCATTCTGATAACAATACATTTAATACACATCTGGATCATGTGGTGAAAGCCGTCACATGCTGCGCATTGGCACTTGTTCAACTGAGGTTACTTCAGATTAAGAACGTAACACGAAGATGTCCATGGGTCTGTCAGGCGCTGATATAGTTTTAAATTAAATATTTTAAACTTTACTATACAACAAGCATAGCACAATTGAGATGAGATTTAACAATTGAATCGGTGAGATAAAGAAGGGAAAGATTCCAGGTGACCAAACTTTAGGGAAACTGGAAAAAAAACTTTATAGTTTATAAACTAAAATTCTGATAGCCAAACTCACTATTGCAACCTATAACCTTATCTATCATATCCACCTGTTTAATTGTTAATTTTGTTCTTAATTAAGCTGGTGTATTTATTCAAAGTTGGTGGAATCTTTCCCTTTTCAATCTCACTGCAGTTTTAAGCAGGAAAAATTAAATAAAAACATTTGTTTTGGTCTAAAAGTATTACAGTAAAACAAAATATAGGATAAATAAACACTCTTCACAAACGTTAAGACAGTAAAAAAACCGTAGGTAGTGTAAAAAACTGATAGCTTAGAAAAGAGTAATTGCTTTTTTCTATCTTTTACTCATTGGCTACCTCGACATATACTTAACTGAGTGTTAACAATAATGGGTACTTTAAAATCTAAAAATGATCATAATTAATTCACAAACCTTAAAAATAATAAGAGTATTACCAAAACTTTCACTGCCTATAACAGCATAAATATGAAAGGAATATTTTATTTTTTCATGCAAAAAGATGCGTTTACGTGTAAAGAACAAAATGGCTATCTCAGTTCAAAACCCCAAAAAAGTGGAACTTTTCCCTTCTTCATCTCACCGATTCAATTGCATATACATAAAAATGCATATACTTTAAACATGTTGCAAGGTCTCAGTCCACTGACTGTCCTTACTACGCTGATATAGTTGAGCAAATAATATTGCATGATGTGGGCTAGTCAGATGTTGGTAGACGTAGAATAGACAAGGGAACAATGCTAAACATTGTAAACATAATTCGTTTTAACTTTTCTAGTCTCTCAAAGAAATGTGGTGATGTGTTTCTATCAGAGTTGCATTACGCGTTCGAGAACATTTTGTCATGACAAAAAGCATCCACCCTGAAAGATTGATTGCAGAGCTCCTGAATGACTCTGCGCACAAGCCTATACACACGCAAATGGCCGGTCACCAACAGCAACATGATACAACTGTACTATAAAGAATGTTTGCAGTTTGTAAATTCGGTAGATTTTGATGAATTGTAAACTCTATAATTAAGAGGGATAGGATGTATGTTACAGCAATCTTTAAAAAATATATAGAACAAGGTAACAATTCATGTTAAGTGCTGAAAAAAAATCACGAAATGATTGTACACACATTATTATCTACTTATTAATAGCTGTACTGTATAACATTATCTTTCTACATTCTTAAATAACTACTGTAGTAAGGTGTACTAGAACGTGTATTATTGTGTATTGTTGTAAAAATCAATCATGTAGTATTACTAGTGTAATGGAACATGATGTTAATACATTTATTTAAAAAAAAGAAACACAGACACACACACCATATCCCTGTACCGTAACTTCAATGTTAGTTCCTCTCGGAATATTATCCCACTATTTATTATCATCATTAAGTCCAAAATCTTAGTTTTGAGATACAGCAGCTGTTCTCAAGTTTGAATAAACCATTGCATATATGAACTTTAGGGGTGCACTCGGCCTCGTAGTTCAAATTGAGGAGCTACTTGATAGAGAAGTAGCGGCTCCGGTCATGAAAACCACCATTAACAGTGGGTGTCGGCATGCTGACCACATGCCCCTCAATTCTGCCATCTGCCTGTGGTAGACGGGTTGTAGGCCAAGTCCTCCAGGGATGTAGCGCCACGGTTAGTTTGGTTGTATATGGACTTTGTGGGAATAACAGTATTAGCCTAGCTACTTGGAAATGGGTTGCGATATCCTGCCTGCCAGGAAAGTAGTAATATACCTAATATAACTAAATATTACATTTTTGGAGTGACTTCTGTATACCACACAATATTACTTAATACCCTTCGTTTGCTGGTAGTGTTTTGATCTCGTGAATAGTTTGTTTATGCTCGTTTAACGTAACAGAAAATATTTTGATTGTACTGTGACAGGATGGTAACAGTGTCAACATTCTTATCCTCGTTCAAGCAGGTAGGCCTATTACAATAGTATGAGGTCTCCCTTCAAACGATCTGCTTTTACGTGGGGATAGATTACGAGCCTATTGATAACTTGGTATGCTTGGATAGTTTCTTTCCTCCATATTATTTATGTTTTGCAACAAAATTTAATTGCTATGATTTGTTAATAATAATTATGTAAGATTTATAAGTTGCTAAAACCAAAGTAATTTCAAGGTTAAGAGCAAGGCTAGAATACTGCATAAGAAAGCGTAGGCAAAACCTCAGAGGACGAAGATCTTTCCTTCAGCCAGACCAATTCACCAGGCAAGAGGGCAAGGAAAATTTACAAACACTATTATTAAATTTTTGGAATAATAGAAAAAATTTCAAACCAGAAATTTAATATAATTAACAGATGAAATACAATATAGTATAAATGTAATTATATTAAATATCTAAGAACTGCCTTGAGTTCCAATAATTGTATACCAACACCACTCACAAATATGTCATGTAAATAAATAGATTAAGAAGCTTATAACACTATAATGTATATTTCAAAATCTTGAATTCCAGAAAATTGTTTAAGTTCAAAATGTTCAATTCCTCAAATATGCCTATTAATCAAGCTCAATTACTCAATAGAATTATTTGAAAGACTATCAGCGGAAAAGAATTCTCTCTCTCATGTATTAAATATATCCACTCCCAATAATAATATCTCTGTTTGTATAATAACAAATTTGTATCTATCAAAATTGCAATACATGTAAATAAGATCTCTGAAGGGGGAGTTAACAATTATCCTAATCCCTATTCCTCTTCCATTCTCATTAGCAAGATAATAATAATAATCAGAAAAGATGTAGGCCTACTAATAGTTGCTGAGAAAGTCTATTTAGTAATCTAGAAAATCCACCACATGTACTGAGTGCAATCTGTATAAGATAATGACACTGGTACTTTAAATAAGTGAGCACAATAGAAGAGCCAAATGGAATTCCAAAATTAACAAGAACAATCGCAATAGCAAAGTTCAAACTATAATTGTTAACAAAGCAAAATATAATAAGCCAGAAAAATTCCCAAAACGCTAGAATGTAATGAACAGTTAATAAGGGGTCACCGAAATAATGAATAAATGTGTATATGAAATAATTTAGCTAACTCAGAAAACTTAACCTTCAAATAAAATAAAAAACTAGGAATGAAAAATAAAAAAATACAAATTTTGAAAAATCAACATATCAAATCAAATCAAATCATAAGTATAGCAACAATAATCAAAAAGAATCAAACCTCAACACAATAGCAAAGATTGAATTGAAAGAAAATGAGTACCAAAATCAGTATTTATATATATATCTATATATTTTTTTACTATAGGAAAAATTATGCAGAATTAGACAATTGAAAATGACTCTCAAATATGAAATTCAAGATTAATAATTTTAATTTGGTGAAATTTGATATAGGTAATATAATCATAAAAAGATTATGTTATAATATAGGCAATAAATGCATCTACATAATATGAAATTCTCCACTGAAAAATATGTCCAATAAACTAGTTAATTAATTAATTAGAATTAGGAAAATTAATTATATTAGAGTTGGATAAATGTCAATTAAAAATATAGAATTGAATAACTGGTGGATATCTACTTTGATAATTACTCAACAGACAATATCAATACCATAAAAATATGTCTTACACAGGATATGCTAAACAGGCTGTTCTTAACCAAACAACATTCAAACTGGGATCAGAGATATTAAATCTGCATCTCATGAATAATTATAACCTTCAAGCAAGGTGATTCAGAATATCATAAGCTAGAATATTTTACAAGCATAAAATTAAGGGTGCCAAAATATATACTGTGGATTAATGCCAATTAAGTATGTGACAAATTGAAATTATATTTTAAGGTAACTGTTTTTAAGAAAGATGGCGCATATAAATTTGAAATAACTGAATTCATCCAGTACTGAGCAAAGAAACAATATGCTCCGAAGATGATTATATTGACAAGAAAAATTATTTTACGCAAAAGAAGGTACGGTAGGCGTACTAACTTTTATCCTGACTATAAATTTGCATGATGTACGCTTGTAGAAATACAGGCCTAATTAAAATCATACTTTGGACGAAATACATAATTAATCCACTGAGAATATATTAACTGGAATAGGTCAATTTTAATCTGAAACACACGAGGTTTACTCGTAGCAAAATTATTAAGGAAGAAATTATCTGTCTGACTATAATGGGAACCGAATAATTATTACAAACTTTCCAATAATTAATAAGTATGATAGATTACACTGATTTTATGATACTGTCACAAAGCCCAGAAAAGAATCGCTCAGAAACTGACAGAAGGACTAATCCAGAAAGCGCCAGAATTCGAGACGTCTAGAAAGGGACGGCCCTCTTATTGCTGATTGCAGCTGTGCGCCGATTGGCGCGCCCTACTACAGGCACCCGGCGGTGAGTGGACGGTGCGCGCTCGTGGGAGGGGCCGGAGGAGGAGCCACGCGCTAAGGGCTGTGACCGCGCACCGCGCAGGCATTCTATACCATGCGCGGGCGGAGAACTTTCGAGACATCGACTCTAGAACATTCGTCAAGGCTATATAAGGAGCGGGAGCAACCCGACGCGGACAGTTCAGTTCGAGAGTAACAGTAACAGTCAGTCAGAGAGACAGTCAGTCGAGGAGAGTAACAGCAAAGGCCAGTCAGAGGGAGTCAGTCCGCGAGGAGTGATGAACCAGTCAATGGGAGAACAGTCAGTCCGTATCAGTCAGTAACAGTGGGAGAGAGTCAGCGCGACCTCAAGTAAGTTTGGCTTGAGAAGCTGAGGACCTGGACGGAGTGAACCGATCAGCGCAGCTGAGGACTTGGGAAGCTGAGGAGCCAGTGACCGGAGGGACTAGTCAACGGAGGGACCCGCAAACGGAAGACCTAGTCAACGGGGAACTAGTGACCGGAGAGAAGAGTGAACGGAGGAACTAGAGAACGGAAGAGCTGGTGAGCTGATCTGGACTGGACTGGGAC
This sequence comes from Ectobius pallidus, assembly GCA_964059195.1. NCBI lineage: Eukaryota > Metazoa > Arthropoda > Insecta > Blattodea > Ectobiidae > Ectobius > Ectobius pallidus. The sequence goes on from CAXKWD010000006.1 coordinate 16,325,861, forward strand.
AGTGCTGTGACGTGAAAGTGAGCACCGGACAGAAGAGTGATTTGGAGAACATTCAGAAGTTTTCTGGCTGTACTGACCACTTTTTTATAGGGAATAAAGAAACCTCCATCCTTCAATTAGAAACTCGGTGTTCTGACTTCGAACCCCGACGAGCCCTTCTTACAATACTGAATCTACAACTTTCCAGAAAACTCGTTATGACAGACGAGTGATTTCATCTATCCACGTCATGACTCGGCAAAACCGGAATCGGTCGACAAGAAATGCATTGTCATGGCTTATTATTTTCTTTCTCAGCACCTCAGAAACTATACGTTACAAACTTTAGAATTATACCTGAGTTTCATAAATGCCACGGGATATCACACTGTTCCCACATATACTTCCTATCAGAATACTGCATTCCTGTAAGCTAGTTAACAGCAAAATGGCAGAACGTATATGTTTTAAAACGCGTAGAATTATCAACGGCACTCTCTGTCATCATGAAGAATAATTACTGAATTTTATTTGAATTACATCTGAAGGAATTTACACTCTTAATTGTGCTTATGGCACATCAAAATTCTATCTTCCAGTGTGGTTAACGTTACTCACGTGAGCGGCCGGGCACCCAGAACAGCATCCAAAAACACTACTGAACTAGACGATGTCTCGCAACAATCTGGCAAGGCCACGCAGGCAATGAAGAGTGCTCGGCCGGACCACAAGAGCGCACCACATACATAACTTTGAAGACAGGCGAAACCAGGCAGGAAAAAGCGGCACATTTAAATACGCTACAGTTTCATTCTTACAATATTAAGTAACAAGACCGACAGAACCGGAGAAAGAAGACTGAAGTTTGGATGTAACTTACTGAGTAAAACATTTTGTCCTGCTGTAACTATCAATATTAAGACACGCAAAGTTGTGCATTCCAAAATTTCAGTTTCCCTAAACTCGAGTGCGAAAATTAACACAATTGTCTCGCTTCACATTTTGATATGGAATTGAGGCCTTACTTCACGGAGGGCGCGTTCAATTGTCTCAGCTCCGCGTGAAGCACGTAAGACTTGAAGGAATAGGTTCAATTCTCAGCATACAAGCTCCTTCTTCCTCTTTCTCTTAACTTGTTCCATTGAAGTGTCGTATGGTATAAACACCTTGTGTACAAATTTCAAACGGAATAAAGAAGTCTTACAGCAAAATAGAAAGAAATGCATTTTCTTCATGGCATTATACAGTGAGTCTCACACAAGAGTTGGCCAATGACGTGGGTTTCTGCGTCGCGGCGGGCACAGTTCCAACTCCCGAGCGATCGGGTGAAATATCTTTGCAAATAAAGCCGCGATCGGTGTAATAATTCAGGTTCTCACATTTACAGTTGGAATTACAATGAAAATAAAGTTAATTTCTCTTGTGATATTGTCTTTAAGTTCTTCTAATGTGTACACATTATTTTTCAAGTTTCCCCATAAATAATATTCACATGCTGTTAGAAGAACTTAAACACAATATCACATAGGCCTATCGCAAGAGAAATTAACTCTGTCTCGGAAGTTCAACTTATGCACGTGAAAGAAAATTTCATTAAGAAGGTGCCAGTATTGTGTGGATGCAAGAGGAGAACATTTCCAACATCTCTTGTGATGAGGTACGTGGTTATTTTCGTGGTAATTTTAACTGCATTTAACTGTATTGGCGCGTCGTTGCCCAACTCTTGTGTGGGACTCACTGTATATATTGCCAATCTTTGTATCATACCCCTAAAATGGAACTAATCGAAATATAAATTTTTGTTTTACATGTATAAGATTTTTTTATCGCAGTACGTCCATATATACAGGGTCCGCCAGAAAAATGTATACACACTTTAAGGAACGAAACTATTTATCAGGTTTGTTTTTTTTTTTAATCTATATACTAATCAAACATCAACTGTAGTACTTTCTTAGTTCAGTGGTTACATTAGATGTTCAAAATGTTGGCCGTTGGCGGCCAGACACATTACCGAACGATGAGCGGTCGCCGCAGCTACGTCGGCCAATGTTTCAATGGAGATCGCAGCACATGCCGCTGTAATCTCCTGGCGAAGTTCCTCCAACGTGCGTGGCTTACGTCGATAGACTTGATCTTTCACGGTTTCCCATAAGTAAAAGTCCATAGGGGTTTATTCTGGTTACCGTGGAGGGAACTCAATGGGCCCTCTTCGTCTAATGAGGATCATCATTAATCACATGCAGTAATCGAGGAATGTAAGGTTTCCACTTAGCACCTTTCAGAATTCGTCGTGCACTTGTACTGCTAATCCCCACTTCACGCGCACATTGCGTAGCAGACTTTTGTGGAGAAGTGAAACTTTTCCAACACGAGATCCGACGAAGCAGGACTTCTAGCAGGACTTCCTGATCTTCCTTTATGAATATCACAAATCGTTCCATGTGCCTCAAACTTGCCAATAATGCGTTTAATTGATAGACGGGTTGGGAGTTCTGTTTCAAACTCCCGCCTCCACTGACGCTGCACTTCAACGGCATTATCAAACCTGATAAACCACTTCAGAATGCATTTTCGCTGCTCGAACGTTAAGCGTTCTCCAGCCATTTTGTTTTGTCACTATCGTGTTGGAAGTAACGACATGTGTTGAGCGTAAGACCATACTACAACATACTGGTAATATACTGGTAATATCCCGAAACAATATCCCGATACAGTCTGACAAAGAGTGTACATTTTTACAAGACATTTTTCTGGCGGACTCCAACAATTGTAGGTTAGAATTCAGGGAACCTCAAAACGTGTTGCAACTCACATTTCGAAACCAAACTAAATACTCCCCTAGTAGAGAAAGTAATGTAATTCGTCTACCATTTTTAATATGTGAAGCTATTTTTGAGTAATTTAAAAGCTGCTATGTGTACCATTATGCAAGTTCTTGAGACATAGGATATGATAAAGATGTTTGCGCTTTCTTTACTCTGCTGACTAATGCTGCTCCAGGGGAACAGCAGATGCGGGAAACAAATTATCGCATTTTCCTTGTCTTGGTAAGAAGTAAAACCGTCGTGGAAATGCAGTAGCCTGTATAGCAACGAGCTAATTTGTTTCACTTCCTCGAGTGGTATTGCTGATGGCTCAAATACCTACAGTACATTTTCTACACTGTTATTATAATCTCTAGGGATGGAAGCCCTGTTTCACCACAGAGGAATGTTAGGTTTGAAGTTTACAAACTAATTAATAATTATAATAATAATTTACTGCATCTGTAGCTATACATTATATAGATATACATTGTCAATATTATTTAGAACTAATAAGGTTACAGTAACTACAAAATCATTTATGTAAAAAATCCTTAAAAGAATAAAATGTCTTCTCATACAAATACTCTTTCAGATTTAAAATTAAAACACCTGAGAAATTTTCACATTTAAAATACTAGCTGGTAAGTTATTTATAACTTGACTAACCATGTAAACTGGCGATTTAGTGTATCTAGAAGCTCGATATTTAAAAATATGTATAACGTCTTTGCTCCTTTTGTTGTGCTCATGTAATTCTGAATTAAAGATGAACTTATCTTTGTTGTTAAAAAAAATAAAGCAGCCTTGTATACTGTACTAAAATTCCCGTTACTGTTAAGATCTTGTTATTTTTTAATACCATTCTTACATAATTTCAAACAAGAAATAAGTAATCAATTACAGTTGATCGTTAATGTAAGTTATATATCTGACAAATTCTCTAAAACAGCAGATTTAGTTAAATAAACGGAGACATGACTTGGAAAATGTTTTCTCACACTCAGAAGCTCGCAGTTCAAGACTGCACAGACAAATAATGGGTCAGTCAGTAGAGAATTGAAACAGGGGTGTATGTTGCAAAAGGTGGGGTAGAAGATTTAATTTTTTAACTTGTTGATATGGATACAAACATGTAAAAAAACAAAAATGCTAAAATGGGCGACCTCGAGAAAAGTTTTGGCGACAAAAAAACCTTGAAATGTTATGACTTTTTTGGGTTTTACGCTTATAACTCCTAAACGGTGCATCCTAGCGAAAAAGTTAAGATATAACTAATTAAAGAACATTAAATGTTGTGTCGAATGAGTACCGTAATGTAATAATTCGATCAGGTAATATGGTCGAAAACCACGTCAAAGAACGACGATTTTTTCAAACTTTGCTAAAAACTGAGATATAGTAATATGTATGAGTCTCCAGCTAGGAAATGAGTACTCTGAAAGAAAAACTCGTGAAATAAAAGTTGTCGAGCATCAACTTCTGCGTCCACTGAGTACCAAAATTGTCAGTTTTGGTGAAGTACACCTCTCGAAATTGGCGATCTCCCGGTGTATGGCAATTGGCATAAGAATCCCATGAAGGTACCTGTGAGTTGCAACTCTAGCCAACCAAACCGAAAGTATCTTTCTATCACATTTCTTAATAATGACAGTAATAATAATAATAATAATAATAATAATAATAATAATAATAATAATAATAAATTGAACTCTTGTATTACAATTATATGTAAATGTTTTATATTATTGTGAGGCACTTGGTGCATCCCGTGCCCTGTTACTACCTATATGTGATGTGGAGAAATGTAATAAATAATAAATAATAATAATAATAATAACGATAGTAATAATAATAATAATAATAATAATAATAATTATTATTATTATTATTATTATTATTATTATTATTACTACTGTTATTATTAAGAAATGTGACAGAAAATACTTTCGGTTTGGTTGGCTAGAGTTGCAACTCTAATAATAATAACGATAATAGGAAATCACACGATACTCTGATATTCACAGTGACATTAGAAAACGAAGATTAAGATTCTATGGACACATCAAAAGGATGAACCCAGACAGACTTACAAAGCAAATAGTTGAATTTTATGAAAACAGGCGTAAATCTAAAACAGACCCAATGAAGTGGATTTTCGAAATCAGAGCAGATCTGAAACTAGCAGGAATAACACCAGAGGATATCCAAAACCGGGTAATCTTCAGATCCAAAATTCACAAGTGGCAAGTTGACCAAGAGGAGAAACCAAAGATGAATACTGGAACAACGTGGTTTTAAGATAGAAAGGAAGCCCACAGCAAAAGAATGAAAGAAGTATGGGCACAAAGAAAGGAAAATGCACGCCTCTAAGTACTTTGCGTAGTCCTAATGGGCTCATTCACAAATAATAATAATAATAATAATAATAACGATAATAATAATAATATTATTTAACAATAATTTAAGTATAATTATATTTTGTGTATGTCTAGTGTATAGTGTCTATGTACGCAGCATTCACCCCGCAGAAGAGTGACCGTATTTCGCAGTATTGGATGGAGGCTATTTGCTTCATAAATTTGTTTGGCCACCCAACGCCTCCTTCGACCCCATCGCCAAGAGTTAATCATCTTTTAAAAAATATATACTATGGGTCCACGAAAGTTGCCGTTGTGTTCGACAGATAGGCTTACCCTGCTCAGAGTGGCACCAAAAGTTCTGAGTTATTGCGGCGGATGAAGATTCGCCATTCCCCGAAGTAATCTTTGATGTAAATACAATTAACCAAGTCGCTCAGGAAAAGTTTTTGGTCAATGAGTTTAATTAAAGTCTTCTCATCGAAGTCCTGAAAAGTAACTTCGAAGATTGTGACATTAAAGTCAATCAGGCCCATGCTGACTTGCTCATTTCCAAGGCCAAGGAGCATGAAAATGTCCCAATAATTGGAGACGACATAGACCTTCCTGTGCTTATGATAGGGCTTGACCAGCCATGCATCAACTTGGTCTTTCTGAAGCTACTGATGTGCAATATTTGAGAACATCTTTCAAATTCGACCAATCCATATCCAGCCACATCCTTTTCATCTACGCGTTTAGTGGATGTGATACATCTGCTATTTTTGGTCGAGGAAAGATGAAGCTGAGCAGCATGGTCACGTTTTCGAAAGAACTTCAGGACATCTCCCGATGCTTCGTCGACCCATTCACCAGCCATGATTTGATTGATGAGGCTGGTGATCTCTACACCGGAGATCCCACCAAAGTAGCTCTGGACGAACTATACCAATCCATGTTCACACGAGCAGTGGCCCATGCTGACTTGCTCATTTCCAAGGCCAAGGAGCATGAAAATGTCCCAATAATTGGAGACGACATAGACCTTCCTGTGCTTATGATAGGGCTTGACCAGCCATGCATCAACTTGGTCTTTCTGAAGCTACTGATGTGCAATATTTGAGAACATCTTTCAAATTCGACCAATCCATATCCAGCCACATCCTTTTCATCTACGCGTTTAGTGGATGTGATACATCTGCTATTTTTGGTCGAGGAAAGATGAAGCTGAGCAGCATGGTCACGTTTTCGAAAGAACTTCAGGACATCTCCCGATGCTTCGTCGACCCATTCACCAGCCATGATTTGATTGATGAGGCTGGTGATCTCTACACCGGAGATCCCACCAAAGTAGCTCTGGACGAACTATACCAATCCATGTTCACACGAGCAGTGGCCAAGGGAAAAGTGGACCTCGCAAGACTATTACCTGATTATGATGCTGTACACCACCATTCATACCGGTGTTTCCATCAAATACAGACATGATTGGGTAAAAGAAGAAACCTTGAAGAAAGAGGATGGGTGCGTAGTAATGCAAGTCTAGTGCCACTAAAAATCAACAGATACGTGACTCCCTTGTCTCTACTCAAGACAGTGTCTTGCCCTTGCAAGATAGCGTGTAGTAGAGCCTGCTCTTGCTGTAAGGCTGGTCTGAAGTGCTCTTCCATATGCAAGCACTACTGTGTTCAACAATGTGAGAACACTTTATCCACTGGTAGTTGATGATGATGAAGACAAAAATCACTTCAACCAGGTATTGGAGCCCGAGGAACAACCAGAGGAGGATGATGAGAGCTTCCTACCACTTCCACAGATGCTAATAGAGAAATTGGGCTCCTTGGTTTATTTAAATTATACACATTTTTAAACATATATTTATTGACTAATGGTTTTTCAGGTACTTAGAATGGCTTTATTTGGTGACAGGTTTCGGGCTTAGCCATGCTATCCTTGATCAGGCTTATTAACATATCATTTCTATTATTAACAGTTTTTTATAGATTACATCATGGTAAATTAATAAAATAACGGTATGGTGTATAATTCTTATGTGTTTTTAAATTAAATTCATGTTTTCTTATTTACGCATGTGTTTTCATATTTGTTTTCTCCTTATTCACATTTTAAAATGATTATTTGATGTTACTAAAGCAAGAATAACTCTGTAAGATATACACCCGTACTGTTGAAGCGTTCTAACTCATAGGTATCTTCATATGCCAATTGCTGGACACCGGGAGATTGCCAATTTCGAGAGGTGTACTTGATCGAAACTATAAATGTTGGTACTCAGTAGACGAAGAATTTGATGCTCTACAATTTTTATTTCATGCGTTTTTCTCTCAGAGTACTCATTTCCAAGCTGCAGACTCATAAGTTATATAGTACCATATATCAGTTTTTGGCTGAGTTGGAAGAAATCGTCATTCTTTGACCGTGGTTTTCGAACATACTACTTGACCGAATTATTACGTTGTGGTATTCATTCGACGCAGAATTCAATTTTCTTTTATTAGTTATGTTGCAACTTTTCCGCTAGGATGCACTGTTTAGGTGTTAGAGGCAGAAAACCTAAAAAGTCCTAAAATTTCGAGGTTTTTTTGCCGCCAAAAGTTTTCCCGGGGTCGCCCGTGTTAGCATTTTTTTACATGCTTGTGTCCATACATACAAGTTAAAAAAATAGAAGCTTCTACCTACCTTTTGCTTCATACAATACCTCTACTGACTGGCCTATAAGACGTGTTTCACAAAATCTGTTGAAAAATAACATTTCTGGAATAACTATACTAACAAACTTTCAAGTGGGCTGTTAGAAATTGTGTTTAAAAAATTTGGTGAGAAATGTTCAGGCTCTAACCTTTCTTACACAGTGGGAAAAAACAGGTCCTTTCTCAATACACCATTAGTGCTTTCGACCCATCCGTCATTCCAGCGGCTGATGATCTGAGTTATAACTAGTCCTGGGATTTTAGGATCTAAAAATATAGTTTTAGGCACCTAAAATATGTTTTTAAAACAAGTAAATAGGCTTTTAAAAGAGAAAATAGGCACTTAAAATATGCTTTAAAAATGTTTAAATAGATAGAAAAAAGACTTAAAATATTACAATATACACTTGTGTACATGCCAACATCAGACCATGACGAAGAAGAAGTAGAGAAAATATACGACGAAATAGAAGACATCATCCACACTGAAGGCAGAGGAAAAGTAAACACAGTAATAATGGGTGACTGGAATAGTGTGGTCGGACAAGGTAGTGAAGTAAACATCGTGGGACAATATGGATTAGGAAGAAGAAACCACAGAGGAGGGATGCTAGTGGATTTCTGTCAGCGTAACAATTTGGTGGTAATGAATACTTGGTTTAAGAAAAGGAAGAACAAACTATACACATGGAAGAGCCCAGGAGACATCAATAGATATCAGATAGATTTCATACTCGTCAAACAGAGGTTTAGAGGCAGTGTGAAAGACACCAAGACTATGCCGGCTGCCGATATAGACTCAGATCACAACCTTTTGGTTGCAGACATCAGTACAAGATTGAAGAGGATACAAAGGAGTGGGAGGAGAAAGCAGAGGTGGGACCTGGAAAAGCTAAGGGAGAATAAGGAGGCAGTAACAGAATCCTTGGAGAAATGCTTTAGTGAAGGGAGAGATCAAAATGTAAGTGCAAGTACGGAAGAGCAATGACAAAATATTAAAATGGCTCTGTTGAATACTTTAAAGAGTCAAGTCGGAAGGGAAGCGAAGAGAACGAGGAAACCCTGGATCACTCATGAGATGCTTTAGAAGATGGAGGAAAGGAGGAGATGTAAAAATGTGAACGAAGAAGAATACAAAAAACTTAACAATGCACTAAGGAGAGAAACAGACAAAGCGAAGGAGAAGTACATGGAAGAAATGTGTGAAGAAATAGAGGAACTACAAAGGAGAGGAAGGTACGACCTCATGTATCAGAAAACGAAGGAACTGGGAGGGAGTGAGAACAAAGGAGTAAGAAATTTTGGAATAGAAGACTCTAGAGGACAAATGGCTATGGAACAAGAAGAGGTGTTGAAAATATGGGAAGAATATATAAAGGAACTTTACGATAAGCAACATCGTCCGCAAGACATTGAAATCGAGACAGAGGAGGTGATTGAAGAAGACGAAAAAGGGCCCAGCATATTGTCAACAGAAGTAGAGAATGCGATTAAGAACATGAAGAGGAGGAAAGCTACAGGAGACGATGACATACCGGTGGATTTGCTGAAAGAAATCGGAAACGAAGGTTTGAAAGCGTTGACGCAACTCATCAACAAAATGTATGAAACTGGAGAATGGCCTAAAGATTTTTTAGACGTCACAATGGTTGCTCTTGAAAAGAAACAGAAAGCCAGGAAATGTAGTGATTACAGAACAATTAGTCTGATCTCACACGTGGCGAAGATCATTGCAAGAATACTCAACGGACGGCTAGAACACAAAATTGAAGAAGCACTGGGAGAGGACTTGTTTGGATTTAGAAAAGGAAAAGGTACCATAGGCACGGTGAGGATATTGTCGGAGAGAGTTTTGTCTGTTAACGAAGAAGTTTGTGCGTGTTTTATAAATTGGCAGAAGGCATTCGACAGAGTTAACTGGATAAAATTGATGAACATCCTTAAGGAGATAGGAATCAATTGGAGAGACAGGAGACTAATTCGCAAACTGTACTTGGGACAAAGAATAAAAGTACGATTAAAACACGGAGAAAGAAGCAGAGTGGAAATGTTGTCTATCACCGAGTCTCTTCAACCTATATGGAGACTGGCTGGCAAGAGAAGCTTTGAAAGGATGCGGAAACTTTAGGATAGGAGGACGCCTCATCAACACCATCAAGTATGCAGATGACTTGGTAGTGTTCGCCAAGAATCAAAGACAACTGCAATACATCATGAACAGATTAGTGGAAACAGGAAAGAAATATGGCATGGAAATTAACATTGAAAAATCAAAAGTAATGAGAATATCAAAACGAGAGAAACCCTTGAGGATAACTGTCGACAATCAAGAACTGGAGAATGTGAAGCAGTTCAAGTACTTGGGATGCTTGCTGACAAAGGATGCCCACTGCACGAATGAAATTCGAACAAGAATCGCCATGGCCAAAGCCGCATTCAACAAAAAGAGGACTCTACTGACCAGGAAATTGAGCTTGGAATTAAGGAAGAAACTGGTGAAGTGCTACATCTGGAGCATTGCACTGTACGGAGCAGAGACATGGACCTTGAGAAAGAGGGAGAAGAAATACCTAGAAAGCTTTGAAATGTGGTGCTGGAGGAGAATAGAGAAGGTCAAGTGGACAGAACGGGTGACAAATGACGAAGTACTGAGAAGGGTAGGAGAGAGGAAAATTATTCTGAATACAATTATTCAGAGGAAAGCCAATTGGATCGGACACATACTTAGACACGAGGGACACATACATGATGTCATCGAAGGGAAGATCAAAGGAACTGCTGGAAGAGGAACATCTGGATGACATGAAAGATGGGAAGAGGTACAGCAGATTGAAGGACGAAGCTGGAGATAGGGAACACTGGCGTCAGAAATTCTCCGTACGAAGACATGGACCTGCCACTAGGCAGAATACTAAATAATAATACACTTAAACTGTAACATAGTCTTTTTCTTTTTAATGCAAGAAACGTGGTATACCTATTCTTAATAGAATTAACTGCAAAATTAGGCATCACGAACTAAATTCACTTAAACAGATGTTCTTTCACTTGTGACTTGACACAGGAATCCTTCCTCCTTAATCCTCCCCTCCCCGTCAGTCAGCATTCCTTTAGCGTCAATTGTTTGCAATAATCTAGTTTCTGTGAAAAACCCACCTCTGCTGTTTTGCTTTTCAATGAGGGATGTCCATTATAAGATTTTAAAAATTATAGAAGTTGAACTTTATTTTAAATTTACAAAACAGGTATTTTAGGCACTAAAATAGTATAACAGGCTCTAACGGTCCAAATAGGGATTTTAGGGCACTATAAAACTCAATAAATGTAAGTGATTTATCATGAAACATCCTCATATTTTAAAATGTTCATGTTATTTCATAAGGAACAAAATAGGCATTTGCCTTAAAATCCAAGGTCTAGTTATAACATGTGATAGAGGACTTTTAGAATAGGAATAAATATGATGAGAGGCTGCACTGTTCCGATGTGTCCGCGTACCCAACACGTACATAATTATATGGTGTCCATGCCCTTGGAAGGAATTTCTAATCTCAGTCAAGATCGGATTCAGATTATGTCTGTGGTTGATCGAGTGGAGAGTAGCTTGTGAATTCCCAAACTATGTTTGATTTTATGCACCGTTTTACGGCTCTTTCATGGCTAATAATTCAGCTTGAAAAACACTACAGTTGGGAGCCAATATTTGAAGCGTTTGAAGGATATCCATGTGCACATCCCACTGACGTTCTTTCCTCTCCGTCATTAAAACGGGATCAAGCTGTGTATACCTTGTCCTTGGGTTTTGAACCAAATCGGATAACCCAAACCGGCATAATGTCCCATTTAGTGCCTATTTTATGGTAATACATTAGAATCATTTTATCATATTCAAATCAGTTCTCATGACAACATATTTTTTACAGTGTTCGCATACGGCTTTGGGAGATGCAATACAGTTAGCTTTGACAAATAACACTACCCACATATTCTTTCATACTTGCTTATAAAACTTTAGACCTTTGTTCTTCCGTAAACCCTGCTTAATGAGATGATGTGGAATTTAACTCGAAAATCGATTAAAGAAATAATTTAGCTTACTTTCTGCACATCACACGTGTTGTGGTATTATTGCACTAAAGGTTTCCATCATTTTATAAGTAACTAATCTTAATGTTTAACGATATAGGATATACAGAAAGAGGGCTGAGTTTAGAAGTATTTGTATAGCTTCACTATAATTGGATAAACATCAGATTCTTTTATAATACAATGCTCGTCAATACGTCTAGTCCGTTAATATCGCTAAATACGTTTTAATTTCTACCGAATTCAAATGTATTGCTTCATATTCCGCCCAAATTATGGGATCTTTACGCGATTAGAGGGGTCTTCATTTCTATAGATGGCAAATATGACCATCAGCTCGAGAACGCCCAGACCAATAAACAGTCAACTTTGCCACCGCGCCGTCACGAGGAACAAAAACCAACTATTTTGGCAGTAATTAAATTTCCCAGTGCAGGAAGAGCTTCAATACGACACATAACGAAACGCGCCCTATTCAGTATGTCGAACAGTTTCTAACCTAATCCTAACCTATCACTAGCAGAACATGTCACCGACCTAGATTCTAGCTGCCAGTACCTACGTTAATGCAACAGCAATGTTTACCTTTCACACTTTTTGCAAAACTTCGTTGCACAAAGAAGTATAATGTCTTTTGTTCTGATCTGATCTCTTTCGTCATACCCGGACTGAATCCAAAAATACGTTGTACTTGCTATCGTATTATCCTATTCTAAATAACACACCGGTATTTCGTTTATAATCCGTAGACTCCTCTGCCCTCTACTGAGTTAAATCTGAACGTAGCCATTGCGACTTGTACACTTAGGGTGGCGTGCACCATCCAGGAGTAAATCTTACTAAAGCAGTAAATTTAAGACGGAGACCTGGAGTATACAAGAACCAGTACATCTGTCTCACTCTTAAGTCATACTAATGTATGTGCTAGAGTGAGACAGACAAACCGGTTTTTGTTACGTAAGGTTCCCTTCCTAAATTTACTACTTTAGTGCTACTCTTTTAGTAACTTACTCTTTTAGTTGGTGTTGGAGAGCTCAATTGATAGTTACTTCTTTAGTTGTTACTAAAGTAGTAAGCGATTTTTACTAAAGAAGTAGTCGAATTCTGCGCAGAACAGAGCAGAAACGTTAGTGCAGCGCAGCAGAACACGTGCATTTCAATTGCCAGTATTATTCAAGTGCCAGATAATGAAAAGGAAAGGTTCGCTGAAACAATGAATATGAATTTGGGTTGTTCCAAATATTACTAATGACAATCTTCATGTTTTAAAATAGGTCTAATAGTAATGTTTTATTCATTACTAATTTTAATTCCTTCAATTGAGTATTTTCAGTTTAGTAGCCTACGTATGGGTACGTATTTTTGTGCAAACTATTTCTGTATTATAATGCAAACAATTGGAATTTCCAGTTGATTTTCATAATTGATTCACTGTCAATATTATAATTATTTCTCTCATAATAATAATAATAAAGTTCTAAAATATATTAAAATATTTATACTTCCTAAAGTTACATATTCTTCCCCAAAAACGATAAATCAATTATTCTATAGTTGTTTATCATAAATCTCACTATAATGAATTATTAATACTTATTGACTGTTTAACAATATTAATAAGAAGTATTACACAAAATCATGAAAAAGGGGGGATAAAAAGGATAACAAAACTAATAAGGGGCATTATGTTTCTGTCCTTTTTCAAATGCACAGAACATTTACTTAAAAAATATTACCTTATAAAAATAATAATATTACAACTGAGAAATGTAATATTTAAACAAAAAATGGCGGTACAATATTTCGGAAGCTATGAACTCCAATAATAATTATGTTGATGGTTGTGTGTTTAAAAATAATTTCAGTGACTACTTCTCTAGATCCTGTGCAGCTTCAACCTCCGGGCCCCTCCTTAAAATTTTCTTTCGGCACTCATGTTGGCATTTTTTTTCTATATAGTTTATAATGCTTCTCACTTTCCTGTCCACAGGGTTAATTAAATAGTTAGCAGCATACTATAGACCTGCAGCATCTGTTATAGTTTATTCCCAAACATGCAAGTCTCGTCTCACTCCACCATTCGAGACTTGGGGAGTCTTTAAGGAATGGTTTTACAATGTGTCCCCTTCTCAATGTACGCTAATCCCAGAGTCAGTCAAATTTTCTTCCGATGTGGCCTGTTTGGACATTTTTACACCTGGGTTAGAAAAAAGGACATGTTATTCATTCGGGTGCAACTATTGAACTTTTAGGTCTTATAATTATTATTATAATCTGGCATTCGCAATGTTGTGCTTTAAGTTAAGCTATAGAAGTGTAATGTAATAAAATTAATTTACAATAATTACATTAAATCGTTTAACAATGAGAATCACCTATTGTTCAGTAATTCTATGGTTATGTAGCAGGGGGAAGTGTTTTCTGGGTAGCTCCAAGAACGGAGGCTTTCATTTTTTGGAATGTACTATACCTCGCCGATATCTGTATCCATGTGATTAGCTTGAAATACATCGTCGTTTTCTGACCCAAAGTTAGGGAGAACTGCAACATCTAAAGGCCGATCCAGCTAGGAAGATATTTGAGAGCACATGCGCTGCTTGTACCGTGCAATGCAAACGTCCCTTCTACTCACTCTCCCCCTCACCTTTGGTGGACGTCTTCCTAGTTGGACCGATCTCCGCAATGATATTTCCACATTTGACTGGCTGAAATCACATGGATGTAGTGAGAATCTGACATCGTTTCTTCCAAACGCCAAAATTTCATGTAAGGATTTATGAGCTTAATTATTTACGTTATTAAATGCCCTACTAGGTATGGTTTGCTTAATATTTATTAAATCACCTGCCACAACTCTCATTTTTGGTATACAACCTTCTTCATCTCAATAACTTATTCTCAGTTTGAACTATGTAATCCATTTAATGTGATATGTAACTCATAACTCACGCAAATGCCACAGAGCACATTTACTCCACAACTTACTCCACCCCCTGAGTAGGAGTAAATATTGGCCTTATTTACTCCACAACTTACTACGTTAGTAACGTACTCCGTGTTGGTGCTCTCCACCACTTGTGGAGTAAGTTCATTTACTCTGGGAGTAAATAAAATTTTTACTTCTTTAGTACATTACTCTATGTTGAAAGCCGCCGAGTTTAGTTTACTCCTGGTTGGTGCACGCCGTCCTTACTAAAAGAGTACGGTTACTAAAAGTGTAGCTTACTAAAGTAGTTAGAACTAAAGAAGTAAGGCTTACTAAAAGAGTAAATGGCATGAGTTTGGTGCACGCCACCCTTAGTATCAATCAGTGCGGTCCGGCTGGCATGGCGGTTTAGTGGAGTATTTAATTACTCAGCTGACTGTGCAAATTCCCTGCGCACCTGTCAAACGGGGCGAAGACCGCAAGGTCGACATTGGTTTATTGGACTACACATAGGGTGTATACTTAACTGTAATCTCGAATTATTACAATTCCGACGTTTCATACGAATTATTTGTAGACTATATAATATATTTTGTCGTATGACAACTAGCATCTATACCCCAGATGAGCTAAGAAAGAAACCTGAAGTAAACGAAAACCAGTATGTTTGTCTCACTCTACGTCATACGAGTAATGTGCTAGAGCATAGGTGAGCAACTGAGGGGAAACGTTTTAGTCCCCCGTCCTCCTGTGACGTAAGAAACCTGTTCTTCATGTTCAGTGTCACGTCGAAACTGCTTTATGCTGACGTCAAGGGCGACTGTAGTGGGAGAAATTCCCCTACCTCACAGTGACACGATGTGCCACAGATGCGCACCCATGTGCTAGAGTGAGAAAGATGCACTGGTTTTTGTTTACTTCAGTTTCCTTCTTAGAATGGTCAGACTTTAGTCATATAAAAAATAAAATCAGGTTAACTGATATAACGAAGTGCCAGAATGCTTTCGTTTAATCAATGATAATTGCAATTATGATAGGCCTATGCAGAAAATAAGTTATTTTTGTAATCGATCTCCGAGTTAAACTCAAGATCGATTCATTAAGCAGGGCTTACGGAAGAACTGAGGTCTAAAGTTTAATTCTTAACCTTAATTCTTATTGGTATAGACTGAAATAATAAATTCTCAAAATATGTCAACATTTTACAAAATGCAATGATATTAATAATAATGATGTAAGTGTAGGCCTACGACATGTTTGTTTCAGGTTTAATGCAGCCGTATAGGTTGTGAATGAATTAAAATTAATCTGAAATCAATCTGTCATTATTTTCATTAGGTCTATTGTTTGTGCAGAAAGGTTTAAACTGAAAAATACTCGCATTAAAATATAAAGTAGATATCGGTAGTCGTACATTGCGATAGAATGCAAAATATTATGTCAACAGCAGCTGCGATTTATTATTCAACAGCTAGATGCGTTTATATATATATATATATATATATATATATATATATATATATATGTGTGTGTGTGTGTGTGTGTGTGTACTTATTTTGAAAAACATATGTGAAGAAATAAGTGGAATAACAGCAGAATGAAAGTACAACAAATCTCACATCTAAAGCAAGTTACCAACATCTGACTGCATTGTAGTCGAGGCCCTCAGTGAGAGCAACGCGAGATAATGCTTCAGTGTGTTGAAACAAATTATATAAATGATTACTGTTTACCTAATATTATTGGTGACCGGTAACTAAAAATCCTGATTTATATTAAAACAATAATAGAATAGTTATAATTCTGATATATCTTTCTAGTTCACTTACAGCCTTACTAATAACAGCTGCTTATATTTGCGTTGAACGGTTGTTTGGTTGTTGTCCGGTCAAGTTCTACATAAGCCGTATTGCCAATAAACACAGTATAAATGCCAAGGGTTACTCCGGGTTTGTACGTGAAACGTCATCAAACACGTCACGCTGGTGATGACGTTACTAGCCCCTGCCTGTGAAGGACTGTGGAACGCCATCTGTCGGAGCAGTGAAGAAACAGCAATGCGTCGTCTGCCGAAATAAAATATAATATAGTTTCAGTATTTAGTTATATTGTTTTCAGAAAGTTGTAATCATGGGTACAAGTGTGGAAATATGTCCCACAAACTTGGAATAATGTTTATAATTCCGCAAAAAACAGCTCAGAATATGCATAGCCTCAAAATTTAATCTTAGACATCTACGAAACGACCGGCTGTTACGGATATCGGCCATCTTGATTATTTACGTCAATCTTATACGAGGGGGTCAGGATGTGTAAAGCCTTGCTCACATTAGCCTTATATAAGGATTATTAGTACATTTTTCTCCTCAGATGTGTATATCCCTGGTATCAATGTTACAACTGGATTATTAGTAAGACCGTTAGTATTTTCGGAATTGGAAGGGACATTGAAATTCATACCATGACAAGACCAGTGCTACTTTAAGTGAGTGTATCGATTTCATAAATTAAAAGCACGAAGGGAAAACTATTCCAAGAGTTTCGAGGTGTCAGGGAGATATGGAAGAAGCGGTAGCATTTCTTGTAGTGGTAATTCTTCTTCCTGTTACAAGTCATGACGTATCTCACAGATAACAAGGAAACAAATGAGAGCGCTTCCATCGCCCAGTTCCGCCAACCTAACATACCGCATAGGTGAGTCATTGTATCAAATTCACGAACAATTTATTATTATTGCAGACATGGAATATAATCATATTTGATATTTCAAGTCTACAACATCAATCTTACCTGCCTTTACTTATATTTCATTTCTTCATATTGACTTACACTTTTCCGAACTCTCATGGCTTCGACTAAACTAAAAACGTTGGTTCCTCTTCCTTTCCCTCTTCCATCAAACCTTGCAATATTCTTCACCTAGTTATCTCGCATTACCTTTTCATTATCTTCCTTCTTACCATAATTTGCAATTATCCATACCACGCCATTGGACATATCTGTGTCCTGAGTCATTTACGGTCTCTGTGGTTCGCTGTTGGAATTCACTGTCTGCTGATATCAGAAACCGTCGAAGCCGCAATAGTTTGAAGTCAGAGATAACTAAATACTTACTGGAAGAAACCATTTAGCAAACATTTGTTTACCAGGCTAACATTTCATTTTTTCTTTGTTTCTTTATGTACAGTGCTTTGTAAAATATCAACTGTTTAATGTTCTCTCTTTATGGAATGTAATGTGTAGGGCAATTCATAAGTTATAAACCTAATTTACCTGAATATTATCAGTATATTATCATTATTATTATTTGTTATTAAGTGCCAGTATGGCACTTTATGAGATTGTGTGTGGGGACGGGAAAATGTATGTCCATCTCCCCGTCCGTTCGTCTATCCGTGTGTCTGTACGCGCGATAGCTCAAATTCGCTTTATTGGATTTTTACGAAACTTTTTTATGAATTTATAACGTCCATGACTAAAAGCCTATTTGTTTTGGACCAAATCGGTTCATCTGTACCGGCGTAATTCCCAATTTAGTGCCTATTTTATTACTGTAGTAATATATTAGAAAAGCGCGATAACTCAAATACGCTTTATCGGATTTTCATGAAACTTGGTATACTCATTTACAACGTTCATGAAAAGAAGCCTGTTGATATTGGACCAAATCGGATGATCTTTACCGGAGTAATACCAAATTTAGTGCCTATACCAACCAGGACCTTAAATGACGTCACCAAACAAAATACTATTAATTATCTGTCAACCCTACCCCTTCCTCCACACCATGAAAGATTATTCTTTTCCAATGTAACGTCCCACAAATAAAACAGGCACTCTCGCAAAATATATCGAAAGCAGAAGGCACGGATGGCATTAATATATTAATGCTAAACAAAATAATCGATGTCATTCTTCCTATCTTAACCCATATTATTTACAACGCCTCTCTCATCACCTCCACCTTCCCGCAACAATGGAAAAATGCTCTTATCCGACCTCTTCCTAAAGTAAATCTGCTAAACACACCCAAGCACTAAATACCTATCAGTATACTTCCGACTTTATCGAAAACCCTCGAACGCATTGTCCACAAGCAGCTGACTGAGTACCTAAACACATATAATTTACTTGACCCACTTACAATCTGGTTTCAGATCAAATCACAGTACCATCACTTCCTTACTTAAGATCAGTGAAGATATTCGTGAAGCCATGGACCGACGTGAAGTGACGGCTCTAACCCTACTTGACTTTTCGCGAGCCTTTGACACCGTTGGCGCAGACCAGTTAACTGCTAAATTGAGATCACTGCACTTAGCAAATGTAGTAGTCAAGTGGATACAATCATACCTCTCTGGACGCCAACAATGTGTTTCTCACGACAATCGATCTTCTTCGTGTCGTCTCGTGAGGATAAGTGTACCACAGGGCTCTGTGTTAAGTCCCTTGCTTTTTGCCATCTATATAAATTACATTTTTACAGTACTAAAACATAACATCTGTATGCAGACGACCTGCAAATATATTTACACTTTCGGCCTGATACAATCATAGACTCTCTTTCAAAGCTCAGTGACGACCTACACTCGATGAGTAAACGGTCAACCAAATTTGTACTAATTTGAACCCAGACAAGACACAAGCCGTTCTGATTGGAAAAAAACAGATTGCTATCTTCTATTGACAACATCGAACGTTTGCCTGTGACCTTGAACAACACAATTATTCCATACAGTAGAACTAAAAATTCTTGGGGTGTATTTTGACTCTGACATGACCTGGAATAAAAAAATTAAACATATCTGTTAAAAAGGATTTTCTACTATGCATTCACTAAATAAACTAAAAAATGTCCTACCTGCTAAACTAAAGCAGACGTTAGTGCAGTCACTTGTGATGCCACACTTTGACTATTGCGATGTCCTGTTCACCGACCTAAGTGTTGAATTATCGTTGTAGGCTACAACGTGTTCAGAATTTTTGTGTCCGTCAATTCCACGCCATCAAACACCTCTGTATTCTACCTCATTCACTATAGCCATCACCCGCACCTGGGACTCCCTTCCGCCGGACATCAGGAGTAGTCGTAGCTTACAGATTTTTAGGTCAAAGTCACTCAAGTATCTCGCTGCTAACTAGAAATAATGTCTCGTTATCCAGCCTAGGTTAACTTATATTGTACACTATTTTCATAGCACTTAGCTTATATTGCTTAAATTTGTTCATTTCTTAGTTTTAAGTTTCAATTTTTTAGTATATTATATTATAATATTATAATTATACACACATCCTATTATACATAATTCTATAATTCACTTTGTTTTCTCTGCATACTATTGGACGCAGTTTTGTCTTACATTTTAATATAGGCAGATCAATATTATAGCATATTGTAGCATTTTGTATTATTATGTATGATATCTATTGTATTTGTTTTTTGTAGATTTCTTGTAATGTATTTCATATTTATCCCGGTTGAGTGGAAGATACGGCCCTATGGCCTTAACGCTACCAGGCAAAGTAAAATATTATTATTATTATTATTATTATTATTATTAGTGCCTAGTGTCTAGTGCCATTAATTCTAATCTCGCAGTGCCCACTGCACTCAGTGCCCCGGAATCCGATAGAGGTGACACCAATGACGGCTTCACAGTTGTATCTAAAAAACCTAGGGTTAAGAAGGCCCCGCTAATAGGAGTTAGGAATTCTTCCTCACTACCAGTAGTTGCCAAACCAACTAGAGGTAAAGCCTTATTCGTGTCACGCTATGGTAACACTGTAAACGCGGAAGATATTGCAGAATCCTTACGTACCCAGGTAAATCTCAAAACATTTGCAGTAACAAAGCTGAAAACTAAATTTAATTCTTATGCCAGTTTTCATATTTCTGTTTGTGAGGAAGATTTCCCTCTTATTAATAATGTAGATATCTGGCCTACAGGGGTGCTGTTTTTTCCATTCCGTGGCCGCCTACAAAAGGAACAAATCGCGCCCACCAGTCCTGACCCAGCTGTATGTAGCCCTACAACGAAGTCGCAGGGTAAACCTCCTGAAAAAACTCCTGAAAAATCCAGTAGATCTTCCCCTAGGAAGATTATGGATACACTGCTAGCCAGAACATCTTCTAAAAGCAGCCTTGGAGGGGGCTCTCCTTAACCCTAAATGGCAAATAGTTGTGATCATATGGATCAGTCTATGTTTAGTAACAGCAATTTAGGCACTGAAATTTATTACCAAAATGTTCGTGGTTTAAGAACTAAATCCACGGACCTTTTCGACAATATTAACACAAATGAACCCATCATCATTTGTCTTACTGAAACATGGTTAAATGATGACCATTATGATCACAATTATTTTCCTGAAATATATCAGGTGTACAGATCTGACAGAAAATATACACTAGTTAGCCAAACTCGGGGAGGAGGGTCTTTAATTGCCATCAGCAACAGTGTCAGGCATAAACGTAGACCTGAATTAGAACAGACAGATGAATGTGTGTGGATTGAGTTAACTCTCAAAAATGCTCAGCCTATTTTAATTGGATGCCATTATTTTGCGCCCAATACGAGTATTGCTGCATTTCAGCAGTATTTTAATTTTCTCGAAAATAATTTAGATTGTAACAACTTTCAGGTCATTTTACTCGGTGATTTTAATATCCCTGGTTTCAATTGGCTGGCAGGTGTTGCACCTAACTTATATCACTATCATAAAATTAAAGGTGAAATTGTACACCAAACATGCTCTTTCCTAAATTTGTCTCAAATCAATGACACTGTCCCTAGTAAAAATTTATTAGACTTAGTTTTTACAAGTCTGGATGAGATCACTGTATCAATACCGGATTATGCACTGGTGAATATTGATAACTATCATCCCCCTATTGTTATGAATTTAATTAGCCAAGTGAGTGAAGGTACTCAGTTCCCAACAGAAAGTTTATGCTATCACAAAGGTGACTATTATAAACTATAAAACACATTAGCTTCATCTGACTGGTCCGCAGTGTATAATCAAAAATCACCTGACACTGCTGTTGAAAATCTTGCATATTTAGTTAGTGATGCAATTAATAAGTCAATCCCTAAAACATTTGCTGTTAAACCAAAATATCCGGCTTGGTTTTCAAGAGAGCTTAAATTATATATAAGGAAAAAGAAACATTATCATCGACTTTTTAAAAAACACTCGACTGATTTGTATTATCAATGTTTCTCAGATTACCGAAGATTGGTAAAAGTAACTATTAAAATTGATAGGCAAAAATGGTACAAATCAATCGATCAAGATTTAAAGTCAAACCCTGCTAAATTTTGGAGTTATGTTTCGAAGTTACGAAATAAAAACGATCCCGTATTGCATGTTAAAATTAACAATACCATTGTTTCAGAACCATCAAAGCTAGTGAATATTTTCGCAGAGCATTTTCAGATTATAAATACGCCCACTAATGAAGTACCTGGGCCCTATGCTCAAACTGTCACATCTGAATGCCTACATGTTCCAACTATCGTAGATTCCGATGTCTTGGTAGCTATTCGACACTTGAAACCATCTAAGAGTTCGGGACTCGACCAGATACCAAGCTTTATTGTTAAGGGGTGTGCCCCAATACTGACACCTGTACTTACATATGTGTATAACCTTTCGCTGGAAACAGAAACTTTTCCTTCAATTTGGAAAATTTCTGCTATCAGACCGGTACACAAGAAAGGCAAAAGCAAAGAATTGGCAAATTTTAGGCCCATAGCCATATTAAATACATTTTCAAAAATTTTTGAAACCATCATTCATAAACATATTTCATTTTTCAGTAAAAATAAATTAAATGATTTCCAGCATGGTTTTACCAAGGACATGTCCACAGCAACCAATATTATCACTTTTCTCAATGACATACTTAAAGAAAATTGCTCACAATCGCAATCAGATGCCATATTTTTTGACCTGAGCAGAGCATTTGATGTAGTAAATCACGATCTTCTTGTTAAAAAATTGAGTAATTTAGGTCTACATAACAAGTATGTCAATTGGTTTTCAAGTTATTTAAGAAACAGATCTGCTCGAGTTAGAATATCTAACTATTTTTCAGAGCCTTTTTACATACCAGATGGTGTACCCCAGGGGTCAGTGTTGGGTCCTTTCTTGTTCTTAGTTTTTATTAACGACATATCTAATATGCTAACATGTAAGAAAATAGCATACGCAGACGACCTATGTATATGGAATAAAATATCTACGGCTTCGGACTGCAAATTACTGCAAAGGAATATCGATTACATACACCAGTGGTGTAAATCAAATTTAATGATAATTAACACCAGTAAGACCCAGAGCATGATATTTAGTAGAAAAACTAAACAAATAATATACAATTATCGTCTTGGCCAAAACATAATAGCACGTTCAGAAAATATAAAATACCTTGGAGTTTATCTTGACTCAAAATTATATTTTCATGTCCATATTGACCATATTTTCACACAGGCTTTAAAAACTCTTGGATTAGTTCGTTTAATTTCTCAAAATTTAAAAAGCATAGAGTCATTACTTACTCTTTACAAATTTTTAATTCGCAGTGGCTTAGAATATTGTAGTGTTGCTTATAACAGCATTACAATATCTGACAGTAATAAGCTGGAACGAATACAAAGAAAATTTGTTTCCCTTATACGTAATAAGTTTAACAGAAATTTGGACTATGAAGATATACTTAAGTTATTAAATTTGGAAACATTATATAATAGGCGTGTTTCTGCAGATGCTAATTTCATAGCTAAAGTCTTTCGTGGGGAAATACATTGCAAATCAATTTTAGATAGCATAGGGCTCTCTGTCCCATATGCACGAGGAACAAGAAATCGAACAATTTTTTCTGTTCAACAGCCATATGTGATTCCTTCTAACAGAATGGCTATTGCTTGCAATGCCCTATTTAAAAATTCTGATATATTCCACAAGCAGTGATTATTATTACTGTTATCATTATTATTATTATCACTATTATTATTATTATTACTATTATTATTATTATTATTATTATTATTATTATTATTATTATTATATACACACAAGACTGACAAGGACTCATTCATTATTTTGATAAAACGGCCATATGCTCTACAAGTTTAACAAGAAATGTAATGACACAATCTTTAATTAAAGAATGCGACCTGCTTTCCTCAAATATAAACATATAAACTAGTGTCTGCATTGAATTATAAGTAAAGAATGTGCTGACGTAACGAAGTTCATGCTATTGACATAGCACTGCTGACCGCACAATCAATCATGTTAAAACTGCAGACTTGTCAGTTAGGTAGTCAGATGTCTAATTATGTGTTATCTTGTAATTCCTGTTGTATATGTAATTCTTTTATTATTGTAAATAATATATCATCATCATAATTCACCACTGCCATTCCTTTATCATAATTCATTTATCATAATTCATTCTAATATTAAGTAGAAGCCTACTGTTTAAAATTTGTAAAAATTGTCTGTAGCTTCTATAAATAAATAATTGAAATTGAAATTGAAATTATTATTTTATGGTAATGTATTAGAAAGAATTTATCAAATGCAATTCAGTTATCATGACAACATATTGTTTTAGAATTTCCATATACGGCTTTGGAAGTTGCAATACAGTTAGCTATGACGAATAACACTATTCCTTTACATATGCTTATCAGACTAAACAGTTTAACTGAGTGAGGTGCCTGAGATGGTAAATTCTTGGACTCGCATTCTGGAGGTCCTCAACTCTGCCTGGTAAAATAAATCCATTTGTTATTATTATTATTATTATTATTATTATTATTATTATTATTATTATTATTATTATTATTATTACCGTAATTCACGAGACAGCTAATGCAATGTAGGTATTGGGACTGCGCGATTGCTCACTGCCTGCACTCGCGTAACCTATGTATCCAACAAATTGGTACACATTTTTTACCACAGGTTTTCTAAGCGAACAATTATTTTAATGCAAGTGATATTACCTTATGAAGTAAACAATTATCATGGAAAAATATTATGCTATACAAGAATAATAAATTAAAAATTAAAATAATAAAATTAATCTGCTGAAATGTCCTCACATCTAGGCTTGTAAACCAGGACGAATCTGCTAAATGTTATTTTATTTAAACGTTAATAGTATTTCCAAATCAGCATATTTTATACATTTACATTTATGATAGATATATAAGCATTCATGAACCACATATTATTGTCTCTGTTGGACATTACATGAGAAGACTTGAGGCTTTCTCGGCGTTGATTACTAATGATGGTTTCACGGGCTATAAGCCGAGTAAAAGGATATATTGTATCCAAGCTTTCGGTCGCTGACATCTCTGCGGCCTTCCTCAGGGAAATGAGTGTAGAAAAGTCAGTCAGTCAGTCAGTGATATGTGGGGCTTGTGAACCCCTAGAATGCCAAGGCAATTGAGTCATTTGCCTGACTCTTGGCCTGTAGTTGTTGTTGCTTTGTCATGAGGAAAATTGTCTTTGCAGGAGGGCCTTGACAGGATCCTTAAACATTTGACGGGATGAGTTGTCTTTTACATTTTGAGAATAAATATATTTTATATATATATATATATATATATATATATATATATATATATATATATATATATCTTTTTTTTTCTATCTGTACCACTTTAGTTGGCTTAATTTGAATGTTTTGATTTCCTATTTATAATGGTGTGGGGTTGAACCCTCCTTTTATTTGCATACGTACACATGTATGCAATTATTGATGCATACGCAAATATACCAGTTTTTGGATTTCTTATTTTTTTTTTTTTAAATATATAAAGTAGGTACAGATTTACAATGATTTATTTCCCCAGGTTAGTTTATACAACGTGCAACGGCCTAAGGTAAGGCGTCTTTTAGTGGATATAGTACTTTATGCGTACTTCGAGTTTGTGATGTTTGTCCAATTTTGTTTATAAGGGGGTTGGATTGTTGAAGTAATGTGTTTCGAAAATTTTCACACCGTTGTCTAATATAGTCTACAAGAATTGGTAGGTTAATTTCTTCGTGAAGGATGGAGTTTCTGATAATAAGAGGGGCTCTAAGGATTATCCGAATCGCTTTGTTTTGTATTGTTTGCATCTTCTTTAGATTAGTGTTAGTAGTAATGTGCCAAACTTCGCATGCATATAATAAAATGCTGCGTATGATAGCGATATAGAATAGGCGTTTAACCTTGAATTCGATGGTAGGTGATCTTAATAATGGATAAATGGCATTCAGGGCTCCCTTTCCTTTGGCTGTTGCATGTTGTATATGTTTTGTGAAAGATAGTTTGCTGTCTAAACGGACTCCAAGATAAGTTACGCATTTATCGAATGGTATTTGTCGATTTTTTACTTTTAACCAGGTCGGAAGGGGTTGTTTGCCTTTGCTGAATAATATACATTGTGTTTAGTTAGGGCTTATTTTTACATTCCATGTTTCAAACCAATTGAGTAGTGAATTTAGGGCTCTTTGAAGAATCGGGACGCATTTATTCATTTGCTTTGTCTTTCCCGTTATATAAAGGCATGTGTCATTAGCATACATAGCTGTATTGACACGGATAAAAGTGGGAATATCGTGTACAAATATATTGTATAGTACAGGGGATAGCACAGCTCCTTGAGGAACGCCGGCTTCTATATGTTTTAAGGTTGAATTATGTCCTTCAATGTGTACAAAAAAGGTTTTCTTATTTAGGTATGAGTTTAACATGTGTAGAATATGGTCAGGAAATTTGAGAGTTTGGATTTTATATAGTAGGACATTTTGCCATGTTTTATCAAATGCTTTTTCGATATCGAGCATAACAGCCATTGTGCTACATTTGTTGTTGAATGCTGATATAACGTGATCTGTGAGTCGAGCGATTTGGTGGGCTTGACGGAACCCAAATTGGGTACTGGGAATAATTTTATTAAGTGCCATGAATGTATGCATTTCATGTAAAATAATTTTTTCTAAGAGTTTGCCGATATTCGGCAGTAAGCTGATCGGTCTTAAGTTTTGGGGGAATGAAGGGTTTTTGTTGGGTTTGGGAATGGTAATGATTTTAGCTATTTTCCATTTTGGGGGGAAACAATTTAGTTTGAGACATGCATTAAGAATGTGAAGTAGATGAATGAGGGGTTTGCGTATTAAATGTGAGAGCATTTCATTGGTGATGCCGTCGTGACCAGCTGCTGCTCGAGTTTTGGCATTTTTAATAATTTTTTTAAGAGTTTGTAGTTGTATGGGGTTGAATTTTGTATTGGGTGGGTTGTTATTAATACAACGACTAATGTTATTAACTTGCCTTTCATGTTCATATCTGGAGAGAAAATTTCTCATAAATTGTGTTTCGTACGCATTAGAAATTTCTTCTGCTTTCTCTTTTGGGTGATATTTAAGACCGTTAGGGCCATGAATGAATGTTGGTTGTAGAAAAGTGGGTGGAGAGAGCTTATATATGTTTGGAGTGAAAAAAGAAATTCTGTGATTGGAGGAATAGGGTTGGCGTGTATCGGCCAATCAGAATGCGGGAATTTTCTTTATAGTAAAAACATTGAAGAAGCAATCGGTCCATATCAGGACCAATGGGAGAAAAATAAAGATTAATAATGTGAGTCAGAGCAGAGTGGTTTAGGGGGATAATCGTTGTAAAATGTGAATAGAAATAATCGGTCCAAGTCAGGGCCAATGATTAAAAAGAAGAAGACATGGGGGTCCGGGAGTTTGGAGTCTTGCTACTGTTGGAGGTTTCTTGTGTTGAACAGCGACCGAAAGCTTGGATACAATATATCCTTTTACTCGGCTTATAGCCCGTGAAACCATCATTAGTATTACATGAGAATATTACAGGAGAAAAATTCCTCCGACACTGGGACTTGAACCAAGGACCTTTGGCTACTTGCGCCAATGCTCTTACCAACTGAGCTAAGCTGGAGTTCAATTCAATTCTTTGATCAATAGGATAAATCAACCGGCTGTTTTCTTCACTTTGCTTTTCAGGTATTGTGTAGGCCTGGTGCACTCTGAACTATAATTCTTTTTAATTGAACTTTGATATGTTATTTTCTTACATTTCATTGCACTTCCTTTTGTTAAACTAAGTAATGATGATACATTCGCCTGTAACTTAACCAATATATAGAAATGTATACACACACGCTACAATTATAACACCTATCCCGAACGTTCCCTATTCGCGTTCTGCAAATGTTTATGTTAGCTTAGGATCTTCTTCTTCTTATTATTCAATGTAATGGCCTCGGCCTGGATGCAGCCATGTAGCCAGTGTAATTTATATCGATATACATTATAGGAAAATTTGAATTTACTTGGAATTATATGTGAGGTTAGGAATGTCTCTCTAACCTAACGCAAATTATGGCCTCAGCTGAACGCCTTATAGCCAGTGAAATAATATCTCAGAATTGGCTTTTCAACAGAATAACATGAAATCCCTCAAAAATAAATAATATAACTCGTGGACCACCTTCAAAGGCAAGTACACGCACGTGGTGAAAACACAATTTGGCGGTAGTATCGTATAAAAAGTCAGACGTAAAACGCCTAATTGAAAAGGACGTCGTAGAAAGTATATAACACCATTATAGAAGAGAATGTCTTGTCAATCTAAGCACTTGAAAGCCATAAAGATGAGAATTGAAAGACGTGGACCACCCTCCAGGGCAAACTACACGCACGTGGTGAAGACCCGATTTGTCTGCCGTGTAGTACATAATATAAGACGTAAAAAGTCAAAATGACAAGAACTGCGTAGAAATAATTAAACACCATTTGATAACTGAAGAAACATTTAAAATCACTATATAAAATATATAAAGATGAGAATCCTGATAAAATATAACAAGCACGGAACGAAACGACGCGGCCGCGCCGCGAGCCGGAAGTCGAATGGTCTTAGGATCATGACCTGCATTCTGCTGATTCTGTCGGAATAAATGTTATTGAAAGATCTTCCCCTCCCCTAAAGCACTGGAGAATATGACCCTTGAAAGATATAAAATAAGTTATTTTAGGGAGAAAATTACCCCATATAAGGAAGATGCAGACATGTGTTAACTCTACCTATAACTTGTGGGGTAAGTGACAGCAATCACAATACCAACAATAAAAAATAATTGAACTTCGTTGCCAGAAAACGCTCATTAAGCGCTAGTACAATCAATAACGCTATCGTGTGTAATGATCAGAATTGATGATATTATGGTGAGGATACCGCATTGCATTAATATCCTATCATGAATATACATTAACTCCTACATAATCTCTCATACATTGTATAATTTAGCCTCATAGGTATTAAAGGCTTGGTTTGGACGTAATGATACAGTCAATGTCAAATAAATGCATCGCTTCATATTCATCTCGCTGGAAAAACAGAGCAGAGATAATCTGAACACAATACGAAATGCAGGATGTGTATTTACGATTAATTTCATTCAGGATCGCTAGGTGGCCGGCAGTAAAGAAATGTGGATCATGTTAATTTATAAATCAGTAGCCACCTATGTTATAAAGCATGGGATAAGCAGATTGGTTCGTGTATTGTAGTTTATTGTTGGTACAAGAACAGTTATAAAACTTTTGTTACTCTATGCTTTGATGTCATACTTTGGCAACGTTAGAATTACAATAAGTAAACAAAAATACAGAAAATACTTCAGAAGTCAGTTAGGTATTGCGTAGTAAGTTAAATGACCCGACGTTGTATTTTCTTTATAATTCGAAGTAAACTTAAGAATGAGTTCCGGTTTTCCAACCGTAGGCACCTTAGGTGACCGCCGGCGTGGTCTTGTGGTTAGCGTCACTGACTACAGATCCGTCGGCCCGGGTTCGATTCCCGGTACCTCCTCGGATTTTTCTGAAGTAGGGAGGTCTGGCAGGGGGTGCATTCAGCCTCGTGATTCAAATTGAGGAGCTACTTGATAGAGAAGCAGCGGCTCTGGTAATGAAAACCACCATTAACGGCCTTGGGAGTTGGCATGCTGACCACATGCCCCCAATCCTGCCATCTGCCCATGGTAGATGATGCAGCGGTCGGGTGGTAGGCCATGTCCCTTCAGGGATATAGCGCCACGGAGTTTAGTTTTGTTTTAGGTCCTTAGGTTTTGAAATGAAGCAGACGCATGGGAAGGAGAGACGCAACACTCCATGCTTTAAGTATTATAATAAAAACTTTTTATAGACAGAATAATGGCAGTCTACAAACTCTTTGATTAAATTACTGGAAGTTTGATTTATTTGTATACCAATGGCTGCCTTGGTGATAATACACATTTTATAAGGAAAGCGGCCTGTTAAAATGACATTAGTTTTTTGTAATTGGACATTCTATTGATTACACTCCCACATTGAGGTGAGGATGAATTACATCACTAGCATTAATTTATTGATGCATCAAAATCGAGTCTGAAAGCAGCTATATTGCATAATAGCGAATTTCCCTCCATTTAAGTGGCCCATTCGTGTGTTGTGAAAGAGAGGTATAACAACCATCAGTCCATTTTAGAAAAACAAAATAACATCTAACTATGGTGAACTAAAAGTTTATGACATTTCAATTCTCTAGCAATATCCAAAATTCCTGGATTTACCTTTCTGTCTAAGAAAATTTGTCCCCGGATTTACCCCGATCTCTCTGGATTTTTAAAAATTGTTTTCTTTGGAGATTGTTCTTGATTTTCATTGTCTTTCAAACTGCTAAAGAGGTAATGTCATGAAATTTCTTAGACTATAATAATTATATGACTACCTGCGTGATCTCGTGGTTAGCGTCGCTGGCTATGGATCCGCAGGCCCGGGTTCGATACCCGGTACCTCGGGTATTTCTGAGGTAGGGAGGTCCTCTTGCTTTTTGTGCGAATGGAACAGTAGATGTATGAGCAAACACTGTTCAGCAAAAGAATGGCCCGAAAGTTTAACGCCAGCAGATAATTGTAAAATATGCCTGTCTAGATGATTTTTCCACCACTTCGTATTAATCCTTGAATTATGGGGCAACTTGACAAAGGGCTAGATAAAAGTGACTATTGCATCAAGTATTTATAACATAAATTTCCACTTTTTTCTGAGGCTAAAATAAGAGGGCGTATGTTTTGGATCTCAGACCTGACAGCTAATGAAGGATACTCACTTTTTAAACGCTATTATCTATATAGAATTTCAGGCATGGCGTGCTTTTAAGGAAATTAGCAATAAGTTCCTGTGAAATGTAAGGAATTTCACACAAAAAGCAGAACCCAATCGTTAAAGTGGCTATGAGACACTAGATCACTGTTTTTCCATTTTAGTAATGTAGCAGGACGTATGGAAAGTCTTAAAGTGATCAGTTATTTTATTGCATAGCCTACACTTAACAAATGACATAATTCCATTCAATTAGAAAGACGATGCATATAAAACTAGATTACTGTTAAAAATTATCAGCCTATTTTTACCTAGTATTAATAATGTTCAATGCGTATTACATTAAGACATTGAAACTCGCAGAATGATGTGAGAGATCCCTTGAGAGTTGCTATTAGGAATGTTGCTTTTAATTTTGTTCAAATCATGAGCAATTACATATCATAATGGAATGAGGTAAACTGATGTAACAAAGTTCCAGCTTTTGTTTGATCAGCGATCATTTCATTTATGATATGCAGAAATAATTTTAATTTTTTAATTGATTTCCGAGTTAAGCTCCAGATCGACTCATTAAGCAGGGCTTACGAAAAACCAAGGTCTAGTGTGATAAGCATATGTGAAAGAATATGTGGGTAGTGTTATTTGTCAAAGCTAAACCGTATTGCAACTTCCAAAGCCTTATATGAACACTGTAAAACAATATGTTGTCACGAGAACTGATTTGTATTTGATAAATTCTTTGTAATATATTACCATTAAACTGGTACCATTCTGGCACTTAATAAACTTTATAGAAATGGAAAATACAATATATCACATAAAATCCCATTTTGTAGGACTTTTGAGAGATATTTCTAAAAAGCTGAATATTTATTATATTTACAAGCCTATTTCCAGGCCGCACAATAGGCTGAGAGGAAAGAGAGGTATCCTGCAAAAGGCAGGACATCTGGCCACTAAAAATGTCCAATTCAAGGAAATATAGGAGACATGTTAGGAAAAGTGTAAGTTCTCGTTGCACTCTCATCTTGACTGCTCATGAGTGATGAGAAGGGTGAAAGATTTCGTCAGGAAATTAGGGAGATGGAAAGACGGATAGTGGAACGAAGCAACGCTTGCGGAACAGAAGATACACAAACATAGACAAATCAACGCAGCCTTCCTACCAAGGAAAGAAAAGATGCTGATGTTGATACAAGGTATGCAGGTACCCAGATTTGTGGAAAAATTGATTTAATAATACTCTTTATTCCACAAATTAAAATCCACTTCTTTTAAAATTGTTTTCGCGATATTTTTTAAAACCTTACCTGATCCAGGAAAACATATTTAAGCATTGAATCTAGCATCAAAAAATTAGTTAAAATTATCATTCACATTTGAAACAGCGGAGACTTTTTTCGCAGGACAGGAACTCTTTTATTAAGTGCCAGTATGGTACTTTATGAGATTGTGTGGGGGACGAAAAATGTCTGTCCATCTGTCTGTCCGTCCGTCTGTCTGTCTGCCCGTGTGTCTGTACGCGCATAACTCAAATACGCTTTATCGGATTTTCATGAAGCTTGGTATACGCATTTATAATGTCCATGGGAAGAACCCTATTGTTAATGAACCAAATCGGATCACCGGTACTGGCCCTTCTAAGGGCTTTCTGAAAGAGCATCCTTGACTCTCCTTCCTTAACCTTCCTTCGTAGCAGTTCTACATATGGAGGCATGGCCGACTCCCTGTAATTCTTCCTTGCAGAACTTCTCCAAGATTAGCCCGACTGTACGGGCGGAGCTGGAGAAAGAGATGAACTCCATCTACCAGAAGCAGCAGAAAAAGAAGAAACGAACTCCTGCGACGAAGAAGTCCGGTAAGGGGGCTGTCACACTGGATCGATCGAGGGACAGCGTCCAACCGACTGGTATAACGAACCTATAGACAGCAGTGGTACAAGTCACATAGCATCGATCGCCAGCAATCAACAACGAGGGCGAGAGATCATCTGGTCTGTGAAATCAAACCTGTCCGTTTTTCAATCGCCAGTCGATGGCAAACTTCGTACCCACCTGAATTTCAGAATTGATGCTGAAAGATTTAACTTACACAATAATGTCGTTTTAGACTTATATTTGAATGAACTAGTTTTGCACGAATCATTTAAGGCATTTAAAACGATATCTTCTTATATAATTTAATTTTAAAAATACAAAAATAGATCGAGTTGTAGCACCTAGCGGTGGGCGATCGAACTACAACAAACAACAAACCTCTTCGCTCGGCCGACTGGTGGAAGCTTGAAGTAAACAGATGTAGCCTGAAATAGTAGGCATAATATTAAACCTTACATCCCAACACATGTAGTATGATAATGTGCAGGAAATAGGCATTCGTATTCCTAATAAGGTAATATACTTTACCTCTAATATACAGTGATGAGTAGACCTAGTAAAATCATATAGGTACATAACCTATAATATTTCCGTTGATAGGCCTACATGACGCTCGATGCAGTGTGACAAGGAACAGAAATTCAGCCGAGAGCGCTTGATGGCAGTCGGCTGGTCTTGTTCGATCGAAGCTCAGTGTGACAGGCCGCTATGGCAACCGCTAGACCGGCAAACAGACCGAGCGAACGATCCGCTGGCACTACGCCACCCGGGCAGCAACCTGGCTCGTCCGGGGATTTTGCGAAGGCTACAGCCAAACATAAGGCCTCTGAGGAAGTCTCATCTACCTACCTACCATTCGGCGCATGCCTCTTGAGCCATTGTCCTTAGCCGGGAATGCGTCCCTGACTGTTGCTGAAAAAGCCGCTCAAGGACTAGAGGCCCCCGTAGTCTCTCCGTGGGCGAACAATCCACTTCTACTGGAAGCCAACTGGGTCACACCCAGGAAAGATCACTGTATGCCGCGGCCTTGCAAGCCCGGCCTACTGCTCCTATCATGGCATGTGGGCTTAACACTTTCCAAGCCAAGGTCACTGGTTTACCAGTTGCCGCAGAGTCGATGGACTCTGCACAAGGGCGCCAACACAGCGAGTCCGACAGTCCCTTAGGCGCGCCTATTGGCACAACTCACCCCCAAGCGGATGTTGCTGCCATTCTCGCAGGGAAGCTTCGCAACAAGGTCCCTGTGTATGTCACTGGAGTGACAAACACACGCAGTTTTTGAGATGGCTGCGAGAAAAAGGAAAAAGGTAGAATCGGGCTCACCCGAGTTTTCACTCCCACTCCTATAATTGTGAAATATGAATTTTGGTGCAAGAGTATTTTATTTTATTATGAAATATAATTTTGTTGTTTATAGTTGTGACAAATTATGTTTGGTGCAAGGGTCTTTTATTATTCAGTGAAAGGAAAACTCGGGTGAGCCCGATTCTACTCTTATTCCCGAGAAAAGACTGGTGGTAACGGCACGGCGGCTATGCGGGGCGATGCTCTTATGGTAGTTCCGGATACTGCCGACTGTTTCCGAGCCACCATCTCTGCTCTCTGCGCCATCGACCCGGGCGAGGGAGTCAGGTTCCATACCTACTCTCAGCCGGAGGAGCGGTCTGTAAGACTGCTCCTGAAAAACCTAGGGCGTCGTATGCCAACAGACGATGTGCGCGAGGAGCTCATTGCACTTGGAGTTCCCTTACTCTCTGTACTGCAACTTCGGTCGCAGCGGCGCGACGCCGATCCTGCGAAGGATATGCCTTTAACGCCGCACTTTATTGTGTCAGTGTCGCGTGGACCCTCGGCAGCGAAGGTGAGAGCTCTCACCACTTTGTGTGGTCTGCACATCTCTGTGGAATCTTACCACGCTCCGAGCGGCCCTCTACAGTGCCGCAACTGCCAACGCTTTGCTTACACAAAGCGTAATTGTGGTTACACTCCAAGGTGTGTCGCTTGTGCCGGACTTTAGGGGGTTGTAGTACGCCCAAGAAGGCCCTGAGGTGCTGTAACTGCAACTCCTCTCACACTGCCAAATATAAGGGTTGCAGTAAGTGGAAGCAAGTTAAAGGGTCAGCGGCGAAGCGCACTAAGGCGGGACCCAGAGGTTCTGGGAGCTCACGCTCCGCTTCTGCTGTGAAAAAGGGCATTGCACCCAGTCTCTCCTCTGAGCAGGAGAAGCTTGGACCCGGTTGGAGCCATGCTACCGAGTGGGGGCGTGTGGTCCATATCCAGTCACCCACTTTACCACCCCAGATTCCTAGCGACTCAGGCGCATCGCAGGTGTCGCCTGATAGCAATCCAACTGTTCCGGGACACCGGACAGTTATTCCGAAAAGTTGAGCCAACTTATCGATGGCCTTCCTTTGGAAGTGACAAAGTTTCTGCTTAAACAAGCTCCATTCCTTCCTACTGGGAATGCCCGTCCCAAGGCAGTTCTCAAAGTGATAGCCCTTTTCCTAGCTGGTTGTTGCAGTGCAAACTAACGCAAGGAACGCATGGCCCTTCATGAGGCTCGCTCTCTGGAACGCCGATTGAGTTCACAGCAAAGTCCTCGCCTTGATATAGGCGTATCATTACGTCCGTAACAAGCAGATCCATGAGGACCTAAAGGTTTCACCAACTGCCACCCACATCAGAAGCATTGCACAGAGTTCAGACTCCCAGCTTCTCGATGTTGAAAATCCTTTAGTACGGCAACTTGGAAAGCGCCTACGCTTCCCTAGGGACGAGTAAAATCGTCAACATTTTTGAGGCCTTCAGCCTAAACATACCCCATCTCACTACGTCTAAGCCTTCAGTTGACACGTATTCCAACTGGTTGGTTCAACTCCAACCAGGCATTATAGAATGGAGGACCATGACCAAATCCCCTTTGCAAGATCCGAACAGGGTTTTCCGTGGTTTTCCTGGTTGTAAGGTGAATACCGGAACTTTAAATAAAAAAGGGACACGGCCCGAACCCCTAAATTAATTGCAGTTTCCATCCATAGGTTCAAGTCCTATGCGAAACACAGTTAACGTAAGCAAATTTAAGTTATAGGATAGGAACCCGTTTTCATTTCCAGCAATGCATTTCGTTTGCAGGTATGGAATCGGAGTCGAGGTCATCGCATTGCGGGCTTCGCCCGCATTGCTCTGACCTCAGTTAGCTTATTTGGTCTGGTCTGGTCATGATGCGACACTTAACGCCGCGGATGGAGACAGCGTCAGTCTCCGAAATGTAGGATAACGCCTGATTTCTCATCTGGCTGCAACCTGGAAAAGAATTTCTACGTGTAAGCTACGTGAAAATCAATAACTGAGAAATTCACAACTCGGAGATAATTTTCAGGAACTACCTCCCTTGGTCAGCATGAAGGGCCAAAAATGGGAATTACTTTCATATAATATAATCGGCATGTTCTTACCAATTTAATATTAATTTAAATTAGGGCTTGTAAATGTAGTGAATATCCCCTGTATGTTTTAATCTCGGGTAGGATTTATTAAAGACTATTCCATGAATAAAATGTAACAGATTTTGTAAATAATAATTATTTTCTTATTTTGTTCATAATAATCTGTCAGCCGTGAGATCACGGCATAGTAAATGAATGAACAGTCCATAAATCGATTCTAGTAATCGATCCACGTTCCAAATGCTACCAATAATGCGTACATGGATTGCCTCATCGTTATTGCTTACATTAAAACATTGCTTAAATACATTAAAAGCACACGAAATGGCTTGCAGGGAATTGAAATTATGTCCTTAATCAATGGATATTTATATTATTTCAATTTACAAACAAGTTATGTTGTATAAAATAATGTGTTTTCGTCCTCTGGCAGCATGTGACGTATTATTCACCGGATGTTGATACCTTCCTTTCCTGTAACGAGCTGACGGCTTATCACATGAAATTGCGTCCTTGTGTTCGTATTACGAAATAAACAATCGTGATTGTTCTATATCAAACACGCGCCGTATGAATGGAATACTCCCAATAGAAATAAATAACTGAAAATATTTGGTTTGAGATAAAGAATATAAACTGTTTTAATAGGCTAAATTAGCCACTGAGATTTTTTTCAGTGATTTATTTATTTATATTTCCCTCTAGTGTAGTTAAGGCCTTAAGGCCTTCTCTTCCACTAACCAGAGGTGGATACATTCAAACCTTATCAAATAATATAATTAAGAAAAAAAAATAATAAAAAGAGAAACATGATTACATTATATAGATGTAGATTATGTTAGTGAAAACTATAATTAAAACTATATTAAACTATAGCCTAATAATGGAAATTCAACACTGTAAGTAGAACAAATTAGAGAGAAAAATAATAATAGGTAGAAAAAGAAGAAAAGTAAAATAAAAATAAATGAAACTAATACAAAAGCAACAATTTTAAGATGAGAGTAGTGTATAATATAAATGTTAATGGTTGGTAGTCAAGTAATCAACTAACTTCATCTTGAACGTTCTGAGTGTTCGGCAGGCATTTATATTCTCAGGTAAGGAATTCCACAGACGAGCTGTCCCGACAGTGAAGGATGAAGAATAAAATGCAGTATTGTGAGGGGGAATAGATAAGGTAGTGTTCTGATGGGATCTTGTTCCAAGATCATGACAATCTGATAGGTAGTGAAAACAGTAGGCCAAGTAAGGAGGAATTTTAGTTGAATCATAGTACCCTGAGAGTAAAAACAGTTTCATTTCATACCGTGAAGAGTGAAATCTTGTCGCTACTTCCGAAAAATGCAAAGAACTCAATCTTGCCTGATGTAAATAATTTACTGCACGTTTTATTTATTTATTTTTTTCGAACGGAAGTCACAAACCGGAAATATTTTTCTTCGCGCAGAATTAGGCCTACCACTTTTTTACTTTTACTTGAGGAACTGAATTGCGATCTTAACTCTGTTGTCATCACGAGAAAGATCAACTAAATTTCCTATAAAACCATC
Source organism: Ectobius pallidus (assembly GCA_964059195.1). Taxonomy (NCBI): domain Eukaryota; kingdom Metazoa; phylum Arthropoda; class Insecta; order Blattodea; family Ectobiidae; genus Ectobius; species Ectobius pallidus. The sequence goes on from CAXKWD010000006.1 coordinate 16,363,770, forward strand.
GACACGCGTGATATTGTTGTAGATTATTTCAACTGAACTTCTCTAGGCGAATAGAATAGCTTGAACATGAATTGTACTTCACTGATCATGCAATCTGGTTGTGACAGTCTGAATTCGTGAACGGTTTTAGACAATGCAAATTACTTCATATTGAAGTGTGTATACGTACCTTTGCTGTAATTTCCTTTCCATCGGTTAGAATCATCTAACCGATTACCACTTGTGTTCAGTTTTTCACTTAATTTCAAGTTTCTTGTCATGAGATAATTAAAGGGGGGACATACAGCTTTCGATGCTGGAAAATAGGTGGTTTCATTATTTTTTCTCAGCAATGAATTATTCTGTAGCCTTGCAATCTGGCATGCTTTATATTGACTAGTTCTACAATTGCATACTGTTTTCAGAATTAATTTAGCTAATACAGTTAATGGGTAATTATGATTACAAAATGGCAGCCAAATTTTGTGCCGTTTCTCTGGTAACTCAAACATTTATATTGCAGTGAAATTTGGTATGCAAGTATATTTGATATTATTGAACAACACCATATAGAATCATTGATGTAAGTTTAATAGTTTATGTTTAAAAAAGATTTTTGATGTAAAAATTTCAAAAAAAAAAAAAATGATTAATTATTTTTTAAAAATATTTATACTGCAGATAATCCAAAGAACTTAGATTATGTTGTTCATGTGATATTTTCAAATAGATAGAAAAATAAACACTCAGAGATATTGGTATTTATGAAAATTATCAGGGAAATGGCACTTCAGTGCACAAAATTTGACCGCCATTTTGTAATGATAATTTCCCATTAACTGTAATAGATAAATTAATTCTGAAAATAGTATGCAATTGAAGCACTAGTCAATATAGAACATGCCAGATTGCAAGCTACAGAAAAATTCATTGCTGACGAAAAAATAATGAAATTTCATCTATTTTTCAGCGTCGAAAGCTGTATGTCCCCCCTTAATATTGGTTGAATAGCAGAGGTAACATCCCCAAGTATCTGCATGAACTGTACGTCTGTCATTCCATGACATAAATTATAAGAGAAGCATAGGAACTGGGAAGCTTTCAAAGGCTCCGGTTCGTTTAAAGCAGATATTTATAGCAATCGCTATATAGCGATGTTATTGCCCATCCCATGAATAATTCTTTTTTTGTTAGAGCCAACACAGCTGAACAGAAATATTCGCGCCGTCCGCCCTCTGCGAGCTGCAAATCGATGATGAGCAAAATGGGAGACCATTAATTGTCTTTTGTTCTGGTGTGCAGTTCACCGCCTACAATAACCTAACACAAGGGACGTCATGAGAAAACATACAGCTCAAGGGAACATTGTGTTAAATGGGCTACACTGGTATGACGATAAAACCTTTTGAATCTGACTGCATTTGTTTTCTATTTGCATTGGCGCATTTAGTTGAATGACTGCATTTCATTAGGGAGAAGGTTCTAGTGGTCACCGGGTGAGTGTGAAAGCCCTCATAGAATTTTCATCCTTTTGCATTTTTGGTGCTGTAGGTTCCATCCACACACATAAACACCTCTATGGACAGGTTAAGGCAGTTCGAAAGAAACATATGCATGGCCTCAATGAACTGGTTAAAAAACCAATAAATACCAAAGACATATGGTGTAATATGGTGCTTTGTTCTTAATTAAACAATTGAAAATCAATTACCAAAGATATAAACATAACACTCAATGCAAATTTCCCTCAACTTTTGCACTGTTGCCAGATGTTTTATTATTTCCTCCAGTTATTTAAAACAGTAAGTTACACAATCTATGGTTATTTTTATGCAACAATAGTAGCTAGTTATTTTCCAACTTTCAGTTAAAAACCACCAACAGTTTGTGAGTTTTATACAACTGGCCCTTAGTGTAATAGACTCCCCACGCATGCGCTAAAGTAACCGATGGGTATCAACAGCAACTCAGATTATAATAGCACTAGTTTAAGAGGTTGGCTGTCAAGGTAATTGACCACCATTAAGAACAGCTGTTTGTAGAAAGAATTGTATAAATACAATACGAGCTTGTGAATCGTTCAACAAAATTGAGGAAAAGTTAGAAAAAAAGAGACGATGTTGACTTATTTTAATTTTTCCAACATTCTGTTAAGAGCATAATATTTCCCTCGCAAGTATCACGACATGGATGTGTACATTCCTGGTATAAATAATATTATATATGGGTAATATAATAAGGTTTTAAGGGTGGAACAGGAAGCCTGTGATGATTTTGAATCTATATACTGTGCAATAAAGTGCTTTCAGTTAATTTTCATTCTGGCATATGAACAGGTTGCTAATTGTTTCCATAGCCCCTTCCTTTTTAATTAGAGCTCGCGTGCCTAGTGGAGCTGATTACCCAGCTATTATCCTTCATTACTTCCTGTAAGAAAACTGAAATTCTCTGATGTGATTATTTTTCATTAAGCATGAATAAAATATGTGAATTTATGATGTACCGGTAAGTTCACCACGCCCTGGAATCTCACAGCTTCCTGTTCTATGTGCAGCTGTTATATGAAAGAATGTATTTATTTCAACAGATCAGGAAACTCCATTGTTATGTTAAAAACTAAACTCCGTGGCTCTACAACCCTGGAGGACTAGGCCTACCATAGGACCGCTGGATCGTATACCAGAGGCAGATGGCAGGAGTCTAGGGATGTAGTCAGCATGCCGACACCCACAGCCGTTTATGGTGATTTCCGTGACCGGAAATCAAGTAGCTCCTTAATTTGAATCACGAGGCCGGTTGCATTCCGTTCCAGACTTCACTACCACAGAAAAATCCGAGGAAGTATAGGGGATCGAACCCTGGCCTGCGTATCGATAGCGAGCGGCGATAACCATGAGACAACACATGCGGTCCCATAGTTATGTTGGTAATTGATAATTAATACTGCGTTTTAATTTAAGAGGATTAAAATAAAGAGTGCATGGGACGCCACGCGACAGAAGTAAAACTTTATTTTATTTTTTTCAATTTTTAATTTAGGATTTTTTAAATTTTCAATCTTTGAATTGTTTATTTTTTATTTTTTAATTTTTTTTAAATTATTTATTAAATATTGGATTTTTGGATGTTATAATTTTTAATGTTGTTTTTTTAAATTTTGGAAATTTGTATTTTTTAATTTTTTTAATTTTTGATTTTTTAATATTGGATCTTTGAATTTTTTAATTTTGGATTTTTTAAATTTTGATTCTTTGAATTTTTTTATTTTTTTTATTTTTTAATTTTGTATTTTAGTTAGCCTATTTTGATTTAGGATTTTATTCAATTTTTGTATTTTCGTTTTTTTAATTTTAATTTTAATTTTTTTATTTTTAAATTTTGGAATTTATTAAATTTTGGAAATTTGTATTTTTTAATTTTGGATTTTTTATTTTGGATTTGTGCGGTAATGAACCTCCGGGTTCCATAAAATAGATAATATACCTTTCGATTGCTTAGGAATTGTCTATTGCCATTGAGGAAGTAAGGTCTGAAAAATGTCCTTTGATTACTCCTAATCATTGAGTTGAATGTTTTCTGTGCAGTCCGCACCGAAACAAGTAAGTAATTTTGAGTGTGACTGATTGTGACTGATTTCGTGACGGTTTTAGTGTGGCTGATTTTCTCGATTTACCCTCTACCGCCACTAAAGAAGTTTTACTTCAAAAAGAAGCGTTAGAAGTTACAGCTACTGAAAATTGTATTTATTTCATAAGTCAAAAATAGTCTCTATTGTGGTGAGCTCTGGAAAAAGCAGTTTTTATGTTTAATATTTATAAATTTAATATTCTTAAACTGAAACATATGGAGAACTCAGCCGCAAGTCGTGTGCGTGCTGGCTAAGTTTGAATGTATCCTCACTTCATTGGGATTAAACTGCGTACATGCGTTAATTGGAATAATTGCGATTATATTCATGTAACTTATTCGGAATGAAATCATCGCACATTTCTGCAGTTGTTTTCAGGATCACTTTCTTCAGGAGCCCTAAAGTCATTGGCTAGTGAAGAAGCAGGTTGCTCCTGTGAAGTATTTGTAGTCTTACCAGTACCCTGTTCATCTATCAATTTGTCATAACACCTGCTTTCTTTAGTTAATTCTACAGAATAATAAGTTAACTCATAAACTGGTCCTGTTTCTCAGTAAACAGTTTTTCTCTACTAGCTCTACTTTTATCGAGGGGGGTGGGGGATTTTACTCGGGCCTTGGCTACACTGGCAGCGTTTTGCGGCGCTGCGCGTTGAGCAAAAATTGGGGAGTGGGAAGAAGAAAGCGTTGGTGTGTCCATGCAGGCAAGCGGCGCGGCGTGTCATCCAAATTCGTATCTAAATACAAGAGTTCCGAATAGAAATAGGAGAGTGTTTGGGATTCATCCAGTTAATAGACAACGGGGACTTAACATTTGTATGGAAAACTAAGGAAATTTCCACATAGATTTTGAAACCGAATTGCATATCTTTATAATTTTAAATAAAACGTACCTTTTCTAAAATAATAATAATAATAATAATAATAATAATAATAATAATAATAATTAAAAATTATCTATTAAAGCTTGGCAGTTTCTAATTACCTACCTTGTATTGGTACTGAAAATCTATTTTTCAATAATACACTTATTTACTGAAACATGATTTTTTCTTTATATTATTCTTTTCATCAATGTTTTTATTACCATATAACACGTAAATAGTTAATACATTAACCGATTAATTCTTTTTTAGTGTATGTAAGAAATCTGAATGAACAAATCGTTAATCTTTCAAGTTTGTACGTTACGTAGAAACTGAGAAAAGTTACATTCTATATAGAGAAAATAAACTTTCGGAAAACTGGCTTCAAAGTTAAAACCTTCCTGCTCCATAGTCTGGATCTTCTCAGAAAAATAAAAAAATAAACACAGATATGATTGTAGCAAAATTATGTATGATACACCATTTTAAAGAGAAAAGTCCAGAGGATATAATAATAATAATAATAATAATAATAATAATAATAATAATAAGTAGTGCTCAATTTTCATTCAAACACCAACTGAACTTCAAAATTAAAACTTTCCTGCGCCATAGTGTGGATCTTTTCCTAAAAATAATTTAACAAAAAACACGATAGAATTATAGCACAATTAGGCGATGTATGAAACGTCATTTTACAGAGGAAAGCCCAGAGATTAATAATAATAATAATAAAATCAGGTAAACTGATGTAAAAAAGTGCCAGTATGTTTTTGTTTCATCAGTTATGACTGCAATTATGATATGGAGAATATGTTCTTTTTAATTGATTTCCAAGTTAAGCTTCAGATTTATTCATTAAGCAGGGCTTACGGAAGAACAAAGGTCTAGTTTTTTTAATCAGATTAAAATCTACCAGTATCAGCTGAACTGTACAGATCTGTGATATCTTGACAATCGCACACTCACATAAAAATACCAAAAAAGTGAAATTGGCCGGTTTCGGGATTTGAACCATGGAATTCCATAATGTGAGGCCAAGACGTTACCATCTCAGCCACCTGGGTCAGTTTAACGGTCTAGTTGGATAAGCGCATGTAAAACAATAGTGTTTTTGGTCATAGCTAACTGTATTTTAATTTCCAAAGCCTTATAATATCACAGTAAAACAATTGACTATGTTGTCAAGATAACTGATTTTTTTTTTTTTTTTAGAAATTCTTTCGAATACGTATATTATCATAAAATATGCACTAAATTGAGCATTACTCTGAAACAGGTCAACCGATTTCATCCAATATCAATAGACTTCTTCCCATGAACATTATAAATGTGTATACCAAGTTTCATAAAAATCCGGTAAAGCGTATTTGAGTTACCGCGTCTTTAAAATAGACACTAAATTGGGTTTTACTCCGGTACCGGCCTACCGATTTGGTCCAATATCAGTAGACGTCTTCCCATGTACATTATAAATGGATATACAAAGTTTCAGGAAAATCCAATAAAGCGTATTTGAGTTATCGCGACTTCTCATATATTAACATATTAGCATTATTTCGGTACTGGCCAACCGATTTGGTGGAATATCAATACACATCTTTCCATGGACATTATAAATGCATACACACAGTTTCATAAATATCCGATAAAGCGTATTTGACTTATGGCGCGTACAGACACACGGACGGACAGACAGACGGACAGACATTTTTCGTCCCCACACACAATCTCATAAAGTACCATACTGGCACTTAATAAATTATTGTTAAGTTATTACTATAAAACGTTACACAAAGTAATAATAATAAATTATTATTTTATATTATATTTATTATTATTAATCGATATGATTATTTTAATTATAAGTTCATTGCTATTGTTATTTTGTAATGTTTGATGATTGAAAAAATGGCATTTGCCGAATTAAGGATGTGAGTTCCTGTAAATATTTGTGCCAACTAAATCACTCATGAGTGGAAAATAAGATAAAATTTTAACATAAGAGGTGTACACAGTAAATCTACACACGTAAGTGGGAGTTTACATTGCAAAAAAAAAAATAAAGTAATTACGGGAAGAGTGGTGTACATCGACATTCTCTCTGTCATTACATGGGAATATTCGAGTATGCACCTCGGGTATTAGAATTTCCTTTCACTCTTTAGTTAGTTTTCGACTTCACATCCCGAGCGTCGGCGCGAAAACTCGAGGACTGAGCGTTGTCCTTGAGTTCACTTCCCCTCTAAATTGCCGCGCTGCGTCCAGTATGGCCAGCTGCGCTTGTTAACACAGGTTTTACATACCCTCGCGTCGCTGCTCAACGCGCAGCGCCGCAGAACGCTACCAGTGTGGCCGGGTCCTAAGCTGCGACTCCATTGATAAACATTTAACACCAACATGTCAATATTAAAAAGTTTATATTGACATGTATATTGAAATTTCGCGTTCCAATTGACTTACATGCAAACCCAGCGTGTCGCACTTAACATTTTCAGACGTTAATTTGCTTTCCGGAGAAATTGGACAACATATCAAGTCAATTGACTAGTCGGTCGATATCGACTTTGTTTCGGGAATTTCCGGCAAACAAAAAGCGTTCGGCAGCTTAATCGGCTTTGGTTCAGGAATTCCCGGAAAAACAAAAAGCAATCGACAGCTTCCTCAATATTGCTGGCATCCATTTTGTATTATGTGAGTATTAGGTATATCAGTGTTCTCAATAGTATTGCATCTACTTTTATATTTATTTTTTATGGCATACTCCATTGTTGAAAAATGTGATAGTTATTTTGAAAGATCAAGACATTTGTACAAAATTAGTATTTAAGAAAGTCATAGACAGTTAACAAGAAGATAATAACGAGTATATAAAATTACTCTCATTTTGTAGTGTTGGTTGCCCTCTTCAGAAGCGTTTTCTTTTAGAATTATTATTAATTAATTTCTGTTCGTAACCGCGCCATTACATGTTAACCTATAACATAGTAGTGGAGACAGTTGTTATTTGGCAAACCACTTGACTTGTATACGTCAATAAGTTGATGATAAACATTTAACATATGTTAACTGCAACATGTTGGTGCTAAATGATAAGTAGTGGAGACCCGGCTTGAGTCTAGTGAAACAAAATCGTGCTTGATAATATAGCTAGTGAAGATTCTTGACCACACTTTGGACACGAAGGACGAAAACTGTACAAAGTAAAAGCTGGATGATTTTTTGGCCCTCAAATTGACAGGTCATAAGTCATAAACGGCCGTACAATATGTGATAATATCAATTTTTTGACAGACCCCATGTTATATTATTATTGTAATGTTAATGTAATGTTAGTGTGTGTGCTTTTTTCTTCACATGATTTAGAAGCTACAAATAGGCACTGTTTTTTTATTTATATCAAACGTAAAATGGGATAATATGCATAATGGTAATATCGTATGTTAAAAACTAAAACTGATAGGGCAAAACTAATGGCACATTTGGCATCAGCGATCTAAATATACCCAAGAATAGGTATAAATTCTAAGGCACCAAAATGGCTGTCGGTCCGTGATATTTATTACATCAGAATTGTATAGGATAATAAAGGTATTTACTTTATTTTCCTTCTCATTTACCAGAGACCTAATATAGACCAAGAGAGTGTTAATATCTGTTTAAAATATGTTTCCATTATTAATTTGCACAGAATGCATGCGGTTGTCCCCGTCACGCAAATGTAACTCCAGCCACAGATGTTTAACTTTTTATTCTCTTTGCTCATTAATTTCAACTCCGCTACGTACACAATGCTTACGTATATCAGTATAAATGAGTCCCATCGGCTGAGTTAGTCTCACTGGAACTATGCAAAGGAAACTGCCCAAACATTCAGGAATGCTAAGGGAAAGCGTGAGTTGCAGAGAATCATGACGGGGCAGAGGAATGAAGGAGAAAGGGGGGGAGAGAAAGAGAGAAGGAGAGAGAGAGAGAGAGGAAGTGTATGGTAACATTGTTATAACTCAGGACATTTACGAATGCCGCTGGGCAAAGAGCACTGATGTGAATGTTTACTCCTTGTAGGGAGTGAGAGGAGGAAAGGAGAAGTCAGTACAATCTGTCACAGAATGTCATTCACAGTAGTGTGTCGTGTTTTAGAAATACTTTCAGACTTCTTACATTTTAATCCTGAAGTGGAGACACTGATCCCATGAGTTACGTATACTAACAGTTAAGGATGCTGTCCGCAGCACGACACAATGAATACTCATCAGGTTAAAGGCGACTGATATTTGGTGCAGAGTGTACTGCACAATGCGATGACGTGACTGTGAAGGAAGATAGTTCGTAAACAGGGCAGCGGAAGTTATGCTGAAAGCTGTATTATTTTATTTTGTCATCACTTTATCTAAGTAAAACTTTATCAATCCGTGAGAAATGAGCTATCATTCATTGCACTCCCGTGAAGAGAATGTAAATAATGTGTGTTTGAATGTACATGTGGGATAATATGATTAAAAAGAAAACTGATGTTAAACACGTAACTTCCTCAATTTCAGCAATATACACTACTGCATTGCATTAGTGCGCATTCAGTTGTATCAGCCTCATTCAAAGTCTGATTATAATTATTTGGAAGACAAGACTTAAACATAAGCTTGTGTATGAAACGAGAGGCTTATAATTACCATTTAAAGAATTTATTGGGGAAAATGTTTCAAATAGAAGTTTCAGCTCTTATTATAATGCATTATGATGTTTAATACACAAGATATATGGATATTTTCTACAATATGAAGACATTTCAAACAAAATATTTAGAGCCGTTTTAGATAAAGTTGATAAAAATGAAATTCTTTTCGCGGAAAGTTATTACTATAAATGAAGAGAAAGTCGTTTGCACTCTTCAATGTGTGTAGACTTATAGGCATGTCAAGCAGCTCCTGCGGAACAAAATTCCACACCACACGACGATCACAGACCTAATTTGCCATATGAGAGGCCGTAATCAGCTTAACATCTCTATGGCTGACAATATGCTAACACTCCTAACTTGTTGAAGTATTCCATGAGGAACTGTTCACAGCTGCACTTCATTCATAACCTGTACGGCCAAACGCATGCATACATTGTGATCCAGCTGTCTGTGCTACCAAAAAAGTCAACGGGTTGAAGCATGAATTATTTATCAGTCATATAACAAGTGAAATCGTAAAAATCTCCTGCGCAAAGTCATTCCCGATATTTTGCCCCCTCCTCCCCCCTCCGGAGTGCCAAATAATTAGCCTAAGGCATACCTCCGAACCACCAAAATCTGGTTCCTAGAGAAATGTCCCTAACTTCCTATTATTTAGCCCTTATTCTGTATCCATTTGGGGTGGTGTGTGGATGACGTGTGTTGTTCAGGGGTTGCTACGAATCCGGCACGAAGCCACGAGGACGGACGACAATTTCCAACTATAAAATTAATTTATCCCCCCCCAGAAGCCTCAAATCGTCTCCATGTCAGGACGACATATTGGAAAAACGCCGTCAAAGCCTTCGAACAATCTAAACAAAAGACATCCCCACATGTCGTTACATAATCTTGTGGAGATGATGTCACACTATGACGTAATGTAATACAGATTGTTACCTCACTTAAAACAATAACTTTTTCTTTAAACAATTGGCTCCGAATTTCGAAATTGACATCTAGAAATTTCTATCAAAATCCCATATACGTTATTTAAAATGGAAATTTTCTTCCTCATATTACACGATAACGAAATATATCAGTTTCATAATTATTTCCATGCATAGAACAATATTCTAAATCTATGTAAATTAAGAATTGTACTGGGGAACTGCTCTTAAAACAAATAATATCGTATGTGTTCCCAGTACAGTGAAAGGGCGTGACAATTTTCTCTAATTTAAGTTTGGTTTGTGTATCGTTGACCTCCATCAATAAAACTAAGATCTCGCACGAAATCTGTGCCGATGAGGACCGTTAATCGCTAGAGAGAGGGACATGCTATTGTGCGAGAGAGAGAGGTAGCTTGGCCTTTACAAATAGAAAGGGAGGTACTGTTGTGCGAGAGAGAGAGGTAGCAGGCCAATCGACGCTACAGTCCCCTCGAAAACATAATGCAATGACGTAGGCCATACATGGGCATTTACTGGTTCGCGAACCACTTATGGTTCTTGACCTTCCCGCATAAGACACAAGATGACATTGCGGACATTCGGTGCACGTGGTGGAAATATTCCCATGCATGAGTCATAATCTCTTTGCAAGCAGTGACGGTTCGCGACACAGTTCCGATTGGAAAGGCGTTATGACACATTCTAAGCCTTTGTATAATGAAATAATTGCACACGTAAAAGAATAATTAAAAATGCAAGATTGTTTGTATTATTTGTTTCTTGTAGTGTACATTTTAAAGTGAAATTAGTGTTTCCCTAAGAATGAGCAACCGCCACTGCACTTATTGTCTGCTTGTGTCTCCATCTATCCGTTCTTTTCGAACTATGTGCAAGTTGACAAAAGTTTGCGGGTTGCATGTCAATGGATAGGGGTTTGCCCATATCTGACGTAGGCGATCGGAACAGATTTCGTGCGGGATCTTTACAAACGTATTGAACCCTAGGCATAAATAAAAGTGGTAGTAATTATCCATTTTGACAAAGTAGGAAGCATATAGCAAGTATATTCATGTTTCTCTAATGATCTGATCATTATGTTATAGTAATTTATTCAATAGCTTCGTACCTAAACCATGTATGCTGTTCCCTTTGTGTTTGACGTGTGAAATTCAGTACGGAAATGTGGTTGTCTGCTGGTTTGTGTTTCCTGGTACACGTGACAGAACACGTGACTCACATATCGACCAATCACGCGGCGCATGAATAGGATCATAATAGCTATTCAGCTAAATTTTAAGTACTATGGTAATGACTAGGTTTGGGATGTTTATGACATGTCATATTTTTATCCTCACCGCAAACACAAATTAAACACGAATTGCACCTTTGTTATCCTAATCGAACCGTTTTTATTTTGCATAAAAAACATATTTTGGTGATTTACATGGTCTTGGTCATATTTCGGTCTTATTTGTAATTTAACGTCATATTTCAGTTATAAATTTGGTAAAAGAGAACAGTTATGCAGTAAGTGCACTATATTATTGACACAATTTATTTCCTAAGAAGAGTCATAAATATTTTGGTTTTACTGTAACTGAAATATGAAGGGACAGTAACAAGTAATAGCACAATTATCTCTTCCTCCTTGTTGTTAACAACTTCCAATAGACATATTCTAAAAATATTTTCAGTTCACATTTGGAGTGGTACCTGAAACATTAACATATTAGAAATTCTTTACAAATAAAACTGTAAATCGGCTTTAAAATTGTTAATTGTGATTATCTGATTGAAATAATGTGATGTAATAATTCAGTATCAATAAACGTTTTAAATTGGAAAATTTATTTTTAGAAGATACATTCTTTTATAAGGTCATATTTAGGATTTTAAGGTCACATTTAGTCATTTTTCATGTCATAATTGCAGTCATATTTTTCACTTTTTTAGGTCATAAACATTCGAACCCTAGTAATGACAATTTCTCTGACGTCATTGTTTTTGACACAACGTATTGTACATTGATATTGTACCTGGTAACGAACGATCTCAGTTGAGGTCAACGAAGAACAAGAAAATAATTATTTTCGAGCTATTTCAGCTGAAATGGTTTGCTGGAAGAGAAAACTCTCTAATTCAATGCAGCTGACTACGCTAGGCGCATTGTGAACAGACATCCCATCCTTTCCAACTTGATGACTTCATCACAATGGGTTTAATTGGAAATGTCGTGTTCTGCTAACTCACCTTCACATTTCAGTGGAGAAACGCTCCCATATGAATATCATTTCCATGCTTAAGCAGATGCGTTCCCGTATCAATAGTGGCTGTATATGGTATAAATATTATTATTATTAATAAGTGCCAGAACATAATCTGAGAGTGTTAGAAAACAGAGAACTAAGGAAAATATTTGTACTAAGAGAGATGAGAATGGGGACTGGAGAAAACTGCATAACGACGAGCTTCATAACCTGTACTCTTCACCGGATATAGTAAGGGTAATTAAATCACGGAGGATGAAATCCGCTGGACATGTTGCGCGCATGGGGAGGAAAGACATCTAAAAAGTATTGACTTGGAGACCCGAAGGGAAAATACCACTCTGAAGACCTAGACGTAGGTGAGAGGACAATATTAGGACAGATTTAAAGGAAGTAGGATTTGCGAGGGATGGGTTGTTGGAGTTAGCACAGAATATGGTTGAATGACGGGCTCAGATAATGTATGAGCCTCCGGGTACCATAAAATAGATAATATTCTTTAGCTTACTTAGAAATTGTCTATTGCCATTGAGTAAGTAAGTATGGTACTTTATAAGATTGTGTGGTGAACGTGTCTGTGTGTCTGTCCGTCAATGTGTCTCTACGCACGATAAATCAATCACGCTTCATCGGATTTCCATGAAACTTGTTATACGTATTTTATAACGTGCTGAGGTAAATGAGTGAGGAAGGCAGCAGAGATGTCAGCGACCGAAAGCTTGGATGTTGTATATCCCTTTATTCGGCTCATAGCCAGTGAAACCATTATTAATAAAAGTCAAAATGTAGTATTCAAGGAAAAGAGGTTACAATCTTCAGTGTTATGGTAAATGCTCAATAATGATGACATCTATATTATTTTATACAATTGTATTTTTCATATTCTAACACTGGTTCACCATACCTCAATGTTGAAAATTCGATACATGGGAACAAGATATACGAATTCACAGATTCCAGCTGATGCACTACAAGCAGGTATTGAATGTGTGAGAACAAAAAGTCATAAAGAAAGTTGGATATTTCAGGTAAAAGCCACATTTGTCCTCTGCGATGTATGTGAATGGACAAACGATTTTAGTTTTTTAAAGGAGTTACTAAAATAGCACAAGCAGTACTTTACAGACCTTGTTATGAAACGCATAGAGCGAGTAGCAGGGGATGGCGGATATCACAGCCTTCTATATAATGTAATGTAATGTAATGTAAGTGTTTATTACAGTAATTAGCTTTTCACAAATTCCAATGCAAACAGTCGCATGAGTCCGCATGGACCGTACATGCTTACGTAAAAACACACACAAAAAAGAAAGAAAAAATAATATAAATGCAAAATAACACAACCAAACTAAGTCTATTCCTCACTCTCCACACCCACTCTCCAATTTGTCGCTTTTTGAAACCTGAGCTGTCTCGCCTTCATTAAAAATTTTCCAATGCCTTCCTCACCGTTTTTGCCCTCCAGTAACGCCAAACATTTTCGTTGCTCCCTATTTGATTCCATAAAAGGTACTAGTAAATATTTTCCCCTCCAATTTTCAAAATCTTCACAATTCGCCAAAATATGAATCCATGATTCTTCCCCCTTACATATTCGGACAAACTCCCATTCCGTTTTCATCTCACTGCCTTCTGTTCTGTGCTAATGGATGTATCCTACAGTAAATGTAAGTAAATGCCGAACAATTAATAGACTGTATAGTGGTGCAGAAAGAAGTGATTAAACCTGCTTTCGCATGGGATGTTAATGTGGACGGAATCACAATACTATATTCTAGATATATTTAACATATAATATTCTCCATTTGCACGGGTTCCTGTAGTGAGTGGTTTTCAAACCTCACAGAAGAAGAAATAAAATCCAATGAATTGTGTAGCACACTGCAGCTAAAAGTTTGGGGTGTTTCAGTGTTTCCTCCCTACAGACTACCCACTCTACTCTCAGAGGGATTTCAATGACTATGAACATGGTTTTCCTTCTACATCTGGTGCTGCGCCAGGGGACCGAGTTCATAACAGTGGACCGTCTTTCAGGCATTTATGACTTTCTTAATAGTTTCGCAGACACCAAGTCTGAGCTGTCAGTACGTTGTAAAGGTTATATACTTCGCACAGCATTAATAGAAGATGCCAAATTGTTTCTTTATTTATGAAGTCGGGCGTGTTTCTACATTTATTTATTAATTCATTTTATTTTTCCAGGTGACGATATGAGGAATGTTACAGTATGCCTGATTTAAAATCCCAGCGAATCAAGACCAGAAATTCAAATAAATTGTTTGTAAGTTTACAACCTTCTGTTTACGTGTCAGCCAATCCCAAGTAATGTATAACACTATCTGTGCATTGCTGATGCGTTGCTTGCATGTTAGCAAAAAACAGAAACTCATGTCTTTCGCAATACAACTACATCATTTCATAAATACATTGTATGACTCGAGTTGTTGGCGACAGTTTTGTGTAGTTTTGTGAGTTGCAGTTGAGTAAGTTCAGACAGACGAAACGAAAAACACACACACACACATAAACACGTTTATTTCTTCCTCGCCAGCTCAGTCGATCACAGTACCACCCTTCTATTTGAGTTGTAGGGGACTGTTGTGGCTTTGTATTGAGAGTCCTGATTGGGAAAAGTCGACTGTTTCTACATATGTGTTGCCAAGGTGTGCATAGCGTTCAAGAGGTTTAGGCCCATGTTACACGGACCGAAAAAACGCGGCCGAATGTCAGCGATAGAATAGCGTATCCATTGGGTCAGTGGGTAGTTAATGTGTTAAACTATACGGACCGAATAAACCGCGCATTTAAACATGCATTGGCGGTTTTTACGCCTAGCGACGAGCAAAATTGCAGAAAGAGCGCAAGCATAAAAACACCCGTGAAGTTATACGGGCAGAATGTCGACCGAATGCAGGCGCAGCGCCCAGGGTAGGAAAAATTTGAACTACGTTGTGATGTTTGTGCATGGCGAATGTTGTGTTGTTGTAGTGTGTGCAGGCAGTAGTGGTTGTATTTTAACAGACCAAGCAAGTTGCAGAACATTAAATAATTACACTACACCAGCAAAACCTACTTTTATCTCATCCATTTTGTAATGACCATTACCCTCGAAAGAATTCTAGCTTGCGTTTTTTCAGTCAATATTCTGCCCGTGTGACATGCATCACGCGTTTCGGTCGCTGAAATCCGGCGCTAGAAAATGGAAAGGTCTCACCAAAACAGCGCTAGATCCAACAGGTCCAAAACGAAAATCAGCAGATGCACTATGGAATTTAACTGACGCCGTCATGCGCTGTTAGTTCCCATGGGTCGTAAAGATGGCTCTGCCATAGTCCGATCTCTTGTAATCTGCAGCGGTACAAACTTTACAAAAATATATATAATTTACTGATTTTTTCTGGGGCTGATGTATTTAAACCGAATTGATGGCTTACACGGCGACGGGGAAGCCATTGCCTATTTTGTTAGTGTTTACCGGTCATATTTGTGTGTCATAGTTAACTTAATCTGCTATATTTTGAATGTCTCAACTCCATTTATGGTGAACCGAGGTTTCAAACACATTTTGAAATGTATGGTAAAAGTCCAGCTCTATCTGAAAATGCATTAGGCCTACTTGATAGATTTAACACAAGTTATTTAAAATTTCAGTAGCCATAAAAATCCAATCAACTGTGTATTATTTAGAGAGCTTCGGTTTATCTCTCACCACACTCAATACTGTTTGAAGCTATCTTGTGGATGTAATGCTGCATTACAGAATTGTTCATGTTCAGCTCTCCATGGAGTGAATGCGGTGCGGCTGAAAACGTTCATCATAATGTCCTTCATTCACTGTCCATTAGTTCAGAAAATTAAATTACCATGTAACCACCATATTTAAATCAGCGAGATTGTGAGAATATAAAACATTCCAATTCACGACTCACTCAGAAACCAGACTACATGGTCCTGTATAGGCTGAGGATAAACATTTTAAATCGTTGTTAAAGAGTTGGAGTCGACTGGAAATAAAAATTCAAAGTAACAATTTTCTTCGAGACTGTGGCCTGGAATCCAGCAGTATGTCTGCTCCAATAAAATTGTACCAAATCAGGATCCATGCATGCCAACATGACATTTCACACTAGAGTTTCTTCATCTACATCTGGCAGTCATCCTCTATTATTTTACGTAAACATCTTTATTCGGATGGAATCGCAATAAGAATTAATATTCACAGAAATTATTTTTGCGATGTGCCGAGTACGCACGGTCCTGGCGGCGGCCTGGAAGCAAGTCGTTGACCGGTAAAGTCTTATGCACATAACCCCTCAATGTAAGCGCACGGATTTCTGAAAAAAAGCCTGCAGTTAAAATAAACTCCTAACTTTGTCACAGAAGATGTTGAAAATGATCCTTGTCTACCTCCACAGATTTCTGACATTTTTTAAGAAAGTTTTCATTCACACGCATTAATTCTTCTTGTGAAAGTACTACCAAATCTCTACTACCAAATCTCTACTTATGTTCTCCTTCAGTCCTTCAATTGTATGAGAGTTATTATTTTTCACTTTACTTTTTAAGTTCTCCCAAAAATTAAAATCACAACAATATCTGAAGATCTGGTGACCTTGATGGTCATAACCCTTACTAATTACCATATCTTCAAACACTTCTTCAATGAAATCTAACGAGAGGTCTGCAGTTTGCGCTGTAGCTGAGTCTTTCTGGAAATACATTCAATGTCTGATAATTCTTCCAAGAATGGGGCGAATATGTTATCCCTTTATCATCCATGCATTTACTGTATCATCATAAAATATAGGGCCTATTATTCGGTAAGCACTTATTGCGCACCATATCCCAATGTTTTCGTCATGCAATGGCATTTGATGAAAAATTCCAATATCTGTTATTTTGTGTCGATACATGGCCATGCAAATAAAACTACGCAATGGTCAATTGTGCCGTCCTTGACACTATTCAACGTCCAGTTGCAAAAATTTACTCAACTTACATTATCACAGGCTGAAATTCATCAATAATTGTCACTTTATACGCTTTTAATTTTAAAAGCTTCGCAGCATTCCTGTCCTCTGTGAATTTCGTCAAGTTTCTCCTCTTTAAGAACGCGGCGGTTTACATTGATTCTTATCGAGAATGGATCCAGTTCCCTTAATTTACAGACAAGATTACGCACAGTGTTTCTGTGAGGTGCAGGAATTTGTTTTCACATTTGACTTATACATGACAATTCCCTTTTCTAGAGTGTACCTGTGTTGTTGCATTATAACAATACAAACACATTTAAAATCGTTTAAACAGGTCATGTAACAATGCGTTTTAAAAATTGTAACGTTTGTAAGCCACAGTCGGCCCTCACAATGCGACTTTACCCGTGAAACTTTAGGTCAAGCTACTGCATATCGGCCAACGTTCACGCCATGATAGTTAGCGCGGTCCAGCATCACATCTAAAAAATAATGTCTCTGTGTAAAAGAACATTCTTTCTGATAGACATAAATAAATCACACCACTCAACTTAGAACAAACAATGTGTCCTTTCAATGAAATAACTTACACTATTTTCTTGTACACATAATCTCTCTCTTTCTCTCTCGTACCTATAATAGTCTCAGACAGATTGCACCCGCTTGCCGCGGGCCGTGCTTCTCTTGTGATGACTCAACACTTCCCGCGTCGCGGCCAGCTGTGTCCCCGCAGATAAGTCAACAATTTCTGCATAGCCTGCAGTTGAGCACTGTTCTCGTGTTGTACAGACGTGAAAGTGTTATTCTGTAGTTTGTCACAACTAAAAGAAAACATTAGGATAGAGATAAACTCAATAACGGAAGAACAATTAATGCGTATTAATCGGAATTTCCTATCACGATGCCAAAAATGTGTGGATGTAGGAGGAGGACACTTCCAGCATCTCCTGTAATAAGGTAGGTGCCTATTTTCGTTATTTTCAAACTTATTTCATTTATATTCATTGTCACGCATGGACAAGTCAGTCAACTGCCGGGCAGTTCCTTTGCCGCATACCGGGGATAGGAGCGTCATCTGGGGGGAACCCAACGCGCGGCGCGGCGGATCCAATCTGACTGAGACTCACTGTATAAAACCACATGGCTGACTGACTTACTCACTCACTGTTATATTTATTTATTTTTCTTAAAGGGCCGCGACCTGTCGGGAGAGGGATTATCTATGGATCACATACACACTTTTTGACAAGTCAAGGACATAGGGGCTTCCCTGGATGAGTGATCAGCCCAATGTCAAAGACATAGGTCGAGGCACACCATTCACACACACACTCACTCTGAACAAGACGAGGATGGGGTGAGGATGACAATGGCGGCCAGATGATATCGACCACAAGGGCCTAAAGTTACCCGACATGTGTCTCACAGGTGAGGAAAAATCCCGGAAAAAACCCACCGAGGTAACTTGTACGAACCAGGATTCGAATCCGGGCCGACTGCGTGAGAGCAGTGAACGGATCCCCTACGCCACAGCTATTTTCCATATTGTAGCACATAATGGTAAATTATATATCCGTAAAATGCTAGAAATGGTGATACGAACATGTTTGCTCACGCTGTTCTTGAACACGCTTACAGTAAGTTCGTTCTTAGCAATTGCGGTGTACTGTAATTTTAACTATTATAACAGAACAGGTTGTTCAGACTTTTTAGTTTTCCTTTGTTTTACAAAAGATTTTGTTACATTATTTTCGTTATATTTATTTTTCTTACAAACCAATAAACACGGGAGAACTACATTGACACCATGTCGGATGATGTAAAAAGGAACCTTCAGTAGGGGTGTCAAGAGGTAGTGCTGCCAATATGACTATTGTGTACAGTGATTTTGTTGGAGGATTTAGCCACACCTGCAGCAATGCGGCCTGCCTACTCCTTCGCGTAGCCAAAATACTCATTCAACCAACCGTGAGTTACTGAGGGAGGTTTCCTATGACGTAGTCGAATTAACTGAGTTAGTCCAAACGAGTCCAAACTAAAAAGTGATAAAAAGTGAACGACAAATTTATGGCCAGTGTTCATTCTTCATTAAGAATATAAATACGTCCACCGCGTTGGCTGGGCGGTTGATGATTTACAGATGTACATCAAACCGACTTTAAATTGTGTTAACTTACGGCGAGTTCCACCGACCTTCGTTACGGCTAAAACGCGTCGTTTTCTCCTGCTTGTGTCATGTTTACGTTCCACCGAACCTGGTTACTCCATCACGCCCGTAAATACTCGCGTTAACTTAAAGACAGAAATTCCTTGCGTTAAATCTCGCGTTTGCTTGGAAACAAGATGGCCGAAGAACACAAGAACTTAAAAGGTTTAAAATCCATGTT
Source organism: Ectobius pallidus (assembly GCA_964059195.1). Classification (NCBI taxonomy): domain Eukaryota; kingdom Metazoa; phylum Arthropoda; class Insecta; order Blattodea; family Ectobiidae; genus Ectobius; species Ectobius pallidus. Next base: position 16,383,479 of record CAXKWD010000006.1, read on the forward strand.
GATAGACTATATAGCCTTTTGAGATGGGCATCCTAATTTAATTCAAATAAAGAAGAGGCCTTTAATAATTACAGAAGAGCTAAAATCCAATATAAGAAGATGTTAACCAAAGCTAAGCTGCAATATAATGCATGGCACATACATAATTCGTCAAACAAAAGCAAGGCTGCTTGGAAGATTATTAATTCAAACAGAGCACCCATACCATGCGAAAAACAATCAGATTTTAACCCAAAAGATTATAATAACTTTTTTATTAATTCTGTACATAAATTGTGTAATACCTCAGGTTGCTCGAATATAATGTCTAAGTCATTGTGTCTCCCAAGAGATACTTTCATGTAAACTCAAACATTGTGGAATTAATGGCAATGCTTTGGAAATTTTTGTCAGTTATCTATCTAATCGGTTTCAATGTGTTTCTCTCAAGGTCCAATACTCCAATTTTATTAATGTCGATATGGGTATCCCTCAGGAGCCCGTTCTTGGCCCATTGCTGTTCACATTAATGATTAATGATCTCCCATACCACGTTTGTCAATTACGAAAAAATGGTTTCACACATCAGCTACCGGTATTGATTTGTTCAATTCATTACTTGTGGAGGCTTATGTTGTTAATAATTCTAGGTTTAAGAGTGTTTTATAAACAATTTTAATAATGAATCCATTTTATAATCTTCTTAAATTTTATAATAATTCCTCAAATATTGGATTTTAAATTTGTAATTGATATACTTGTATATATTGAGAATGTCATGGTATCTTAAGATCCTTTTGACAATAAAGAAAGATTGATTGATTGATTGAAAGGGTTTGCATTCTACAATATGCAGTATTTTCCAGATTAAACAATAAACCCAGTATACTAATCCATTAATTATAGTTTCTGAAGAATAACATGAATACAAGGAATTGATTTATTTATTTCCTTTGCTAGGGTAGAACAGTCAGGTAGCAAAATATGACCCCTCTGCTCCCACATTCAGCACGAACACAAAAGTAGGATCTGGGTGTTTCTTAAATTCCACAAGACAAACTAGTCCCTCAAACGACATGATCAGTTGACACTGTAACATTGAAGCAGGCAGAATGCTTTTTGCAGTTGCACAACATACAACAGTAACAGTATCAAAAGTATTTCGCTCATATTTACGACTACATGCCATCGGAAGTGCCAATGTATACTTGTGTGTCTAGCTTGTATTATTACTAGTAGGTTGCTAACTCTATTGGATTACTGCTCAATAAATTAACAGTGGACAGTGTTTCTTGTTATTGAAGAAAAATTGGCCTAAATAAAATCTTTTTGAGTGTGTATTATTCCCGTGTTTATCCAGGAAAATGTTATTTTCTATCTCCTATGACTATAAAATTAAGGTAAGAGCTGTGCTGTGCATTTATCACCTTGTAATAGTTTTCAATATTTTTATGATATGGTATAATAAATTGCAATAATATTACACCAGCAGTAGGCGTATAGCCTAGGCCCAATTCACATTTTATGTTGGATACATTTTTTATACCAATCGCAGTCGAAAGGGTTACAGGTAATAAATAATAAATTATGGTAAAGTTATAATAGGTTGATAGTGCGAGTGTAGCATCATATATTGTATAATTTATTTTATTAATAACATTAATATTATTAATAATTGCGTACTCCTACTACTGTTGCCAATGGAAAAATGACTTTGAACGGCGAAGGAATCGGGCATGAAAACAATATAACATATGATTTTTGCATCTCGATATATAAAATAACAATACTCATTCAACGTGTTTATAATTTTGAACGATGTAATGTAAAAATGACTAGTCTTGTGTTCTCTCAGGGTTGTTGTATGTTGGCAGTAGCGACAGTGAATGTATGAGAAGCTTGTGTACCAAGATTGCCTGCGTTTGAAAACGAGCGTTTATTTCAACGACAAGAGTGTTGGTGGAACAGTGTCCACTTAACGCAGACGTTATACAGCAATGGCGCGCTACTAAAATCTCCGTTTGGGTATATTTAAAGAATGTCGGTGGAACCGGCCTACATATATATGTATGGAAATCAAACAATGCGAAGTATAGTGATAAATAAATGGATCATAGATGGTTGTAGGGCAGTGAGCATTGAAAACAAAGAGACGTTGAACGTTTCACTCACCTCTTCCAGGAGATGGCATTTTCATCCGATTGCAATCCGGAAAAGCTTCAAGTCTCTGACATGCTCTTTTCTGTACATGTGAAAGGCGTGAAAGGATATGAGCATCTACCACTTCCCAATTAGGTAAACGTCTAAAGTACGTATCATATAAATATTATATTGAATGCGTTACATTCAGAAAATTGTAGTCTAATATAAATGTAAATTAGAGAGGCTTTGATCAACAAACATTTTACTTCTTCTTTCTTTCTTTATCTTAGTTTTACCTCTCCCTTTTAGGATTTAAGCGACCCAAGCCGCCCGGGCCTTACAGGGTCGCGACCTGTTGGGAGAGGGATTATCTTTGGATTACATCATACTTTTTTGACCAGATAAGGACATGGAGGACCTCCCCGGGTGAGTGATCAGTACAATGCTGGGGCCACTTCCGAGACAACACGAACACAGAGGACGAGACACACCATTCACACACACTCACTCCGAACAAGGCGAGGATGGGATGAAGATGATATTGACGGCCAGATGATATCCGGGCCTAAAGTTACCTGACATTTGTCGCATAGGTGAGGGAAAACCCCGGAAAAAAACCCACGGGTCCACTGCGTGAGAGGAGCGAACGCATCCTCTGAGCCACAGCGGTGGACAAACGTTTTATTATGCATAAAAAATATATCTTTAGCAGCACAGTGCATAAATACGTCATGTACTTTCTCATCCTAGACCATACCTGAGCAAATGAGTGGAAACGTTTTAGTACCCAACCCATGCTGTGACGTATGAAACTTGCTCTTCATGTTCAGTGTTACGTCGAAACTTCTTTATTCTTACGTCAAGGGCGACTGTAGTGGGAGACGTTACCCCACCGCCCAGTGGCACAATGTAAACCAGTTGCGCACCCGTGTCCTAGACCATTATACTTTTAAGGAGAGACGGATTCAGCTATCAGTAGAGCAGCGTACATTATGTATTTTTGAGTGTTTGTAACAATTTGATATAATTTACTTCGATATAGGCCCTAATCTCAACAGTTTGAAGTATGTGTAATTACTGAAGTTTTTAATTTCCTCCATATTAATTATTCTCCTGTTTATTACTGTACAGCAGACGTAATGTGAAATGTGATACTCTACATATTTCAGAGAATCCAGTAGAAATAAACTTTGCTTTGAGTAAAGAATTCTAATTGCTACAGCATGGATGATATATTACCCAATCGGATTTCCTACAGCGTAGTAAATAACACACGAAATTCCTACACACTCATTTTAAACATGTTTAATTATTAATCATTGAAATGGACTTGTATTGTTTTTACTCCGTGTTTATATTATTACGTTTTAATTCTGGTTGCTGTTACCTCAAGGCAAACTATAACCATCAACATACGAGGACTATTTTCTTCAACCTCCGATGAGATTAGAAACAAAGATAAGACTTGTGAATCACAAAGTGGTTTTATTACCAGGAGTCAAGTACAATCAGAGTTACTTTTTCACATAGTCATCATGAAGATTAAGACATTTGTCAAAACGGTGAACGAGCTTCCCAATACTCCCTTCGTACAACGCTGAGCGGTGCAGTCATGTATAATGTGCAACAGCGCAACACAAAGTGGAATCATAAGGTGAAACAAATTGTTAGTGCAAGCAACTGTTCAGTGAGGTTAGTGCTTTATCCTAGTAAAATAGCCGGGTTCTGCTGCCCGCGCTAACGTAAGCATTTCATGTCATTGTGTAAGAGGTTTCGCGCCTTGGGTGATATAATACTTTGTCATAGAGCGTCACCACGCGACGCCGAGTGTTCAGTGCTTGGCAGGAGTTCAATACGTGTGAACGTATTTAGTCATTACTCCAATTCGCGCGGTTTTCTTCATTGTCTAATGTTAGAAATACTCCGAATTGCTGAAAAACTATAACTTTCAAGTTTTGTGTATTATCTACAATTAATTGTACAATTGCAAAGTATTAGATTCGTCACAGCTTGCATCAGTGTTACGGTGTATTAAGATAGTGTGTCATTCTGAAATACCTGTTTTCAAGTGCAGTATTCTAAAAGTGAAATTTACATGTAACATTCATAAGTTAGTTATTTAACACAAATCAACAAACTACAGTGATTATTACAAGTCTTTTAATATATAAATTATATATTTTAATTACATATATTTCTAGACAGGTGCGGATCAGTTTCCCGCCAAAATTACATCATATATAATACCAATCTAAGATGCATATATTTCAGTTTATTTCAATTACTTTTAAATGTAAATTCTTCCAAACAAATTTGTGAATCTGATATATATACGCAAAAGCATGTAAATTGTAACAAATCAATCTATGAATTAGAAAAAGAAACAAGGGTAAAGGTATTGGACTGTAATATTGCTAATAATAGCTTTCGAATATTCCAAGAGTTGCTGCAAAATTATGTAAACAAATGCACATATACTGACAATAAAAAAGTTCCTTGCAAATTAAAGAAAATCAAGCCATGGATCACGAGAGGAATAATTTTTTCAATTCGGACAAGGGACAAATTGGCAAATAATATTAGGAGAAACCCTACGAACGAAAATCTAATATTACATTACAAAAGATACAGAAATATATTAACAAAAGCTATACGAGCAATGGAAGTTAATTATTACAAAAATAAATTTGAAATACATAAAAATAACGCTAGAAAATTCTGGTCCACTGTCAATGAAGCTACTGATACTAATTCAAATAATAAAATTCCAATCTTAGAAATCATAAATGAAAAAGGACAAAATATTAAGCAAAGTGACCAAATTGCAAATGAATTTAACTCCTTTTTTTTTTTTGCCCCCCAAAATCCAACCTCAGTGTCCTAGTCGCGGGGGTGGGCAACGTGGAGTAGAGGATTGCCTGTTGGGGTGATGCACGGTGGGAACTTCGTGTGTCCCGGGACCGCTACGGTAACCGAGAAGGCCCAACAGGAACCTTGAAAAAGCGGCGAATGAGGCAATGGTCCGTGGTTGCCAGAATGGCATCCAAGAAAGGTATTCTATCACCTTGGGAAACTAAAAAGCCCAAAAGATAGGCCCATGCTCGGGGTAACAGGGGTAAAGACCTCAACGGCATAATGGCGGAAGAGGCAGCCCTGCTCAAGGGGTTCGTACATGAGCAAGCAAGTCTGGAGGTTTTGAGGAGGCAGTCCCTCCACCAGAATACTCAACGTGGGGTTGGTAGCCCAACTTGAGGAAATATATATTTACTCAAATTCTTCACAGTGATGAGCCGGATGGATTAATAAGACGACGACTACAGCATGCTAAGGACAAACGATTTGGTATAACGGAAAGAGTAAGAATAGCTACCTGGAATGTTAGAGGGTTAACCAGTAAAGAGGAAGAACTTGATGATGAATTAAAGGAAAAAAGTATTGAATTGGCTGTAATAACTGAAACCAAGAAGAAGCTAAAGGGTACAAAGGATTTAAAAAACTATACAATGATATACAATGAAACGCAGGCACGCTTAAATCAGAACCCATAAGAATAAACCAGGGAGTAAGACAGGGTTGCAGCCTATCACCCACACTGTTCTGTATTTATATTGATGACGTAATGAATAAGTGGAAGAATGAAGTAGCTCCAGGCATTCCAATTACTAGAAATAAATACTTAAATACACTTCTATACGCAGATGACATAGTAATAATACAAAACAGTGAAGATAATCTGCAAAGCTCAGTGTATAAGTTGGGTCAAATTGGAAAAGAATATAACCTAAAAATATCCATAAAGAAAACAAAAGTTATGGCCCATAGAGGAAAACATCTAGTACGCTCAAAGATAACAATAGAAAATAAAATTCTAGAACAGGTTTCCTATTTTGATTATTTGGGATGCAATGTAAGTTACGATAGAGATAGAGACATTGAAAATAAACTGAATAAATTTCAATTGATATGTGGGACAATAAATAGAACTTTGCAAAATAAGACATGAAAAGATACAAAAGTAAAATTTTATAAAATTATGGCTGTTCCAGTATTAATGTTTGGAAGTGAATCCTGGATACTACAAGAAAGAGACAGAAGCAAGATTCAGTCAGCGGAAATGAGATTTCTCCGCAGAGTAAAAGGCTGTACAAAAATGAATAGGATTCGAAATGAAGATATAAGGGAAGAATTAAATATATACAGTATAAATGAAAAAATAGAAGAGTATAAAGATAACTGGAAAGCCCACTTAAGTCGTATGAATAACGAAAGGATCCCAGTTCTAGTAAATGCTTATCAGCCTCGAGGAAGAAGAGACGTTGGACGCCCGAGGAAAAGATGGGCATAACATTGTGAAGACGGAACAGGTATTAATGCCTAATCCCTGCAAGGTTGATGATGATGATGATGATGATTTAACTCCTTTTTTTCAAAAATAGGAAAAAGAATCACTTCAAATATTAAGTTAGCACCAAACACCTGAATATATAAAATATGTATACCACAACCTGCTCAGCTTTCGTCAATGTTTTTTTCTCCCTGTAACCCACGATGAAATCAATAAAACGATAATCTCACTAAAAAATAACGTTGCCCCTTGAAAACAATTTCTAAATACATATCGAAGCCCCTCGAACATATTTTTAATCTTTGCTTAACACAAGGAACTTTCCCAGATGATCTTAAAAAAGCTGTGATAGTACCTATATACAAATCCGGAGAAAAGCACAGTTTAAATAACTATAGACCTATATCCTTACTCCCTAGCCTATCGAAATTGTTAGAAAAATGTATAAAAAATAGACTGGTGGACTTCTTAAATAAAAATAATATATTAAATTCAAATCAATTTGGTTTTCGAAATAACTTGAGCACCGATGATGCCATAATTAATGTTACAGGAAAAATTATCGAAGAATTAGATGCGGGAAATAAAAGTCAAGGTATTTTTTTGGATTTGCAAAAGGCTTTTGACACTGTAAACCACAAGATACTTATAGATAAACTAGAGCAAATTGGAGTAAGAGGCACTGCACTAAATTTATTTCGGTCTTATTTACATAATAGGACGCAAATAACCAAAATTAAGGATCAGGTTAGTGTTGTCAGAGAAGTGGATGCTGGTGTGCCACAAGGAACAATTTTGGGCCCAATTCTTTTCATTATTTACATAAATGAGTTACTGCATTTGGACTTAAATAATTTCCATGGCCGTCTTTATTCTTATGCCGATGATACCGTATTGCTATTTTCCGCTCCAACTTGGCAGGATACTTACAAATGGGCTAATAAGGGATTAAGAGAGGTTAAAAGTTGGCTTGACTGCAATAGGTTAGTATTAAATATAAATAAAACAAACTGTGTTCCATTCTCATTAAGAACTGCTGGTACTCCACAATCAATTATGGATCAAAACTTGTGCGTAAGACTCCATGATATCAACTGTGAAACTGACTCATGTACCTGCCTGGCTGTGAAGGAGACAAATCAGGTCAAATACCTTGGTATTATTATAGATCGTCATCTGAAATTTGACAAACATATCACATATTTATGCACCAGACTAAGAAAAACATTATACAAATTTGTCAGTGTAAACCAATATTTACCGATTGAAGTCTTGAGGATAGTCTACTTAGCTCTAATACAATCTGTCCTCCAATACGGTATCATTGGCTGGGGAGGAAGTGGCACTTCTGTATTGACTCCTTTGATTCTAATACAGAAGAGAATTATAAAAATTTGTTTAAAAAAGCCTATAGAACATCCAACAGAACTGATATTTCCAGAATTTAATGTTATGACTGTAGAACAAATTTATAAGATCACACTTTTAAAATACTTTCACAAACACCGCAACGTACATGTATCGGATCCTCATAATTACAATACTAGAAGAAATAATATATTGCCTTTAATAGAACCAAAATACTTCACCTCTTCTGGCTCTAAACATAGCATTTATTCTTGTCCAAGACTATATAACTCTATAATTAGATCACATCCAGAAATAGTACATATGAACAACAAAAAATTCAATAAGTTTATCAAAAATCTTATTTCATAGTTCAAAAGTTATTTCACTCTGTACTTAGTAGACCATTAAGGAACGATTTTATTTGTAATAACTCAGAGTTTCAATTCTGTTCTTACTACTTTTCCTTTTTTCTTTTTACTTTGTTCTTTCATTTTTATTATTATTTTTTTAGGTATTGATTTAATTATATTTTCTTTATGTATTTGTAATTTGTATTTTGTAATGTAAATGGCTGAACTGTGCTTATGATTTTTTAGCCTATTTTCGTACGACCAATGTAAAATACAATTGCCATGACCATTAAACAGTTGTGAACTGTAATTTTGACATCCTTATGAAACAGAGACATGTCGCATTGTATGATAGTAAAACATTTGACTATCACGTGCCAACTGTAGAATTGTAATGTTTATGAAATAGCTCGGTGAACAAAAATGTAGTGGAGTAGCAAAGTTTGTTTGATGTTACCAAAAATCAATTGTTTAGTTTGTAATTTATAGAATTAGGGGGATAGTTTCCCATTCTACTGGATTCGTTAATTTTTTTACACACGAAAACCGGTGTGGAAATCCATATATAGGGACATTTTGTTTCTAAGAATATTCTAAATATGGGTAAAATCGGTAAGAAGTTCACAAAAAACTAACCTCAAATGGCACTCACACCAAAGGAAGTTCACACAGCAGAATCAGCTGCTAGATACAGCGCAGATGCATGCTGGGAAGAAGCCGATGGGTCCGGTGCTGCTGGAATCAGCTGCCAACATGATAAGGGTCTGACAAACCTCCGGAAGAAATAATATGCCACATTTTCGAAACCTACAAACAGTGAATCGTACATTATTCGAAAATACAAGGGCGCTTCGCTTCGGCTACCGCCTCCGCTTCGCGCATATAACTATGTGGATAGTGTTATGCATTATTTAGCTATATGTAGAGGTAGCAGGACCGTATGGAACAGATCAATGACATGCTAGGTCGTTGTCAGCCAATGGATGGGAGTGTTGGTCTGCAAGCCAGAGCCCGCATACCAACGCCGAAAATCGCGTGTGGAAATCCAGTAGAGTGGGAAACTAAATCCCAAATAGGAATTCAGTTGTGGATTCAATAATACATGATTTGCATAGTCAGACATAACACATAATTTCTATTCGCTCAGCGGTGGACTGAATTGCAATCACACGGATATGCACATCTCCGCTACAACGATATCACTGGAGTGTGTAGCTCCACTCTGTTCTTCTCTATGCTAATGTTATGCAGGAATGCAGAATAATGATGGATTGTGTTGTAAAATGTTTGGCGTGTCCGTGTCTTGGTTGACAGGTGCTGCCCTCTGAATAACAAGAGCGATGACGTCATTCTTATCCAACTAACTGTTAAATCCTATTTTCCATCCTGCACTCGGACTTTGCAAATAATATGGATGCATGCACTGCTATGTGCGATATCACGGATTACCGTCTCATACAAATACAAGGTATAAATTTAAAATTTGTGATGGTAACGTCAAAAACAAATTCCCATGGCCCACTAAACCGTCACTCTCACCCCACCTCCAAACATGAGGGCAAATAAACAGTGTAAACTGTACTACAACTATTATTGGCCTGCACAATTTTCTTTCGAAAATAATCATACTTGGAAGACAATTCACAGAAATAAATAAAATCAGGTAAACTGATGTAAAAAAGTGCCAGTATGTTTTTGTTTAATCAGTTATCTCTGCAATTATGATGTGCAGAATTTATTATTATTCTGTTTATTTATTCTGGCAGAGCTAAGGCCATTTGGCCTTCTCTTCCGCTCTACCAGTAAAAAAAAAACTACATTACAATTACATAACACAAATACATAATATTACAGATAATTAAATAATACTTAATACTTAAATACCAAGCACTAAACATTGTTATAATTTATAAACTAGAGTGCTATAAAACATTAAATTACAAAAGAAAATTACAAAATTAAATTACAAAATATAAAAATACTAAAGAAAATAATTAGGATTATAGCCTAAGATATTTAAAATTATACTAACGAATACTAAAGAGAAAACGTATAGTTACAAGAAGTTATGCTACGGGTTACATGTATCAAAAAGAGCTCCAATTAAGATTTCTAGTTACTACGATGAAAAACAAAACTAAATTACATGGTTTAGAATTAATATGTTGACTTCTCTCTGAAATTTATCAAGAGTTCGACAGCCTCTGACCGTGCGGGGGATGGAATTCCATTGGCGAGCTACTGATACAGAGAATGAGGATGAATAGGATGAAGAGCGGTGGAAAGGGATTAGAGAGTGCATGACTATGTTCTGATCGTGTATTTAGGGTGTGATGAGAAGACAGGTTAAGGAAGCGGCTAGATAAATATGATGGTAATGAAGTATGAAGAATTTTGAAGAGGAGACAAAGACAGTGAAACCTTCTTCGGTCATTCAGACGGAGCCATGACAACATTTCGAAGGAAGGCGATACATGATCGAACAGACCTACATTACAGATGAATCGTACGCACATATTATGAACACGTTGCAACCTTTGGGATAAGTTAGAGCTCAAGTCCGTAAACAGGACATCACAGTAATCGAAGTGGGGCATGACCAGGGTTTGTGTTAGAGTCTTTTTTACAGCAGTAGGTAAGGGCATATTTAATCTTTTAAACATATGAATTAACGAGTTTACTTTTTTACATGTTTCGTTAATGTGATTTTCCCAAGTTAAATTTTTGTCTATCAGAACACCAAGATTTTTTACCGAATCGCCAAATGGAATTACTGAATTATTGATTTTAATGGGCATAAGGTTGATTTCATTCAGCTTATTTCTCAGTCGCTGATGTCCCACAACTATTGCCTGTGATTTTGCTGGATTCAGATTGAGTCCCAAACTGTGCGTCCATTCATCTATTGAGTAAAGGTCGTCGTTTATGCTAGATATTGCGTCGTTGATGTTGTTAGTATTTGAATGTAAGTACAGTTGTAAGTCATCCGCGTAGAGATGGTATTTGCTGTGTTGTATAAAGTTATTATTAATGTCGTTTATGTATAGAGAAAATAGTAAGGGTCCAAGAATGCTTCCCTGTGGGACTCCTGCCTTTACGAAGCGCCATGTAGAAGAGCGATTATTGGAAATGACACATTGTCGGCGTTCGTGCAGGTATGAGCTAAACCACAAAACAGCGGTATCTGACAGGTTTAACATCTTGAGTTTAGCAATAAGAATGTCTGTGTCTACTGAGTAGAAAGCTATAGTCATATCAAGTAAGACAAGTATTGTCATTTTCCGTTTGTCACAGGCTTGGCGTATGTCTTCACAAATGTTCAGTAACGCTGTGGTCGTGCTATGTCCTGCCCTAAAACCAGACTGATAGTGATTTAGTAGGTCATATGTTTTTTTAAATTGATTTTCAAGTTAAGCTCCAGATTTATTCATTAAGCAGGGCTTACGGAAGAACAAAAGATTGTTTTTTTTTAATCAGATTAAAATCTTCCAGCATCAGCTGAACTGTACAGATTTGTGATATCTTGACAATCGCACACTCACATATGAATACAAAAAAAAAGTCAAATTGGCCGGTTTCGGGACTTGAACCATGGAAATCCAGAATGTGAGGCCAAGACGTTACCATCTCGGCCAACTGGGTCAGTTTAACGGTCTAGTTGGATAAGCGCATGTAAAACAATAGTGTTTTTGATCATAGCTAACTATATTTTAATTTCCAAAGCCGTATAAGATCACAGTAAAACAATAGGCTGTGTTGTCAAGATAACTGATGTGCTTTTCTTTTATAAATTCCTTCGAATACGTATATTACCATAAAATAGGCACTAAATTGAGCATTACTCCGAAAAAGGTCAACCGATTTTATCCAATATCAACAGACGTCTTCCCATGAACATTATAAATGTGTATACCAAGTCTCATAAAAATCCGGTAAAGCGTATTTGAGTTACCGCGTCTTTAAAACAGACACTAAATTGGGTTTTACTCCGGTACCGGTATACTGATTTGGTCCAATATCAGTAGACGTCTTCCCATGTATATTATAAATGGGTATGCAAAGTTTCAGGAAAATCCAATGAAGCCTATTTGAGTTATCGCGTCATCTCACATATTAACATAAAACTCACTAAATTGGGCATTACTCCGGTACTTGTTAACCGATTTGGTTGAATATCAATAGACGTCATTCCATGAACATTATAAATGCGTATATTAAGTTTCATAAATATCCAATAAAGCGTGTTTCAGTTATTGCGCCTTTAAAATTGACATTTAATTGGGTTTTACTCCTGTACCCTGAGCCGTGAAAAACGGCTCATTTGATTATATTAAAGTCTTTCACTAATTGTTGCCAACTGCTTTTAACTTCAGGGAGGTAAAATCATGTTTTGACCCACTCTAAACACCGTGGTTCTCGGTAATTCTTAATAGCGCTCTTAGACTGTTCTGCCATCTGGTGAAATGCTAGGGAGTAGAGGCTGGTACAAGCGACCGGCAGTTGGGATCTAGTGCTCGCGACAGGAACATGTAACTTGAGTTTGAGTGTTTTGGTGGGCGTTGCTGCCGTACATCACGATGTCTGGACACGACGGCAAAGCTGGGTGAGACCTATCCATAATCTTTTCAATGTTAATAGTGATTCAAATCTAAATTTTGTGCTCACCCGTTTCGGCTATCTAAATTTCCGTTTCTGAAAATATACATTAAATAATTTTTGTTGAATAAGTTATTTTTCCGGTCAAGTTTAGATCTTTTGAAATTACGCCTACACCATCTAAATTTCTTGTAATTTTGCTTTGTTCACTTCTGTTTTTCTTCAAACTAATTATATCACGTCCGTCCGTTGTGTAACTTCTATTTCACGTTCTTTGCCTTTCCGAAAACAGTAATTCAGTATTTTTCGTCAGACATCCGACTTTAGCATGGTTTAGAGTGGGTTTTGTGAAGTATTTTTCAGCACAGACGCCATTTTGAGCTATGAGATTGCCCTATGCTTTGAAGTTGTAGATAATCTAGGAACTTACTGCGGGTTTCTAATCATGGGGAATACTAGTCAGTATGTACAGGGTGTTCTCGAAAGTATTGTATTTTTGCGGCAATGAGCCTGGGTTTTAGGGGATTTTTCTAGAGACGGGTTGGTCTTCTCAAAGGGTGCATTTAGAATTATTGTGGTGTATTTCGCCCGTGCTCTAGGTTGTTGTACACAACAGAAAATATATATACAGTTTTATGCTTAGTCATCCTAAGGTTATTTCCAAGAAATAAAAGGTCGTTCTTACAAAATATATATTGTCTCACAATGTTGTAACTCTAAATTTGTTAAAGCTGTTAATAAAATGGTTACAGAAAAATATCTTTCCATATACATATATTTACTTAAAAACTCCTTTTTGGGTAATTCATATTAACCTGTCCAGTGTTCATTTCGTCATAATGGGTGCCCAGTTTTTGAAGGTTAAACAGTAGCGTCACTAATTTAGCTAGAATGGTCGAACCCAGGTCTACTACACAAAATCATATGTCCTAAGCTTCCAACATATGTAACTGTCCCGAGGGGACAAATTAAGTGCTATCGCAGAGCGTAGTTAGGGTTTTTGACCCCATTTTTCTAAATTTGCGATCTGTTTTCACTTCAGTACACTTTTCGAGAATTGCCTTTTTCAAAATGGGATTTTTTTTGCGAATTTTTAACAGCATTTCAACCACTTAGATTTATGATCCAATGCCTAAGGTTAGGCTGGATCTGCATTTTGTACTGGCATTTTTAGTAGTTCAGTTTTTCCTGTTTTGTATTAAACATTATGATATTGGGAGAACATTAACGTACAATTTTGCTACTGGCACGTTGAGTAGTTCAGTTTTTCAAACTTGTGATAGCATTGATTTTTCAAATCTATTAAAGCATTGATTTTTTCAAATTGCTACAGCTTTACCTTTTCAAAATTTGCTAAAGCACTGATTTTTCAAATTCGCTACAGCATTGATTTTTCAAAACTACTACGGCATATACTTTTTCAAAATTGCTAAGGCATTGATTTTTCAAAATTTACTAAAGCATTGATCTTTCAAAATTTTGCTAAGGCTTCCTTTTTTTCAAATTTTGTTACGCGAGTGATTTTTCATTGTTTAGTTCTACCCTAACTTAAAGAGAAAAAAAAAATTTTGCTACTTGTCGACTTTAAGAATTTTGGATTTTTTTTTGAATCTTTCATTAAGCCATCTTTCATGCTTCATGATAGCTGTATTATTTTGAAGTAACCTAATTACATCTTGAGTAATTTTTGGAGTTCTGGATCGTGTGGCTATTCTTATTGAGATTTAACCTCACTGATATTATACTTCTATCTTAACCTCGATTTGGCATTCTTTATTGAAGTTTTGAAACTTAATTTATTGACATATTTCTGAACCCTAATAGTCATTTTCAAATTTTAATTTAAATTTTGAAACGTGTTTTCATTGATATTAGATTTCTTAAACCTAACAGTCATTTTCTATGCTTAACATAAATTCTGAAACTTAATTTTAGTGATATTAGATTTTCGAAACCTAACAGTTATTTGGTATTTTTACCTTAAATTCTGAAAATTAATTTCATTGATATTATTATTCAGAAACTTAACAGTTATTTGAGATTCCTAATTTAAAATTTTGGAATATAATTTCATTGTGCTATTTCTGAAATCTAATAGCCATTTTCATTTTTAAATTTAAATTTTGAAAACTTGATTTCATTGATATTGGATTTCCGAAACCTAACAGTCAATTTCTACTTTAGTATTATTTCTGAAACTTAACATCATTGATATTGGTTTTCCGAAACGTAACAGTTATTTTTCAATCCTTAACTTAAATTTTGAAACTTAATTGATATTATTTTTCTGAAACCTAACTTTCATTTTTCTATTAACTTAAGGTTTGGTAATTTGATCCATCATGAGTAACCGAACATACGTACCACTTGAGTTTCTGTTGAAAGCTGATCTTCTTTATGAATTGTCAGTCCGAGGTATCACAGTGGATCCAGACGATTCCGTTCCGAACTTAACCAAGGTATTGAAGGATAATTTGACTATTCCTGTCGATATTAAGAATTTGCAACATATTAAGCCACAGTTAGAGGTACCGGCCCTTATTGCGAAGACGGAAAATATTTTCGAGCAATGTCGGGAATTAGGTGAGGAAGGTGGTCTATCTCAAAAGCAGGCACAACGTTTTCAGGCAAAATTGGACCATATGTCAAATAGAATACAGGATCTGTTACAGTAAGTACACGCCAGGGAGTTAGGCCTCTGGCGATGCTGCTGAAAACAGATTATGTTTTTGCCGTAGACCTGGTCATCTGCTAAGGGATTGCCCCCGTAGGCCTCCTCGTGGGGGTTACCGGTGTTTTCAGAACGCTCGGCCGGTATCATAAAATTTAAAAACCGGGTTTAGCTGATCCTCAAAGGGAGTAGTAATAAAAGTGACTTAGCCTCTGTCCTGGATATTCTATTGAAATTTTGAAGAAGAATTAGGGTTGTTCTTTAGCTGTATTTAAAATGTTTAATATTTGGATCTGGGTTATGGCATATCGCTATTTTTGGGTAATATCATAAAACCAAAATTGGGTTTTGGCATTTTGGAAAGGGTTTGATGTAAACTATAACTGTGCTAAAGTTTACTTAATTCAATGTAGGGTTTTGCTTGGTATTTTGGGCTCCCTCTTACTTCTTGCTGGGAGGAAGGATGGATCCACGAATACGTTTTGAAGTGCTTCTGTTAATTCCTGTAAGGAGGTTGCGTTTTAAGATATTTCGGGGTGGGCAGCTCACTGGTACTTCCGGAAGCCACTGAGCTGGACGTTTCGATATTCTTTCGTTGTCGGGTTGCAGTTCGTGAAGAATTCCTTAGACGTCAATCTTTAGTTTCTTTATTTTTGGGTCCCCAAATTAAAATACCTTAGCTTTTCCATTTTGGGCTATTAGTGAAGGCCTTGAAGTAAATTTAACATGGGATTTATTCAGATTTTAGGCTATGTTCAGGAAAGTTAGAGAACGTGATTTCATGTTCGGGAAAAAATCGGGTAATAAATATGTTCTAGATCTCAACTCACTGTTTGGGATTTGTTTTATTAAAAAAAAAAAAAAGAAAAGATAAAAAGAGGAAAGTATAAATAATTTACTCTTAATGGGGAAATTGTGCATGCCATGTATTTGTTGCACGTATACTGTGCGTATGAATTTTATTGTTGCAGTTTGGTTATGTTCTGCCCAAGGACGATGTCAGTAGGCCATCTGTTTCGGCCTCAAATGGTAACTGGATGTAGATGGGGGGACTGTTCTGCCTCTCTTTTCTCTTTGTTGGCTGACCGAGTCCTGTCTTGTGCCGGCCCATTGGTGGTTCCTGCTCCGGAGACGTCTGGAGTGAATGGTTCCTGTAATTAAAATGAGAAGCACCTATGAGATGGCGCATTGCTGAGCGGCAGTGTGGGTTGCAGGAAACATGCTGTTGCCCCTGCAAGCGGAGAGACCTGAATGGAGAATGGTTGGAGCAAAATCACTAGGAGGAAGAGCCGAGTGTTGGAGGGTGGAAAATTTGGTTTATGGAACTCATGCTATGGTATGGTGAGCAGCAAAAGGTTCAAACAAAGAAATCATGCTGTCAGTAGTAGTCATGCACTTGGGCTTCGGGAAGAATCTATGCATAGTCGCTCCAGTGACAGAAAATTACAGATGGCATTAAAAAAAAAGAAAAAATCACACATCAACAGTATCATATTTGCCCAAGCAGTCATGCATTTTGGGATTAAGCTGAAGCCGACTTCAAGAGCAAGCATTTAGCAAATAGTCACCTAAGCTATTGATGTGCAGTTATGCATTGATGCAGAGGCTATCTTCCTGTGACATGCAGTAGTCCAGTTGCCATAGAAAAAAAAACCTGCTGGATGTAACTTACTGTGCAAGATCCATTACCACATAAAATGACTATGAGCTGGTAATTTAAACCATTACCTCATTCCTGTCTTTTCTAAGCTGTTTTCCATCTATTCACTGATGTTTTCTCCTATTGTCTGTGTCCCTTGGCGGCATGCCCTCCGGTATTTCCATACCTCTGCACATTGTCAATTTGGCAGTTTTGCTGTTTTGGAAGATCTGTCTGGCAGCTCCTGAGTTCTGCTGGTTCCAGTCTTTGGACGGTCGATGGTGACCGCCCATTCAGTCAAGTTGTTCCACCCTCAACTGGATTTCTCATCTCTGGCCGAAGCCTCTGGGATTCTCCGTGCTCTGCCTGGTGATGGGGATTGCTAGCTGGATGCCGCTCGACCTGGTTGGCTCCCTCTGGTATCCTGCCTGTTGGGTGCAGATTGGATGGTTCCTGCTCAAGTGGTGGTAAGGTGTGACCTCAGTTCCTGTGCGCCTGGACATGCTTTTGGTTTCTTCTCTCTTCAGTTGGTGTTTTGGTGCTTATCTCCCGCCCGGGGGGAAATAAGTGGAGTGGTTCAAGTTGGACGGAACTCTTCTAAGAAATGAGAGCGAAAGTGGAGTTCTGAAGTTGCTGTGGGGCATCGGGCAAGGCATGGAAACATTTCGGCAGTCACAAGATTAAAGATTGTGCTTTGTGTGTTTGTTTGGTTGTTGTTGTTTTTTTTTTTTTAGAGTCCTGTGAAGATAGGGAATCCAGTTAGAAAATTAAGAAGGAAAGGGGGAATTAGAGTCTAGGTCAAACTAAAATTGGGAAATAAAGTCTTCGACTTTATTTTGGGCAGACAGGGGAGTTTGAGCCGTGAAAAACGGCTCATTTGATTATATTAAAGTCTTTCACTAATTGTTGCCAACTGCTTTTAACTTCAGGGAGGTAAAATCATGTTTTGACCCACTCTAAACACCGTGGTTCTCGGTAATTCTTAATAGCGCTCTTAGACTGTTCTGCCATCTGGTGAAATGCTAGGGAGTAGAGGCTGGTACAAGCGACCGGCAGTTGGGATCTAGTGCTCGCGACAGGAACATGTAACTTGAGTTTGAGTGTTTTGGTGGGCGTTGCTGCCGTACATCACGATGTCTGGACACGACGGCAAAGCTGGGTGAGACCTATCCATAATCTTTTCAATGTTAATAGTGATTCAAATCTAAATTTTGTGCTCACCCGTTTCGGCTATCTAAATTTCCGTTTATGAAAATATACATTAAATAATTTTTGTTGAATAAGTTATTTTTCCGGTCAAGTTTGGATCTTTTGAAATTACGCCTACACCATCTAAATTTCTTGTAATTTTGTTTTGTTCACTTCTGTTTTTCTTCAAACTAATTATATCACGTCCGTCCGTTGTGTAACTTCTATTTCACGTTCTTTGCCTTTCCGAAAACAGTAATTCAGTATTTTTCGTCAGACAACCGACATTAGCATGGTTTAGAGTGGGTTTTGTGAAGTATTTTTCAGCACAGACGCCATTTTGAGTTTTGAGATTGCCCTATGCTTTGAAGTTGTAGATAATCTAGGAACTTACTGCGGGTTTCTAATCATGGGGAATACTAGTCAGTATGTACAGGGTGTTCTCGAAGGTATTGTATTTTTGCGGCAATGAGCCTGGGTTTTAGGGGATTTTTCTAGAGACGGGTTGGTCTTCTCAAAGGGTGCATTTAGAATTATTGTGGTGTATTTCGCCCGTGCTCTAGGTTGTTGTACACAACAGAAAATATATATACAGTTTTATGCTTAGTCATCCTAAGGTTATTTCCAAGAAATAAAAGGTCGTTCTTACAAAATATATATTGTCTCACAATGTTGTAACTCTAAATTTGTTAAAGCTGTTAATAAAATGGTTACAGAAAAATATCTTTCCATATACATATATTTACTTAAAAACTCCTTTTTGGGTAATTCATATTAACCTGTCCAGTGTTCATTTCGTCATAATGGGTGCCCAGTTTTTGAAGGTTAAACAGTAGCGTCACTAATTTAGCTAGAATGGTCGAACCCAGGTCTACTACACAAAATCATATGTCCTAAGCTTCCAACATACGTAACTGTCCCGAGGGGACAAATTAAGTGCTATCGCAGAGCGTAGTTAGGGTTTTTGACCCCATTTTTCTAAATTTGCGCTCTGTTTTCACTTCAGTACACTTTTCGAGAATTGCCTTTTTCAAAATGGGATTTTTTTTGCGAATTTTTAACAGCATTTCAACCACTTAGATTTTTGATCCAATGCCTAAGGTTAGGCTGGATCTGCATTTTGTACTGGCATTTTTAGTAGTTCAGTTTTTCCTGTTTTGTATTAAACATTATGATATTGGGAGAACATTAACGTACAATTTTGCTACTGGCACGTTGAGTAGTTCAGTTTTTCAAACTTGTGATAGCATTGATTTTTCAAATCTATTAAAGCATTGATTTTTTCAAATTGCTACAGCTTTACCTTTTCAAAATTTGCTAAAGCACTGATTTTTCAAATTCGCTACAGCATTGATTTTTCAAAACTACTACGGCATTGACTTTTTAAAAATTGCTAAGGCATTGATTTTTCAAAATTTACTAAAGCATTGATCTTTCAAAATTTTGCTAAAGCTTCCTTTTTTTCAAATTTTGTTACGCGAGTGATTTTTCATTGTTTAGTTCTACCCTAACTTAAAGAGAAAAAAAAAATTTTGCTACTTGTCGACTTTAAGAATTTTGGATTTTTTTTTGAATCTTTCATTAAGCCATCTTTCATGCTTCATGATAGCTGTATTATTTTGAAGTAACCTAATTACATGTTGAGTAATTTTTGGAGTTCTGGATCGTGTGGCTATTCTTATTGAGATTTAACCTCACTGATATTATACTTCTATCTTAACCACGATTTGGCATTCTTTATTGAAGTTTTGAAACTTAATTTATTGACATATTTCTGAACCCTAATAGTCATTTTCAAATTTTAATTTAAATTTTGAAACGTGATTTCATTGATATTAGATTTCTTAAACCTAAGCTTAACATAAATTCTGAAACTTAATTTTAGTGATATTAGATTTTCGAAACCTAACAGTTATTTGGTATTTTTACCTTAAATTCTGAAAATTAATTTCATTGATATTATTATTCAGAAACTTAACAGTTATTTGAGATTCCTAATTTAAAATTTTGGAATTTAATTTCATTTTGCTATTTCTGAAATCTAATAGCCATTTTCATTTTTAAATTTAAATTTTGAAAACTTGATTTCATTGATATTGGATTTCCGAAACCTAACAGTCAATTTCTACTTTAGTATTATTTCTGAAACTTAACATCATTGATATTGGTTTTCCGAAACCTAACAGTTATTTTTCAATCCTTAACTTAAATTTTGAAACTTAATTGATATTATTTTTCTGAAACCTAACTTTCATTTTTCTATTAACTTAAGGTTTGGTAATTTGATCCATCATGAGTAACCGAACATACGTACCACTTGAGTTTCTGTTGAAAGCTGATCTTCTTTATGAATTGTCAGTCCGAGGTATCACAGTGGATCCAGACGATTCCGTTCCGAACTTAACCAAGATATTGAAGGATAATTTGACTATTCCTGTCGATATTAAGAATTTGCAACATATTAAGCCACAGTTAGAGGTACCGGCCCTTATTGCGAAGACGGAAGATATTTTCGAGCAATGTCGGGAATTAGGTGAGGAAGGTGGTCTATCTCAAAAGCAGGCACAACGTTTTCAGGCAAAATTGGACCATATGTCAAATAGAATACAGGATCTGTTACAGTAAGTACACGCCAGGGAGTTAGGCCTCTGGCGATGCTGCTGAAAACAGATTATGTTTTTGCCGTAGACCTGGTCATCTGCTAAGGGATTGCCCCCGTAGGCCTCCTCGTGGGGGTTACCGGTGTTTTCAGAACGCTCGGCCGGTATCATAAAATTTAAAAACCGGTTTTAGCTGATCCTCAAAGGGAGTAGTAATAAAAGTGACTTAGCCTCTGTCCTGGATATTCTATTGAAATTTTGAAGAAGAATTAGGGTTGTTCTTTAGCTGTATTTAAAATGTTTAATATTTGGATCTGGGTTATGGCATATCGCTATTTTTGGGTAATATCATAAAACCAAAATTGGGTTTTGGCATTTTGGAAAGGGTTTGATGTAAACTATAACTGTGCTAAAGTTTACTTAATTCAATGTAGGGTTTTGCTTGGTATTTTGGGCTCCCTCTTACTTCTTGCTGGGAGGAAGGATGGATCCACGAATACGTTTTGAAGTGCTTCTGTTAATTCCTGTAAGGAGGTTGCGTTTTAAGATATTTCGGGGTGGGCAGCTCACTGGTACTTCCGGAAGCCACTGAGCTGGACGTTTCGATATTCTTTCGTTGTCGGGTTGCAGTTCGTGAAGAATTCCTTAGACGTCAATCTTTAGTTTCTTTATTTTTGGGTCCCCAAATTAAAATACCTTAGCTTTTCCATTTTGGGCTATTAGTGAAGGCCTTGAAGTAAATTTAACATGGGGTTTATTCAGATTTTAGGCTATGTTCAGGAAAGTTAGAGAACGTGATTTCATGTTCGGGAAAAAATCGGGTAATAAATATGTTCTAGATCTCAACTCACTGTTTGGGATTTGTTTTATTAAAAAAAAAAGAAAAGATAAAAAGAGGAAAGTATAAATAATTTACTCTTAATGGGGAAATTGTGCATGCCATGTATTTGTTGCACGTATACTGTGCGTATGAATTTTATTGTTGCAGTTTGGTTATGTTCTGCCCAAGGACGATGTCAGTAGGCCATCTGTTTCGGCCTCAAATGGTAACTGGATGTAGATGGGGGGACTGTTCTGCCTCTCTTTTCTCTTTGTTGGCTGACCGAGTCCTGTCTTGTGCCGGCCCATTGGTGGTTCCTGCTCCGGAGACGTCTGGAGTGAATGGTTAATGTAATTAAAATGAGAAGCACCTATGAGATGGCGCATTGCTGAGCGGCAGTGTGGGTTGCAGGAAACATGCTGTTGCCCCTGCAAGCGGAGAGACCTGAATGGAGAATGGTTGGAGCAAAATCACTAGGAGGAAGAGCCGAGTGTTGGAGGGTGGAAAATTTGGTTTATGGAACTCATGCTATGGTATGGTGAGCAGCAAAAGGTTCAAACAAAGAAATCATGCTGTCAGTAGTAGTCATGCACTTGGGCTTCGGGAAGAATCTATGCATAGTCGCTCCAGTGACAGAAAATTACAGATGGCATTAAAAAAAAAGAAAAAATCACACATCAACAGTATCATATTTGCCCAAGCAGTCATGCATTTTGGGATTAAGCTGAAGCCGACTTCAAGAGCAAGCATTTAGCAAATAGTCACCTAAGCTATTGATGTGCAGTTATGCATTGATGCAGAGGCTATCTTCCTGTGACATGCAGTAGTCCAGTTGCCATAGAAAAAAAAACCTGCTGGATGTAACTTACTGTGCAAGATCCATTACCACATAAAATGACTATGAGCTGGTAATTTAAACCATTACCTCATTCCTGTCTTTTCTAAGCTGTTTTCCATCTATTCACTGATGTTTTCTCCTATTGTCTGTGTCCCTTGGCGGCATGCCCTCCGGTATTTCCATACCTCTGCACATTGTCAATTTGGCAGTTTTGCTGTTTTGGAAGATCTGTCTGGCAGCTCCTGAGTTCTGCTGGTTCCAGTCTTTGGACGGTCGATGGTGACCGCCCATTCAGTCAAGTTGTTCCACCCTCAACTGGATTTCTCATCTCTGGCCGAAGCCTCTGGGATTCTCCGTGCTCTGCCTGGTGATGGGGATTGCTAGCTGGATGCCGCTCGACCTGGTTGGCTCCCTCTGGTATCCTGCCTGTTGGGTGCAGATTGGATGGTTCCTGCTCAAGTGGTGGTAAGGTGTGACCTCAGTTCCTGTGCGCCTGGACATGCTTTTGGTTTCTTCTCTCTTCAGTTGGTGTTTTGGTGCTTATCTCCCGCCCGGGGGGAAATAAGTGGAGTGGTTCAAGTTGGACGGAACTCTTCTAAGAAATGAGAGCGAAAGTGGAGTTCTGAAGTTGCTGTGGGGCATCGGGCAAGGCATGGAAACATTTCGGCAGTCACAAGATTAAAGATTGTGCTTTGTGTGTTTGTTTGGTTGTTGTTGTTTTTTTTTTTTAGAGTCCTGTGAAGATAGGGAATCCAGTTAGAAAATTAAGAAGGAAAGGGGGAATTAGAGTCTAGGTCAAACTAAAATTGGGAAATAAAGTCTTCGACTTTATTTTGGGCAGACAGGGGAGTTTGAGCCGTGAAAAACGGCTCATTTGATTATATTAAAGTCTTTCACTAATTGTTGCCAACTGCTTTTAACTTCAGGGAGGTAAAATCATGTTTTGACCCACTCTAAACACCGTGGTTCTCGGTAATTCTTAATAGCGCTCTTAGACTGTTCTGCCATCTGGTGAAATGCTAGGGAGTAGAGGCTGGTACAAGCGACCGGCAGTTGGGATCTAGTGCTCGCGACAGGAACATGTAACTTGAGTTTGAGTGTTTTGGTGGGCGTTGCTGCCGTACATCACGATGTCTGGACACGACGGCAAAGCTGGGTGAGACCTATCCATAATCTTTTCAATGTTAATAGTGATTCAAATCTAAATTTTGTGCTCACCCGTTTCGGCTATCTAAATTTCCGTTTATGAAAATATACATTAAATAATTTTTGTTGAATAAGTTATTTTTCCGGTCAAGTTTGGATCTTTTGAAATTACGCCTACACCATCTAAATTTCTTGTAATTTTGTTTTGTTCACTTCTGTTTTTCTTCAAACTAATTATATCACGTCCGTCCGTTGTGTAACTTCTATTTCACGTTCTTTGCCTTTCCGAAAACAGTAATTCAGTATTTTTCGTCAGACAACCGACATTAGCATGGTTTAGAGTGGGTTTTGTGAAGTATTTTTCAGCACAGACGCCATTTTGAGTTTTGAGATTGCCCTATGCTTTGAAGTTGTAGATAATCTAGGAACTTACTGCGGGTTTCTAATCATGGGGAATACTAGTCAGTATGTACAGGGTGTTCTCGAAGGTATTGTATTTTTGCGGCAATGAGCCTGGGTTTTAGGGGATTTTTCTAGAGACGGGTTGGTCTTCTCAAAGGGTGCATTTAGAATTATTGTGGTGTATTTCGCCCGTGCTCTAGGTTGTTGTACACAACAGAAAATATATATACAGTTTTATGCTTAGTCATCCTAAGGTTATTTCCAAGAAATAAAAGGTCGTTCTTACAAAATATATATTGTCTCACAATGTTGTAACTCTAAATTTGTTAAAGCTGTTAATAAAATGGTTACAGAAAAATATCTTTCCATATACATATATTTACTTAAAAACTCCTTTTTGGGTAATTCATATTAACCTGTCCAGTGTTCATTTCGTCATAATGGGTGCCCAGTTTTTGAAGGTTAAACAGTAGCGTCACTAATTTAGCTAGAATGGTCGAACCCAGGTCTACTACACAAAATCATATGTCCTAAGCTTCCAACATACGTAACTGTCCCGAGGGGACAAATTAAGTGCTATCGCAGAGCGTAGTTAGGGTTTTTGACCCCATTTTTCTAAATTTGCGCTCTGTTTTCACTTCAGTACACTTTTCGAGAATTGCCTTTTTCAAAATGGGATTTTTTTGCGAATTTTTAACAGCATTTCAACCACTTAGATTTTTGATCCAATGCCTAAGGTTAGGCTGGATCTGCATTTTGTACTGGCATTTTTAGTAGTTCAGTTTTTCCTGTTTTGTATTAAACATTATGATATTGGGAGAACATTAACGTACAATTTTGCTACTGGCACGTTGAGTAGTTCAGTTTTTCAAACTTGTGATAGCATTGATTTTTCAAATCTATTAAAGCATTGATTTTTTCAAATTGCTACAGCTTTACCTTTTCAAAATTTGCTAAAGCACTGATTTTTCAAATTCGCTACAGCATTGATTTTTCAAAACTACTACGGCATTGACTTTTTAAAAATTGCTAAGGCATTGATTTTTCAAAATTTACTAAAGCATTGATCTTTCAAAATTTTGCTAAAGCTTCCTTTTTTTCAAATTTTGTTACGCGAGTGATTTTTCATTGTTTAGTTCTACCCTAACTTAAAGAGAAAAAAAAAATTTTGCTACTTGTCGACTTTAAGAATTTTGGATTTTTTTTTGAATCTTTCATTAAGCCATCTTTCATGCTTCATGATAGCTGTATTATTTTGAAGTAACCTAATTACATGTTGAGTAATTTTTGGAGTTCTGGATCGTGTGGCTATTCTTATTGAGATTTAACCTCACTGATATTATACTTCTATCTTAACCACGATTTGGCATTCTTTATTGAAGTTTTGAAACTTAATTTATTGACATATTTCTGAACCCTAATAGTCATTTTCAAATTTTAATTTAAATTTTGAAACGTGATTTCATTGATATTAGATTTCTTAAACCTAAGCTTAACATAAATTCTGAAACTTAATTTTAGTGATATTAGATTTTCGAAACCTAACAGTTATTTGGTATTTTTACCTTAAATTCTGAAAATTAATTTCATTGATATTATTATTC
The DNA here is from genome assembly GCA_964059195.1 of Ectobius pallidus. Taxonomy (NCBI): domain Eukaryota; kingdom Metazoa; phylum Arthropoda; class Insecta; order Blattodea; family Ectobiidae; genus Ectobius; species Ectobius pallidus. Next base: position 16,409,149 of record CAXKWD010000006.1, read on the forward strand.
AGAAACTTAACAGTTATTTGAGATTCCTAATTTAAAATTTTGGAATTTAATTTCATTTTGCTATTTCTGAAATCTAATAGCCATTTTCATTTTTAAATTTAAATTTTGAAAACTTGATTTCATTGATATTGGATTTCCGAAACCTAACAGTCAATTTCTACTTTAGTATTATTTCTGAAACTTAACATCATTGATATTGGTTTTCCGAAACCTAACAGTTATTTTTCAATCCTTAACTTAAATTTTGAAACTTAATTGATATTATTTTTCTGAAACCTAACTTTCATTTTTCTATTAACTTAAGGTTTGGTAATTTGATCCATCATGAGTAACCGAACATACGTACCACTTGAGTTTCTGTTGAAAGCTGATCTTCTTTATGAATTGTCAGTCCGAGGTATCACAGTGGATCCAGACGATTCCGTTCCGAACTTAACCAAGATATTGAAGGATAATTTGACTATTCCTGTCGATATTAAGAATTTGCAACATATTAAGCCACAGTTAGAGGTACCGGCCCTTATTGCGAAGACGGAAGATATTTTCGAGCAATGTCGGGAATTAGGTGAGGAAGGTGGTCTATCTCAAAAGCAGGCACAACGTTTTCAGGCAAAATTGGACCATATGTCAAATAGAATACAGGATCTGTTACAGTAAGTACACGCCAGGGAGTTAGGCCTCTGGCGATGCTGCTGAAAACAGATTATGTTTTTGCCGTAGACCTGGTCATCTGCTAAGGGATTGCCCCCGTAGGCCTCCTCGTGGGGGTTACCGGTGTTTTCAGAACGCTCGGCCGGTATCATAAAATTTAAAAACCGGTTTTAGCTGATCCTCAAAGGGAGTAGTAATAAAAGTGACTTAGCCTCTGTCCTGGATATTCTATTGAAATTTTGAAGAAGAATTAGGGTTGTTCTTTAGCTGTATTTAAAATGTTTAATATTTGGATCTGGGTTATGGCATATCGCTATTTTTGGGTAATATCATAAAACCAAAATTGGGTTTTGGCATTTTGGAAAGGGTTTGATGTAAACTATAACTGTGCTAAAGTTTACTTAATTCAATGTAGGGTTTTGCTTGGTATTTTGGGCTCCCTCTTACTTCTTGCTGGGAGGAAGGATGGATCCACGAATACGTTTTGAAGTGCTTCTGTTAATTCCTGTAAGGAGGTTGCGTTTTAAGATATTTCGGGGTGGGCAGCTCACTGGTACTTCCGGAAGCCACTGAGCTGGACGTTTCGATATTCTTTCGTTGTCGGGTTGCAGTTCGTGAAGAATTCCTTAGACGTCAATCTTTAGTTTCTTTATTTTTGGGTCCCCAAATTAAAATACCTTAGCTTTTCCATTTTGGGCTATTAGTGAAGGCCTTGAAGTAAATTTAACATGGGGTTTATTCAGATTTTAGGCTATGTTCAGGAAAGTTAGAGAACGTGATTTCATGTTCGGGAAAAAATCGGGTAATAAATATGTTCTAGATCTCAACTCACTGTTTGGGATTTGTTTTATTAAAAAAAAAAGAAAAGATAAAAAGAGGAAAGTATAAATAATTTACTCTTAATGGGGAAATTGTGCATGCCATGTATTTGTTGCACGTATACTGTGCGTATGAATTTTATTGTTGCAGTTTGGTTATGTTCTGCCCAAGGACGATGTCAGTAGGCCATCTGTTTCGGCCTCAAATGGTAACTGGATGTAGATGGGGGGACTGTTCTGCCTCTCTTTTCTCTTTGTTGGCTGACCGAGTCCTGTCTTGTGCCGGCCCATTGGTGGTTCCTGCTCCGGAGACGTCTGGAGTGAATGGTTAATGTAATTAAAATGAGAAGCACCTATGAGATGGCGCATTGCTGAGCGGCAGTGTGGGTTGCAGGAAACATGCTGTTGCCCCTGCAAGCGGAGAGACCTGAATGGAGAATGGTTGGAGCAAAATCACTAGGAGGAAGAGCCGAGTGTTGGAGGGTGGAAAATTTGGTTTATGGAACTCATGCTATGGTATGGTGAGCAGCAAAAGGTTCAAACAAAGAAATCATGCTGTCAGTAGTAGTCATGCACTTGGGCTTCGGGAAGAATCTATGCATAGTCGCTCCAGTGACAGAAAATTACAGATGGCATTAAAAAAAAAAAAAAATCACACATCAACAGTACCATATTTGCCCAAGCAGTCATGCATTTTGGGATTAAGCTGAAGCCGACTTCAAGAGCAAGCATTTAGCAAATAGTCACTTAAGCTATTGATGTGCAGTTATGCATTGATGCAGAGGCTATCTTCCTGTGACATGCAGTAGTCCAGTTGCCATAGAAAAAAAACCTGCTGGATGTAACTTACTGTGCAAGATCCATTACCACATAAAATGACTATGAGCTGGTAATTTAAACCATTACCTCATTCCTGTCTTTTCTAAGCTGTTTTCCATCTATTCACTGATGTTTTCTCCTATTGTCTGTGTCCCTTGGCGGCATGCCCTCCGTTATTTCCATACCTCTGCACATTGTCAATTTGGCAGTTTTGCTGTTTTGGAAGATCTGTCTGGCAGCTCCTGAGTTCTGCTGGTTCCAGTCTTTGGACGGTCGATGGTGACCGCCCATTCAGTCAAGTTGTTCCACCCTCAACTGGATTTCTCATCTCTGGCCGAAGCCTCTGGGATTCTCCGTGCTCTGCCTGGTGATGGGGATTGCTAGCTGGATGCCGCTCGACCTGGTTGGCTCCCTCTGGTATCCTGCCTGTTGGGTGCAGATTGGATGGTTCCTGCTCAAGTGGTGGTAAGGTGTGACCTCAGTTCCTGTGCGCCTGGACATGCTTTTGGTTTCTTCTCTCTTCAGTTGGTGTTTTGGTGCTTATCTCCCGCCCGGGGGGAAATAAGTGGAGTGGTTCAAGTTGGACGGAACTCTTCTAAGAAATGAGAGCGAAAGTGGAGTTCTGAAGTTGCTGTGGGGCATCGGGCAAGGCATGGAAACATTTCGGCAGTCACAAGATTAAAGATTGTGCTTTGTGTGTTTGTTTGGTTGTTGTTGTTTTTTTTTTTAGAGTCCTGTGAAGATAGGGAATCCAGTTAGAAAATTAAGAAGGAAAGGGGGAATTAGAGTCTAGGTCAAACTAAAATTGGGAAATAAAGTCTTCGACTTTATTTTGGGCAGACAGGGGAATTTGAGCCGTGAAAAACGGCTCATTTGATTATATTAAAGTCTTTCACTAATTGTTGCCAACTGCTTTTAACTTCAGGGAGGTAAAATCATGTTTTGACCCACTCTAAACACCGTGGTTCTCGGTAATTCTTAATAGCGCTCTTAGACTGTTCTGCCATCTGGTGAAATGCTAGGGAGTAGAGGCTGGTACAAGCGACCGGCAGTTGGGATCTAGTGCTCGCGACAGGAACATGTAACTTGAGTTTGAGTGTTTTGGTGGGCGTTGCTGCCGTACATCACGATGTCTGGACACGACGGCAAAGCTGGGTGAGACCTATCCATAATCTTTTCAATGTTAATAGTGATTCAAATCTAAATTTTGTGCTCACCCGTTTCGGCTATCTAAATTTCCGTTTATGAAAATATACATTAAATAATTTTTGTTGAATAAGTTATTTTTCCGGTCAAGTTTGGATCTTTTGAAATTACGCCTACACCATCTAAATTTCTTGTAATTTTGTTTTGTTCACTTCTGTTTTTCTTCAAACTAATTATATCACGTCCGTCCGTTGTGTAACTTCTATTTCACGTTCTTTGCCTTTCCGAAAACAGTAATTCAGTATTTTTCGTCAGACAACCGACATTAGCATGGTTTAGAGTGGGTTTTGTGAAGTATTTTTCAGCACAGACGCCATTTTGAGTTTTGAGATTGCCCTATGCTTTGAAGTTGTAGATAATCTAGGAACTTACTGCGGGTTTCTAATCATGGGGAATACTAGTCAGTATGTACAGGGTGTTCTCGAAGGTATTGTATTTTTGCGGCAATGAGCCTGGGTTTTAGGGGATTTTTCTAGAGACGGGTTGGTCTTCTCAAAGGGTGCATTTAGAATTATTGTGGTGTATTTCGCCCGTGCTCTAGGTTGTTGTACACAACAGAAAATATATATACAGTTTTATGCTTAGTCATCCTAAGGTTATTTCCAAGAAATAAAATGTCGTTCTTACAAAATATATATTGTCTCACAATGTTGTAACTCTAAATTTGTTAAAGCTGTTAATAAAATGGTTACAGAAAAATATCTTTCCATATACATATATTTACTTAAAAACTCCTTTTTGGGTAATTCATATTAACCTGTCCAGTGTTCATTTCGTCATAATGGGTGCCCAGTTTTTGAAGGTTAAACAGTAGCGTCACTAATTTAGCTAGAATGGTCGAACCCAGGTCTACTACACAAAATCATATGTCCTAAGCTTCCAACATACGTAACTGTCCCGAGGGGACAAATTAAGTGCTATCGCAGAGCGTAGTTAGGGTTTTTGACCCCATTTTTCTAAATTTGCGCTCTGTTTTCACTTCAGTACACTTTTCGAGAATTGCCTTTTTCAAAATGGGATTTTTTTTGCGAATTTTTAACAGCATTTCAACCACTTAGATTTTTGATCCAATGCCTAAGGTTAGGCTGGATCTGCATTTTGTACTGGCATTTTTAGTAGTTCAGTTTTTCCTGTTTTGTATTAAACATTATGATATTGGGAGAACATTAACGTACAATTTTGCTACTGGCACGTTGAGTAGTTCAGTTTTTCAAACTTGTGATAGCATTGATTTTTCAAATCTATTAAAGCATTGATTTTTTCAAATTGCTACAGCTTTACCTTTTCAAAATTTGCTAAAGCACTGATTTTTCAAATTCGCTACAGCATTGATTTTTCAAAACTACTACGGCATTGACTTTTTAAAAATTGCTAAGGCATTGATTTTTCAAAATTTACTAAAGCATTGATCTTTCAAAATTTTGCTAAAGCTTCCTTTTTTTCAAATTTTGTTACGCGAGTGATTTTTCATTGTTTAGTTCTACCCTAACTTAAAGAGAAAAAAAAAATTTTGCTACTTGTCGACTTTAAGAATTTTGGATTTTTTTTTGAATCTTTCATTAAGCCATCTTTCATGCTTCATGATAGCTGTATTATTTTGAAGTAACCTAATTACATGTTGAGTAATTTTTGGAGTTCTGGATCGTGTGGCTATTCTTATTGAGATTTAACCTCACTGATATTATACTTCTATCTTAACCACGATTTGGCATTCTTTATTGAAGTTTTGAAACTTAATTTATTGACATATTTCTGAACCCTAATAGTCATTTTCAAATTTTAATTTAAATTTTGAAACGTGATTTCATTGATATTAGATTTCTTAAACCTAAGCTTAACATAAATTCTGAAACTTAATTTTAGTGATATTAGATTTTCGAAACCTAACAGTTATTTGGTATTTTTACCTTAAATTCTGAAAATTAATTTCATTGATATTATTATTCAGAAACTTAACAGTTATTTGAGATTCCTAATTTAAAATTTTGGAATTTAATTTCATTTTGCTATTTCTGAAATCTAATAGCCATTTTCATTTTTAAATTTAAATTTTGAAAACTTGATTTCATTGATATTGGATTTCCGAAACCTAACAGTCAATTTCTACTTTAGTATTATTTCTGAAACTTAACATCATTGATATTGGTTTTCCGAAACCTAACAGTTATTTTTCAATCCTTAACTTAAATTTTGAAACTTAATTGATATTATTTTTCTGAAACCTAACTTTCATTTTTCTATTAACTTAAGGTTTGGTAATTTGATCCATCATGAGTAACCGAACATACGTACCACTTGAGTTTCTGTTGAAAGCTGATCTTCTTTATGAATTGTCAGTCCGAGGTATCACAGTGGATCCAGACGATTCCGTTCCGAACTTAACCAAGATATTGAAGGATAATTTGACTATTCCTGTCGATATTAAGAATTTGCAACATATTAAGCCACAGTTAGAGGTACCGGCCCTTATTGCGAAGACGGAAGATATTTTCGAGCAATGTCGGGAATTAGGTGAGGAAGGTGGTCTATCTCAAAAGCAGGCACAACGTTTTCAGGCAAAATTGGACCATATGTCAAATAGAATACAGGATCTGTTACAGTAAGTACACGCCAGGGAGTTAGGCCTCTGGCGATGCTGCTGAAAACAGATTATGTTTTTGCCGTAGACCTGGTCATCTGCTAAGGGATTGCCCCCGTAGGCCTCCTCGTGGGGGTTACCGGTGTTTTCAGAACGCTCGGCCGGTATCATAAAATTTAAAAACCGGTTTTAGCTGATCCTCAAAGGGAGTAGTAATAAAAGTGACTTAGCCTCTGTCCTGGATATTCTATTGAAATTTTGAAGAAGAATTAGGGTTGTTCTTTAGCTGTATTTAAAATGTTTAATATTTGGATCTGGGTTATGGCATATCGCTATTTTTGGGTAATATCATAAAACCAAAATTGGGTTTTGGCATTTTGGAAAGGGTTTGATGTAAACTATAACTGTGCTAAAGTTTACTTAATTCAATGTAGGGTTTTGCTTGGTATTTTGGGCTCCCTCTTACTTCTTGCTGGGAGGAAGGATGGATCCACGAATACGTTTTGAAGTGCTTCTGTTAATTCCTGTAAGGAGGTTGCGTTTTAAGATATTTCGGGGTGGGCAGCTCACTGGTACTTCCGGAAGCCACTGAGCTGGACGTTTCGATATTCTTTCGTTGTCGGGTTGCAGTTCGTGAAGAATTCCTTAGACGTCAATCTTTAGTTTCTTTATTTTTGGGTCCCCAAATTAAAATACCTTAGCTTTTCCATTTTGGGCTATTAGTGAAGGCCTTGAAGTAAATTTAACATGGGGTTTATTCAGATTTTAGGCTATGTTCAGGAAAGTTAGAGAACGTGATTTCATGTTCGGGAAAAAATCGGGTAATAAATATGTTCTAGATCTCAACTCACTGTTTGGGATTTGTTTTATTAAAAAAAAAAGAAAAGATAAAAAGAGGAAAGTATAAATAATTTACTCTTAATGGGGAAATTGTGCATGCCATGTATTTGTTGCACGTATACTGTGCGTATGAATTTTATTGTTGCAGTTTGGTTATGTTCTGCCCAAGGACGATGTCAGTAGGCCATCTGTTTCGGCCTCAAATGGTAACTGGATGTAGATGGGGGGACTGTTCTGCCTCTCTTTTCTCTTTGTTGGCTGACCGAGTCCTGTCTTGTGCCGGCCCATTGGTGGTTCCTGCTCCGGAGACGTCTGGAGTGAATGGTTAATGTAATTAAAATGAGAAGCACCTATGAGATGGCGCATTGCTGAGCGGCAGTGTGGGTTGCAGGAAACATGCTGTTGCCCCTGCAAGCGGAGAGACCTGAATGGAGAATGGTTGGAGCAAAATCACTAGGAGGAAGAGCCGAGTGTTGGAGGGTGGAAAATTTGGTTTATGGAACTCATGCTATGGTATGGTGAGCAGCAAAAGGTTCAAACAAAGAAATCATGCTGTCAGTAGTAGTCATGCACTTGGGCTTCGGGAAGAATCTATGCATAGTCGCTCCAGTGACAGAAAATTACAGATGGCATTAAAAAAAAAGAAAAAATCACACATCAACAGTATCATATTTGCCCAAGCAGTCATGCATTTTGGGATTAAGCTGAAGCCGACTTCAAGAGCAAGCATTTAGCAAATAGTCACCTAAGCTATTGATGTGCAGTTATGCATTGATGCAGAGGCTATCTTCCTGTGACATGCAGTAGTCCAGTTGCCATAGAAAAAAAAACCTGCTGGATGTAACTTACTGTGCAAGATCCATTACCACATAAAATGACTATGAGCTGGTAATTTAAACCATTACCTCATTCCTGTCTTTTCTAAGCTGTTTTCCATCTATTCACTGATGTTTTCTCCTATTGTCTGTGTCCCTTGGCGGCATGCCCTCCGGTATTTCCATACCTCTGCACATTGTCAATTTGGCAGTTTTGCTGTTTTGGAAGATCTGTCTGGCAGCTCCTGAGTTCTGCTGGTTCCAGTCTTTGGACGGTCGATGGTGACCGCCCATTCAGTCAAGTTGTTCCACCCTCAACTGGATTTCTCATCTCTGGCCGAAGCCTCTGGGATTCTCCGTGCTCTGCCTGGTGATGGGGATTGCTAGCTGGATGCCGCTCGACCTGGTTGGCTCCCTCTGGTATCCTGCCTGTTGGGTGCAGATTGGATGGTTCCTGCTCAAGTGGTGGTAAGGTGTGACCTCAGTTCCTGTGCGCCTGGACATGCTTTTGGTTTCTTCTCTCTTCAGTTGGTGTTTTGGTGCTTATCTCCCGCCCGGGGGGAAATAAGTGGAGTGGTTCAAGTTGGACGGAACTCTTCTAAGAAATGAGAGCGAAAGTGGAGTTCTGAAGTTGCTGTGGGGCATCGGGCAAGGCATGGAAACATTTCGGCAGTCACAAGATTAAAGATTGTGCTTTGTGTGTTTGTTTGGTTGTTGTTGTTTTTTTTTTTTAGAGTCCTGTGAAGATAGGGAATCCAGTTAGAAAATTAAGAAGGAAAGGGGGAATTAGAGTCTAGGTCAAACTAAAATTGGGAAATAAAGTCTTCGACTTTATTTTGGGCAGACAGGGGAATTTGAGCCGTGAAAAACGGCTCATTTGATTATATTAAAGTCTTTCACTAATTGTTGCCAACTGCTTTTAACTTCAGGGAGGTAAAATCATGTTTTGACCCACTCTAAACACCGTGGTTCTCGGTAATTCTTAATAGCGCTCTTAGACTGTTCTGCCATCTGGTGAAATGCTAGGGAGTAGAGGCTGGTACAAGCGACCGGCAGTTGGGATCTAGTGCTCGCGACAGGAACATGTAACTTGAGTTTGAGTGTTTTGGTGGGCGTTGCTGCCGTACATCACGATGTCTGGACACGACGGCAAAGCTGGGTGAGACCTATCCATAATCTTTTCAATGTTAATAGTGATTCAAATCTAAATTTTGTGCTCACCCGTTTCGGCTATCTAAATTTCCGTTTATGAAAATATACATTAAATAATTTTTGTTGAATAAGTTATTTTTCCGGTCAAGTTTGGATCTTTTGAAATTACGCCTACACCATCTAAATTTCTTGTAATTTTGTTTTGTTCACTTCTGTTTTTCTTCAAACTAATTATATCACGTCCGTCCGTTGTGTAACTTCTATTTCACGTTCTTTGCCTTTCCGAAAACAGTAATTCAGTATTTTTCGTCAGACAACCGACATTAGCATGGTTTAGAGTGGGTTTTGTGAAGTATTTTTCAGCACAGACGCCATTTTGAGTTTTGAGATTGCCCTATGCTTTGAAGTTGTAGATAATCTAGGAACTTACTGCGGGTTTCTAATCATGGGGAATACTAGTCAGTATGTACAGGGTGTTCTCGAAGGTATTGTATTTTTGCGGCAATGAGCCTGGGTTTTAGGGGATTTTTCTAGAGACGGGTTGGTCTTCTCAAAGGGTGCATTTAGAATTATTGTGGTGTATTTCGCCCGTGCTCTAGGTTGTTGTACACAACAGAAAATATATATACAGTTTTATGCTTAGTCATCCTAAGGTTATTTCCAAGAAATAAAATGTCGTTCTTACAAAATATATATTGTCTCACAATGTTGTAACTCTAAATTTGTTAAAGCTGTTAATAAAATGGTTACAGAAAAATATCTTTCCATATACATATATTTACTTAAAAACTCCTTTTTGGGTAATTCATATTAACCTGTCCAGTGTTCATTTCGTCATAATGGGTGCCCAGTTTTTGAAGGTTAAACAGTAGCGTCACTAATTTAGCTAGAATGGTCGAACCCAGGTCTACTACACAAAATCATATGTCCTAAGCTTCCAACATACGTAACTGTCCCGAGGGGACAAATTAAGTGCTATCGCAGAGCGTAGTTAGGGTTTTTGACCCCATTTTTCTAAATTTGCGCTCTGTTTTCACTTCAGTACACTTTTCGAGAATTGCCTTTTTCAAAATGGGATTTTTTTTGCGAATTTTTAACAGCATTTCAACCACTTAGATTTTTGATCCAATGCCTAAGGTTAGGCTGGATCTGCATTTTGTACTGGCATTTTTAGTAGTTCAGTTTTTCCTGTTTTGTATTAAACATTATGATATTGGGAGAACATTAACGTACAATTTTGCTACTGGCACGTTGAGTAGTTCAGTTTTTCAAACTTGTGATAGCATTGATTTTTCAAATCTATTAAAGCATTGATTTTTTCAAATTGCTACAGCTTTACCTTTTCAAAATTTGCTAAAGCACTGATTTTTCAAATTCGCTACAGCATTGATTTTTCAAAACTACTACGGCATTGACTTTTTAAAAATTGCTAAGGCATTGATTTTTCAAAATTTACTAAAGCATTGATCTTTCAAAATTTTGCTAAAGCTTCCTTTTTTTCAAATTTTGTTACGCGAGTGATTTTTCATTGTTTAGTTCTACCCTAACTTAAAGAGAAAAAAAAAATTTTGCTACTTGTCGACTTTAAGAATTTTGGATTTTTTTTTGAATCTTTCATTAAGCCATCTTTCATGCTTCATGATAGCTGTATTATTTTGAAGTAACCTAATTACATGTTGAGTAATTTTTGGAGTTCTGGATCGTGTGGCTATTCTTATTGAGATTTAACCTCACTGATATTATACTTCTATCTTAACCACGATTTGGCATTCTTTATTGAAGTTTTGAAACTTAATTTATTGACATATTTCTGAACCCTAATAGTCATTTTCAAATTTTAATTTAAATTTTGAAACGTGATTTCATTGATATTAGATTTCTTAAACCTAAGCTTAACATAAATTCTGAAACTTAATTTTAGTGATATTAGATTTTCGAAACCTAACAGTTATTTGGTATTTTTACCTTAAATTCTGAAAATTAATTTCATTGATATTATTATTCAGAAACTTAACAGTTATTTGAGATTCCTAATTTAAAATTTTGGAATTTAATTTCATTTTGCTATTTCTGAAATCTAATAGCCATTTTCATTTTTAAATTTAAATTTTGAAAACTTGATTTCATTGATATTGGATTTCCGAAACCTAACAGTCAATTTCTACTTTAGTATTATTTCTGAAACTTAACATCATTGATATTGGTTTTCCGAAACCTAACAGTTATTTTTCAATCCTTAACTTAAATTTTGAAACTTAATTGATATTATTTTTCTGAAACCTAACTTTCATTTTTCTATTAACTTAAGGTTTGGTAATTTGATCCATCATGAGTAACCGAACATACGTACCACTTGAGTTTCTGTTGAAAGCTGATCTTCTTTATGAATTGTCAGTCCGAGGTATCACAGTGGATCCAGACGATTCCGTTCCGAACTTAACCAAGATATTGAAGGATAATTTGACTATTCCTGTCGATATTAAGAATTTGCAACATATTAAGCCACAGTTAGAGGTACCGGCCCTTATTGCGAAGACGGAAGATATTTTCGAGCAATGTCGGGAATTAGGTGAGGAAGGTGGTCTATCTCAAAAGCAGGCACAACGTTTTCAGGCAAAATTGGACCATATGTCAAATAGAATACAGGATCTGTTACAGTAAGTACACGCCAGGGAGTTAGGCCTCTGGCGATGCTGCTGAAAACAGATTATGTTTTTGCCGTAGACCTGGTCATCTGCTAAGGGATTGCCCCCGTAGGCCTCCTCGTGGGGGTTACCGGTGTTTTCAGAACGCTCGGCCGGTATCATAAAATTTAAAAACCGGTTTTAGCTGATCCTCAAAGGGAGTAGTAATAAAAGTGACTTAGCCTCTGTCCTGGATATTCTATTGAAATTTTGAAGAAGAATTAGGGTTGTTCTTTAGCTGTATTTAAAATGTTTAATATTTGGATCTGGGTTATGGCATATCGCTATTTTTGGGTAATATCATAAAACCAAAATTGGGTTTTGGCATTTTGGAAAGGGTTTGATGTAAACTATAACTGTGCTAAAGTTTACTTAATTCAATGTAGGGTTTTGCTTGGTATTTTGGGCTCCCTCTTACTTCTTGCTGGGAGGAAGGATGGATCCACGAATACGTTTTGAAGTGCTTCTGTTAATTCCTGTAAGGAGGTTGCGTTTTAAGATATTTCGGGGTGGGCAGCTCACTGGTACTTCCGGAAGCCACTGAGCTGGACGTTTCGATATTCTTTCGTTGTCGGGTTGCAGTTCGTGAAGAATTCCTTAGACGTCAATCTTTAGTTTCTTTATTTTTGGGTCCCCAAATTAAAATACCTTAGCTTTTCCATTTTGGGCTATTAGTGAAGGCCTTGAAGTAAATTTAACATGGGATTTATTCAGATTTTAGGCTATGTTCAGGAAAGTTAGAGAACGTGATTTCATGTTCGGGAAAAAATCGGGTAATAAATATGTTCTAGATCTCAACTCACTGTTTGGGATTTGTTTTATTAAAAAAAAAAGAAAAGATAAAAAGAGGAAAGTATAAATAATTTACTCTTAATGGGGAAATTGTGCATGCCATGTATTTGTTGCACGTATACTGTGCGTATGAATTTTATTGTTGCAGTTTGGTTATGTTCTGCCCAAGGACGATGTCAGTAGGCCATCTGTTTCGGCCTCAAATGGTAACTGGATGTAGATGGGGGGACTGTTCTGCCTCTCTTTTCTCTTTGTTGGCTGACCGAGTCCTGTCTTGTGCCGGCCCATTGGTGGTTCCTGCTCCGGAGACGTCTGGAGTGAATGGTTCCTGTAATTAAAATGAGAAGCACCTATGAGATGGCGCATTGCTGAGCGGCAGTGTGGGTTGCAGAAAACATGCTGTTGCCCCTGCAAGCGGAGAGACCTGAATGGAGAATGGTTGGAGCAAAATCACTAGGAGGAAGAGCCGAGTGTTGGAGGGTGGAAAATTTGGTTTATGGAACTCATGCTATGGTATGGTGAGCAGCAAAAGGTTCAAACAAAGAAATCATGCTGTCAGTAGTAGTCATGCACTTGGGCTTCGGGAAGAATCTATGCATAGTCGCTCCAGTGACAGAAAATTACAGATGGCATTAAAAAAAAAAAAAAAATCACACATCAACAGTACCATATTTGCCCAAGCAGTCATGCATTTTGGGATTAAGCTGAAGCCGACTTCAAGAGCAAGCATTTAGCAAATAGTCACTTAAGCTATTGATGTGCAGTTATGCATTGATGCAGAGGCTATCTTCCTGTGACATGCAGTAGTCCAGTTGCCATAGAAAAAAAACCTGCTGGATGTAACTTACTGTGCAAGATCCATTACCACATAAAATGACTATGAGCTGGTAATTTAAACCATTACCTCATTCCTGTCTTTTCTAAGCTGTTTTCCATCTATTCACTGATGTTTTCTCCTATTGTCTGTGTCCCTTGGCGGCATGCCCTCCGTTATTTCCATACCTCTGCACATTGTCAATTTGGCAGTTTTGCTGTTTTGGAAGATCTGTCTGGCAGCTCCTGAGTTCTGCTGGTTCCAGTCTTTGGACGGTCGATGGTGACCGCCCATTCAGTCAAGTTGTTCCACCCTCAACTGGATTTCTCATCTCTGGCCGAAGCCTCTGGGATTCTCCGTGCTCTGCCTGGTGATGGGGATTGCTAGCTGGATGCCGCTCGACCTGGTTGGCTCCCTCTGGTATCCTGCCTGTTGGGTGCAGATTGGATGGTTCCTGCTCAAGTGGTGGTAAGGTGTGACCTCAGTTCCTGTGCGCCTGGACATGCTTTTGGTTTCTTCTCTCTTCAGTTGGTGTTTTGGTGCTTATCTCCCGCCCGGGGGGAAATAAGTGGAGTGGTTCAAGTTGGACGGAACTCTTCTAAGAAATGAGAGCGAAAGTGGAGTTCTGAAGTTGCTGTGGGGCATCGGGCAAGGCATGGAAACATTTCGGCAGTCACAAGATTAAAGATTGTGCTTTGTGTGTTTGTTTGGTTGTTGTTGTTTTTTTTTTAGAGTCCTGTGAAGATAGGGAATCCAGTTAGAAAATTAAGAAGGAAAGGGGGAATTAGAGTCTAGGTCAAACTAAAATTGGGAAATAAAGTCTTCGACTTTATTTTGGGCAGACAGGGGAGTTTGAGCCGTGAAAAACGGCTCATTTGATTATATTAAAGTCTTTCACTAATTGTTGCCAACTGCTTTTAACTTCAGGGAGGTGAAATCATGTTTTGACCCACTCTAAACACCGTGGTTCTCGGTAATTCTTAATAGCGCTCTTAGACTGTTCTGCCATCTGGTGAAATGCTAGGGAGTAGAGGCTGGTACAAGCGACCGGCAGTTGGGATCTAGTGCTCGCGACAGGAACATGTAACTTGAGTTTGAGTGTTTTGGTGGGCGTTGCTGCCGTACATCACGATGTCTGGACACGACGGCAAAGCTGGGTGAGACCTATCCATAATCTTTTCAATGTTAATAGTGATTCAAATCTAAATTTTGTGCTCACCCGTTTCGGCTATCTAAATTTCCGTTTATGAAAATATACATTAAATAATTTTTGTTGAATAAGTTATTTTTCCGGTCAAGTTTGGATCTTTTGAAATTACGCCTACACCATCTAAATTTCTTGTAATTTTGTTTTGTTCACTTCTGTTTTTCTTCAAACTAATTATATCACGTCCGTCCGTTGTGTAACTTCTATTTCACGTTCTTTGCCTTTCCGAAAACAGTAATTCAGTATTTTTCGTCAGACAACCGACATTAGCATGGTTTAGAGTGGGTTTTGTGAAGTATTTTTCAGCACAGACGCCATTTTGAGTTTTGAGATTGCCCTATGCTTTGAAGTTGTAGATAATCTAGGAACTTACTGCGGGTTTCTAATCATGGGGAATACTAGTCAGTATGTACAGGGTGTTCTCGAAAGTATTGTATTTTTGCGGCAATGAGCCTGGGTTTTAGGGGATTTTTCTAGAGACGGGTTGGTCTTCTCAAAGGGTGCATTTAGAATTATTGTGGTGTATTTCGCCCGTGCTCTAGGTTGTTGTACACAACAGAAAATATATATACAGTTTTATGCTTAGTCATCCTAAGGTTATTTCCAAGAAATAAAAGGTCGTTCTTACAAAATATATATTGTCTCACAATGTTGTAACTCTAAATTTGTTAAAGCTGTTAATAAAATGGTTACAGAAAAATATCTTTCCATATACATATATTTACTTAAAAACTCCTTTTTGGGTAATTCATATTAACCTGTCCAGTGTTCATTTCGTCATAATGGGTGCCCAGTTTTTGAAGGTTAAACAGTAGCGTCACTAATTTAGCTAGAATGGTCGAACCCAGGTCTACTACACAAAATCATATGTCCTAAGCTTCCAACATACGTAACTGTCCCGAGGGGACAAATTAAGTGCTATCGCAGAGCGTAGTTAGGGTTTTTGACCCCATTTTTCTAAATTTGCGCTCTGTTTTCACTTCAGTACACTTTTCGAGAATTGCCTTTTTCAAAATGGGATTTTTTTTTTGTGAATTTTTAACAGCATTTCAACCACTTAGATTTTTGATCCAATGCCTAAGGTTAGGCTGGATCTGCATTTTGTACTGGCATTTTTAGTAGTTCAGTTTTTCCTGTTTTGTATTAAACATTATGATATTGGGAGAACATTAACGTACAATTTTGCTACTGGCACGTTAAGTAGTTCAGTTTTTCAAACTTGTGATAGCATTGATTTTTCAAATCTATTAAAGCATTGATTTTTTCAAATTGCTACAGCTTTACCTTTTCAAAATTTGCTAAAGCACTGATTTTTCAAATTCGCTACAGCATTGATTTTTCAAAACTACTACGGCATTGACTTTTTAAAAATTGCTAAGGCATTGATTTTTCAAAATTTACTAAAGCATTGATCTTTCAAAATTTTGCTAAAGCTTCCTTTTTTTCAAATTTTGTTACGCGAGTGATTTTTCATTGTTTAGTTCTACCCTAACTTAAAGAGAAAAAAAAATTTTGCTACTTGTCGACTTTAAGAATTTTGGATTTTTTTTTGAATCTTTCATTAAGCCATCTTTCATGCTTCATGATAGCTGTATTATTTTGAAGTAACCTAATTACATCTTGAGTAATTTTTGGAGTTCTGGATCGTGTGGCTATTCTTATTGAGATTTAACCTCACTGATATTATACTTCTATCTTAACCACGATTTGGCATTCTTTATTGGAGTTTTGAAACTTAATTTATTGACATATTTCTGAACCCTAATAGTCATTTTCAAATTTTAATTTAAATTTTGAAACGTGATTTCATTGATATTAGATTTCTTAAACCAACAGTCATTTTCTATCCTTAACATAAATTCTGAAACTTAATTTTAGTGATATTAGATTTTCGAAACCTAACAGTTATTTGGTATTTTTACCTTAAATTCTGAAAATTAATTTCATTGATATTATTATTCAGAAACTTAACAGTTATTTGAGATTCCTAATTTAAAATTTTGGAATTTAATTTCATTTTGCTATTTCTGAAATCTAATAGCCATTTTCATTTTTAAATTTAAATTTTGAAAACTTGATTTCATTGATATTGGATTTCCGAAACCTAACAGTCAATTTCTACTTTAGTATTATTTCTGAAACTTAACATCATTGATATTGGTTTTCCGAAACCTAACAGTTATTTTTCAATCCTTAACTTAAATTTTGAAACTTAATTGATATTGTAAAGGTCATTCGTATGGCTGCAGTTGAGTTTGCTCCTATAAGGAAAGTAAGATTTATTCTGAAATTAAGCAGGCTTCTTATTGTATCTGTACAAAGATATTTGCATTTTGGGAAGTTAAATTTGGCCTATTCAGTGCAAGGTTTTTTCATATAGTTCCTTATACTAATCCTTTCATATTCTGCCCATGCTAATATAATTTGTATTGTGGAAGTTAAATTTGATGCTGGCCAAGTGTAAAGGTCATTCGTATGGCTGCAGTTGAGTTTGATCCTATAAGGAAAGTAAGATTTATTCTGAAATTAAGCAGGCTTCTTATTGTATCTGTACAAAGATATTTGCATTTTGGGAAGTTAAATTTGGCCTATTCAGTGCAAAGTTTATTCATATAGTTTTTTATACTAATCCTTTCATATTCTGCCCATGCTAATATAATTTGTATTGTGGAAGTTAAATTTGATGCTGGCCAAGTGTAAAGGTCATTCGTATGGCTGCAGTTGAGTTTGATCCTATAAGGAAAGTAAGATTTATTCTGAAATTAAGCAGGCTTCTTATTGTATCTGTACAAAGATATTTGCATTTTGGGAAGTTAAATTTGGCCTATTCAGTGCAAAGTTTATTCATATAGTTTTTTATACTAATCCTTTCATATTCTGCCCATGCTAATATAATTTGTATTGTGGAAGTTAAATTTGATACTGGCCAAGTGTAAAGGTCATTCGTATGGCTGCAGTTGAGTTTGCTCCTATAAGGAAAGTAAGATTTATTCTGAAATTAAGCAGGCTTCTTATTGTATCTGTACAAAGATATTTGCATTTTGGGAAGTTAAATTTGGCCTATTCAGTGCAAGGTTCATTCATATAGTTTTTTGATACTATCCTTTCATATTCTGCCCATGCTAATATAATTTGTATTGTGGAGGTTAAATTTGATACTGGCCAAGTGTAAAGGTCATTCGTATGGCTGCAGTTGAGTTTGCTCCTATAAGGAAAGTAAGATTTATTCTGAAATTAAGCAGGCTTCTTATTGTATCTGTACAAGATATTTGCATTTTGGGAAGTTAAATTTGGCCTATTCAGTGCAAGGTTTATTCATATAGTTTTTTATACTAATCTTTTCATATTCTGCCCATGCTAATATAATTTGTATTGTGGAGGTTAGGTTTGATGCTGGCCAGGTGTAAAGGTCATTCGTATGGCTGCAGTTGAGTTTGCTCCTATAAGGAAAGTAAGATTTATTCTGAAATTAAGCAGGCTTCTTATTGTATCTGTACAAAGATATTTGCATTTTGGGAAGTTAAATTTGGCCTATTCAGTGCAAGGTTTTTTCATATAGTTCCTTATACTAATCCTTTCATATTCTGCCCATGGTAATATAATTTGTATTGTGGAAGTTAAATTTGAAACTGGCCAAGTGTAAAGGTCATTCGTATGGCTGCAGTTGAGTTTGCTCCTATAAGGAAAGTAAGATTTATTCTGAAATTAAGCAGGCTTCTTATTGTATCTGTACAAGATATTTGCATTTTGGGAAGTTAAATTTGGCCTATTCAGTGCAAGGTTTTTTTTATATAGTTTTTTATACTAATCTTTTCATATTCTGCCCATGGTAATATAATTTGTATTGTGGAAGTTATATTTAATGCTGGCCAAGTGTAAAGGTCATTCGTATGGCTGTAGTTGAGTTTGCTCCTATAAGGAAAGTAAGATTTATTCTGAAATTAAGCAGGCTTCTTATTGTATCTGTACAGAGTCATTGCATTTTGGAAGTGTTTTTATATTTTGCCCGTCATTAAATTATTTGTATTTTGAAAATTAAATATAGTTCCCTTATTGAAGTGCTAGGTTATGGCAGAGTATGATAAATTTTTATATTGCCCATTCTTAGATATTTTCCTTCTGGTGAATATAACTTACTCTTCTTCTGAATCATATTTCAAATTATTTGTCAGTCACGTTGCTTTTCCAAATTGAAGTTAAAATTTAATGTTTTTGGGTATAGATTTTATCCTGTGCATATTTGGATATGTGCCCTTTATGAAAGTTATCTTGTAGTAATGCCATCTGCTTGAAAGTATGCCATATTAAACCATTGGTTGTTCGTTCTAGCTGACCTTATCAAGCCAGATTTATGAGAATATTTTTCTGATTTTTCCCCTTTTATACTCTACTGGTATTTCAATTTTGGCATATAATTAATTGAGAATATTGCATGCGATATGCTGTCGGACTTAGTAGGTTTCTCTCATAATGTTCATGTGGTGGAGATTTAGAACTCCTCTGATTATAACAATTTTACGGTAGTGACTCTTTAAAAAAGTTATTTGTATTTGGAGCTTAACATCTATTTTCTGAGAATATTAATCTGCACCTAAAAGGTATAGTGAGTTTTAGGTTAATGCGAGTTACTTTGGAGTCTCTTATATTCTATCTGATCTGAGTATTATGTATTTTCTCGAACCTGTCGTGTATATATCTGTTTCTGTCTGTGATATCTAATAAATATATATAGTCTTGTAACTTCCTTTTGCATATTATATAACTCTCTGTTGTCATGTTCTTGTGTTCTTCCTCTTCCTCCCTTGAATTTTACGCCCCAGCTCTCAAAACTTGTCTCAATATTATTTTTCTGAAACCTAACTTTCATTTTTCTATTAACTTAAGGTTTGGTAATTTGATCCATCATGAGTAACCGAACATACGTACCACTTGAGTTTCTGTTGAAAGCTGATCTTCTTTATGAATTGTCACTCCGAGGTATCACAGTGGATCCAGACGATTCCGTTCCGAACTTAACCAAGATATTGAAGGATAATTTGACTATTCCTGTCGATATTAAGAATTTGCAACATATTAAGCCACAGTTAGAGGTACCGGCCCTTATTGCGAAGACGGAAGATATTTTCGAGCAATGTCGGGAATTAGGTGAGGAAGGTGGTCTATCTCAAAAGCAGGCACAACGTTTTCAGGCAAAATTGGACCATATGTCAAATAGAATACAGGATCTGTTACAGTAAGTACACGCCAGGGAGTTAGGCCTCTGGCGATGCTGCTGAAAACAGATTATGTTTTTGCCGTAGACCTGGTCATCTGCTAAGGGATTGCCCCCGTAGGCCTCCTCGTGGGGGTTACCGGTGTTTTCAGAACGCTCGGCCGGTATCATAAAATTTAAAAACCGGGTTTAGCTGATCCTCAAAGGGAGTAGTAATAAAAGAGACTTAGCCTCTGTCCTGGATATTCTATTGAAATTTTGAAGAAGAATTAGGGTTGTTCTTTAGCTGTATTTAAAATGTTTAATATTTGGATCTGGGTTATGGCATATCGCTATTTTTGGGTAATATAATAAAACCAAAATTGGGTTTTGGCATTTTGGAAAGGGTTTGATGTAAACTATAACTGTGCTAAAGTTTACTTAATTCAATGTAGGGTTTTGCTTGGTATTTTGGGCTCCCTCTTACTTCTTGCTGGGAGGAAGGATGGATCCACGAATACGTTTTGAAGTGCTTCTGTTAATTCCTGTAAGGAGGTTGCGTTTTAAGATATTTCGGGGTGGGCAGCTCACTGGTACTTCCGGAAGCCACTGAGCTGGACGTTTCGATATTCTTTCGTTGTCGGGTTGCAGTTCGTGAAGAATTCCTTAGACGTCAATCTTTAGTTTCTTTATTTTTGGGTCCCCAAATTAAAATACCTTAGCTTTTCCATTTTGGGCTATTAGTGAAGGCCTTGAAGTAAATTTAACATGGGATTTATTCAGATTTTAGGCTATGTTCAGGAAAGTTAGAGAACGTGATTTCATGTTCGGGAAAAAATCGGGTAATAAATATGTTCTAGATCTCAACTCACTGTTTGGGATTTGTTTTATTAAAAAAAAAAAAAGAAAAGATAAAAAGAGGAAAGTATAAATAATTTACTCTTAATGGGGAAATTGTGCATGCCATGTATTTGTTGCACGTATACTGTGCGTATGAATTTTATTGTTGCAGTTTGGTTATGTTCTGCCCAAGGACGATGTCAGTAGGCCATCTGTTTCGGCCTCAAATGGTAACTGGATGTAGATGGGGGGACTGTTCTGCCTCTCTTTTCTCTTTGTTGGCTGACCGAGTCCTGTCTTGTGCCGGCCCATTGGTGGTTCCTGCTCCGGAGACGTCTGGAGTGAATGGTTCCTGTAATTAAAATGAGAAGCACCTATGAGATGGCGCATTGCTGAGCGGCAGTGTGGGTTGCAGAAAACATGCTGTTGCCCCTGCAAGCGGAGAGACCTGAATGGAAAATGGTTGGAGCAAAATCACTAGGAGGAAGAGCCGAGTGTTGGAGGGTGGAAAATTTGGTTTATGGAACTCATGCTATGGTATGGTGAGCAGCAAAAGGTTCAAACAAAGAAATCATGCTGTCAGTAGTAGTCATGCACTTGGGCTTCGGGAAGAATCTATGCATAGTCGCTCCAGTGACAGAAAATTACAGATGGCATTCAAAAAAAAAAGAAAAAAATCATACATCAACAGTATCATATTTGCCCAAGCAGTCATGCATTTTGGGATTAAGCTGAAGCCGACTTCAAGAGCAAGCATTTAGCAAATAGTCACTTAAGCTATTGATGTGCAGTTATGCATTGATGCAGAGGCTATCTTCCTGTGACATGCAGTAGTCCAGTTGCCATAGAAAAAAAACCTGCTGGATGTAACTTACTGTGCAAGATCCATTACCACATAAAATGACTATGAGCTGGTAATTTAAACCATTACCTCATTCCTGTCTTTTCTAAGCTGTTTTCCATCTATTCACTGATGTTTTCTCCTATTGTCTGTGTCCCTTGGCGGCATGCCCTCCGGTATTTCCATACCTCTGCACATTGTCAATTTGGCAGTTTTGCTGTTTTGGAAGATCTGTCTGGCAGCTCCTGAGTTCTGCTGGTTCCAGTCTTTGGACGGTCGATGGTGACCGCCCATTCAGTCAAGTTGTTCCACCCTCAACTGGATTTCTCATCTCTGGCCGAAGCCTCTGGGATTCTCCGTGCTCTGCCTGGTGATGGGGATTGCTAGCTGGATGCCGCTCGACCTGGTTGGCTCCCTCTGGTATCCTGCCTGTTGGGTGCAGATTGGATGGTTCCTGCTCAAGTGGTGGTAAGGTGTGACCTCAGTTCCTGTGCGCCTGGACATGCTTTTGGTTTCTTCTCTCTTCAGTTGGTGTTTTGGTGCTTATCTCCCGCCCGGGGGGAAATAAGTGGAGTGGTTCAAGATGGACGGAACTCTTCTAAGAAATGAGAGCGAAAGTGGAGTTCTGAAGTTGCTGTGGGGCATCGGGCAAGGCATGGAAACATTTCGGCAGTCACAAGATTAAAGATTGTGCTTTGTGTGTTTGTTTGGTTGTTTTTTTTTTTTAGAGTCCTGTGAAGATAGGGAATCCAGTTAGAAAATTAAGAAGGAAAGGGGGAATTAGAGTCTATGTCAAACTAAAATTGGGAAATAAAGTCTTCGACTTTATTTTGGGCAGACAGGGGAGTTTGAGCCGTGAAAAACGGCTCATTTGATTATATTAAAGTCTTTCACTAATTGTTGCCAACTGCTTTTAACTTCAGGGAGGTAAAATCATGTTTTGACCCACTCTAAACACCGTGGTTCTCGGTAATTCTTAATAGCGCTCTTAGACTGTTATGCCATCTGGTGAAATGCTAGGGAGTAGAGGCTGGTACAAGCGACCGGCAGTTGGGATCTAGTGCTCGCGACAGGAACATGTAACTTGAGTTTGAGTGTTTTGGTGGGCGTTGCTGCCGTACATCACGATGTCTGGACACGACGGCAAAGCTGGGTGAGACCTATCTATAATCTTTTCAATGTTAATAGTGATTCAAATCTAAATTTTGTGCTCACCCGTTTCGGCTATCTAAATTTCCGTTTCTGAAAATATACATTAAATAATTTTTGTTGAATAAGTTATTTTTCCGGTCAAGTTTGGATCTTTTGAAATTACGCCTACACCATCTAAATTTCTTGTAATTTTGCTTTGTTCACTTCTGTTTTTCTTCAAACTAATTATATCACGTCCGTCCGTTGTATAACTTCTATTTCACGTTCTTTGCCTTTCCGAAAACAGTAATTCAGTATTTTTCGTCAGACAACCGACATTAGCATGGTTTAGAGTGGGTTTTGTGAAGTATTTTTCAGCACAGACGCCATTTTGAGTTTTGAGATTGCCCTATGCTTTGAAGTTGTAGATAATCTAGGAACTTACTGCGGGTTTCTAATCATGGGGAATACTAGTCAGTATGTACAGGGTGTTCTCGAAAGTAATGTATTTTTGCGGCAATGAGCCTGGGTTTTAGGGGATTTTTCTAGAGACGGGTTGGTCTTCTCAAAGGGTGCATTTAGAATTATTGTGGTGTATTTCGCCCGTGCTCTAGGTTGTTGTACACAACAGAAAATATATATACAGTTTTATGCTTAGTCATCCCAAGGTTATTTCCAAGAAATAAAAGGTCGTTCTTACAAAATATATATTGTCTCACAATGTTGTAACTCTAAATTTGTTAATGCTGTTAATAAAATGGTTACAGAAAAATATCTTTCCATATACATATATTTACTTAAAAACTCCTTTTTGGGTAATTCATATTAACCTGTCCAGTGTTCATTTCGTCATAATGGGTGCCCAGTTTTTGAAGGTTAAACAGTAGCGTCACTAATTTAGCAAGAATGGTCGAACCCAGGTCTACTACACAAAATCATATGTCCTAAGCTTCCAACATATGTAACTGTCCCGAGGGGACAACCGGTCTTACAGATTAGGTTCAAATTCAATAGAGCACTTTTCATGGTCGTCATAAATGCGTATACCAAGTTTCATGGACATCCGATACAGCGTATTTGATTTATGCCGCCTTTCTATTAGAATCTATTAAAATAAGCACTAAATTGAGCATTACTGCGGTACCGGTGAACCGATTTGGTTCAATATCAATAGGGTTCTTCCCATAGGCATTATAAATATGTTTTCCAAGTTTCATGGAAAACCGAAAAAGCGTATTTGACTTATGGCGCGTACAGGCACACGGACGGACGGACGGACGGACAGACATTTTTCGTCCCCACACACAATCTTATAAAGTACCATACTGGCACTTAATAATTAGAAGGAACACTTCAATGATTCAAACAAATACAAAATATATCTTGCTTATCAAAACTATTATAAACTAGCTTAAAAGGCCCGGCGTCGACCGGGTTTTTATTTGTAATTTCAAATTAACTTATGAAGGACTTTCAACTTTCAAAATCTAGGGCCTTGTATAATATGTAGGTCTACATAGAACTTCAAATGAGGAAGAATGACTTATCACACTCAAACTATTCCCTCAGAAAACGCTAGATATAGCTTATTATGGCTCACAGAGGATGTCGAATGTTGCATTCCGTTGCTTCTACACACCATGCCTGGGAGGCGTTGATATAAGAAGAAACATAAATTCCGATTACATAACACTGTATTGTCTTTATGGAAATTTTTGATTTCTCACTCTCATGTTACCATAGAACCGTTTGGGAGCTGAAATAAAAAGACCAACTAATTTTAATGACGAGAATTGACAATTCTGAAACTCGCCCGATTTTAAAACAGTCCGACTAAAGATGTGAATGAAACATATGATTTGTTTTTCCTTTTGTAAGCTTAAGTAAGCTCATTGTGAGAGATAATGCATCTGTGTATGATTCATTGCGAACTAATCTTGTTTCCAGTTGAGATCATCGACTGGAAATTTCAAGGTATGGCGATACTTGGTTCATTCTTTCAAATTAGACATAATTCATTTTTCATATTTCGGCCTCAAATAGAACATAAGTATCATTGTAGTGGTATTTCCACTTGTTTCATATTACCGATGATAATTGAAGCGTTTACTTTTATAAGGGTCTAAGTGAAAAAGTGTCGGCCGCGATGGTCTGGAGGTAGCGTGCCAGCCTCTAGATCCGCAGGGCGCGGGATCAATCCTGGCCGCGGTCGATGGATTTTTCAGGACGTAAAAATCCTGGGCACGGAGTCCTCCGGGAGGGACTTTAAGCTGGGGGTCCCGTGTCGTAGATTTACGGCACAAAAAAGAACTCCATGCCTAAATTAGAGCCTCTGGACAAAATTTCTCGGCCCTTTCACGTCCAAGAAATACTTAGTTTCCAGAAGGGGGGGTTGCGAGGCGATGGGCTTACCACCTGTCCCTCTACCCTCTCTCGGAAAGTAAGCATATCAAAATTAGTATAGGTAATGAAACCTCCATTGGAGGCCCCTTCGCCCCCACCTGGGGATCATAGGGTACCAGATACAGATACAGAAGTGAAAAAGTAATGACTGTGTAGAAAACGAGATATAGACCCAGAAAAATATGTGACGGAGATAGACCCAACGCTATATCTTGGAATTTATTGCTTACGTGGCTTTCCCTGGATCTTGGATTCTTCTGAAATACATTGGTCTGGGTACATAGATCCATTTAAAATTATCAGCTGAAAAATCATGGCTTTGGCACTTAGATCCTTTTAAAACTAAAAGCTTCAATTTGTACCAATGTTAACTAATAGAAGTCTAACCGTAAGCTAAATTGACATTTATTACTCTCTGGTAATAAAGTTACTTCTTAAAACATATTGACTTTTGGCATATCGTCAACTCATTAGAATTTAAAATATGTAAAAAATAATATAATTTATAATTTGTACAAATGAATGCAGACCCCAGTTAAGCATATGGACACATCATACACATATAACTAACTAAATATATCAAGTTTACAGCATAGTGTACACGTACGGATTTGACATTGGAAAGCTGAGTAAGTTTAATTGAAAATGACTCGGATAAGAGAAGTGTTAGTTTCCTGCTTTTATTTTCAGTATATAATTATCAAAACAAAATGCAAGGTATTTATTTGTGGCTATGGAATTTCATTTTGCGTTTTCATTTAATAATCACTGCATTCAGCAGTTACCTTACTGCATCTAAAATAGTATATTAGAATGTTTGAGAGGATTTAAAACAAATACATGGATTGATTTTTTAGTAGTTGCAACTATTTTATTTCTCCACATGTAGCATACGCACATGGTTCTAAGATTTATAGACCTCCGATATAATCATCACCATTGCGTACAACACGTTCCCAGCAATATATCGTAGAAGTCTTTGGATCCTGCTGGCACTGCCTAATCTGTTGATGGTGCGAAGAGAGCGGTCGGTTGCCTGTAAAACATTATATGCATGGTGAGATCTTAAAACATACCGTTCCCCCAAGGCAGAATGTTATTGCGGAGTAGAGTAGGATTACCTCCACAGGGTCTCTGGGTTTTTACGTATATACCTTAGGAGCGAGTCTCACCGCTCGTAGAGTTCCTGGCTAGGGGAGGAAGCTGCACCCTGATTGGCTTTCCCACTCCACGTGTAGTCTGTCTCTGTGTCTGCGGCATTATCCCTCCACTCAACTACAGTGGTACAGCATGATCTTCACTCTCTGCCCAGTGGTAGCTGACTGATCTTACGCGCAGCGAATTCGCGCATCTTGGTAACGAGACGTAACGAGAAGCTCGCTGGCTGGGTTAGTCTTCAAGGCCAGAGACGTTGTGGGAGTAATCCTACTCTACTACTGTTCGTTTTCGCAAAACAATCTGCGAACAGCTCTAAAAAGAAAACGGCGACACCTCATGGATAATCCACCCATCATTCTGCAGGACGCATACAGCAGGAGCTGTGTCTAAACTGTTCAATCGCTGGGGCGGGGAGGTGCTTAATCACCCTCTGTACTCTCCAGATTTAAGTCCCTGCTACTTTCATCTAATCCTGAAGATGAAGGAGCCACTTTGCGGGATTCGCTTTCGTACGGTTAAAGATGTTCTACAGGCAGCCGACCGCTCTATTAGCACCATCAATAGATTGAGCAGTGCCAACGGGATCCAAAGACTTTCGCATCACTGGGAACATGGTGTACCAAATGGTGGTGATTACATCAAAGGTCCTTAAAACTTAGAACCCTGTACGTATGCTATGTATGCATAAATAAAATAAAACTCTTGTATTTGTTTAAAATAGAAAATAACTTTGAACTATTCCATATGTACATGAACACTGCAGTGTAGATCTCTTTGTAATTACATTTTCTACACCAGACTTGAAATTTTACTTAATTTATATTACATGGTTACATTTTATAATTTAGAAAATAATAAAATCAGGTAAACTGATGTAATAAAGAGCCAGTATGTTTTTGTTTAATCAGTTATGACTGCAATTATGAAATGCAGAATATTTTTTTTCATTGATTTCCAAGTTAAGCTCCAGATTTATTCATTAAGCAGGGCTTATGGAAGAACAAAGATCTAGTTTTTTTAATCAGATTAAAATCTTCCAGCATCAGCTGAACTGTACAGATTTGTGATATCTTGACAATCGCACACTCACAGATGTTACAATCTCGGCCACCTGGGTCAGTTTAACGGTCTAGTAGGATAAGCTCATGTAAAGCAATAGTGTTTTTGGTCACAGCTAACTGTATTTTAATACCCAAAGCCTTAAAAGTTTACAGTAAAACAATAGGTTACGTTGCCAAGATATTTGATTTTCATTTTTTTCATATAAATCCTTTCGAATACGTATATTATCATAAAATAGGCACTAAATTGAGCATTACTCCGAAACAGGTCAACCGATTTGATCCAATATCAATAGACGTCTTCCCATGGACATTATAAATGTGTATACCAAGTTTCATAAAAATCCGGTAAAGCGTATTTGAGTTACCGCGTCTTTAAAATAGACACTAAATTGCGTTTTACTCCGGTACCGGTCTACCAATTTGGTCCAAAATCAGTAGACGTCTTCCCACGGACATTATAAATACGTATACGAAGTTTCATAAATATCCGATAAAGCGTATTTGAGTTATTGAGCCTTCAAAGTAGACACTAAATTGGGTTTTACTCCTGAACCGATCAATAGATTAGGTTCAAATTGAATATGGCACTTCTCATGGACGTCATAAATTTGTATACCAAGTTTCATGGAAATCCAATACAGCGTATTTGAGTGATGGCGCCTTTCTAATATTAATATATAATTAATATATTAATATATATAATATATTAAAATAGGTACTAAATTGGGCATTACTCCGGTACCGGTGAACCGATTTGTTTCAATATCAGCAGGGTTCTTCCCATTTCATTATAAATGTGCTTTCCAAGTTTCATGAAAATCCGAAAAAGCGTATTTGCCTTATGGCGCGTACAGACACACGGACGGACGGACGGACGGACGGACAGACGGACAGACATTTTTCGTCCCACACACAATCTCATAAAGTACCATACTGGCACTTAATAAGAGTGGAATTGAATGGCAGTCTTGAAACGCAGCAGCACATTTCTCTGAATACACAATTAGGCGACGAGTATTACAATCCTGACACTGAGCATATTACTGGCAATTTCACCTTATATTCATTTGTCTTTCTACTCGTTTAACCATAAAAATCATGTCCTCAACTCTCGTGTGCTCGTTTGGGGTCTAATTATATCCAATGAGCTTTATTCTTATTTGCATTAAGTCCTATGTCTAGAAATGTTCATTTCATGATCTAGTTGTTATCTTCAACTCGGAACTTTTGTCAATATGCATCACTAATACTCTCTATCTATCTTTACAGATACTGGAACCTGCTAACAAAATCAATCTAAGCAATGGGTACAGTACCGCTTACTGCCTGCATAGCACAGCAACCAGCATCCGTGCTGAGCTTGATATCTTCAGAGCAACTTGTCAGGGACCGTAACCAGTGTTATAGGAACCAAAAAGTTAAGCAATGGCGCTAAACATGGCCCTAGCAACACATAGGTTGCACAGCCTGACAAGCTGAAGGTTATATAGCTGTTAGATTGCATAGCTAGCAGGCGAGGTATTGTTCTGGCAAGAATTCCAACTTACGGACTACCGATAGGAAGATTGGTGTGTAAGTATCAGTTCCATTAAATTTCACCTTATATTCAATTGTCTTTCTACTCGCTTAACCACAAAAATGATATCCTCAACTCTCGTGTGCTCGTTTGGGGATTAATTATATCCAATGAGCTTTATTCTTTTTTGCATTAAGTCCTATGTCTAGAAATGTTCATTTCATGATCTAGTTGTTATCTTCAACTCGGAACTTTTATATATAAGCATTCATGAGCCACAGATTATTGTCTCTGTTGGACACTACATGAGACTATTATAGGAGAAAAATTCCTCCGGCACTGGGACTTGAACCCAGGACCTTTGGCTATTCGCGCCAATGCTCTACCAACTGAGCTAAGCCGGAGCTCAATTCACAGCGCCAGATGGAACTTCTCTCCTATGACTGATTGCCCTAATGGTCTACCTCACAGACAGACAAGTTATGTCATATGCAGTACTGTGAGGCACACTAAGTAGTGATTTTTGTGACCGGGCTCCCACTGTTATTGTACAGTTAACATTCAAGACAGATATATATAAGCATTCATGAGCCACAGATTATTGTCTCTGTTGGACACTACATGAGACTATTATATATATAATATATATATCTGTCTTGAATGTTAACTGTACAATAACAGTGGGAGCCCGGTCACAAAAATCACTACTTAGTGTGCCTCACAGTACTGCATATGACATAACTTGTCTGTCTGTGAGGTAGACCATTAGGGCAATCAGTCATAGGAGAGAAGTTCCATCTGGCGCTGTGAATTGAGCTCCGGCTTAGCTCAGTTGGTAGAGCATTGGCGCGAATAGCCAAAGGTCCTGGGTTCAAGTCCCAGTGCCGGAGGAATTTTTCTCCTATAATAGTCTCATGTAGTGTCCAACAGAAACAATAATCTGTGGCTCATGAATGCTTATATATATCTGTCTTGAATGTTAACTGTACAATAACAGTGGGAGCCCGGTCACAAAAATCACTACTTAGTGTGCCTCACAGTACTGCATATGACATAACTTGTCTGTCTGTGAGGTAGACCATTAGGGCAATCAGTCATAGGAGAGAAGTTCCATCTGGCGCTGTGAATTGAGCTCCGGCTTAGCTCAGTTGGTAGAGCATTGGCGCGAATAGCCAAAGGTCCTGGGTTCAAGTCCCAGTGCCGGAGGAATTTTTCTCCTATAATAGTCTCATGTAGTGTCCAACAGAAACAATAATCTGTGGCTCATGAATGCTTATATATATCTGTCTTGAATGTTAACTGTACAATAACAGTGGGAGCCCGGTCACAAAAATCACTACTTAGTGTGCCTAACAGTACTGCATATGACATAACTTGTCTGTCTGTGAGGTAGACCATTAGGGCAATCAGTCATAGGAGAGAAGTTCCATCTGGCGCTGTGAATTGAGCTCCGGCTTAGCTCAGTTGGTAGAGCATTGGCGCGAATAGCCAAAGGTCCTGGGTTCAAGTCCCAGTGCCGGAGGAATTTTTCTCCTATAATAGTCTCGGAACTTTTGTCAATAAGCATCACTAATACTCTCTTTTCAGATACTGGAACCTGCTAAAAAAATCAATCTATGGAATGGGTACAGTACCGCTTACTGCCTGCATAGCACAGCAACCAGCATCCGTGCTGAGCTTGATATCTTCAGAGCAACTTGTCAGGGACCGTAACCAGTGTTATAGGAACCAAAACGTTAAGCAATGGCGCTAAACATGGCCCTAGCAACACAAAGGTTGCACAGCCTGACAAGCTGAAGGTTATATAGCTGTTAGATTGCATAGCTAGCAGGCGGGGTGTTGTTTTAGCAAGAATTCTATCGTACGGACTACTGATAAGAAGATTGGTGTGTAAGTATCAGTTCCATTAAATTTCACCTTATATTCATTTGTCTTTCCACTCGCTTAACCATAAAAATCATGTCCTCAACTCTCGTGTGCTCGTTTGGGGATTAATTATATCCAATGAGCTTTATTCTTATTTGCATTAAGTCCTATGTCTAGAATTGTTCATTTCATGATCTAGTTGCTATCTTCAACTCGGAACTTTTGTCAATATGCATCACTGATACTCTCTATCTATCTTTAAAGATACTGGAACCTGCTAACAAAATCAATCTAAAGAATGGGTACAGTACCGCTTACTGCCTGCATAGCACAGCAACCAGCATCCGTGCTGAGCTTGATATCTTCAGAGCAACTTGTCACGGACCGTAACCAGTGTTATAGAAACCAAAAAGTTAAGCAATGGCGCTAAACATGGCCCTAGCAACACATAGGTTGCACAGCCTGACAAGCTGAAGGTTATATAGCTGTTAGATTGCATAGCTAGCAGGCGAGGTGTTGTTTTAGCAAGAATTCTATCGTACGGACTACTGATAAGAAGATTGGTGTGTAAGTATCAGTTCCATTAAATTTCACCTTATATTCATTTGTCTTTCTACTCGCTTAACCATAAAAATGATATCCTTAATTCTCGTGTGCTCGTTTGGGGATTAATTATATCGAATGAGCTTTATTCTTTTTTGCATTAAGTCCTATGTCTAGAAATGTTCATTTCATGATCTAGTTGTTATCTTCAACTCGGAACTTTTGTCAATATGCATCACTAATAGTCTCTTTACAGATGGCGCCAAACATGGCCCTAGCAACACATAGGTTGCACAGCCTGACAAGCTGAAGGTTATATAGCTGTTAGATTGCATAGCTAGCAGGCGAGGTGTTGTTTTAGCAAGAATTCTATCGTACGGACTACTGATAAGAAGATTGGTGTGTAAGTATCAGTTCCATTAAATTTCACATTATATTCTTTTGTCTTTCTACTCGCTTAACCATAAAAATGATATCCTCAACTCTCGTGTGCTCGTTTGGGGAATAATTATATCCAATGAGCTTTATTCTTATTTGCATTAAGTCCTATGTCTAGAAATGTTCATTTCATGATCTAGTTGTTATCTTCAACTCGGAACTTTTGTCAATATGCATCACTAATACTCTCTATCTATCTTTACAGATAGCCTACTGGAACCTGCTAACAAAATCAATCTAAGGAATGTTTACAGTACCGCTTACTCCCTGCATAGTACAGCAACCAGCATCCGTGCTGAGCTTGATATCTTCAGAGCAACTTGTCAGGGACCGTAACAAGTGTTATAGGAACCAAAAAGTTAAGCAATGGCGCTAAACATGGCCCTAGCAACACATAGGTTGCACAGCCTGACAAGCTGAAGCTTATATAGCTGTTAGATTGCATAGCTAGCAGGCGAGTTATTGTTCTGGCAAGAATTCCAACTTACGGACTACCGATAGGAAGATTGGTGTGTAAGTATCAGTTCCATTAAATTTCACCTTATATTCATTTCTCTTTCTACTCGCTTAACCATAAAAATGATATCCTCAACTCTCGTGTGCTCGTTTGGGGATTAATTATATCGAATGAGCTTTATTCTTTTTTGCATTAAGTCCTATGTCTAGAAATGTTCATTTTATGATCTAGTTGTTATCTTCAACTCGAAACTTTTGTCAATATGCATCACTAATAGTCTCTTTACAGATGGCGCTAAACATGGCCCTAGCAACACATAGGTTGCACAGCCTGACAAGCTGAAGGTTATATAGCTGTTAGATTGCATAGCTAGCAGGCGAGGTGTTGTTTTAGCAAGAATTCTATAGTACGGACTACTGATAAGAAGATTGGTGTGTAAGTATCAGTTCAATTAAATTTCACCTTATATTCATTAGTCTTTCCACTCGCTTAACCATAAAAATCATGTCCTCAACTCTCGTGTGCTCGTTTGGGGATTAATTATATCCAATGAGCTTTATTCTTTTTTGCATTAAGATCTATGTCTAGAAATGTTCATTTCATGATCTAGTTGTTATCTTCAACTCGGAACTTTTGTCAATATGCATCACTAATACTCTCTATCTATCTTTACAGATACTGGAACCTGCTAACAAAATCAATCTAAGGAATGGGTACAGTACCGCTTACTCCCTGCATAGCACAGCAACCAGCATCCGTGCTGAGCTTGATATCTTCAGAGCAACTTGTCAGGGACCGTAACCAGTGTTATAGGAACCAAAAAGTTAAGCAATGGCGCTAAACATGGCCCTAGCAACACGTAGGTTGCACAGCCTGACAATTTGAAGGTTATATAGCTGTTAGATTGCATAGCTAGCAGGCGAGGTGTTGTTTTAGCAAGAATTCTATCGTACGGACTACTGATAAGAAGATTGGTGTGTAAGTATCAGTTCCATTAAATTTCACCTTATATTCATTTGTCTTTCCACTCGCTTAACCATAAAAATCATGTCCTCAGCTCTCGTGTGCTCGTTTGGGGATTAATTGTATCAAACGAGCTTTATTCTTATTTGCATTAAGTCCTATGTCTAGAAATGTTCATTTCATGATCTAGTTGTTATCTTCAACTCGGAACTTTTGTCAATATGCATCACTAATACTCTCTATCTCTCTTTACAGATACTGGAACCTGCTAACAAAATCAATCTAAGGAATGGGTACAGTACCGCTTACTGCCTGCATAGCACAGCAACCAGCATCCGTGCTGAGCTTGATATCTTCAGAGCAACTTGTCAGGGACCGTAACCAGTGTTATAGGAACCAAAAAGTTAAGCAATGGCGCTAAACATGGCCCTAGCAACACATAGGCTGCACAGCCTGACAAGCTGAAGGTTATACAGCTGTTAGATTGCATAGCTAGCAGGCGAAGTGTTGTTTTAGCAAGAATTCTATCGTACGGACTACTGATAAGAAGATTGATGTGTAAGTATCAGTTCCATTGAATTTCACCTTATATTCATTTGTCTTTCTACTCGCTTAACCATAAAAATCATGTCCTCAACTCTCGTGTGCTCGTTTGGGGATTAATTATATCCAATGAGCTTTATTCTTATTTGCATTAAGTCCTATGTCTAGAAATGTTCATTTCATGATCTAGTTGTTATCTTCAACTCGGAACTTTAGTCAATATGCATCACTAATACTCTCTGTCCATCTTTACAGATACTGGAACCTGCTAACAAAATTAATCTAAGGAATGGGTACAGTACCGCTTACTGCCTGCATAGCACAGCAACCAGCATCCGTGCTGAGCTTGATATCTTCAGAGCAACTTGTCAGGGACCGTAACCAGTGTTATAGGAACCAAAAAGTTAATCAATGGCGCTAAACATGGCCCTAGCAACACATAGGTTGCACAGCCTGACAAGCTAAAGGTTATATAGCTGTTAGATTGCATAGCTAGCAGGCGAGGTATTGTTCTGGCAAGAATTCCAACTTACGGACTATCGATAGGAAGATTGGTGTGTAAGTATCAGTTCCATTAAATTTCACCTTATATTCATTTGTCTTTCTACTCGCTTAACCATAAAAATGATATCCTTAACTCTCGTGTGCTCGCTTGGGGATTAATTATATCCAATGAGCTTTATTCTTTTTTGCATTAAGTCCTATGTCTAGAAATGTTCATTTCATGATCTAGTTGTTATCTTCAACTCGGAACTTTTGTCAATATGCATCACTATTACTCTCTTTACAGATACTGGAACCTGCTAACAAAATCAATCTAAGGAATGGGTACAGTGCCGCTTACTGTCTGCATAGCACAGCAACCAGCATCCGTGCTGAGCTTGATATCTTGAGAGCAACTTGTCAGGGACCGTAACCAGTGTTATAGGAACCAAAAAGTTAATCAATGGCGCTAAACATGGCCCTAGCAACACATAGGTTGCAGAGCCTGACAAGCTGAAGGTTATATAGCTGTTAGATTGCATAGCTAGGAGGCGAGGTGTTGTTTTAGCAAGAATTCTATCGTACGGACTACTGGTAAGAAGATTGGTGTGTAAGTATCAGTTCCATTAAATTTCACCTTATTCATTTGTCTTTCTACTCGCTTAACCATAAAAATGATATCCTCAACTCTTGTGTGCTCGTTTGGGGATTAATTATCTCCAATGAGCTTTATTCTTATTTGCATTAAGTCCTATGTCTAGAAATGTTAATTTCATGATCTAGTTGTTATCTTCAACTCAGAACTTTTGTCAATATGCATCACTAATACTCTCTGGGTGGCGTGCACCAAACTCATGCCATTTACTCTTTTAGTAAACCTTACTTCTTTAGTTCTAACTACTTTAGTAAGCTACTCTTTTAGTAACCGTACTCTTTTAGTAAGGACGGCGTGCACCAACCAGGAGTAAACTAAACTCGGCGACCTTCAACCTAGAGCAATGTACAAAAGAAGTAATTATTTTATTTACTCCCAGAGTAAATGAACTTACTCCACAAGTGGTGGAGATCACCAACACGGAGTACGTTACTAACGTAGTAAGTTGTGGAGTAAATAAGGCCAATATTTACTCCTACTCAGGGGGTGGAGTAAAGTTGTGTAGTAAGTGTGTTCTGTGGCATTTGCGTGAGTTATGAGTTACATATCACATTAAATGGATTACATAGTTCAAACTGAGGATAAGTTATTGAGATGAAGAAGGTGGTATACCAAAAATGAAAGTTGTGGCAGGTGATTTAATAAATATTAAGCGAACCTAGTAGGGCATTTAATAACGTAAATAATTAAGCTCATAAATCCTTACATGAAATTTTGGCGTTTGTAAGAAACAATGTCAGATTCTCACTACATCCATGTGATTTCAGCCAGTCAAATGTGGAAATATCATTGCGGAGAGTGATCCAACTAGGAAGACGTCCACCAAAGGTGCGGGGAGAGTGAGTGGAAGGGACGTTTGTATTGCACGGTACAAGGAGCGCATGTGCTCTCAAATATCTTCCTAGCTGGATCGGCCTTTAGATGCTGCAGTTCTCCCTAACTTTGGGTTAGAAAACGACGATGTATTTCAAGCTAATCCTATGAATACAGATATCGGCGAGGTATAGTATATCCCAATAAATGAAAGCCTCCGTTCTTGGAGCTACCCAGAAAACACTTCCCCCTGCTACTTAACCATAGAGATTACTGAACAATAGGTGATTCTCATTGTTAAACGATTTAATGTAATTAGGCCCTATTGTAAATTAATTTTATTACATTACACTTCTATAGCTTAACTTAAAGCACAACATTGCGAATACCAGAATTATAATAATAATTATAAGAGCTAAAAGTTCAATAGTTGCACCCGCAGTGTTAATGAATAATATGTCCTTTTTTCTGACCCAGGTGTAAAAATGTCCAAACAGGCCACATCGGAAGAAAATTTGACTGACTCTGGGATTAGCGTACATTGAGAAGGGGACACATTGTAAAACCATTCCTTAAAGACTCCCCAAGTCTCGAATGGTGGAGTGAGACGAGACTTTCATGTTTGGGAATAAACTATAGCAGATGCTGCAGGTCTATAGTATGCTGCTAACTATTTTAAATAACCCTGTGGACAGGAAAGTGAGAAGCATTATAAACTATATAGAAAAAAAATGCCAACATGAGTGCCGAAAGAAAATTTTAAGGAGGTTGAAGCTGCACAGGATCTAGAGAAGTAGTCACTGAAATTATTTTTAAACACACAACCATCTACATAATTATTATTGGAGTTCATAGCTTCCGAAATATTGTACCGCCATTTTTTGTTTAAATATTACATTTCTCAGTGGTAATATTATTATTAATATAAGGTAATTTGAAAAAGGACAGAAACATAATGCCCCTTATTAGTTTTGTTATCCTTTTTTCCCCCTCTTTTTCATGATTTTTGTAATACTTCTTATTAATATTGTTAAACAGTTAATAAGTATTAATAATTCATTATAGTGAGATTTATGATAAACAACTGTAGAATAATTGATTTATCGTTTTTGGGGAAGAATATGTAACTTTAGGAAGTATAAATATTTTAATATATTTTAGAACTTTATTATTATTATGAGAGAAATAATTATAATATTGACAGTGAATCAATTATGAAAATCAACTGGAAATTCCAATTGTTTGCATTATAATAAGGAAATAGTTTGCACAAAAATTGTAATCACAGTACCCTAACGTAGGCTACTAAACTGAAAATATTCAATTGAAGGAATGAAATTAGTAATGAATAAAACATTACTATTAGACCTATTTTAAAACATGAAGATTGTCATTAGTAATATTTGGAACAACCGAAATTCATATTCATTGTTTCAGCGAACCTTTCCTTTTCATTATCTGGCACTAGAATAATACTGGCAATTCAAATGCACGTGTTTTGCTGCGCTGCACTAACGTTTCTGCTCTGTTCTGCGCAGAATTCGACTACTTCTTTAGTAAAAATCGTTTACTACTTTAGTTACAACTAAAGAAGTAACTATCAATTGAGCTCTCCAACACCAACTAAAAGAGTAAGTTACTAAAAGAGAAGCACTAAAGTAGTACATCTAAGACGGGAACCTAACGCAACAAAAACCGGTTTGTCTGTCTCACTCTGGCACATTACTCGTATGACTTAAAGAGTGAGACAGATGTACTGGTTCTTGTATACTCCAGGTCTCCGTCTTAAATTTACTAGTTTAGTTTGGTTTACTCCTGGATGGTGCACGCCACCTTCTATCTATCTTTACAGATACTGGAACCTGCTAACAATATGAATCTAAGGAATGGGTACAGTACCGCTTACTGCCTGCATAGCACAGCAACCAGCATCCGTGATGAGCTTGATATCTTCAGAGCAACTTGTCAGAGACCGTAACCAGTGTTATAGAAAAAAAAAGTTAAGCAATGGCGCTAAACATGGCCCTAGCAACACATAGGTTGCACAGCCTGACAAGCTGAAGGTTATATAGCTGTTAGATTGCATAGCTAGCATGAACAGGCGTTCGTTTTGGTTTGGTTTGGATGGTTTTAATAAGGAAGCGTTTCAGGAAAACACCCAATCTGCTCAACAATTTTATAGAATTCCAAAGTATAACAAATACAACAATACATGGGTCAGATAACAATTAAATCCAAAATTCAGTTGAAGAAATCACAACCCAAGAAATATCACAGATTTACAGTTAACATATACCCTGAGTTCCAGGGGTTCCAAAGATAGCAAAATCAGCACTCAGGCCTAAAACACCTACAGCCATGCTTAAAATACACACTAACAATGACTACCTAGTCAATATAGGGTAATATGATTAATGCCATCTTCACAACGAGGAATAATAATCTACCAAGGTTAAGTTGCCGGGCGATAGAAGGTCCAGAACTTAATTCTCCAAAATGAAAATAGCAGCAGTTATACTCAACAAGAGGGTGTAATATCCACTCAGCATAAGCAGAGCTTATAGTGCCAAACTAATTCAAACATTAATCTGATAAAGGTTAAGTTCCTAAGCTGCAATCTATTTCATATTATATTTGGCAATTCACGACAATAGAAAAATTCACCTAATGATGGCTATGCAAGTTTTACCCAACACACTAGTGTATAATGTTGAATAATTTCCAAACATTAATCTAATAAGGTTATGTTGCTAGGCTGCAATCTTTTTAATATTATATTTGGCCATACCCACAATAGAAAAATTTACCTAATGAGGGCTATGCAAGATTTACACAACATAATAGTGTATAATGTTAAATAATTTCCAAACATTAATCCAATAAGGTTATGTTGCTAGGCTGCAATCTGTTTAATATTATATTTGGCCATACACAACAATAGAAAAATTTACCTAATGAGGGCTATGCAAGATTTACACAACATAATCGTGTATAATGTTAAATAATTTCCAAACATTAATCCAATAAGGTTATGTTGCTAGGCTGCAATCTGTTTAATATTATATTTGGCCATACACAACAATAGAAAAATTCACCTAATGAGGGCTATGCAAATTTTACACAACATAATAGCGTATAATGTTGAATATTTTCCAAACATTAATCTGACAAGGTTAAGTTGCTAGGCTGCAATCTGTTTAATATTATATTTGGCCATGCACAACAATAGAAAAATTTACCTAATGAGGGCTATGCAAGTTTTACACAACATAATAGTGTATAATGTTGAATAATTTCCAAACATTAATCTAATAAGGTTATGTTGCTAGGCTGCAATCTATTTAATATTATATTTGGCCATACACAACAATAGAAAAATTTACCTAATGAGGGCTATGCAAGTTTTACACAACATAATAGTGTATAATGTTGAATAATTTCCAAACATTGATCTAATAAGGTTATGTTGCTAGGCTGCAATCTATTTAATATTATGTTTGGCCATTCACAACCATAGAAAAATTCACCTAATGAGGGCTATGCAAGTTTTACACAACATAATAGTTTATAATGTTAAATAATTTCCAAACATTAATCCAATAAGGTTATGTTGCTAGGCTGCAATCTATTTAATATTATGTTTGGCCATTCACAACCATAGAAAAATTCACCTAATGAGGGCTATGCAAATTTTACACAACATAATAGTGTGTAATGTTAAATAATTTCCAAACATTAATCCAATAAGGTTAGGCTGCTAGGCTGCAATCTGTTTAATATTATATTTGGCCCTACACAACAATAGAAAAATTTACCTAATGAGGGCTATGCAAGTTTTACACAACATACGCAAATTTGTACTAGAAGGTACTGGAATGCCAGAGTCTACGTCACAAGTTCTGGAACTAGAGCGTGTCACTAACCCC
The DNA here is from genome assembly GCA_964059195.1 of Ectobius pallidus. Lineage (NCBI taxonomy): Eukaryota > Metazoa > Arthropoda > Insecta > Blattodea > Ectobiidae > Ectobius > Ectobius pallidus. Next base: position 16,448,356 of record CAXKWD010000006.1, read on the forward strand.
AAAATGGCCATAATATGAATTCATGCTTAGCTCAGCTCGGCGATTACATCAGTATCGCACTAATCTTTAACATACCGGAGAGGAAATGTCTACAATACCTGTGGTTAAATACATAATTAAAAACCTTCCCTCACTCGGAAACGTTCCTCTAACCTTGGCCTGACCTTTAACAAGATGGCCGCTCACCCTGCTACAATACTACCTTTCCAGTAAGAAACTTTAAGGATGTGCTTACAACATTGTGGATAACCCTCAACAGTATATAAGTGGATAACTTAACAAAAATTATTCTGGCATTATATGGCCTTCTCGAATATCCATTCCCAACTCAACCTCTACGTAATGAACTTGAAATATGACACATCAAACAATTACAACTGGCTTTGGTATTACTTTGAATTTTAAGTTTTGATTCCGAAACACATAAGTTAGTGAAGCTAACATTTTATGCAATTATTCTCACTCTCGGAACACATACCTGGCAGCAGACCCAGCGAGACGAGGACAACACACTCCACACAACCGAAGTTCAGACAAGCTACACGGGTTCTGATCTGCACACCGCCAGCACATTCGCGGCATGGTTGCCAGCGCCACGCGCATGCGCAAGAAGGAGGAAAAAGAGAATCAAGAGTTAACTGGCACGCTCTCTATACGTAACTTCAGTAAATTCATAACAAAATGCTTCAGTCTCCCCCTTGCAAAAAAAGAAAGTGAAAGGAGGATGCCAAAAAAAATAATCGTAGAAGTTGAATTAGAATTACAAACACCGAGGTTACCCAAACAAACACACATAGTCCAGAACAAAAACAAATAACGTAAAAATACAACACAATGATAACACACACTTTAAATTTGTGTATAGCAAATAATGTTAGTCTGAATCTTGAATTGAAAAGTCTTTCAAGGAGTGCACCCCGTTTTTTTTTTTTATTAATATATGACTAACAGTGACTAATACCAAGATCACCAATTAAATACCCACATTTAAACCGTAATCAAATTCCTTCTAGAGGGTTTATGACACAAAATTCCACTATGCCTAGAAACACTATACATTTTGTGAGCGAAGATAATGGTTAGACTTACTCACTGTGAAATGGAAAATAGACAAATTAATTACTATAATCTTGAATAAATTCGAAAATGTCTATGGAATAAGTTCAATTTTTACTTCTGAAACTCAATAACATACAGTTCCATGATAGATTATAAGGGACCATGGTTTGTTACACATGGGAACTTAATTATTCTCTTCTTCAACGATTTGCTTAATATGGGATGACGCACAAGAGCCAGAGAACAGGATAAGGGTGAGAGCACATATCACCATAAGGGGACTTACCACATTCAGCAAATAACACATGGTCAAAGCAATACTCTCACCACAACACACGCATCTTCAATAGAGATGACGAAGGTAGATGTCGCTGAATATCAGTTCCCAGGAGACGAAGAAACGCTACAAGGAGTGGCTCCGGCCACCCATTCAGGTGACAAGACAAACTGGGGCTATAGTCCCCATGAGCCAGACCAACAGGAAGGACCGTGCAGGCCTACACGACTCAACCAGGAGCACAGGAACAGCACGCCGGCATCCATGGCACAAGCAATCACAGCAACAGGAAGATGAAGAAATCCATAGGCCTCAAGGCATCACATCCATAATCGCCTTTAGGCATAAAATACAGGACAAGTCAGGAAGTAGGACCGAGCTCAAGTCCAATACTCGCCAACAGGAAGTTGTGAAGTCGACTTCAGAGATAATAGAGTATAAGATGAGATAAGTTCAGGAAGTTGTCGTCTATTACTTCTTCTATTAGTTAACATGATATTTCATGCTTCAGGAACCAGTAGAATGTGGCTACATATTATTCATGAATGTAGAGTGTTTTTCTTCAGCACGTACTCGTGCATAACTTCTTCTTTGACTAAATATGAGTATCATTCTCCCGGAAGAGTCATCTGTGACTACTTCATCGGGTAATATAATGTCTTTCCCCTTTTTTTTTTTTTTTTGAAGGAATCATGTGAGATACTTATTATAGGGAATACTGTGAACTTGGACTAGAACCCAAATGTCCCTTTGTATGTAGGACATGAAGAACAGGAAATGCAGAGCACGCCACCCCAATCCCACCGGAATCCAACCGCGAGGCGTGTAACGAGAGGAGAAAAATTAGCATCACTAAATTTAATACATTTATGCGTTTCGGAATCAAAAAAATCGACATTATACTAACCTATTTAATAAAATACACTAATAAATACCAAGCCATAAGAACATACAATAAGTTAATGTGCTTATAACATGCACACACACAACATATAATCTATATACAATTCACTAAATAACCACAAGTATTAATATGAATTAACTCATCCTTACATAACAGATCCCACGACAAGACAGGGTGAAAGACCATTTTGAAGCAAAGAATACAAAATATAAAAGACACAAGATAAATACAAGTAATGTTGGCAGAGAATTATAAACCTCCCACCAGGGACAAAAGAAATACAATGCTTAACCCACCCACACTTTATCTCAACAAGCAGGAGCTATTTCCAGGTGGACGGTTCTGTAAAGTCTAATCCACTCCTTTCCGCCCTTCTAATAGCTATGCTGCGCCTAGTAGAGAAGTAGAGGAGCTAATAGGGGACATTCTTGTTTAACGAAAGAATGAAGCTAGGAAATCAAAGCAAGTAAGATTTAGAATAACAGACATCAGAACTTAAGAGTTCCAACCCGCACGAACAACAGCTTAGAAGGTTGACAAGAATAATAGTACATACAACTGTAGACGCACTAATGACACATGGACCCTCCCACCAGGAACAAAAGAAGAAACACAACCAGAGAAGCAAGATCGGAGAGCAACCGCTACCACTGAACAGGCGTTCGTTTTGGTTTGGTTTGGATGGTTTTAATAAGGATGCGTTTCAGGAAAACACCCAATCTGCTCAACAATTTTATAGAATTCCAAAGTATAACAAATACAACAATACATGGGTCAGATAACAATTAAATCCAAAATTCAGTTGAAGAAATCACAACCCAAGAAATATCACAGATTTACAGTTAACATATACCCTGAGTTCCAGGAGTTCCAAAGATAGCAAATTCAGCACTCAGGCCTAAAACACCTACAGCCATGCTTAAAATACACACTAACAATGACTACCTAGTCAATATAGGGTAATATGATTAATGCCATCTTCACAACGAGGAATAATAATCTACCAAGTTAAGTTGCCGGGCGATAGAAGGTCCAGAACTTAATTCTCCAAAATGAAAATAGCAGCAGTTATACTCAACAAGAGGGTGTAATATTTCTACTCAGCATAAGCAGAGCTTATAGTGCCAAACTAATTCAAACATTAATCTGATAAAGGTTAAGTACCTAAGCTGCAATCTATTTCATATTATATTTGGCAATTCACGACAATAGAAAAATTCACCTAATGATGGCTATGCAAGTTTTACCCAACACACTAGTGTATAATGTTGAATAATTTCCAAACATTAATCTAATAAGGTTATGTTGCTAGGCTGCAATCTTTTTAATATTATATTTGGCCATACCCACAATAGAAAAATTTACCTAATGAGGGCTATGCAAGATTTACACAACATAATAGTGTATAATGTTAAATAATTTCCAAACATTAATCCAATAAGGTTATGTTGCTAGGCTGCAATCTGTTTAATATTATATTTGGCCATACACAACAATAGAAAAATTTACCTAATGAGGGCTATGCAAGATTTACACAACATAATCGTGTATAATGTTAAATAATTTCCAAACATTAATCCAATAAGGTTATGTTGCTAGGCTGCAATCTGTTTAATATTATATTTGGCCATACACAACAATAGAAAAATTCACCTAATGAGGGCTATGCAAATTTTACACAACATAATAGCGTATAATGTTGAATATTTTCCAAACATTAATCTGACAAGGTTAAGTTGCTAGGCTGCAATCTGTTTAATATTATATTTGGCCATGCACAACAATAGAAAAATTTACCTAATGAGGGCTATGCAAGTTTTATACAACATAATAGTGTATAATGTTGAATAATTTCCAAACATTAATCTAATAAGGTTATGTTGCTAGGCTGCAATCTATTTAATATTATATTTGGCCATACACAACAATAGAAAAATTTACCTAATGAGGGCTATGCAAGTTTTACACAACATAATAGTGTATAATGTTGAATAATTTCCAAACATTGATCTAATAAGGTTATGTTGCTAGGCTGCAATCTATTTAATATTATGTTTGGCCATTCACAACCATAAAAAAATTCACCTAATGAGGGCTATGCAAGTTTTACACAACATAATAGTGTATAATGTTAAATAATTTCCAAACATTAATCCAATAAGGTTATGTTGCTAGGCTGCAATCTATTTAATATTATGTTTGGCCATTCACAACCATAGAAAAATTCACCTAATGAGGGCTATGCAAATTTTACAAAACATACTAGTGTGTAATGTTAAATAATTTCCAAACATTAATCCAATAAGGTTATGTTGCTAGGCTGCAATCTGTTTAATATTATATTTGGCCCTACACAACAATAGAAAAATTTACCTAATGAGGGCTATGCAAGTTTTACACAACATACGCAAATTTGTACTAGAAGGTACTGGAATGCCAGAGTCTACGTCACAAGTTCTGGAACTAGAGCGTGTCACTAACCCCAAAATGGCCATAATATGAATTCATGCTTAGCTCAGCTCGGCGATTACATCAGTATCGCACTAATCTTTAACATACCGGAGAGGAAATGTCTACAATACCTGTGGTTAAATACATAATTAAAAACCTTCCCTCACTCGGAAACGTTCCTCTAACCTTGGCCTGACCTTTAACAAGATGGCCGCTCACCCTGCTACAATACTACCTTTCCAGTAAGAACCTTTAAGGATGTGCTTACAACATTGTGGATAACCCTCAACAGTATATAAGTGGATAACTTAACAAAAATTATTCTGGCATTATATGGCCTTCTCGAATATCCATTCCCAATTCAACCTCTACGTAATGAACTTGAAATATGACACATCAAACAATTACAACTGGCTTTGGTATTACTTTGAATTTTAAGTTTTGATTCCGAAACACATAAGTTAGTGAAGCTAACATTTTATGCAATTATTCTCACTCTCGGAACACATACCTGGCAGCAGACCCAGCGAGACGAGGACAACACACTCCACACAACCGAAGTTCAGACAAGCTACACGGGTTCTGATCTGCACACCGCCAGCACATTCGCGGCATGGTTGCCAGCGCCACGCGCATGCGCAAGAAGGAGGAAAAAGAGAATCAAGAGTTAACTGGCACGCTCTCTATACGTAACTTCAGTAAATTCATAACAAAATGCTTCAAGCAGGCGAGGTGTTGTTTTAGCAAGAATTATATCGTACGGACTACTGATAAGAAGATTGATGTGTAAGTATCAGTTCCATTAAATTTCACCTTACATTCATTTGTCTTTCTACTCGCTTAACCATAAAAATCATGTCCTCAACTCTCGTGTGCTCGTTTGGGGATTAATTATATCCAATGAGCTTTATTCTTATTTGCATTAAGTCCTATGTCTAGAAATGTTCATTTCATGATCTAGTTGTTATCTTCAACTCGGAACTTTTGTCAATATGCATCACTAATACTCTCTTTACAGATACTGGAACCTGCTAACAAAATCAATCTAAGGAATGGGTACAGTACCGCTTACTGCCTGCATAGCACAGCAACCAGCAACCGTGCTGAGCTTGATATCTTCAGAGCAACTTGTCAGGGACCGTAACCAGTGTTATAGGAACCAAAAAGTTAAGCAATGGCGCTAAACATGGCCCTAGCAACATATAGGTTGCACAGCCTGACAAGCTGAAGGTTATATAGCTGTTAGATTGCATAGCTAGCAGGCAAGGTTATGTCCCTCTAATGTCTTCCTCTTTCTGGCAAGAATTCCATCGTACGGACTACTGATAAGAAGATTGTAATAAAGTATCAGTTCCATTGAATTTCACCTTATTTTCATTTGTCTTTCTACTCGTTTAACCATAAAAATAATATCCTCAACTCTCATTTGCTCGTGAGGGGAATAATTATATCCAGTGAGCATTATTCTTTTTGCATTAAATTCTATGTCTAGAAATGTTCATTTCAAGATCAAGTTGTTATCTTCAACTCGCAACTTTTTTTCTCTATCCATTATCTCTACATATAGTAATAAAATGGAAACTAATTGACAATATTCACAAATTACAAACAATAAGTCTGATACTCTTGATTAATAATAAATATAACTTTCTCTGAGGAAAATTACGAATGACTTTAAATAGTGCTTTAACTACCATGTGATTTCACATGGAAAGAAAACATTGTATCTTAAAGAAAGAATAAAGGTCTTAAAACTAATTCTAATTGAAAGTATTAAAGGAACGTTAAATACAATGAAATAGGCCGCTAGGCTTAAAACCATTTACTAATAAATATAAGGAAAATCGACATCTATAATTGAAGGGTTCGGCTGTAAAACATGGTAACCCACACAGAACAACTTCTGAGATAATGATATCATAGGTTTTTAAATCAAAATTCTAATTTATTAGTAAGTTTTATTCCAAATATGAACACACATCATAAGAATACAATGTTTTCTGAATGTAATGGCATATTTAAGTGAAATGTATTGGGCAAAGAGAGAACTTAAAACAATTAAAAGTAAACGTGTGTAATCTAATTTATGTGGTTTAACATGTTTTACTTGAAATGACCAAACGTGTCAACATGTTATATTACCGCAATGTACTTTACCAATTACTAATGCTCTATTCAGATTCTCCATTACTTTGTTCTTCATTGTCCTGAACCACTAAATTTGTGTAAAATGATGCATAGTAAGAAGGTATCCACTCCAAACAAGCAATGACGTCATCCAATTTTTTTTTTCACAATTGGTTTTCCTCTACAATTTTGCAGCCCGCGAATTGACAAAAATGCTTTCTTACAAACTCTGCCCTTCATGTGGAACAAAATATATCACAGTTTGTGATCTTCTGCTCTTAACGTTCTTGGTGTATTTACGTGCAACAGGATTAGCTTTTATACACCCAAATAAATATGCATTTTGTAGGTTATTCAAACTTACTTTCCAGAACTTGGCAAAATTTACTGTATGTGTTTCATCACTATTTTATCAAAATCTTTTAATGGACAATTGGATAACTGGTCCAAGTTCCCTACCTGGAAACTCATCTCCTTTATCCCTATATTTTTATACAAAACACAAGAGCGAGTCTTTGTTCCTTCTTCAGTACTGGTTGCCTGGACATTCTCTTCTTTCTCTTCTTGTTTGGCCATTCAATAGGAATATTTTCACTTTGTGTTTTACCAGCTGTATTATGCAAAAATACTCTGCTTTTCCCCACCACGTATCGTAATACCATGTAAAAACAACTTTAAAAGCCATCAGGGGCTATTATCATCATTTCACGTAAAATATGGTAACCCTCACTGTACATTTTACTAATCTTTTTTTACTTAATTTCATCTGGATCATCTATATTTTCCCTTCAAGATGTAGAGTGGGAAACTTGGTATCCAGTGCCACTCTCATTGCTTTCCTCTTCTTCACGTCCCCTGGGAAAACTATTATTTTCCGTAGAGAAAAGTTCTCTCCTTACTCACTGAGCAGCCATCTTTTGATGGTTACCATGTTTTACATGAAATGGATGTGGGTTACAGTAATATATTTTACTGCATTCTCCATCCATGATTAACATATTAAACTAACTGAACAGTTCAGTAGTTTCACAACAGATAGCCTAAACTTCCTATGTGATTATCTCAGTTTTTTTTTAATTTGTGGGTTACCATGTTTTACAGCCGAACCCTTCAATTGATAGCTGTTAACTGTTCAGCAAATCAAGGCCTAACCTTCAAAGTTTAAAACTGCGAGATAGAAATCAACCAAGAGCTTTAACTTTGCTGTTCCTTAAATCCTTTTCGTGGAAACTAAACTTAAAGATACATTTTGCTTAGCAACAAGTCCTTGTGAATTTTTGAACAAATGAAGAAAGGATATAATTAAGAAATATATTCTAAAAGTGAGTAATTCTCTATTATGGTTAGAACAGGGTTCGCCAACTGCTGATAAATCGCCGTTTGGGTATGAGAGTGAATGCTGGTAGAATAACTAGGAGAAACAGTAAACCGGTTAAGTCGTGTTGCAGATGGGGGATATGTATCCCCCTCTGCCTACAGTACTATATAACAGCGTTCGGGTCAGTTTATAAAAAATAGTAAAAGTAGTTTACTGACCCCGAAGGACAGTTTCCATTATAACACAGTGGAGAAAATTTGTCACGGTGAGGAACTGTTTATTGTGATAATAAACTGCGTAGGTATATCGTGTTGTGGAAATTAACGCTATGAGAAGGCTGGTAGTCAGTCCCAAAATTTGGTCAGCACTTACCAATATAATTCACAGTAAGCATCAAAACTAGCAGCCATATTAGTCATATATTCAATCAAATATGTATATTCTTCAGTTAAATCACCCACTTACACTTTAAGAGAGTATGTTCAATAATAAGTTGTTGAAGCTCGTAAGATTTATGTATGTTTAATATCCAAAATAAATAGGCATAATGTTAAATTTCTCTTTGCCACGAGATTGTATTACAATAAATTGAGCAAAGTTCAACTACATTTTGGAAATCCTAACTGGGGAGGGCAAATGATAACAACAATGTATTTTGTTTCCAGGACTTGAACTTGAGCGAGAAAGGGAATTGACTACACTGTGTTTCAATAACGTCACTGGTTTCCAGAAATTGAACAGCTGTGAGAAAGAGTACCGACTATACGAAACTTCAGAAGACTTCAGAAACTTATGGACTGCAGAAACTTCCTAGGTATTACCTTCCATAGCATATTGATAATTTAAGGATTATTTAGTACATAGAAGCAATATGTGTGGCATTTATTCAATGTCCCCAGACTCCATCTCTCTCTCTCTCCCTGTCTCTCTCTCACGCACTCACACTCTCTTCAGGGATACAGCAATCTACAGCATCACTTAAAAATAATGCGACCTTTAGATAATATTGTAATTGTGACATTGCAACCTAGTAATAATAATAATATTAATATTAATATTAAAGACAACTATATTTCATCGAAAGTATTAATTACATAGTGGTTTTGAACATATCAACAAATAAATGTAATTACAAATATTACGATCATGCTAGAACACATTATTTATTTGACAGGTATCATAGACCTATTTATCCTAGGCCTTTATCTAATTTAGATTTCATCGTTCCTGTAAAGTGCTTTTTCACAAATGCAGCTTTTTAAATAGTTAGTAATTTTTTCCCCAGTTCACAGTTTTAAGATGTTTTGTAATTTATTATAGAACTGTACCCTAATTACGTATTGATCCCTGTTTCCTGTTTCTGTGTTGTATCTTGTTGTGTATATATTTATTTTTGATCGAGTATCATACTGGTGAATTTCATCTATGGCTACCTGAAACGCATACAAATACATTATTGTTAATTTTTCTTCCCTAATTTCACCTCTGCAGTTGTACACCCTTCCCAATTTATACATTAGTCTAAGATGTATTATTCTATAGTATAAGTACTCTACATAATGCGTTTAGGCACATGCTCCCCATACTTCAATAGCATATGGCATATCAAGATAAACTAGCCCATAATAAGTAATTTTTAGTGCAGCAGTGCGGGCATGTACTTAACAATATATGCCCTTGCTTACCTTTTAAAGGCTTAATTTACAAACCGTTACCAGCATAGATGCTTATCTACTAATATCCCCAGAAATTGTTGATTATTTCTATCATCTAGAAAAGAGCCATTAAATGCAATATGAAAATTGTTTTTCAGGAGAAGGTTTGACAGTTCAAACTTAATAACAGCTATCTTCTTTACATTAGTAGTAAGATTACTTGAACAGATATAATCAAGAGTGTTTGTCGAAGTTAATGCAGTGTCTAGCAGATCATTATATCATTCCAACATACTGCTATGCTGTCTTGGGCGTATGTACAGTGTGTCCCACGCAAGAATTGGCCAATGACGCGGATTCCTGCGGCGCGGCGGGCACAGCTCCAACTCCCGAGCGATCGGGTGAAATATCTACGCTAATGAAGCCGCGATCGGTGTTATGATTCAGGTTCTCACATTTACAGTTAAAATTACAATGAAAATAAACACGTACCTCATCACAAGAGATGTTGGAAATGTTCTCCTCTCGCATCCACACAACACTGACACCATTTTAGGAAATTTTCTTTCACGCGCATAAGTTCAGCTTCCGAGACAGAGTTCATTTCTCTTATGATAGGCCTATGTGATATTGTCTTTAAGTTCTTCTAACAGTATGTGAAAATTATTTATGGAGAAACTTGCAAAATAAAGTGTATAGGTCAACTTCCCGTACATTACAAAGGAAACGGGTGAAATATCTACGCTAATAAAGCCCGCTGTTGGTGTAATGGTTCAGGTTCTCACAAAGAAAAACATATGTGATTTATTACATCATCTTGCAAGGACGAAAAGACGTCGGTTTTTAGCAAAATTCCCAGGTGTACGTCCTCCAAGCAGAGAAGCCGTGCGAAAACTTGTAAGCAAACTTCGGGAAACGGGTTCGATTCTCGATAGTAAACGAGGGACCAAGCGGCGCGTACTTACTGAACAGAAATTAGATCAAACCCACACACATTAGAAGAACTTAAAGACAATATCAGAAGAGAAATTAATTCTATCTCGGAAGCTGAACTTATGCGCGTGAAAGAAAATTTCTTTAAAAGGTTCCAATGTTCTGTGGATGCAAGAGGAGGACATTTCCAACATCTCTTATGATGAGGTACGTGGTTATTTTCATTGTAATTCCAACTGTAAATGTGAGAACCTGAATCATAACACCGATCGCGGCTTCATTGGCGTAGATATTTCACCCGATCGCTCGGGAGTTGTAGCTGTGCCAGCCGCGCCGCAGGAACCCGCGTCATTGGCCAACTCTTGCGTGGGACACACTGTATTACTTTACAGTTATTTAGGTAATTTATAGTTCCACATTCTCATTATATAGTTCTTAAAATTTTTAGACTTCCTCAGTGTAGCCCCTACCGTGAGATCTGAAAGAGGGACTATCTTACATCTCGAAAATTTTACACTGATAGGATCCATAAATCAAGTAGCGTTATAACTATATTTTTCACTGGGAGAGATTGTTAACCACACGCCAAACACCCAAGCACCATTGCATCTATTATTTGTCAATATGCATCACTAATAAACTCTATCTATCATTACAGACGCTGGAACCTGCTAACAAAATCTACCTAGGGAATGGGCACAGTACCACTTACTGCCTGCATAGCACAGCAACCAGCATCCGTGCTGAGCTTGATATCTTCAGAGCAACTTGTCAGGGACCGTAACCAGTGTTATAGGAACCAAAAAGTTAAGCAAAGGCGCTAAACATGGCCCTAGCAACACATAGGTTGCACAGCCTGACAAGCTGAAGGTTATATAGCTGTTAGATTGCATAGCTAGCAGGCGAGGTATTGTTCTGGCAAGAATTCGAACTTATGGACAACCGATAGGAAGATTGGTGTGTAAGTATCAGTTCCATTAAATTTCACCTCATTTTCGTTTGTCTTTCTACTCGTTTAACCATAAAATTCATTTCATCTCTCGTGTGCTCGTTAGGGGAATAATTATATCCAGTGAGCTTTATTCTTTTTTGCATTAAGTCCTATGTCTAGAAATGTTCATTTCATGATCTAGTTGTTATCTTCAACTCAGAACTTTTGTCAATATGCATCACTAATACTGTCTATCTATCTTTACAGATACTGGAACCTGCTAACAAAATCAATCTAAGGAATGGGTACAGTACCGCTTACTGCCTGCATAGCACAGCAACCAGCATCCGTGCTGAGCTTGATATATTTAGAGCAACTTGTCAGGGACTGTAACCAGTGTTATAGGAACCAAAAAGTTAAGCAATGGCGCTAAACATGGCCCTAGCAACACATAGGTTGCACAGTCTGACAAGCTGAAGGTTATATAGCTGTTAGATTGCATAGCTAGCAGGCGAGGTGTTGTTTTAGCAAGAATTATATCGTACGGACTACTGATAAGAAGATTGATGTGTAAGTATCAGTTCCATTAAATTTCACCTTACATTCATTTGTCTTTCTACTCGCTTAACCATAAAAATCATGTCCTCAACTCTCGTGTGTTCGTTTGGGGATTAATTATATCCAATGAGCTTTATTCTTATTTGCATTAAGTTCTATGTCTAGAAATGTTCATTTCATGATCTAGTTGTTATCTTCAACTCGGAACTTTTGTCAATATGCATCACTAATACTCTCTACCTATCTTTACAGATACTGGAACCTGCTAACAAAATCAATCTAAGGAATGGGTACAGTACCGCTTACTCCCTGCATAGCACAGCAACCAGCATCCGTGCTGAGCTTGATATCTTCAGAGCAACTTGTCAGGGACCGTAACCAGTGTTATAGGAAACAATGGCGCTAAACATGGCCCTAGCAACACATAGGTTGCATAGCCTGACAAGCTGAAGGTTATATAGCTGTTAGATTGCATAGCTAGCAGGCGAGGTATTGCTTTGGCAAGAATTCTATCGTACGGACTACTGATAAGAAGATTGGTGTGTAAGTATCAGTTCCATTAAATTTCACCTTATATTCATTTGTCTTTCGACTCACTTAACCATAAAAATCATGCAATGGCGCGTTACTAAAATCTTCGTTTGGGTATATTTAAAGAATGTCGGTGGAACCGGCCATTAATCTATATAGGCCTACATGTATATGTATCGAAATCTAACAATGCGAAGCATTGCTGGTCAGCCAGTGATAAATAAATGGATCATAGATGGTTGTAGGGCAGTGACCATTGAAAACAAACAAAGAGACGTTGAACGTTTCACTCACCTCATCCAGTAGATGGCATTTTCATCCGATTGCAATCCGGAAAAGCTTCAAGTCTCTGTCATGCTCTTTTCTGTATGTGAAAGGCGTGAAAGGATATGAGCATCTACCACTTTCCCAATTGGGTAAACGTCTAAAGTATCATATAAATATTATATTGAATGCGTTACATTCAGAAAATTGTAGTCTAATATAAATGTAAATTAGAGAGGCTTTGATCAACAAACATTTTGTTTCTTCTTTCTTCCTTTATCTTAGTTTTACCACTCCCTTTTAGGATTTAAGCGACCCAAGCCACCCGGGCCTTACAGGGCCGCGACCTGTTGGGAGAGGGATTATCTTTGGATCACATACATACTTTTTTACCAGACAAGGACATGGTGGGCCACCCCGGGTGATTGATCAGCACAATGCCGGGGCCACTTCCGAGACAACACAAACACAGAGGACGAGACACACCATTCACACACACACACACACTCACTCACTCCGAACAAGGCGAGGATGGGATGAAGATGATACTGACGGCCAGATGATTTCCGGGCCTAAAGTTACCTGACATTTGTCTCATAGGTGAGGGAAAACCCCGGAAAAAAATCAACGTGGGTGACTTGTCCCGACCTGGAATTGAACGCGGGCCCACTGCGTGTGAGGAGCGAACGCATCCTCTGAGCTACAGTGGTGGACAAGCGTTTTATTAAGCATAACAAATATATCTTTAGCAGCACAGTGCATAAATACGTCATGTACTTTCTCATCCTAGTCCTAGACCATACCTGAGCAACTGAGTGGAAACGTTTTAGTACCCCACCCATGCTGTGACGTATGAAACCTGCTCTTCATGTTCAGTGTCACGTCGAAACTGCTTTATTCTGACGTCAAGGGCGACTGTAGTGGGAGACATTACCCCACCGCACAGTGGCACAATGTGAACCAGTTGCGCACCCGTGTCCTAGTCCATGATACTTTTAAGGAGAGAGGGATTCATATATCAGTAGAGCAGCGAACATTATGTATTTTTGAGTTTTTGTAACAATTTGATATAATTACTTTGATATAATCTCAACAGTTTGAAGTATGTGTAATTACTGAAGTTTTTCATTTCCTCCATATTAATTATTCTGCTGTATATTATTGTACATCAGACGTAATGTGGAATGTGATACTCTACATCAGTGTTTTTCAACCTGTGGTCACGACCCCCTGGGGGGTCGCGGAGCCTCTGTAGGGGGGTCGCGAGAGGTCGAGAAAACTTCAGTTTTTTTTATACAACATATAATTTGTGAGACTTACATAAAAAGTCGATAAGAGTTAAAATTATTATATTTAACAAAATTTCCATATAATCAATCATACAAGTCAGAAAAATGCTAGTTTAAAACATGTTATTACAAAAAAAATATATATTAATAATGTGTTTAAATAGAAAATGATTACATCTGTGCTTGATTATCTTAAATAGCAGTATGTATTATTAACGCAAAATGATACTCTTTATGTGATTTACACAAACTCATTAACAAGAAATAAAACCTTCGAGTAATCGTTCATTTTAATGTGAAGGTTGCGCTTGAGTTTGTTCAATTAATTTCTCCCATCGTGGATCCGTTTTTGCCACATTAAGTATTAAATCGTTTTCCAAATTTAAGCGATTTCTTAGTTTACATTTTATTCGCGCCATTGAGGAAAATGCCAACTCGCACAAGTACGAGGTAGAAAATGGAATCAAACCCCTCAAAGCCTCGGTTGTTAATTCCGGGTATTCTGTTCTTCTTTTTAACCAAAACGTATCCAAAATTTCAGACTTTAATTCCAAGTGTAACATCCCATCGGCAGATGGTTCCAGCAGATTCTCTTTGAGCTTAGTTGCTAAATTTGCCTCGTTTATAGCTGCATTTAAAAACGGATTTAAGATCCATCTTTGCCCAGTGTTATCCGATATCTCTTGCAGTGAGAAGTAATGACACAATTCTTTCTTCAAATCATGTAACACCATTTTCATACCAGATATATATGAGTTGATGTTGATCTCGCTTCCGACTTCTTCAATGAAAGACTGTGTGGACGAAAATGAATCAAAGTTGTTTTGATTTATAGATTATGACCACAATTCAATTTTTTTATAAAGCCATGGAGTTTGTCTTTTCCTGTAATGACATTTTCATCACGCCCTTGAAGACTTTTATTCAAGTTATTTAAATGTTCAAATAAGTCAGAAAGAAAAGCCAATTTTAAAAGGAATTCCGGGTCAGAAATGAATTCAGAGTAATGTGACTTGGCTTGCTGTAAATATACCAATAGTTCAGCGCGAAGTTCCATAACTCTGGTCAGTACTTTGCCTTTTGATAACCACCTAACCTCTGTATGGTAAAGCAAATTGCGGTGTAGTGTCCCCATATCTTCCCAAATGATTCGAAACAATCGAGTCTGCAACGCTTTTCCTTTAATAGAATTTACAATGTTAATAATAATATTAAGAACTTGACTGTATTCTTGCGGTAAGGATTTGGCTGCAAGAGCTTGGCGATGGAGAAAGCAATGCATCCAACAAGCGTTTGGCATCTGTTCTTTCAGTCTAGCAATAAATCCACTCTTCGCACCAGTCATGGCTTTTGCTCCGTCACTACAAATAGCAATGCATTTTTGTGCCCAATCGATATTCATATCTTGCGTAGCTTCAAGGAACATGTCATGCAAGCATTGACCTGAAGTATTTTTGGGAAGTGCCTTGCAAAATAGTATTTCTTCCATTATTATTTCATTGGATTCAAAACGCACAAAAGCTACAAATTGCGCACAACCCGCAATATCCGTTGATTCATCAAATTGCAAGGATACAAAAGAACTTTTCTTTATTTTTTCTATGACTTGATCACGAACATCAGACGCCATATTGCTTATCCTGCGTTGAATGGTATTGTCAGAGAGAGGTATACTTTTGAGCTTTTCGACCTCTTGCTTGACAAACATAATCTCTGCTATATCTAAAGCCGCTGGTAAAATCAAATTTTCGGCAATACTGTGAGATTTCCCTGCTTTAGCCACACGAAAAACTACTCGATAACTAGCGAGCAACGCTTTCTCATTTAGGTTGGACATTTGTCCTATAGCAGTTTTTTGATGTTCAAGAGCTTTTAATTTTCGCTCAAAAAATTCCACGGGTTTATTTTTTTCATTAGGATGTTTTGTGTTTAGGTGGCGTACCAACTTCGATGGCTTGATGCTTTCTCTTGACAAAATTTCAAAGCAAATTACGCACTGCGGTTTACTGTCAATCTCAGTAAACCCAAATTTTAAATAATTGTCGTCATAAAGACGTTTTTTCTTTATTCCACTACTCCCGCTAGAAGTTGATGGTTCTGATGATCTTTTCAGGAATTTATCCATTTTCAATTATAACAACTCAAATAAATACGTATCGTAAAACAAGTGGTTCGCGCTCTTCAAACAACTAAACAGCAGACATGACCACGCGTGACTTACGCTCACAAATCAGTCTATAATTACTCCAACTCCAAGGCACCTTACAGTCCACATAACACCGAATTTACACTTCTGAATCGTTTTCACATATCGGGATTGCTTCTGATTCGACTTCCTTCGCTGTCTTGCATCAAACTGCCATGGCCGCGGTTGACCGCCGTATTTATAGGCCAGCGCATTCTAGCGAGAATTATCTCGAAGCGTAAAGAAACGTCTCGAAACTTGTGGATCTTTCGTGGACTACCAGCGCCATCTGTTGCTAACATCAGGAACCTGCACTAGTTCCTAGTGTTACCAACAGATGGCGCAAATAACGCAAACGCCTAAAATTGTTGTAAGTATTACATATTTTTAACATACATGGAAAAAGGGATTGGGGGGTCGCGAAATATTTTTTTGATACTAGGGGGGTCGTGTCATGAAAAAGGTTGAAAAACACTGCTCTACATATTTCAGAGAATCCAGTAGAAATAAACTTTGCTTTGAGTAAAGAATTCTAATTGCTACAGCATGGATGATATATTACCCAATCGGATTTCCTACAGCGTAGTAAATAACACACGAAATTCCTACACACTCTCTTTAAACATGTTTAATGATTAATCATTGAAATGGACTTGTGTTGTTTTTACTCCGTGTTTATATTATTACGTTTTAATTCTGGTTGCTGTTATCTCAAGGCAAACTATAACCGTCAATATACGAGGACTATTTTCTTCAACCTCCGATGGGATTAGAAACAAAGATAAGACTTGTGAATCACAAAGTGGTTTTATTACCAGGACTCAAGTACAATCACAGTTACTTTTTCACATAGTCATCGCGAAGATTAAGACATTTGTCATATTGGTGAACGAGCTTCCGGATACTCTCTTCGAACAACGCTGAGTGGTGCAGTCATGTATAATGTGCAATAGCGCAACACTAAGTAGAATCATAAGGTGAAACAAATTGTTAGTGCAAGCAACTGTTCAGTGAGTTTAGTGCTTTATCCTAGTCAAATAGCCGCCTTCTGCTGCCCGCGCTAACGTAAGCATTTCATGTCATTGTGTAAGAGGTTTCGCGCCTTGGGTGATGTAATTCTTTGTCATAGAGCGTCACCACGCAACGCCGAGTGTTCAGTGCTTGGCAGGAGTTCAATACGTGTGGACGTATTTAGTCATCACTCCAATTCGCGCGGTTTTCTTCATTGTCCAATGTTAGAAATACTCCGAATTGCTACAAAACTATAACTTTCAAGTTTTGTGTATTATCTGCAATTAATTCTATACTTGCAAAGTATTAGATTCATCACAGCTAGCATCAGAGTCACGCTGTATTAAGATAGTGTGTCATTGTGAAATACCTGTTTTCAAGTGCACCATTCTTAAAGTGAAATTTACATGTAACATGAGTTAGTTATTTAACACAAATCAACAAACTACAGTGATTACTACAAGTCTTTTAATATATAAATCATATATTTTAATTACATATATTTCTAGAAAGGTGCGGATCAGTTTCCCGCCAAAATTACATAATATATAACACTAATCTATGAAGCATATATTTCAGTTTATTTCAACTATATCATTACAACCATTCATTAGTTCACGTGTGATTAAAGTCCATTGTTTTATAACATGTTTTGATTGTAATTCAACTTAGATTCGTGGATCCCTGGCTCAATGACCTCGATAAGTCCATTGTTTTACCAACTTCTACCAATCAATCCTTTTTGGTCCTCGAACTACCAGAGTGTTTTATTCCTTTTATTTCTAAGGTAATCCCACCCAAACATTGCTCCTCTCATTGAGGATATATGTCGGTATTCCTCAAACACAAATGAACAACACGAAGACGAGCGCGAGCACAAAACGGTACAGCCAACCTATAAAAGATTAAACAGATAGTGCGAATACATATTGACTTACCCTCGTTATTTAAGTAACATCATTAGGTTTATTTTATTGATTACATTAATAATATACTACCTATTAAATGTATTAGAGTTTGCACCTCTTCCTTCAGTTCCTGACAGTTTGACAAAAATCTTTAATTGTAAAGAAAATACTTCACATTAAGTTGTTTAATAAATGAGAATTATCAGAAATTATTATTTATTTACCTATTTTCGTACGACCAATGTAAAATACAATTGCCATGACCATTAAACAGTTGTGAACTGTAATTTTGACATCCTTATGAAACAGAGACATGTCGCATTGTATGATAGTAAAACATTTGACTATCACGTGCCAACTGTAGAATTGTAATGTTTATGAAATAGCTCGGTGAACAGAAATGTAGATATTTTACAAATGTTACCAAAAATCAATTGTTTAGTTTGTAATTTATAGAATTAGGGGGATAGTTTCCCATTCTACTGGATTCGTTATTTTTTTTACACACGAAAAACGGTGTGGAAATCCATATATAGGGACATTTTGTTTCTAAGAATATTCTAAATATGGGTAAAACCGGTAAGAAGTTCACAAAAAACTAACCTAAAATGGCACTCCGAAAGGAAGTGCACACAGCAGAATCAGCTGCTAGATACAGCGCAGATGCATGCTGGGAAGAAGCCGATGGGTCCAGTGCTGCTGGAATCAGCTGCCAACATGATAAGGGTCTGACAAACCTCCGGAAGAAATAATATGCCACATTTTCGAAACCTACAAACAGTGAGTCGTACATTATTCAAAAATACAATACAATATACTATGTGGATAACGTTATGCATTATTTAGTTATATGTAGAGGTAGCAGGACCGTATGGAACAGACCAATGACATGCTAGGTCGTTGTCAGCCAATGGATGGGAGTTTTGGTCTGGAAGCCAGAGCCCGCATACCAACGCCGAAAATCGCGTGTGGAAATCCAGTAGAGTGGGAAACTAAATCCGAAATAGGAATTCAGTTGTGGATTCAATAATACATGATTTGCACAGTAAGACATAACACATAATTTCTATTCGCTCAGCTGTGGACAGAATTGCAATCACACGGACATGCACATCTCCACTACAACGATATCAGTAGTATAGAATTGGTACAACGGCCATGAAATGCCACATTTTTTTGGTCACCTGACCATATGCGGCGCGGCGCATGTCTCATGTGGCAGTGACCTGAGCTGGTTTGTTCAAGGTTTTTCGCATTGTTTGGTTGGAATACAAGTTGGGATATCATTTAAGTTAATTTATATGAGCAGGTGTTCATGTTGACATTGATGGATGGAGTCATTGTTGCGATGTATGTTAATTTGGGCGTTGCCCGTTATGTCCGTATTAGGATGCTTATAAGGAAAAGTTGGGATATCATTTAAGTTAATTATATGTGCAGGTGTTCATGTTGGCATTGATGAATCGAGCCATTGTTTTGGGCGTTGTCCGTATGTGACCTAAGCGGAAAATTAATGATAGGCGTTGGCCGCAGCGGATGATCAAGATTTATAAGGAATAGCAGGTGGCTGAGTATATGTTAATTTGGGCGTTGCCCGTTATGTCCGTATTAGGAGGCTTATAAGACAAGTTGGCATTGACCTAAGTGGACTTGTTCAAGGTTTCTGCATTGTGTGGTAGAAGAAGAGACGTGCGCGCGCATGTACGAGCCGCGGTTGTTCCAATTGGTTGAATCCTTTTCACGAGTTGCTATTGGTTTTCCCGATCCTTGGTGGGATTTGTACTTTTATTATTGGCCAAAATATTTCAAGTGGGGGATATGTGCAAATACGACCTAACAGTCTAGAGCGCTATATATAAGGTAATGGAGAATTAGAAAATATCATCAGTCGCTGATAATTTCTACTCTTGAAATGGACCTGAGAATATTGTCAAGAAGCGACGAGCCATCGTCGTCGTATTCGTCGACACTAATGTAAGTAATAATATTGTATATTAATATATACATCCAAGCTAAATTATATTTTATACTTATCATATTTTATTTTATTTTATATTTATTAAGTATTAAAACATTTCAGATGATTCGATTTTAATACCATTTTTAGCAGTATAAAATTCCATAGGAATAGAAAGTTTCCTGAATAATTTCTTCACCATTTTAATTCCATTTCAACAGTTTATTATATTTTAATATATTTTATATTTGTTAGGTAGTAAAACATTTCAGATGATTCGATATTAATACCATTTTTAGCAGTATAAAATTCAAGTTTCCTGAATAATTTCCCCCCACCATTTTAATTCCATTTTAACAGTCAGAACAACGGAATAGAAAATTTCCTGAATAATTTCACCACCATTTTAATTCCATTTTAACAGTCAGAACAACGTTTATCGTACATTAAAAATTATATTTAAATAGTAGAAATTACTCTAATTATAAAGTCTAGAACCAACACATATCAGTCGACTTACACATACATTTTTTTTTTTTAAATTGAAATGCATATGTAACAGTTGCTATCTCAATTTATTACAGGGTATTATCGCCATCGCCACCGCCACCGCCGAGGGCCCAGTCGCCCCTACCATCTATAGACGAGGAGGTTCACGCCCAGCCGCCGGAGATGTTCTTCGGAGAGGAGGAGGAGGAGCAACGAAGATCGTCGGCGCCGGCATCGCCCGAGCCTCAATACCTCAACGAGGTAGTACAGCCACCTCCCGAACTCCACCCACCGCCGCCACCATCACCACCTGAGGTTCGGGCGGCATACTTCCAGTTGGAAAATCTTGATCCAATGGAGGTGGAATACCCTTGTGGTCATCTCATGGGACAACATGGCGCCGAGCACCACCTTGTTGAGTGCAATGGCCGTCGCCATACCACCAGGTGCGACGGCCCACTGCGGGGGAGGGCGGATATATGGACGCGTGAATGCAACGAGACATGTATGGAATTCGTACAAATATGTTTCAAAGTAAGTAAAATATGCATATGTGATATTAACTCTATGTCCTATTATGTGTAAATAGTAGTTCTAAATTCCTCATCAATCTGTGTTTCAGATTGGGAGAGACATATTACGTTCCTTTGACGGAGCTCCCCGCTGAATACATCTGATGCAATAAAAAAAAGTTATATATGTGTACATATGAATAAATAAAAAAAAGTTACTTATATTGCTTTCTCATTTACGAGTCCATGTCAATATCCTTAACATATGAATAGGCTCATTGTAAGAAGTATTTGGAAATAGGAGTTCTAGAAAAATATAAACCTTTCCATTTATATCCTGAAATAAGACACAATTTTTTCATTAAATAATGTATTTTATTCAAGTACATTCATTGTAACATTGCCATTCAATCAACTATGTCTTTTATATCTATCCAAGAATTTTGGTCGCTTGGAAAACCTAACCATTGTACATATACTTTATTCCCCTTTTCTTTCAAAATTTTTTCCACTAAATAAGAAGAAGGATATTTAGTTTGTTGTAGTTCTTCATTATAAAAAGCACCAGTAATTGCATTCCCTTGAAAATCCTTCAACAGATAAGTCACAGGTCGTGTTAGCTGCACCTTAGCAATCTTAAAGAGTTCAGTAGTCCATGATGGTAGGTAGCCTTTAGTAAAGAGTGCTTTATGTTTCGAAATACGTACAGAGTCACCAACTTTGAATTTAGGTTTACGTTTCATCGTATTCTTATAGCTGAATATTGTAGAAAGTAAATTGTTATTAGTAACATTAATAGGTTTCATTTTAATTGTAGAATGTTCTGTTCGGTTGTATTGATGTACAAAATGCTGCAATATATCAATCCATTTATAGGACCCCTGTGCAGAAAAATAAGTGAATAATTTACTTTTTAAAGTTCTTATAAAGCGTTCTGCTATGCAAGCCTTCATCGTGCTATGTACGGAGTAGTGGTTTATTCCGTTCTTTTTCATTAGTGCTTGGAAGTCCTTGTTATAAAATTCTTTTCCTTTATCAGTTTGAAAATTTCTTGGCATCGTAGGAAGTTCTTGTAGAATACTCTTCATCTGACTCGTAACCTGTTGTGCCGACTTGTCCTTCAAAGGCCTTGCCCATGCATATTTTGAATATACATCGATTACCACCAATACGTATTTGAATCCTCTATTCTGCTTAGCATACGATGTCATGTCCATTAAATCACTTTGAAATAAGTCATATAAACCTTTCGTAATAACATGTCTTCTATCAAATGTTCTTCTTGGAGACCTATGGAGTTCACCCGCAATTGCATGCTTGCTCATATTGATATATATCCTTTTAATTTTAATTCTCCCAGTATCTCTTTTATCTCGTTATCATGAGCGGTATTACCTGCTTGAGACGAAGCTATCAACAGTTTAAGTCTATCTACCAATAAGTTAGGATTGTTCCAGTACTTTTAGTCGATCTTATGATTAATATGCACATCCTTCCATGGAGATATGAGACCGCCTTTTTTCGTCTTTGTCTGCTTACCTTTTTCTTCCTTATACATTGGAGCGATAATAGTTTTAAATTTGCGATGAAATGACACTATAACAGGTCCATCTTTCGCATGTCCTACTCTATGCACGTTCAAATCATCTAAAATAGCTTTATAGTTCCGCAAGTCATCATCAGTATAATGTTCGGGTTTTATTCTAAATATTAATTCAAGTAGCCCATGTGTTACATTGTATGTTTTATCATTTGCCAGTAGAATGTCCCCAGTTGGATTAAATACTAATTCCACGTTTCCAAGCTTCAATAAACCGTCTTCATATGTCGGTCCAAATACTCTATCAACTCCTTTCATATCATGCGATGGTCTTATATACGGATTCAAGTAATCGTCGACTAGCGCCTCACTTCTCACTTCATCCACAGGTCTATTTTTTTCAGGTGTATATGTAGAGGTGGACAGTCCAGTTTTTTTTTCAGGCGTGTGTGCAGGCGTGACCAACCCAGCATATGCTTCTTCTTCCCCATCATCCTGTTTCGTATTATCTGTGTCAGTATCCTGTGTGATAGATTCATTGATCAGCTCCTTCAGCGGAAGTATGACGGGCTGTAAGGACTTCGTGCTCATATTGAAATCATCCTGCTGCTGTGTCTGTAATGCAAGAAGCTTTTGTTTTATACTTTTGCTATGACGGATGATGTCGCGCAGGACTTTTTTTTGATGTTCGTTGAGCAACATCTCTATGAAGAGTAAATAATGCCGTCAAATATTACGATATATATTTGTTCGGATAATCGTATTTTCCAAGTTTTGTACGACTTATAATTGTTAGGAAGATCGGATGTATTTCTTTATGACGTTTGTCAGCTACGTGAAAAGATAGTTGATCCGTTGTAGTAAGCGAAATTGGAGAGTCATCTAAAATTAGGTCCTTACCGTTTAAGTGTATGTATACAATCTCAGAAGGAATGCTTGGGTGGGATATATATATATCCAACAGTTCGCAATTTATTGGGAAACTGAAATAATCATCTCCAGTGCTCAGGGTATAAGCACTCGTATCATTGTTCTGATGTTGGATGGACTGGATGTAGTTAAAGTTCACTTGATACATAGTATCAAACTTATTCATAATTACTTCCAGCTTTTGAGTTAGAATTTGCGTTTGTTGAACAAGACTTGAAATTTGTCCTTTTAGGGTCGTAAGAATATCACTAGTAACAAACGTATGACTTTGATTCTGAAGCTGTGCTAAAAGATATTGTTTTGTTACCACATCGTCTTGTAATTGTGGCGGTGCTACTTGTGTTAGCCGCACGTTGTTAAAAACTATGTTATTTTGATCATCCTTACTCAAGATATTATTATTACCATTGATATCGATATTCAGTTTCGATAATAGATTTTTCTGAACGTCCTCCAATTCTTTTAGCACATAACCTTTCGTCACAACGTCATATGCTTCCTCGGGATCAGCAACTCCAGTTATTCGCACGTTGTCAAATACAACATTTCCATGGATGTCCATGTGGAAGGATTCAGTAGGATACATATTTCTCCGTCTCGTAATAAACGGACGTGGATATAGCGATCTGTCTCTACAGATAAACTGTTGCCCCTCTCGTATGTAACTCATATCGTGCGTGTATATGTGTATGTGTGTGTCATTCAAACTTCCTTGTAGTTATGATTCGATATCTTCAGAGTCAATGTTTATATTGTTGTCTATAGCTAAACAGTATTTACCTTTATTTTTTTCCTTTGTTCTATTGATGGTAATGAATCCGTGTTTACTAGCAGACCAACACTTTCTACATATTTCTTGGAAATGTGGAAATGACATATCACAGTTAACATAGTCATCATAGGCATGTTTTAGATTCATAAGGTCCATTTGAAAGAGAATGATAAAGTTACAATTATCTCTTATCAATTGTTTAGGTATCTTGGAATATGTCTGCATTAAGTAGAACACATGAATATGATTATGCCTTCCCATACTAAAGTATTGCTGCATCATTTTTTGAGGATCGCAAGCAACATCGTCAAAGATGAATAGCGAATGAGACTTCGCTTCCGCAGGCGGTGGAACTGTATTATCGTTTGTGTGAAATTTGTAGTATCCAATGGCCGGCGTACGTGTTAAAACATCATCCAAATTCTTGTATGCGTTTTGATACAGCGTGGGTGAATATATATATATATATATATATTCTTGAATTTCAACCCATTTGGATGATAAATTAGGTTCAGTAACAAGTTCGTCTTCCCACATCCACTCTGGCCTGCAATGATACATCTTATTGTGTTTGGAAACAGCATGGAATGCTTAACTTCATGTGTTTGGGGGGTTTTGCATATATTTGCTATCGGTAGGGATATGCTCTGCTTTTCCGGTAGTGTACCGAAGTTCAGTTCTTTGGATTGACAATATTGTTCATGTCGTTTGAAGTTATCTCTCCGCTTTATAGCAGCCTTACAAATACCACATACGAACATTGTCGTAGAGTGATGTGTTAGAAACTGATGTGTAAAGGTAAGTGTACGTAATTTAATATCTTTCATACGACCTAAAAAAATTGTCAGGTGCAGGATTTGAATCTACGACCCCTCTGGGGGACCAGAACTTAAGTCTGGCGCCTTAGACCACTCGGCCAACCTGACTTGTGATTGCGGAGGAGGAGGAGTATCAAGATGGAACGTGACATGGGGAGGAGGGGGAGGAGGAGGAGGGGAGGAGGAGGAGGAGGAGGAGGAGGGGGAGGAGGAGGAGGGGGAGGGGGAGGAGGAGGAGGAGGAGGAGAAAGATTGTACTCTGATGGGGAGAGGAACAAGTTGGAACTTGTACATTATGCTGTAATGTTGGTAGAAAAAATAGATAAGTATCCACATCGCACGCAACAGGAGCTCATATCATGTCAGGACGTGTTCGGAGAAGGACCTCTGGAAAAGGAGTTTTAAACACTATCATAAACAAGCTTCCACTCGAGTTACACATACCAGGATATAACTTTTGTGGTCCGGGAACAAAACTAAAACGTCGCTTGGCACGAGGAGATACGGGCATAAATAAACTTGATGAGGCTTGCAAACATCACGATATTGCATAAGGAAAGCATTCCGACAAATCATCGCGTCACATCGCTGATTTAGAACTTGCTAACAGGGCTTGGGAACGTGTAAAAGCGCCCGACGCTTCATTTAAAGAAAAGGCAGCAGCATTATTAGTGACAAATTTAATGAAAGGGAAAGTAAAAATGGGAGCTGGGATAAAAATGAGGAGCAAAAGAAAAACGTCAAAAGTACAAGGTCAGCAAATTAATCGAATGATGGTAGCTAAAAAAACAATTAAACGAAGTAAAAATCCTAAAAGAAGGACTCTAAAAATTCCTAAGAGAGGTGGTATTTTACCGCTACTTCCAATATTGGCCGGGATTTCGGCACTCGGTAGTTTAGCCGGTGGGAGTGCAGCTATTGCAAATGCTGTAAATACTGAAAAAAAAATAAAAAATCGTTACAAGAATCCGAACGTCATAATCAGACAATGGATTAAAGGTGTATAAAGCTAAAAAAAAAAGCCCTAACTGATATCGACATTCTAAAATATGTAAAAAAATTACGCATACCTAATTTTAGAGGCGTATTCATGCGCGATACGTTGCCCGGAAAACCTTGGCCTAAAGAGAATGTCATAGTAAATTTAGATAGCCACTTGAACACAGGAACACACTGGGTAGCAATTAAAAAGGATGGTCGATATGCGTATTATTTCTGTAATATCTTAAAAAATTTGGAAACCAGACCCTCTAAATGGATCGCAAACAGGTCAGACATTGGGCTGGGTAAACCAGGAAATATAAGTGTCAACTTAGCGTTGCACAACGTATTCATAACTTGTTGATGATTTGCGGAATTGCATTTCAAAGGTGGTTGACAGTCTAGTAATTGCGAAATACGAAATAAGTATTTTAAAGTAGTAAAGTTAAGAAATACGCGGAAAAGGAAACTGCAAGTAAGGAGTTTTGGTTTGAAACGTCATGGGTGCCAAATGGATAGACGTATTGACGCACGATGTTATAAAACGGGCGGACTGACCAGTTCCGCCCTCTTGCTACTCTACACTCTTCACGACGGGATCGAGAGCACCCCGGTGCAAGTTTATTTTAATTTGTGTGTTACTCATCATGAAGTCAGTATGTAAGTACACTATGTAATTTCAATTTATTTTAATATTAATAAACCTAGTCATTTTGTTATTTTGGGTAAAACTAGCTTTTGTGATTTGCGCATGGAGATGTTCCGTTCCTTGCCCTTGTCCTCGTGGTTAAGATGCAAATATATATATTGAGCCATCCTGATAAATCGTGTGCCGGGGTAAAAGGTGTCAGAATAAATATAGGACCCTGGGATACGACAACTGGTGTTCAGAAGCGGGCGAACTTAACGCGGAACACAACTGGTGATCAGAAACGGGCGAACTTAACCCAATACGACAACTAGTGTTTAGAAATGGGCGAATTTAACCCAGAACACAACTGGTGATCATTACGATAAATAATATCAGAAGCGAGTGAATTTAATAAAGCTCAAATGGGTCGCCATACGCAAAAGTAATTATTAAAATGGGTAAACCACATGGAATTAAGTGAAATTAAATAAAAGTAAATAACCACAGAGATTTAAAGCAAGGGAAGGAAGCTAGTTTAGTTATTACGGTGCATCTCATGTTCATATTGCAAAGGTTATTAACACTGAAACGTAGGAAGAATGAAACAGCTGACAGAAAGAAATGAGTTAGCATAGACAGATAGCGAATGTAGCAAATAACTTAAATCCTGTAAGAATAATTACAACTGTTGAAACACAGATTCTAGTGTAAGATAATAAACTCACCAATTTTTTTTCTTTTTCTTCGTATACCATTGTTGTGTCTTTTGCAAATAAAAATTCAATATGTCGATCAACGAAGAAACTAGGAGGGCTATTGAAGACCTTAACAACAGGTTAGCGGCTCTAACTCTAGCAAACCAAGCATTACAGCAGGCAAACCAAGTAGTTAGACATAAGGACTTAACTGTATGTACTACTGTTAAAGAATGGAACGGCATGTCGGGATCCTTGCCTGTTAAGGAATTTTTTAACAATATTGAAGCTGCTGCTTCCATGGGAAACCTAGAAGCAGAGGATAAAAAACAAATAGTCAAGTTAAAGGTTGTAGGGCCAGCCGCAGAATTTCTGTACGGTAGACCCGACCTAACTAACAAGGAAGCGACGTACGACCAGCTTAGGGCTGAGTTCGAGGATCGCTTCAGGGAAAAATTGCCAGACAGTTATTATTATACGCAGTTACAAAGAGCGGTACAGGGAAAAAACGAAACGCCAGAAGCGTTTGCTGACAGATTAAAAGCCCTTAGTTTAAAAACGCTGAAGGTTACGGGAGATGCAAATGAAAAGAAAGTTCTTGAGGAGGAGGCAGAAAGAAGGCTTCTTGCTGCCTTCACCGCGGGATTAAAGGGAGAGATAGGTAGACAGGTTCAATTAAGAATGCCTAAAAGTCTAAAGGAGGCAGTACAAATTGCTGTAACTGCTTATAATATCGTGCATGCAGACCAGACAAATAAAAGGGAACCGGAGGCACAGCCTAGGTCTGTGTTCAATATGTTAACGCAGTTAAAATGTTTTAATTGCGGGAAAACTGGACACAAGGCACGAGACTGTCGTTCGAAACGTCAGTTGAATCAACAAGGGTCCCCGGAACAGAATCAAAAAGTGTACCGTGGAAATTTTCAAAATCAAAATAGGGAACAGTCTACATATGTAGGGAAACCACCGATAGAATGTTTTTTCTGTAAAAAGAGAGGACACATTCAGAGTAAATGTTGGATTAAAAATCCACAGCTAGCACCTAGTAGGGGAAACTACAATAGAAATGAAAGGAATAGCGGGGCAAATTCGAATTATAGGACGGATTTTCAAGGAGCCTCCGCAAGCACCCCTACCTGGAGGCCAAGGCAGTAAAACCAGCAGTAATAACTACAATAGTAGAAACTTCCCCAGAAATGTTAATGGTCAGTGTCATGATTGAAGGCCGGAGGACACATTTTATTATAGATACAGGGGCAACAATTTCTGTAATTAAGCCAGGAATCTCAGGGGCAAGTTGGGAAAATACTGAGGTGATAGCAAAAGGGGTCACGGGAATTGGACTGGACATTAAAGGGTCACAGACGGTAGAAGTTCAATTTGAAAACAGAGAAAAATATATTCACTCATTTATAATATGTCCGTTAGGAATAAACCAGGATGGAATTCTTGGCCTAGATTTTTTGAGTAAGAACAGGATAAATATTAACATTGTACATCGCATGTTACTGACAGAAGGTGGGGCAATAAATCTCGGAGTACCAACCAATGACAACGAAACCAGGAAGGAAGAATTCGATCTGATCAACCGAAATGTTCTGCATTTTTCTCAGAAAAAATCAGACACCTCCAAAGAAGTTTCAAGTACAGAGGTTGTGACAGAGAGAGGACCTAAGGGATTCCACCCCACGAGTCAGTTACAAATGCAAACAGGATGTCCAGTGTATAATACTAGAATTGTGAAGGTTCCCCCAAAGAGCGAAATAATAATATTAGGGAAATTAACTAAAAAGGGATGCGCATCCAGAGCACTTAATAGAGCACTTAATAGAGCACTTAATAGAGAACTTAATAGAGAAGTTAACAGAGAAGTTAATAGAGAGGTTAATATGGAAGACAGAGACAAACTTTTTGAACCAGAAAGCTTGGGTATATATGGAATATACACAGCTAGGTCGCTGAATAATAACGAACAGTTAAAGAAAGGGAGGATTCCTATAAAAGTTGTAAATTGTACGGGAGAGGAAATTGAAATAGTGAGAAACAGACGTTTAGGGCATGTTTACCCTGTATTAACAAGTAGTGAGAGTAAAACTAATAAAGTAGAGGGAGTGAATATATTAACGCCAATGACAGGAAAAGAAGTAGAAACAAATATTGCAGACACAGTGAATTTAGAGCACTTAGCAGCTGAGGACCAACATAAAATAAGAGAAATATTAAGGAGATATGCTGACGTATTTCAAGACCCCAGAGACAATGAAATAGGTTGCACTAGTGTAATTAAACATCGTATTGAAACAGGCAATGCACCTCCTGTTAAGAAAAAACCTTACCCAATACCGTATAAATACAAGGAAAAAGTTAAAGATATGCTGGACGACATGTTACAAAAAAACGTTATACGTCCCTCAACTTCCCCGTGGAATGCGCCAATTGTTCTAGTGCCAAAAAAGAGCCCAGACGAGACAGATAAATTAAGGTTCTGTATTGACTATAGAGGGTTAAATTCGGTGACTCATGGAGACACATACCCTTTGCCTAACATTACAGAAACTTTGGAAGGCTTAGCAGGTACCAGATATTTTAGCAAACTAGATTTACAATCAGGATATTGGCAAGTGGAAATTGAGGAAAAAGATAAAGAAAAGACAAGTTTCCAGACTCAATTTGGATCGTTCGAATTCCTACGAATGCCATTTGGATTATCAGGGGCGCCTTTGACATTTTGTAGGCTCATGGACACTGTATTGACAGGACTAAAAGGCCTATCGTGCTACTGTTACTTAGACGACATAATCATTCATGGATCTTCAATAGAAGAACATGCAGAAAGACTGTCCGAAATTTTAGAGAGGTTAAGAGAAGCCAATCTAAAAGCGCACCCACGTAAATGTAAATTTGCGGTAGAACAAGTTGAATATCTTGGGCACATTGTAAACCAGCAAGGCATACTTCCAGACCCGGTAAAAATTCAAGCTATCGAAAAGTACCCTATTCCAAAGACACAGAAACAGGTTAGATCATTTTTGGGCCTAGCCGGTTATTATAGAAGACATATACCAAGTTTCGCACACATTGCAAAACCCCTCTCAGACTTAACAAGAAAGGAGGAAAAATTTAAGTGGGGAAAACCACAACAAGACGCATTTGACAAGCTTAGAAAGGCATTATGCAAAGATCCGATATTAAGGTACCCGAATTTCAATAAATCTTTTATTCTGAGTACGGATAGTTCGAGTTTCGCACTAGGAGCTGTGTTGTCACAAAAAGGAGATATAGAACACCCGGTAGCTTATGCATCACGAGTTTTGTCTAAAAGTGAACAAAATTTTTCCACTACGGAACGGGAATTATTAGCATTGGTTTGGGCTACCAAACATTTTAGATGTTACCTGTATGGAAATGAATTTATTGCTGTCACAGATCACGCCGCATTGAAATGGTTATTTTCATTGCAAGATCCAAATTCAAGGCTAGTAAGATGGGCTATAAGGTTGTCAGAATTTAAGTTCACAGTACAGTACAAGCCAGGAAAATCAATTAGTAATGTAGATTCTCTTTCTAGAATAATGGTAAACACAGTACAAACTGCTAAAGAAGCAAAATCAGTAAGAAATTTACAATTAGCGGAACCAAAATATACAGAATGGGTACAAGACACAAAGAAATTTAGATTAGATGAAAATGGGATTTTATTTTACAAGGAAGGGATGTCAGAACCTAGGTTAGTTGTACCAAAGCCTATGAGAAAGTCCATTTTGGAAAATTTTCATGACACACCGTTCGCTGCTCACCAAGGTCAAGTTAAAACATATGACTTAATTAAGTCAAGATTTTACTGGCCAGGCATGAAACAAGAAATTCAAACATACGTTGCCGAATGCATGTCGTGTAATTCTAGAAAACCAGGCAAAAGCAACGTAGCTCCATTACAATCATTTGAACCAGCATTAAAACCATTCCAAAGAGTACATATGGATATCGTTGGACCGTTACCCACCTCAATTAGAGGAAATGTGTATTTGCTAACTTTTGTTGACGCATTTTCCAAGTATACAGAAGCTATACCAATTCCGGACCAAACAGCGGAAACGGTAGCTAAAGCATTTGTTTATAATATTATAGCACGTCACGGAACGCCTCAGAATTTGATTACGGACAAAGGGCGTAACTTCACGTCAAAATTGTTCAAGGAAGTTTGCAAGTTGTTACATATCAATAAACTTCAAACTAGTGCGTATCATCCCATGTGTAATGGCGCAGTCGAAAGAACGCATCATACAATGGCAGACATGCTGTCGCACTTTGTAAGAAAGGACCAAAGAGACTGGGATTCGTATGTTCCAATAATACAGTTAGCTTTGCGAAGTACACCACACACAACAACGGGATATTCCCCTTATTTTTTGCTGCATGGGAGGGAAATGGAGTTACCATTTGCAGAAAATGTCATACCGAAATTTCAGATAGAGGAATTTGAACAAGATGATGTAAAAGAATTAGCAAAGAAGTTGGAAGAAGTTTATGGAAAAGTACGGGAAAATTTGGAAGAAGCAACCCATAAACAGGTGACGCAGTACAATGCAAAGAATAAAACACAAAACAGTGAAATAAAAGTCGGAGATGAAGTATTGCTCCACTCCACGGCTTTAAAAAAAGGTGTTTCCAAGAAACTTTCAAAAAAAATTTGTCGGACCATTTTATGTGATAGAAAGAATCAATCCAGTGAATTATAAAATTAAAGCGCAAGACGGCACAATGTCTGTAGTTCATGTGAACAGATTGAAATTGTATAAGACACATCACTTTAATAATCAAGAGAGCAAAGGACTGCATGACACATCGGGAAACGACGAACATAGCAATAAGGAGGAGAAAGAAGAAGAGACAGTTAAGATACAATGCGCAGGCGCGAGGCAGTACAGGAATAGGGAGAAGCAAGAACAAGCAGAGAAGAAAGATAATAATTGTACATATGACTTGCATATCGTCCCGGGAGCATGGGAATTCGACACTATGACTGATAACCAGATAGACGAAACAAACATGGACAAGGAGCAAGTACAGACAAAGACAGAAGATGTTGACGAAGACGAATTACCATTAAGTTTGCTAAAAGAGAAATTGAAATTAGGAGAAGACATTCCTCCGTCTGCCAATCTTGATAAACTGACACTAACACGCGGGAATGACGTACTACCTACGGAATACCCGGAAGTTCAAACTAGATAAAATTTTAGGCCTAGGGATATAAGTCAGGCTTCAACTTCGAAAGAAATGGTGGAAAAATCAAGGGAAGAGGGAAATAATACAAAGTATAATTTACGACCAAGATAAAAATAAATGTTTTGTTTTTCCAGGTTTCATCTGTATATGGATCGTCGCCTTATCAACAATACCAGGGAAGGGAGTGAACTTCCAACAACAACAGGAATTAAATAAGGGACTTGTTTTTTTGAAACAACAAGAAATCTTGTTGTCCGCAAACAAATGGTCGATTGTTTTAGATTTTTCGTTAGAACAATATTACGAAATTTTAGAGAATATGACAGAACAAATAAATATAGTAAAGGATACAGTAAACAAACCAGATTTTATGAATTTTCAGATGTATGAGGCTTTAACAGAAATGTCGAAAAAAACAGTTCAAACTTCATTGCGGAGGTTGGAGCACGAATTACAAAGATTGCAGATAAAAGTAGTAGAAATTGATGACGAATTATTTTATTCGGAGGGTAGAACAAAAAGAGGACTTTTAAGTTTGGGTGGATTAACTTTAAAAATATTGTTCGGTGTATTAGATTCAACAGACAGGCACAGAATAAATCACCAGATAGAGTCATTAACCCAAACAAATGAAAAAATAATTGACTTAATGAAACAGCAAATTACATATGTAAACAAGACTGCAGATAGAGTAGAACAAAATTGCATTAATTTAAATAAGTTTTCCAAAATACTAAATACAACATTGCATGTGTTAGATAACGTTACAGAAGACGTATTTTTTGAAATAAATTTAGTCATGAAAAATATGGATTTGCTAACAAATTTGCAGATTATAGCGGATACGTTAAAACAAGATCAACACGATTTGATTCAATTTAGAAGGATAGTTGATTTAACAACAGCCGAAATATTAAGCTCATACTTATTACCCCCAATATTGTAAGTTATTTGTCATTTTACTAATAGTCATTTTTTTGTATGTTATACAGTTCTTCAGTACAGCTGGCAGAAGACACATAACATAAAGAAGAATCACCAGACCAAGGTCGCTGACGCTACAAATTCCGTACCAACTACGCAATCTACACAGCCGAGAGTGAAAACTGCAAAGTCCACACTTCCAAACGATGTCGTACAGGAAACAAGCCAAGAACCCAGTAATATTAAGGTGAAGCCAGTCTTCACGGGCGCAGGAATTATATAAAAGGGATTTTTTTTTATGGGAATTTTTTTTAACAGGGATTTTTTTTTATTAGCATTAAACAGAATTTTGCATTAGGCAGGTTAGGGGAAATAGAATTAGAATGAACTAGTAACAAAATTAATTAAGGAAAAAAAAGAAAGAAACAATGATTAATTTAAATAAAATGTGTAGGCGTCAATTCGTTCCCATGGGTAACCATGACGTTGTAAAGAAAAAAAAATATTAATGAGAAAGTAATCGTAGTAAATTTTAATGTATTAGCTACTCTCAACCATATCTGTGCAATCAACGCAGCAACAGACAGCATCCCAGATATGCAACAACGAGCACAATATTAAAAATAAGAAATAAATAAAGAAATAAATAAATGGAAAGTATCAACAAATCGACGAACGGATACACACACACCCGTTCGAATCCAGCTAAGGCGGATTCGAGCTAGGGGGGGAGTGATGTAATATCTTAAAAAATTTGGAAACCAGACCCTCTAAATCAGGGGTGCTCAAACGGTCGATCGCGATCGACTTGTCGATCGCGAGTGCTTTTTGAGTAGATCTCGAGAAGAAAAAAAAATTTAATAAGTAGGTAGGTAACTAATAAAATAACACTGCTTGCGGCAAAAGGTGGCTTTATCAAAGGAACGCGCGGCACTTGTCAAAGAAAAGCCGCGTTGTTTCTAGACTAGACAGTGGAGTCTAGTCTAGAAACAACGAGAGACAGTACAGTCTAGTTTCGGGCGGCGCGTTTGACGGGAACATTCGAGACTTTCGTTCACGCCGATATAAATGTTGCGCCTGCAGGAATTGGAGTCATTCTGAATTGTAACTTGATGGCGATACTACGTCGATAAGTACAAAGTTTATTATTAAATAGAAGAAAATGAGTGCAGTGAAGAAATCTAAAACGTATCATTTTAATAAGGATTGGGAGGAAGAATTTTTCTTTTGTATGGTGAAGGATAAGTGCATTTGTGTTATTTGTCGTGCGTCAGTTGCAATACCTAAGCGTGGTAACTTAGAGAGGCATCATAAAACGGTTCATAAAAACTATGAAAAGGATTTTCCGCCACAGAGTGAATTAAGAAAACTAAAGGTACGTGATTTGATATCTTGTTTGAAAAAAGAACAATCCATGTTCACAAGACCAGTCAAACAATCAAAAGCTGCTACGATCGCGTCATTTAAAATATCTCATATATTGGCGAAACACAAGAAACCATTCGAAGATGGATCGGTGGTGAAGGAAGCATTTATTGAAGCGGGTGAGACTTTATTTGGAGATTTTAAAAATAAAACAGAAATCATGTCTGCTATTAGAGAACTTCAGTTATCTCGTCCGACTGTCACAAGGCGTATTGAAGTCATGAGCCAGGACATCGCAGATAAACTAAAACATGATATCATGGAATGTACATACTTTTCTTTACAGTTCGACGAATCCACCGATATGACAGACACTGCCCAGCTGTGTATTTTTATTCGGATGGTATTCAATGACATGTTGGCTAAGGAAGAATTTTTGACAATCATACCTCTGAAGGGGAAGACCCGTGGCGAAGATATATTTGACGTTTTCTTCAATTTTGTAAAAAACTACGAGCTACCAATATATAAATTAGTGTGCATTACAACCGATGGAGCACCAGCAATGACTGGAAACAAAAACGGTTTTGTGGCATTGTGTCGAGCTAATGAAGAATTCCCTTCATTTTTTTCATTCCATTGCATTATACATCAACAAGTTTTGTGTTCAAAAGTTTTAAACACGGAGGAAATTATGGGCATTGCGACAAAAATTGTGAATTCCATCCGTGCACGTAGCTTGCAACGGCGGCTCTTTCAGTTGCAGTTGGAAGATAGGGAGTCAGCTGAACACACTGATTTAGTTCTTCACACGGACGTCAGGTGGTTGAGTCGCGGAAAATTCCTAGAAAGGTTTCAAGAATTATTGCCCGAAATAACAGCTTTTCTAGACGAAAGAGGTGATGACACTCAGATTTTGAAAAACGAAAAATGGCTAAATGATTTGGCATTTTTGACTGACATCACAATGCACTTAAACACCGTTAACTTGGAGCTTCAAGGTAAAGGAAAAACTATTATTGAGATGATTAGCGCAGTAAACGCATTCAAAAGTAAATTGCAACTTATGATAGATCAACTGAAAAGAAAGGATCTGAAACATTTTCCGTCTTTGAAAGCAAGGATTCCTCAGTTGAATTATGATACGTATGAGGCTGAATTATCAAATATTTTGGGACAATTCGAAATGCGTTTTCATGATTGCAGTAAATTGGAAAATATAGCATCATTTATGAGTTATCCTTTTTCATGTAAAAACATTGAGGAATTAGCTACTGAAATAGCCAGTCAGTTTAATATGAACTCATGTTCTGTTGAAAATGAGTTGGTGCAGATTATATCAGATATACATCTCAAAGCTACAGCATCTGATACAAATTTCTGGTGTTTTATATCTGAAGATAAATATCCGAATGTAAGGCAAATCGCCCTTCAACTGACGGCATTTTTTGGGTCAACTTACTTGTGCGAGTCTGCATTTTCTGAAATGAAGATAATTAAGTCAAAATATCGCAATCGACTAACTGACGATCATATGTCATCATGCTTGCGATTAGCACTCAGTGGTTACGTACCATCTTATGAAAAGTATGCTGAGGACATGCAGTGCCACGCTTCAACATCCAAAGCCACTCCTTAGTTAAGTTTAACACCATATGTAACTCTTTTGTTTTGTAACAACCAATAAACTCGCAATTTTGAATAACTATGAGTTTTTTCATTGATATTGTAGAGAAGAACCTAACTAAACCTAACCCAAACCTTGACTAAAATAATGTACCTATACTGCGCAGAAAGCTAATATCTATATATGCTACGGTACGCCCTACCTAGGTAGGTA
This sequence comes from Ectobius pallidus, assembly GCA_964059195.1. Lineage (NCBI taxonomy): Eukaryota > Metazoa > Arthropoda > Insecta > Blattodea > Ectobiidae > Ectobius > Ectobius pallidus. The sequence continues at coordinate 16,485,440 of CAXKWD010000006.1, forward strand.
GGGTGTATCGTGTATGTACGACAACCCTGCATCACACACACTTGCAGTCTCTCAGAGTCGATCGTAAGTAGTCTAAAAATATTGAGGTAGATCGCCAGCAGTTCAAGTTTGAGCACCCCTGCTCTAAATGGATCGCAAACAGGCCAGACATTGGGCTGGGTAAACCAGGAAATATAAGTGTCAACTTAGCGTTGCACAACGTATTCATAACTTGTTGATGATTTGCGGAATTGCATTTCAAAGGTGGTTGACAGTCTAGTAATTGCGAAATACGAAATAAGTATTTTAAAGTAGTAAAGTTAAGAAATACGCGGAAAAGGAAACTGCAAGTAAGGAGTTTTGGTTTGAAACGTCATGGGTGCCAAATGGATAGACGTATTGACGCACGATGTTATAAAACGGGCGGACTGACCAGTTCGGCCCTCTTGCTACTCTACACTCTTCACGACGGGATCGACAGCACCCCGGTGCAAGTTTATTTTAATTTGTGTGTTACTCATCATGAAGTCAGTATGTAAGTTGAAACCGGACATTTCCTCATACGAACCGGACTTTTTCCCCGATATTATAGTAAAATTCCTCAACTTCAAACATCAATAACTTAATAAATAAAATAATGACAATAAAACAAATTATACCAATAGAAAGAGAGAAACACCCCCTTCAATTTCATATACTACACTAAACTTTTAATTAACCCCTTCAATCATTTTAATCGGACATTATAATTAACTTCCATAGTTTTAATCCGACAGACTTGAGACTTAGATCATTCGATTCAGCTAAAATCAACCCACAAAATGGAAATAGTATTAACTCTGATAGCCTTCAGCTATCACAGTTACTATCACAAATATATTTAGTAGGAGGAGACTTCCTGTATGACAGACTTTAAGACCACAGTGTCGAGATGTCACTTAAAATTAATGACCCAACGAACATTAACGCATTTTAACCGAAGAAAGATTCAAACAAGCTAGCAGAAAACCAAGATCTCCTCCAATTAAGTAAAACCCTAGGTTGAAACCATCCAATAGCAACAATTCACCCCTCCACCTACCCAGGAGATATTATCAAAGAGCCCCCAAGTCACAGCATCTTTTTGGATCAGAAGACAGACGACGAATCTACGACACTAAGACAGAGCCTTCAGCTAACTTTTATAACATGGACTAAACTACAATATTCTATAAATATTCAACTTCAAAGATATCGAATCCGCGCATTATAAATAGATCAATTTAGTATAATATAACATCGCCGCGCGTCAGTATTAACCTACGGAAGTAGAGATTGTATAAGTGATTTTTGTTAAAGTAATTAAACTTAAAACGTACCCGGTGCATAACTAGTAAAGTTGCCCGCGAGATAAAAAGGAAGTATTAATAATCCGCGCCATATAAATAGAATCGACGGAATAATTATTGTGAATAGTGAAGAAGCGCGTAAGAAGTGAATATTATCATAGTCTTAGACATTGCAACAACAACTTATAATTACTACGACATCACCCCTTGGACTTACATCATCTTATGAAAAGACTCAATAATACAACTTTTACATTTCAGAACAAACCTTTTTATTTAGAATATAGATAGAAATTGAAAAGATCACAAACATTTTATTTCACCTAGTTCATCCTGATTTGCCTATTCGTTCCCTCGGACAATTTCTCTAGCCACCGACCCGTTATTAAGAATCTCGTGCATAAATCTATCAACTGAGCTACTAGCCGGCAATAACCCCTTTTCGACAACCAGAATCGCCCAACACCAGTGCTCCCCGGTAGGACTGTGGTATACATGGTCTCCCAACTTGGCGCCAACTAACCCGAATTAAAGTGCAACGACCAAAAATTAGGTTATGTAAAAAATTAAATGTTGCTTAAGAATGAAATGTTGCTAGAGTTAATTTAATTATAATAGAATAGGTTAATAAAAGGGGTCACTAGGTTAAATGAAGAGACTCCTACAAATGGAATTAATCTGATATCCAAAATATATATTATGTAATAACTGATACTTATTTGCAGGTACCAAAAACTTCCATACTAATAATATCTCACTTTAATATAACTTGGAAGAGCATGTGGACAATTCCCAGCAAGGCCGAAGATCCATCTCCAATACAGGTTAAGAAGGAAGGGAGAGCAAGAGGGCAATCGCACTTGACCATAAATTCGCAAAATTCCAACAATGAGATTTAATGTATAATATAACAATGTACAGTATAAGGTCTACCTTAAATAAATGACAATAAATAGTAATGACTAGAAATTGATTATTAAATGCCCAAGATCTCTAACTATTAAGCTATCTTTCATGTACCAAGAGTAATTCAAATTGCAAATCCAATAAACTCCAAAGGTTAAGTTGGTATACTTTAAATAAATATGCATGGATCACTAATAAAGACTAGGCCTATCAAAGGTCAATGCCAGGCGGAGTAATTTAGAATAATAGGCTGGCAAAAGAAAATCAAAGTTCACAACTATGTACAGTTGATATTAAAGAAATATCCAGAATAAATACTAATTAGGCCTACCTAATTACCAATAGTAGGGAATATATATTAAAGTAATTTAGAATCACCAAAAGACTAGAAATAACTTTAGAAAAATTTACTCATGAACTATAATTAGGCCTATCCAATACCCAATAGTAGATAATATATTTTAAAGTATTAGAATATACAAAGGGGAAGAGAGACTGAGAATTTATTTTAGAATATGCTTAAGAAATACTACGGAAGAAGGGTAATCTGGTCGATCAAATTTGCAATCGAAAATAATAATAATAATTTGGAATGAAAAGAAAAATGAAAACGGTAAGCAAAATCCAAAACGCGAGAGTAATTAAATAACAAGGAAGGACAAATATAAAATCAAAGATAAACTAAATAATCAGAAGATTACGTTTGAAAAAGGAATATAATATTAGAGAATAATTATGTAAAGAAAGCAAAAACTAGACAGGGTAAGTTAAGAAAATCAGCCAGCAAACAGCCAAAAATATAAATGCAATTTCAAATTAGCAAATAACAGGAAAATGTCAAATACAAAAAACAGAGAATGAAGGAACCCAGCTACACGCAATATAGCCAGAAAGAACAGTCCAGAAGATTTTATGAAACAATGGGTGCAGAAAATATAGAAAATATATTTATTAGCAAAGGGGCTGAACTACTTGTACCAAACTAATCGTGTACCTTGATAGGGATGTACAATGGAAGAAACTAGCTTGTAGAAAAAAAAAGGAAAGATATTAATAATTACAAAATCTCAAAAGAAAAATATAAGGCAAATCTAACTGGTGTGTATCACTATACAAGAAGGGAGGTTAATGTCCGTAAATATAGAAGGAATGTCTGGCATGACCTAACATGGTGAACTTTGCACGCCCCAGAAAGTTCCACATAATTATGCAAATTAGCTAGACAATATTTAACTTGCAACCAGAAAATATATTACGTGAAGTAACTATATGGACCAGAACAATATATTAACTAACTCCACCTCATAAGTAGCTGAATAATAATTTACATAAAAATCTATGACATTATACAATTTCAAACATCAGAGTGCTAATATCTTTCTGACCATTCTGCCTAAGGAAGGGAACCAGAAGAATTTATAAGCAATACAATTTTTACAGGCAAGATCACAAGTTAACAAATGCAATACGACTAACAGATTAATTAAATTTATTGATATAGGGAAGTGAAATTTAACATTAAATTTGAGACAGTGAAAATTCAAGTTAAGGAATAATGTAAATATATATATCATCTGGGCCAGCAATTACATTACCAGATCTACCCAAGATGCAACGGGGAAAGCAAATGGCGACGATACGCCCACTAGAAAAATTCTTTCAGTAAGCATAAATGAAATGGGAAATACTAATATTTCTATCAGAGAAACTTGAAACAATGATATAGCAAAATATGGGTATTTAGAAAATGTATGAAATAATTCTTAGTGGAAAACTAACATTTCATGAACAAGAGGAATCTAACACTACAGAGTTACTGATCTCAAACGGACACATTCTAACATGGGCATTTTCATGATGCCTTGAAATAATGAACTTGATACCAAACTTGTTCCATATCCACACGGTCCATGACTATAAGTGCTTGAGGTTAACTAACTCTGAAAATACATCTTTCCCTGTCCTTTCCTACCTCAGTTATCTTAACACCAAAATATGAATATAGGCATAATGTGCTGAAGGCACTTGAAATTAGTTTTAGATAATAAATAGTGACGACATCGCTACTCACACAGACAACCGGAGGGTCCGACTCGTCCTCGCAGCTCCCACACTAACTAGGCAGTTGCCAAATACAGTCTGATTGACTGCAAGAACCAAAGCCACCATTACGGCTCGGTATGCAGCGGCGAAGTCGTGCACTACTTACGTCAGAGAGAGTGTAGACGGAGGGGATGGAATCGCGGCAATTTTAAACAGCGTTACAAAAGTACAGCTATAAAATGGCACCCAACTCTGTTAGGGCAACTAAAGAACTGCTATAAAGTACACTATGTAATTTCAATTTATTTTAATATTAATAAACCTAGTCATTTTGTTATTTTGGGTAAAACTAGCTTTTGTGATTTGCGCATGGAGATGTTCCGTTCCTTGCCCTTGTCCTCGTGGTTAAGATGCAAATATATATATTGAGCCATCCTGATAAATCGTGTCCCGGGGTAAAAGGTGTCAGAATAAATATAGGACCCTGGGATACGACATTTCGACTCGTTTGGCAATTTACCTCCTCCTAAAGAAATTGTTAAGTATTTACGACGGGTGAGCATAAAATATAATGCTAATTCATATCAAAATTTTGATACGGAAATCTGCGGTCATTTCTGTTTAGCATTTTTATTATAATCATTTCGCCCACAATTTGCTAGTTATAAAAGGCATGTTCCGAAATATTGTAAAACAGTCTCTTAAAGGTGCATCATGATATCAAACGTATTTACGCTCACGGGAGCATCGACAGTTTTATCACAGGATTATCATCCTACGATAGATCTGGATCCTGAATTGACATATGAAATAGCATTACTTAATTTAAACACCTATCACGCAATACCTAATATTACGGATAAGAATAACAGTTTTGCTATAGAACTCAAGGACGGAAACGATCTCCGTCCCGATACTGCCGTGAAAAAGTACACACTTCATATTCCTACGGGCACATATGAAATTGATGATATTGAGGCTGCAATGATTACCGAAACAGAAAAGCAAATGCATATAGCACAAAACAAGCCAACAGGCCTTAGAGGATTTTATTTAAAAACCAATGCTTCCACACTAAAGGTGGAATTAACATCGCCAGTGCCGATCACATTTCAAGTACCGAACTCTCTGGGATCGGTTCTAGGATTTAATACTACCTTGCCAGAGGATAATCAAAGAGAAAAATGTTTACATAATAATATGGTCCAATCAACGTATCCTCCTAATATATTTGCAGTAAACGTTATAAGAGTCGAGTGCAATTTGGCGACGGGCTCATTCACGAATGGTAATCCGACTCATACATTACATGAATTCTTTCCGACAGTTGCACCTGGCTTTAAGATATCTTTAGCGCCATCGAATTTAATTTATATGCCCCTGAAACATACAACATCAATCAACAACATCACTGTCAAGTTACTGGACCAGGAAGGGAATATAATCGATAATAGCGGAGAAGAGCTACGGTTCGTCTGCATATCAGAGCCCGTTAAATAATGGGGCTTGATTTTAGTGGACCCAAACATAGTATTAAAACAAAACCTAAAACCAAATCCTTCAGTTCAACACGTAGTGTCAAACAGTTAACTCTAGCTAACAAATCCTTCCTCCAACTGTTGGGATATCGAGTTAATAGAAATGGGTCCGTTAGACGTCGCTGAGGATACTGCCTTTTCGGAGTCAGTTACAGAGTATGAATATCACTATTTTAGTCCCACTAATATTACCGCTATTAACGAAAGTGATGAGATTCAAATACAAATTCATAGCCAGGAGTCACAACTACTTCCATCCCGAAGCAATATTATATTAACCGGTGAAGTGACAAAAGATGATGGTACTGCATTTACTGGTAAACTGGCTATGAATGGCCTAGTCAATCTTTTTGATGAAATTCGACTCGAGGTCAATGGAGAAATTATAGACAGAACACGCTATCCTGGGTTTGCAAGCCTTATGAAGGGATTGTGCTCTTATGATGGTCAGAAATGTAAGCAACTTGAAAATATGGGATGGTGTCGTAACTTAAAAGATGACCCTAAAATATTAGATAATGGGAAATTTAACGTCAGTATCCCATTAAGTCATGTATTGGGTACGGCGGAAGATTTTCAAAAGATTGTGTTAAACGCTCGACTGAAGCTTGTATTGCAGAGAGCAAGAAATAGTATAAACGTGACGGTGGAAGAGAGTAAAGTTAAGCTGACGGAAGTGATATGGAACATGCCTATGCTTCGAGTATCAGATCAGCAGAGATTGAAATTATCAAAATATATGGAAAAGGATTCCGCTCTACCAATTGCCTTCAGAGAGTGGCAGATGTTCGTACATCCAAATGTTCCCCAGACAACGAAATTGACTTGGAATAATTCTACAGTCCCACAACTACAGAAGCCAAGATATGTCATCTTCGGAATACAAACCGACCGAGAAAAAGTAGGAGGGGATCCGTCAAAGTTCGATTTAAACAAAACAACAGATGTGCAGTTATATCTACAGGACAAGAAGTATCCTTATCAATCCTTCGATATTGATGCTAATAATAATCGATATGCCATATTACATGATCGATTCTGTGCATTCGCAAACTCATATTATGGACACTCCTCTGGCCCGATGTTAAATAGAGAGGAATTCGTGTCAAAGGCTCCACTTTTCGTCATCGACTGTTCCAAGCAACAGGAGGAAATAAAAACAGGGGCCGTAAATATAAGAGCCGAAATCACTGCTTCAGAAAACTTACCTCCTAACACTAAGATCTACTGCCTCGCTATACATGACAGGAAACTGAAGTATAGACCACTCTCGGGCATTGTCACAAATATTATATAAAAATGTCTGCTTGTGTGTTAGATGTCCAAGGATTCTATACAGCTAATAATAAATTCATCGCCAAGGAGGTTGCTGTGATGTGTGGTGAGAAAATGGCACATTTCGTGTTTCTTCCTCCCGATGACGTTGTTCCAAACGTCAAATCAAAATACTTTCTTGAACATGTGTTCCATGGGCTGAAGTGGGATGTTGGATTTGTACCTTATAACAAATTAAAGCCCATGCTTCAAGAGTGTGTGAAATATAATATGGATGTGTATGTGAAAGGATTGTCCAAAAAGATGTTTTTTGAAAGTGTTTTAAACAGATACATTTCGGACTTAGAATTACATGGCTGTCCTAGCCTGGAGTCATTGAAGAACAATCTAGATGTACAAAGAAATCAGTTAAAGTGTATGTTCCATTGTGTTAATACTACAAAGTGTGCTTTAACCAATGTTAGCGTTTTACAGTTTTGGTGGAATAAAAAAAATAATATGGCTTTGTATTAAAATACTTTTTTATTATTACTTCCCATCATCTTACACTTTATCAAGCTGTCCTAGCCACTCTCCTAACATATTTAAATTGTTTACATTTGCCAGTTCTTCATATGTTAAAGTCAGATTATCTGTTTTCGTACATGCATCTCTTGAAGTCCTCTTCTCCATAGCAGTCCCTTTATCACACGTCTTCATGTTTTTAACACTTTTAAAAAATTTACATTGATTATCACAATACCTCCAATCACTACAAGGTCCCCATGATATGGCTTTATCACAATATATCCAATGACGAATTCCATCGCACGTCTCCGAATGAAACAGTGCATTCATTGTAGTTCTTACACCAGTGCTACTATCCCATGTGAAAACTTTTTTTCTCTACCATATCATAATATATATATATATATATATATATATATATATATATATATATATACACCTACATGATCCCCTCCCCTCTCCTCCTATAGGTGGACATCATGATAGGATTGCTAGGGTTAATAACAATTATACAAATACATGTAATTTTCTTTATTCTCACATCACAGCACATATGCACATCCACAATACACTCTGGTTTACATTTGATATATTTATATTGCTAATTTTTGGACACATAACTTGGAATACTATTGTGTCATGTCAATTTACTTCAAATGTTTGAGTATTATAAAATATATATTTGATCTCTTGTTGCATATGTCGACAAATTTCTAGTCCATGCATACCAATTCTACTTTAATGAAGCGGGCGTTCCCAACATCTTGCATACCGCGACTTACAACAGCAAAACGTCCACTGTTTAATTTTAAAATGTTATCATCCGTGAACGATGAAAAACGTGCGGCTAAAAACACACTGGTATTATCTACCAAATCTAACACCACACGGCGTTCATACTTAGTATTCACGGCTCTGGCCTTCTTGATTGGGTATTCAGCATCGACAGTGAAGTCTTCCAGTTTCCGCATAACGTCGTCATATGCGCCGCCCCGTCCAAGTTGGTTAAATTCCTGAAGCAGTCCGGCAGAAGCATCTTCATTCGCACCATGGTCAGGTACACTTTCTGCAGAGTTCTCTCTTGAATACTTATCAGTCTCCATGCGTTCGATACTTTTTGCTTTGGTAACGGATCTTCTTCCACGTTTCGAGTCCACGACTTCAATTGGACCATGTCCTCCTCCGTTTCTGTCGTGAGTTGCCATAGTAAGACTGTTGTAATATTGTTTGAAGATGATGTAGTCACGGTAGCGTTCCTGTTAATACAGGCTCTACTGAGCTTTGCTCCTGCTTTATATCTCTCCTGTTTAAGGTGGTGGGGACGATTTATGAGGCCAGGTGTTTTCTTCAATGTCGACGAGTATAGAAATGGTGGGTGATAATTTATGGAAACAAGTTGGGGACCGGTATGGATATTCTCCAAGGTTAACAAGTGTTTGGGCGTTGGTCACATATTTGTAATGATTTATGGGACCAGGTGTTTTCTCCAACGTCGACAAAAGGTTAACGAGTCTGGAAATGGTGGGAACGAAATTTATAGAAACAGGTTGGAGACAGGTGTGGTTATTCTTCAAGGTTAACAAAGGTTAGCATGTATGGAAACGTCGGGGATAATTTATGGAAGCAGGTGTTGATATTCATCAAGGTAAACAGGTGTTAGGGAACAAGTATTTTTTCCACGTACCTTATAATGACGTTTGGAAACTATAAATTTTACTTTTGTTATCTTCTCCGTATCGACATGTTTATGAGCATATGGTGCATCTGTAAACTTTTGGCTGGATTTCCCCATCACTCCGAAGTGGGCTGGAGCACCATGCGCGTGCTGACCGAGTTTCTCCATCGCTCCGAAGTGGGCTGGTCCATCGAATTCAGTACCGGTGCGAACGTCTTCATGTCCAAGTAAGTCGCGAACAGATATTCGCACAGGCTCCATTTTCCACGTAGTTAACTGCATAGTGCTCTCTCCATATAACGTCCTCAGAATGACCTCTTCGTCACATTCTTCTGTAATGATTACCAAGTCCCCTTTATCGCCGAGTGATCGTATCTCCTCTTTCTCTGCCGTGATGCGGAATTCTTCATATTCACAATCCAGCTTCGAAATTCTCAAATTGGCCAAATTTCTTTTCGGGTTATATATTTGTAGTGTGAATTTAATTTCATTGGGAACATAATCTAAACATTCGATGGTATATGTAAGCACATCCCCCTACTTGACTATTCTTGCTACTCTTGGTGTTGATACAAATCGATACTTCCCCAATTTCTCATTCTTCTGCGGAATTATATCAATATATAGACCGTTTCCCACGTCCATTGTTTTATAGTTTTATTCCTCACCGTTGCACGCAGCAAACTGACCGGAAAAGAACCGGGACCGAGGTATTTATGAGCGGATGGTTATATAGACATGTCCAATCATGTAATATGCCTGTGACCATATGGTAATGTATTTATCCCATTTCGCATTATTTTACGTTTGTTATCAACAGCATCGAGAGTTTTTTTATTTACACATATTGAATGTACCTCATGTTTTTTTGATCTGATATATCGATTTTCCGAATATGTGACAGTGTTTTGTTTTAAACAATTAACATAATCGGAAAAAAATAATTCTTTCTGTACTGTGCTCTTTTTTACTCCTTTTGCTTTTTTTATTTCCCTACCACCACATATTTGCATAGCATACATTTTAGCTCTCAGCGATACGAATTTATCAATTTTTTCCCCTGCTAATTCGTCCTTAAATTTCCCTAGTACTCCTTTATTATGTATAGAATACAATGGATGATTCTGTCTGTAATTGCTGGTGTCAAGATGTTCGAATATGTTTAACAAATCCCTATGTAAGTTATCAGTATGAATATTGTAAACAAAGGAATCTGTATCCATATAGCAAAGTTGCAGGTTTGTGTCATACAATGGCTGCATTACGTCGTAATGAAATCTGTACATGTGCGTTTTTGAAATATCTAAAATGGACATGCCAACATATACGGCTTTTGTAAAGATTAATTTAGTTTTTTCTAGCAGAACTCCGACCAATGCTTCATCATATATCGTACGGTCCACGAAATTACATTTATTTATCAATTTATTTAATTGTCTCATATTGGATGTTAACCTAAAATCAATGCGATTTCTAATATTCTCCATAGTTTTGCCAAACACCGTATTATTCATTAACTTAAAAAAATTCTTTTCAAAGTCATTTGCAGCCACAGTTCGTTTCATATTGTTCAGGTCAATGTATGGTTTTAACCATGCGGATTGGCTGAATTCGATAGCACTGTGTATTTTCACACACCTAAGACCATGTTGAATAGCCTGCTTTAATGATCTATAATGAGTAACATATTTGTTTTTATTATTTAACGTTGTTAATAATTTAGATTGCTTATCACCTTGAACACGCATACTTTCAGCGCAGAATGGTAGGTCTTGGTGTTTCACATGCAGATGATCTGGGTATTGAATATCTACTTCTAATATGTAACCTTTCGAAAAATCGTCCGGTATTGTTTCTATGTCTATCGCGGCGATTTCTTCATCCGTCAACCATCTAAAATCACCATATGGTAGACACTGGCTCATTGCCCAGCCGTACAGATTGTTCGCATCCCAATACATTATTGAATTGCTCGGACTTGATTCTACATATCGGGTCACACTTTGACAAATCCCACCTCTAATCCCCCTTTCAACAGTTAAAATCATGTTTATATCCGACATTATAGATAGTTCGATTCCTGTATATTTTAGCATCGCAGCATATGCGAACCCCGGTATTGTATAATAATGAGCACTATCCAATCCATATACATCCAAACACATGTCTCGGAAATTTTCAAAGACGTCCGTTAGAATTAACACGTCAGTTTTTAGATAGATATCCGAATATTGACCCAAGTTTTTCAAATTAAACTTCTCCCAAACTTTCTTTGCATGTGAATAGTCATCGTCCGTGATATGATCCCCCACCAGCTTGTTGTAAAAGCATTCTTTAGGGGGCAGGCTCTCTTCTGAAAATACATGGTCTGATGTTATATAATCATATGGAAATACTCCTTTTCGTATCACTAAATCAGTGTTTTCTTTAAAATACTTTTGTGTCTCAATAAACTTGTTTTTGGGTAGGTTGTTGGCAAGAGATGATAAACTACTATTTAAAAACCTAAAGGAATCTATAAATCTCAATTTGAGATATGTATTCTTCACTTCGCGGGGTACATATTTTGTGAACGAAATATATTTTTCCTGGTTGGTAGGAATGACATCTATTCTACTCTCATCATAACCCAATGATTTTACTATGAAATGTGCATCATAACTTGAAAGATTATGTAAAATTACAGGAATAACTGTTTGTGTTCTGTATCTTAAATTACATTCATTATGTGCAGGTCCTCTATACTTCCCCGTGACATGACAATGATCCTTTACTTTACGGTTAATTTCCGTAGTTTCCTTTTTGACAAATGTGACATTTGGACGCATTATCAAATTGTATGCGTTCATCTTCTGTTAGAGGAAGCATAGCAATATTCTGCTGTAATGCCTCTTTTTCGATTACTTTAATATCTTGTATAAGATTGCTAATGAAGTGTTTTTCTACATCTTTACCTCTGTATAATTTTAATGTGGAATATGTACCTTCGCTGTCTTTTATCATATAGCAGTAGCTATATGGTACATGTTTCTGATACTGCATCGTCCAACTGCTTTGAGGATCTCCTGTGCAGCCCGCAACGGGGACTAAACTACATTCGAAATCTGCATAAACTACGAATCTTACTTTACTACTGTGTCCGTGGTTTTCAAATCTAACTATGCGCTTTTCGGGTGTTGGTATTTCATATTTAATAGGTTTAAAATACATACAACGTCTTTTGTGTTCTGCCAGTTTGACAATCGAAGATTTCGTATCGCCATCATTAAATTGCGAGAAGCACCGCCTGCATATTCTAAAGTTTTTATAATTCCTCGAAAGTGTGATTTGCGATCGGACTAATGTTTCCAAGTTTGTTATGGCACAGAAATGAGCACGGCCCCCATCGGTAATGTAAAGTATATCATGATGGTCATCGGCTTCGGTATCACAGACACTATAGGGATAAATTTCATGGTCCATGAATGGATATGTATTAGTGACCACATCTTCAATTGCGTATATATTTATAGAAATGTTGTTTCTTTTTGCAAATTTAGATATTTGTTTTGGTTGTATGGGAAATGTAACATCGGTCCAATCATATTTACTTTCCAGGTCAGGACGTTGTGTATATGAGCTTATACAATCTTTGTTCTGATTGATATATTTAGATAGGATGCAGTATTTAAAACACATGTCATCACAATTCCTCACATTGACAATTGACTGTGAATATTTATATTTCATAGGCAGGTCTATGTATGAACTAGCTTTGGCGAGGGGGATATGCTTATTTATCCGCAGTTCTATTTTATGTACTTTTTTAAAATGCCAGCCCGAGCCCTTCATGGAACAATCTTCTAGTTCAGCACATATTTTAGCAAACTTATTTCTTATGATCTGATCCACATCACTACTCGTAGCCAATGCAGTATTTCTTGTCTTGAAATTTTTCATGCACGTTTCGCTTTGAATATTTTCGAATTCGCATTCAACGAATAAGTTACACTTGACATTTTTAAACAATTTTATATCCTCTTTTAGTTTCTTTATCATGTCATTGAAATAGTATTCCAATTTAGTTTGAATGTCCCCAACTGGAATGTTATATGCAACATATGTTTTTAATCTGGATTGGAATGCAGTTTGCATCAATACCATTTTACCCCCATTATCACTCCGTCTGACCTGTGTATGATCCTGATGATTCGATCCAGGCTGTGGGCTTGATGTGGAGCCTTGGTGAATAATTGGCTGGTGGTTAGGGCTTGCTCCAGGCTGTGGGATTGTAGTATGTCCATGGTGATGGCTCGGTCCGGGTTGAGGGCTTGAAGGTCTGCATTGTCTGGGCACGATATCATGATCCTGATGATTAGTATCAGGACAAGAAGAATCACGCTGGCAGGACTCTGGCTGAGCGTTGACCTCTCGTCCCGCTGTCTGGAAATCAGAAATAAAAAAAGTTTTCAATAATCTATTATTTTCCCTAATATAAATTACATCCACAGTAAAATTAGCTTCTTACCTGATTATTTCCACAGTGCTCTCTCTGAACATGATCACTCAGTCCCCATCTCGATATATATATCGTATTACACAGATCACAGTGATAGGTACGACGATCATGGACGTCGATAATATGTTTTCGTAAACTCCTATGTGTAGTGTAAGTACGATTACATATGTTACATGTGAATGTTATGTTGGTATGCTTTTCTCTTTCGTGTCTTCTTAGAGATGCGCTATGTTTATATGATGCAGTACAATGCTCGCAGCTAAATATTTCCATTATGATAGTGTTATATGGACTGGCCTATGTACAGACTTAGCACACGCTTATAATATGCAGAAATTATTTAATCTTAACCATTGTGTATTGTGCATGTGCATATGTGTGTGTGTGTGTGTGTGTTTGTGCTTATAATGTGAGAATGCAGAAGCCACGGAATGCTCCTAATATATATATATATATATATATATATATATGCCTCACACACCTGCCGACAGTTAAAACTTGAAAACTCCATTCCTAAGCGTCCCGACCACGCCCTTATTTATTACACATCGCTAGGAGACATGACATGGTCATCTGTCAATTCCACACAACGCCTATCATTAATTAAACCCAACTCGTTCCACCATTATTATTCTTCTACCACACAATGCAGAAACCTTGAACAAGTCCACTTAGGTCAATGCCAACTTGTCCTTATAAGCCTCCTAATACGGACATAACGGGCAACGCCCAAATTAACATATACTCAGCCACCTGCTATTCCTCATAAATCTTGATCATCCGCTGCGGCCAACGCCTATCATTAATTTTCCGCTTAGGTCACATACGGACAACGCCCAAAATTAAGATACGTGACCATCTGCTATTCCCACATAAGGAAACATCCAATTCTCATTGCTACATCGCATTTAAACAATGGCTCGATTCATCAATGTCAACATAAAATGAACACCTGCTCATATATATTTAACTTATACGACATTCCGACTCGTCCTGAACAGGGCCATTTAAGTCAATGTCAAAGCCTCCTGTTATGGACAAACGGACAACGTCCAAAATTAACATACGTGACCGCCTGCTAACTACTTCACACAATGGCTCGATTCATCAATGCCAACATGAACACCTGCACATATAATTAACTTAAATGATATCCCAACTTGTCCTTATAAGCATCCTAATACGGACATAACGGGCAACGCCCAAATTAACATACATCGCAACAATGACTCCATCCATCAATGTCAACATGAACACCTGCTCATATAAATTAACTTAAATGATATCCCAACTTGTATTCCAACCAAACAATGCGAAAAACCTTGAACAAACCAGCTCAGGTCACTGCCACATGAGACATGCGCCGCGCCGCATATGGTCAGGTGACCAAAAAATTGTGGCATTTCATGGCCGTTGTACCAATCCTATACTACTGATATCACTGGAGTGTGTAACTCCACTCTGTTCTTCTCTATGCTAATGTTATGCAGGAATGCAGAATAATGATGGATTGTGTTGTAAAATGTTTGGTGTGTCCGTGTCTTGGTTGACAGGTGCTGCCCTCTGAACAACAAGAGCGATGACGTCATTCATATCCAACTAGCTGTTAAATCCTATTTTCCATCCAGCACTTGGACTTTGCAAATAATATGGATGCATGCACTGCTATGTGCGATATCACGGATTTCGGTCTCATACAAATACAAGTTATAAATTTAAAATTTATGATGGCAATAGTCCAGTCAAAACAAGGTTTAACCTAAGAAAAAATCCGAAAGTTTTGAAATTTTGCACACTTATTTAAAGGTACCTAAGGATGAATATACCAAAAGTCCTCGTGAATATGAGGCGAGCTCTAGCGGCAGTTACCGAAAACAGGGCACTTATTTTTGTTTTTTGTTAATACCTCGAGAACCGTTGGTCGGAGGTAAAAGTTTGTTATAAACATAATTAAAGCTTATTAAATTTTCAACAAAAATGATTATATACATTTTTCTTGTATTTCCAATGGTTACCGAGTTATAGGGCGCTAAAGGATAGCGTTTTTTGAAAAACTACGCTAGCGCGGTACAATATGGCATTTCTAATAATATTTGACAATGGTTTACCATTTTTTTTATACCAAGGATGATTCAGGAGATAAATTTCACAGCTTTCTATAAAAGGGAAGACATGATGTACCGGTATATTAAACAATGAAATACATGAACCAAAAAAAAAAAAAAACATGCTGAGGATATTCCAAGGAAAACTGTGTACAGAAAAATCAATCAAGTCTTGATCGCTTCTTGGTAGAAGGTCCTGCAATCTGCTCATCTTGGTCAGCTTCTGAACTTGCTGCCCTAAACACAGTAAGAAGAGGTAACTATGCATGATATGATGATGTGAGAGAACCATTATACAGATTAAGAACATGTAGGTAAAAGAAAGTAGGTAAGCGAGCGGTAAAACAACGTATGAACATGACGACCGATTTATGTATACTATTTCAAGGAAAATGAATAACAAAAAAAAAATACAAATGTGCGATCTCACCTGACTTCTGGTTAAGCGTCCAGCAAGCACAGTGTTTTGATCTTCATGTACCAAATGTTCAGTGTTTGTGCTTTGCACTGAACGGTCTGTTTCTTCAAGGTATATGGCATCGGGATCATCAGGGTCATCAAAGTCTTCTTCGAGGGTGGAAGTAACACGATTCAAGTATTCGCCATGGTAGTTGTGACAAATGCTTGTACACATTATTCCTGACTTTTCGACAGCCACAAATCTTTCCCACATCCACCTGTACATTTGCAACAAATGAGGTTGAGGACAGCTTCAGGTGCTGCTGGATTCTCTGTTGTTACAGGGATCAGCCGATCGCTTTCCAACTTCCAACCACACTGCACAGGAAGAAGTTCATTCCCAAGCCAAAATTGAATTTGATGGTACACTCGAAATGCGTGTTGTCTTGCTGCTCCTTTTGTGGGCGGCAGAGCAGAAAGGTCGGGTTTAGCACTGTATACAGATTTGGTGAAAGCATTGTAGCGGTGCATGTTAAGAGAGGTTTTCTTCCGGGGTGCATTGTACAATGCCAGGAATATTTTGTTTCCAGCAGCAGCTACAGCCTCACGGGATGAACTTGGGCTGTTAAATATATCAGCAATACCTTGCAGTACAGCTTGCTTCTTGAACAATTTTAATTAGGAATGTTTCCCATTTCGATATGCAGCCGAAGTCGTATCACATCCACTGAACGCATGCACAAGAAGTATGCTGTTCTTCATTCCCAAAGTTTGCAATTGCTGGTTTCAATATACTTGCCTTCCTACTTTTCCATGGCTTGGTTTCACAAATAATATGTTTTGTTCAGTCGGAGTTAAGACCAAGAGGAGAATAATAAGATCTACATCTTTACCCGACTATTGCTACTTCGTCACAAGTGAAGGACTTCACGAGTGCTGTTCGGACGATCAATGTGTCAGCATCACTGGATGCTTGTTCTGTTTCAACTCCATGGCTGGTAAGGGCAATTATGAGGAATGAAATTAGTCTACATTTATTCTTTTCGTTAGAAAGAAAATCATCCTGTTTGACTGTTACTATTGTTTTCTCTCCAAAGTTTATGTCAACTGACCTCTTTGTTTTGTACCTTCGGTTCTGTTCAGCTCTCTTTGTACTGGATCGGGTGGCTCAATAAACATCAAACACCACCGTGCAGCCGTTGCCACCATAATGCTTGAGAACATAGGCTACATAACACTAGCAGATGGTTGAGATTGTTGGCGAATCTTTGGACCACACCACCTTGTGTAATTTAATTGTGTAATAGTAAGCCTCCAACCAAAACAATGTCAATATAGACTAGGTTTATTTCTTCTTTTAATGGAGTAGGCATCGTACAAGGTAGATTTCTTGGTATTCCGAATTCCTGCCTCCTCTAATAAAGACAATGGTGAAATAGTACGGTAGGTACGGTACCTACTTTAATTTGCACCACCGTGCGCTCCTTGACGGTTTTAGAAAAAAACTCTATCCTTTAGCGCCCCGTAACTCGGTAAACATTAGGAATACGAGAAAAATGTACATAATCATTTATGTTTCAAATTTAATAAGCTTTAATTACGTATATAGTCAACGTTTACCTCAGACCAACGGTTCTCGAGATATTAACGAAAAACCAAAATAGGGGTCCTGTTTTCGCTAATTGCCGCTAGAGCTCGCCTCATATTCATGAGGACTTTTGGTATATTCATCCCAAGGTACCATTAAATAAGTGTGCAAAGTTTCAAAACTTTCGGATTTTTTTAGAGGTTGGGTTATTTTTTTAAGTTTTTTGACTGGACTATAACATCATAGCTAAATTCCCATGGCCCAATAAACCGTCACTCTCACCCCACCTCCAAACATGAGGGCAAATAAACAGTGTAAACTGTACAACAACTATTATTGGCCTGCACAATTTTCTTTCGAAAATAATCATACTTGGAAGACAATTCACAGAAATAAATAAAATCAAGTAAACTGATGTAAAAAAGTGCCAGTATGTTTTTGTTTAATCAGTTATCTCTGCAATTATGATATGCAGAATATTTTTTTTTATTGATTTTCAAGTTAAGCTCCAAATTTATTCATTAAGCAGGGCTTACGGAAGAACAAAGGTCTAGTACTTATTTTTAATCAGATTAAAATCTTCCAGCATAAGCTGAACTGTACAGATTTGTGATATCGTGACAATCGCACACTCACATAAAAATACAAAAAAAAGTCAAATTGGCCGGTTTCGGGATTTGAACCATGGAACTCCAGAATGTGAGGCCAAGACGTTACCATCGCGGCCACCTGGGTGAGTTTAACGGTCTAGTTGGATAAGCGCATGTAAAACAATGGTGTTTTTATCCATAGCTAACTGTATTTTAATTTCCAAAGCCTTATAAAATCACAGTAAAACAATAGGCTATTTTGTAAAGATAACTGATTTGCTTTTTTTTTATAAATCCCTTCGAATACGTATATTACCATAAAATAGGCGGTAAATTGAGCATTACTCCGAAACAGGTCAACCAATTTTATTCAATATCAATAGACGTCTTCCCATGAACATTATAAATGTGTATACCAAGTTTCATAAAAAATCCGGTAAAGCGTATTCGAGTTACCATGTTTTTAAAACAGACACTAAATTGGGTTTTACTCCGGTACCGGTATACTGATTTGGTCCAATATCAGTTGACGTCTACCCATGTATATTATAAATGGGTATGCAAAGTTTCAGGAAAATCCAATGAAGCATATTTGAGTAATTGCGTCTTCTCATATATTAACATAAAACTCACCAAATTGGGCATTATTCCGGTACTTGTTAACCGATTTGGTTGAATATCAACAGACGTCATTCCATGAACATTATAAATGCGGATGTTAAGTTTCATAAATATCCAATAAAGCGTGTTTGAGTTATTGCACTTAATTGGCACTTAATTGTGTTTTACTCCTGTACCTGTCTTACAGATTAGGTTCAAATTCAATAGAGCACGTTTCATGGTCGTCATAAATGCGTATACCAAGTTTCATGGACATCCGATACAGCGTATTTGATTTATGGAGCCTTTCTATTAGAATCTATTAAAATATGCACTAAATTGAGCATTACTCCGGTACCGGTGAACCGATTTGGTTCAATATCAATAGGGTTCTTCCCATAGACATTATAAATATGTTTTCCAAGTTTCATGGAAATCCGAAAAAGCGTATTTGACTTATGGCGAGTACAGGCACACGGACGGACGGCCGGACGGACGGACAGACATTTTTCGTCCCCACACACAATCTCATAAAGTACCATACTGGCACTTAATAATTAGAAGGAACACTTCAATGATTCAAACAAATACAAAATATATCTTGCTTATCAAAACTATTATAAACTAGATTAAAAGGCCCGGCGTCTACCGGGTTTTTATTTGTAATTCCAAATTAACTTATGAAGGACTTTCAACTTTCAAACTCTAGGGCCTTGTATGTTATGTAGGTCTACATAGAACTTCAAATGAGGAAGAATAACTTATCACACTCAAACTATTCGCTCAGAAAACGCTAGATATAGCTTTTCATGGCTCACAGAGGATGTCGAATGTTGCATTCCGTTGCTTCTACACACCATGACTGGGAGGCGTTGATATAAGAAGAAACACAAATTCCGATTACATAAGACTGTATTGTCTTTATGGAAATTTTTATTTCTCACTCTCATGTTACCATACAACCGTTTAGGAGCTGAAATAAAAAAAGACCAACTAATTTTAATGACGAGAGTTGACAATTCTGAAACTCGCCCGAATTTAAAACAGTCCGACTAAAGATGTGAATGAAACATATAATTTTTTTTTTCCTTTTGTAAGCTTAAGTAAGCTCATTGTGAGAGATAATGCATCTGTGTATGATTCATTGCGAACTAATCTTGTTTCCAGTTGAGATCATCGACTGGAAATTTCAAGGTATGGCGATACTTGGTTCATTCTTTCAAATTAGACATAATTCATTTTTCATATTTCGGCCTCAAATAGAACATAAGTATCATTGTAGTGGTATTTCCACTTGTTTCATATTACCGATGATAGAAAGAAGAAGAAGATTTGGGCCTGTTATTCTGTTTACAATTTCCCCGACCAGAGGCCATACTTATGGAAGTTCTCAATATTTCACTTGATCTGATTTTTCCTTTACTTTCTGAACATGGTAGCTTTTTAGGCAAATGATTATTCAACTGAATTGGTTCATAAACACATGAGGTGCTTGTTCACCTTACTTCTGGATGGTTTGAACTCTCTCGTTTATCTTTCTGTATTTGATTGTTTCTTTAAGCTTTCTGATCTTAGAAGCTTTCTATGTTAGTCCTGCATGACATACGTTCATCTTTCAACTTTCCTTCTGAATTGGATTTTCGCTTTTTAGCGTTTTGCCATCTGTTCTTTCTGGCTTTACTTGTGTTCTGAGTAGACTTTAGATTTGTGTGTTCGTCTCCCTCAGTGTATCTAACTGTAAGGTTCTCAGTTTTCCCAGCTTTACGTTTTTATTTGCTCTCGATGAATTAAAACAGAACTACGACTCTCGATAATTGAAGCGTTTACTTTTATAAGGGTCTAAGTGAAAAAGTGTCGGCCGCGATGGTCTGGAGGTAGCGTGCCAGCCTCTAGATCCGCAGGGCGCGGGATCAATCCTGGCCGCGGTCGATGGATTTTTCAGGACGTAAAAATCCTGGGCACGGAGTCCTCCGGGAGGGACTTTAAGCTGGGGGTCCCGTGTCGTAGATTTACGGCACGAAAAAGAACTCCATGCCTAAATTAGAGCCTCTGGACAAAATTTCTCGGCCCTTTCACGTCCAAGAAATACTTAGTTTCCAGAAGGGGGGGTTGCGAGGCGATGGGCTTACCACCTGTCCCTCTACCCTCTCTCGGAAAATAAGCATATCAAAATTAGTATAGGTAATGAAACCTCCATTGGAGGCCCCTTCGCCCCCACCTGGGGATCATAGGGTACCAGATACAGATACAGAAGTGAAAAAGTCATGACTGTGTAGAAAACGAGATATAGACCCAGAAAAATATGTGACGGAGATAGACCCAACGCTATATCTTGGAATTTATTGCTTACGTGGCTTTCCCTGGATCTTGGATTCTTCTGAAATGCATTGGTCTGGGTACATAGATCCATTTAAAATTATCAGCTGAAAAATCATGGCTTTGGCACTTAGATCCTTTTAAAACTAAACGCTTCAATTTGTACCAATGTTAACTAATAGAAGTCTAACCGTAAGCTAAATTGATATTTATTACTCTCTGGTAATAAAGTTACTTCTTAAAACATTGACTTTTGGAGTATCGTCAACTCATTAGAATTTAAAATATGTAAAAAATAATATAATTTATAATTTTTACAAATGAATGTAGATCCCAGTTAAGCATATGCACACATCATACAAACTAAACATAGCAAGTTTACACCATAGTGTACACGTATGGATTTGAAATTGGAAAGCTGAGTAAGTTTAATTGAAAATGACTCGGATAAGAGAAGTGTTAGTTTCCTGCTTTTATTTTCAGTATATAATTATAAAAACAAAATACAAGGTATTTATTTGTGGCTATGGAATTTCGTTTTTGCTTTTTCATTTAATAATCACTGCATTCAGCAGTTATCTTCCTGCATCTAAAATAGTATATTAGAATGTTTGAGGGGATTTTAAACAAATACATTGATTGATTTTTTAGTACTTGCAACTATTTTATTTCTCCACATGTAGCATACGCACATGGTTCTAAGATTTATAGACCTCTGATATAATCACCACCATTGCGTGTACTACGGTCCCAGCAATATAGAAGTCTTTGAATCCTGATGGCACGACCTAATCTGTTGATGGTGCGAAGAGAGCGGTCGGTTGCCTGTAAAACATTATATGGATGGTGAGATCCTAAAACATATCGTTCCCCCAAGGCAGAATGTTATTGCGGAGTACTACTGTTCGTTTTTGCAAAACAATCTGCGAGCAGCTCTAAAAAGAAAACGGCGACACCTCATGGATAATCCACCCATCATTCTGCAGGACGCATACAGCAGGAGCTGTGTCTAAACTGTTCAATCGCTGGGGCGGGGAGGTGCTTAATCACCCTCTGTACTCTCCAGATTTAAGTCCCTGCTACTTTGATCTAATCCTGAAGATGAAGGAGCCACTTTGCGGGATTCGCTTTCGTACGGTTAAAGATGTTTTACAGGCAGCCGACGGCTCTATTAGCACCATCAACAGATTGGGCAGTGCCAACGGGATCCAAAGACTTTCGCATCACTGGGAACATGGTGTACTAAATGGTGGTGATTACATCAAATGTCCATTAAAAACTTAGAACCCTGTACGTATGCTATGTATGCATAAATAAAATAAAACTCTTGTATTTGTTTAAAACAGAAGATAATTTTGAACTATTCCATATGTACATGAACACTGCAGTGTAGATCTCTTTGTAATTACATTTTCTGCACCAGACTTGAAATTTTATTTAATTTATATAACATGGTTACATTTTATAATTTAGAATATAATAAAATCAGGTAAACTGGTGTAAAAAAGTGCCAGTATGTTTTTGTTTAATCAGTTATGACTGCAATTATGATATACAGAATATTTTTTTAATTGATTTCCAAGTTAAGCTCCAGATTTATTCATTAAGCAGGGCTTATGGAAGAACAAAGGTCTAGTACTTATTTTTAACCAGATTAAAATCTTCCATCATCAGCTGAACTGTACAGATTTGTGATATCT
This sequence comes from Ectobius pallidus, assembly GCA_964059195.1. Taxonomy (NCBI): domain Eukaryota; kingdom Metazoa; phylum Arthropoda; class Insecta; order Blattodea; family Ectobiidae; genus Ectobius; species Ectobius pallidus. Next base: position 16,508,487 of record CAXKWD010000006.1, read on the forward strand.
TGACAATCGCACACTCGCATAAAAATACAAAAAAAAAAAAAGTCAAATTGGCCGGTTTCGGGTTTTGAACCATGAACTCCAGAATGTGAGGCCAAGATGTTACCATCACGGCCACCTGGGTCATTTTAACGGTCTAGTACAGTGACCGGCATGATCCGTGCTCCGTGACGTCATACTACAGAGCAGCAACGCTCTTTGCTCGGCAATATCTCCGTACTGAGGAAAGCGCAGCGTGGAGAAATGGTTCTCCTGGCCAGTGGCGGTACGACGTCTATGCACTGACAGAGTGCGCTCCGTTTTCGTTGATAGTATGGTAATAGCACAATTACAATACATTTGTACGAAAACAAAAGAGTACAACTGTGATAAATCAATGAAACAGAACAGTTTTGTTTGTAATGAAATTTAATATAGGCCCTACTTACAATAATACATCCAGGTGCGGAAGCCTCCGCATACTTAAATGAGGCTCCGAAACTGCTATAAACTACAAATACATAAAACATGAGAATACTTTAAGCAGTACTGCAAAACTTTGTCTACTCGGAAACTGAAAAATGTTAAAGTATACAAAATATACAGAATACACCAAATATACAAACTACACAAAATATACAAATTAAACTATACACCTTTGTGAGAAAAGTAGCCTATAGGCCTATTCAGACTTGTGATACACACCCTTACTTTGTGTCACTATCGTGCCCAAGCTGAAGGCATTGTCGAGATTTTTTCCCCTCTTTTCTCGTCCACTGATTTTGCAATATTTGGCGTCATAGTCTGGCTAACACACAAACGAAGAACATTTTTTAAGTTCTGATCAGATAGGTGATTCCTATGTTGTGGTTTGTAGACCTTCATACACGAAAAGAACTGTTCACATACATAGGCCTACGTCGATCCAAATATACTCAACATTCTATTATTGATCCCATTCTAGTTTGATCCTAGTCAAAACAAAGGGGAGGTGAACTCACAGAGAGTTCGCGGAAAATTCGCATCATGTGACAAAACGTGATTGGTTAATGTCATTAGCATGCGCCATTACCAGAGCGTGGCTAACGAGTGTTCGTAAGTTCATGCAATAATAATATCAATATTTACACGTGAAATAACGAACTCTCACTGGCATCGTCATCATTATAGTATATCAATTAGCAAACAAAACATAAAGGATTCATTGTTCACGACGACCCTGCGGATGAGTTGTACTGAGAATAAACAAACTAGCATTAAACATGGTGAACACGTGCGTTCTCACGTGCGGGCTATGACAGCCACGCCTCTTTGTTTTGAACAGGATCGTTCTTAAATGGAATCTTGCCTGGGGAAATCTTCTATAAAATATAGATAAATCCTTTTTGTTTTGAAATCGGTCTTGCATTTTAATATCACTTTGCAAATCAATGACTTCTAGTTGCAATGACGTTGAAACACTGTCAATATCCACAGAAAATGGTGTCGCAAATATGCAAATATCGGATTGGAGGTTTGCAAAATCTTGAAATCGGCAATCAAATTCCTGATCCAGTTCTTCTAATATTTGCACATAATTATTTAGGTCTGTAATTCGATGACATACTGTAGACAACTTTGGAAAATGTGACGTGTCTCCGAGAGTGAGGTGACGTTTTCATAAGTCTAGTTTTACTTTGAATGCACTAAATTTACCATACAATTCTACTGCTGCAGTGAACGCCACTGCGCTGATGCGTATTGACAGCAATACAACTCAACTGCTCTCTCTCCGAAGCTCTTGCGAGATGACTGGCTCTTACGTCACAACTGCAGCATCTGCCGGACACTGGTCTAGTAGGATAAGCTCATGTAAAGCAATAGTGTTTTTGGTCACAGCTAACTGTATTTTAATTTCCAAAGACTTAAAAATCACAGTAAAACAATAGGTTACGTTGTCAAGATAACTGATTTTAATTTTTTTATATAAATTCTTTCGAATACGTATATTACCATCAAATTGGCACTAAATTGAGCATTACTCCGAAACAGGTCAACCGATTTGATCCAATATCAATAGACGTCTTCCCACGGTTATTATAAATGTGTATACCAAGTTTCATAAAAATCCGGTAAAGCGTATTTGAGTTACCGCGTCTTTAAAATATACACAAAATTGGGTTTTACTCCGGTACCGGTCTACCGATTTTGTCCAAACTCAGTAGACGTCTTTCCATGTACATTATAAATGGGTATACAAAGTTTCAGGAAAATCCAATAAAGCATATTTGAGTTAGCGCGACTTCTTATATATTAACATAAAAGGCACTAAATTGGGCATTATTCCGGTACTGGCCAACCGATTTAGTCGAATATCAATAGACGTCTTTCCATGGACATTATAAATACGTATACGAAGTTTCATAAATATCCGATAAAGCGTATTTGAGTTATTGCGCCTTTAAAGTAGACACTAAATTGGGTTTTACTCCTGAACCGATTAATTGATTAGGTTCAAATTGAATAGGGCACTTCTCATGGACGTCATAAATTCGTATACAAAGTTTCATGGAAATCCAATACAGCGTATTTGAGTGATGGCGCCTTTCTATTAGAAAGGCGCCATAATATATTAAAATAGGCACTAAACTGGGCATTACTCCGGTACCGGTGAACCGATTTGGTTCAATATCAATAGGGTTCTTCCCATTGATATTATAAATGTGTTTTCCAAGTTTCATGAAAATCCGAAAAAGCGTATTTGACTTATGGCGCGTACAGACACACGGACGGACGGACGGACAGACATTTTTCGTCCCACACACAATCTCATAAAGTACCATACTGGCACTTAATAAGAGTAGATTTGAATGGCAGTGTTGAAACGCAGGCAGCACTTTGCTCTGAATACACAATAAGGCGACGAGTATTACAATCCTGACATTGAGCATATTACTGGCAATTGCACGAAACAAGTAAATAAACAGAAACGATGTGATATATTAGCTGTAATACTATATGATGAGATAAGACTTGAATCATGACTTTACAGACTCAAATTGCTACCGCGATTTTTGTCTCGTCTCCCCGGTTATACCCTGAAACGGAAAATAGAGGTGATAATTTATTGCAAGTTTATTTGTTTGTATATTTGTCATAGGCTACAGTTTGAAGTGTCAACACAGGGCGTTTATATTTGGCAATGAAATAATTCATGCTTTGGTATGCAATAACTACAGCAGCATTCTCCATGTTGGATTTAAAATGTAATATAGGAAGGATTTATTTTAGCGTATACATTTCACATTTGTAGCAGAGAACTGTAATCCCGTTATTTAAAACTACAAATCAAATATGGAGATGTTTACTTAGTGATAACATGTATTCAATGTACATGATGAGAATACACGTCCAATATTAATTCATTGGTTTACCATTCAGGATTGAAAGTAAGAGAAAAAAGTACAGATGGCAGCACAGGTCTGGAGGGAAGATTGATGTATTTTGATGTGTGATCTGACGTACAACGTGCACCCCGGAGAGTCAACACAGTTTATACGCCTCGCAAATTATTCCACTCACGAAGCCAGTCAAATCGCAGCCCGATCGTCATTTGTCTCCCCGCCCGGGACGGTACCTGGGTAATATATATACTGCAATTCAGTCAATGTGTGACGTAACAATGATTGATGTCTCTATTATGCAAAATAAACGTTGCAAAATATGTTGCACAAATTGTCTTACATATTATATGAGTTAAGATTCGAATCACTGAGATTGTCAGATTTATGAAAGAAAAGTGGACTACCTCTCAAACATTAAAGTATCACCTCCATCATGTGCTTAGCTTGATCAGTAGTCTCTTGTAACAATTCAATCATGTGCATCATTTCTCTTCCTCGGTGATATCTTGTTGACAGCCATTCAGTAGAAATGATTACGATATCGCGTGATGAGTTATGGAAATAATCAAATACTACAATTTCGGCCTTCGCCATGAAGATCCCAGGTCAATTGGCCGGTCATAAGGTTTGAGATTTAAACCCAGGACATCTTACACCTTGACAACCTCGCTCGGATTGGTTTAGAGCAGCGTTTCTCAACCTATGGTCCGCGGACCACTGGTGGTCCGCGAAGATGGTGCAAATGGTCCTCAGACATAATTTAAAAAAATATCATAAAGCAAGTGGAAAGTAAAGAAGTAAAATTTTTTCACATATTTTATTATAATGACCTATAATTAATACCCCAAATATTAAGAATATAGGCCTTCTTTTAAAAGTGGGTTTTAAAATTAGGGGTCCGTAAATTTTTTTAGACACTTTAGAGGTCCTCGGGTTCAAAAAGGTTGAGAAACGCTGGTTTAGAGTGTTGTTTGCAAGTCAGGTATGCTGCATAAGTTAAGTGTAGTTTTGTTAATACTATGGGAAACAAAAATACATCATTATGTTTTAATTAATACATGTCCTGACTTTCTACATTTGAGTCATATATATTTAGTTTTTATCTTCATATTTATTGATTTAAAAACGGAATGTGTATGACAAAAATGTTCATTGAAACTTCCTCTACAACTTTACTGTGTAAGCTACCACGCATTGCCCACTACACCAATATACTATCTTACTCAATAACAGTCATTCCTAAGAAAGGTAAAGGAACATTATGTAATTTATGGAACCCGGAGGTTCATTGCCGCGCCATTCAATCCTATTCTGTCCTAACTCCATTCTCGCAAACCCTACTTCTCTTAAATCAATCCTAATATTGTCCTCGTAGTCACGTCTAGGTCTTCCTAGCGGTCTTTTTCCTTCGGGTCTCCCAGTCAATATATTAGAGATATGTCTTTCATTCCCATTTCATCCTCCGTGATTTAATTACCCTTACTATATCCGGTGAGGAGTTCGGGTTAAGCAGCTCGTCGTTATGTAGTTTTCTCCAGTCCCCATTTTCATCTCTCTTAGGCTCATATATTTTCCTAATTCCCTCTTTCCGAATATTTTCAGATTATGTTCTCCCCGCAGAACAACACAGACACTAATATAGCCACATTATTTGACACATGCAGATGTTTCCTAATTAGAATTTTCAATAAAATCGATAAAGTCATTTTTATATAATCAAAACTTTGGTAAGCATTTTCATCAAAAGTTCCCATAATATTTCAGTTATACCAACAAAATTATTTCTCGTTCGATGAAAATTTAAAACAAAATCTTCACTAATAAATATGTACCGTTTACCCACTACGCTTGTCCACAGACTGACGTCGTTTCAAAAACACGTTTTTCGGTTTCTTGGCAACATGAGAAATGGAACCCTTCACAACTATATGCTAAACGCAAGTGTATGTAAATGTGTTTAAGTTTTGCAATCAAAATATTAGTAAAAATGACTAGGCCTACAAAATGCCATTTGAAGTCTGACGATCGTGTTAAAATTGCTTGTTCCTGTCCTTGCGGTCGTGAAGCATGGGATCTCCGTTGCCTGTGCACAGTAACTAGTGCTAATCATACTCCTATGTTTTTTTCTTTTCGTAATTATTATTATTACTATATTATATTATGCAAATACTAAAATACAAATACAATACAATACAAGTGATAAACACCCGAAAGACCAGAATGCTCGGGCTCGGGTGCAGTTCAGTTTTAAAACATACAGCAATATCATACACTCACACACACATGCAAACATCACAAAACCAAACATAAATCACAAGAGAACATAAAACATAAAAATTTAATACTGTTAACATTTATTTATAAAATACACCAATAAAATAATAACTATTTTGGAATAACCATTTTATAATATATCTTATTCTACTCTTAAAACTATTCAACTTCATGTTATTTATATCTAGATGCTTTCTTAATACATTATTGTATAGTCTTATTCCAAAATTAAACCCATGCTTTAGAGCAGCTGATGTATTACACTTAATGTTAATTTAGTATTTCAGGATTATTCCTGCACTGTACACCCTGCTCCCAATGCACTCCTCGGTGGTAAATATCGATTTCGGTTAGGTCCCGCCTGCCTGTCCACAAATGTACAGCGTGTGCCATCATAATCTCAACATTACGCGGAAGCCTTAAAGCTTGAGAGATGTGCTGTGTTCAGCCATCAAAGTCCAAAGGAAACACAAGGTTTACATCCTTTGCCAGGCAATTACGTTGCTAGGCAATTTACATTCATTTGCTTCAGTTCATAGAAGGTCGGTCTGTCCTTGTTAGTTATATGGGGGGGGGGCACTAAGAAATATGGGCGATTTGTTACATTTTATAGCAAATCCAGAGAAACTTTATCGTTCAGAAAGTAAACATACTAATGTTAGTGACAGGTGTACAGTTGGTGGGGAGATTTACATTGTTACCTTAGTACGTCACACAGAGGAGAAATATTAATACGAGGGTCATTCAATAATTAAAGAGACAAACTGGTCTGGGGAATAGATGGTTGGTAGGATCTAAGTTGGTATCACTGGGATGAGTTCGAATCAGCTGATGGATCAACATTGCTCGGTTTATAACCTCAAAATTAAGTTTAACGTCGTCGGGTCTTCTTGAAAATTCCACATTGGTTGATCAACGTTCTGTGATTCGTTTTTTGAATGCTGAAGGTGAAAAACCACCTAATATATACTCTAGAATGACTAAAGTGTATGATGAAAGTTGTATGACCCGTGGAACTTTTTACAAGTGGATAGAAAAGTTCAAAAGTGGTCGAGAATCAATGACTGACGAACACCGTTCTGGCCGGCCTGTTGAAGTTGCAACTTCCTCACTTGAAACTCGAATTCATGACATTATTAGTGCGGACCACCGTGTCACAGTGGAAATGATTTCAGAAAAAGTTCAAGTTAGTGTTGGTACAGTTCATAACATTATCAGTGACAAACTTGAGTACCGCAAAACATGTGCAAGATGGGTCCCAAAGGAGTTTCTCAATTAACCCGTGAAACCATTGATAAAATGGGCTGGGAGGTACTGCCTCATCCCCCGTATAGCCCCGAATTAGCACCCTCTGATTTCCATTTGTTTGGTCCACTGAAGGAGGCATTGCGTGGGAAGAAGTTCCAGGATAACGAGGATGTCAAGAAATTTGTGGGAAATTGGCTCCGACACCAAGACAAAGAGTTCTTTGCAGCCGGTATAAAAAAAAGCTAGTAACCCGTTGGGACAAGTGCATAAATGTTGATGGGGATTATGTTGAGAAGTAGGAAAAGTCTTGTTTTGTAAAAATAAACTGTTTTTTCTCCAGGTCAGTTTGTCTCTTTAATTATGGAATGACCCTCGTAGAAACTATTCAGTGTTAATTAATTATTATATATACACATATCTATAGCAGGCCGGGTTTGCTAGCGAAAATGCACGAGTCACCCATTCATTACGTTATGCAGGAAGAAAATAGTATTTTTATACAGAAATAGAAAAAATGCCTAATAAGTGTTACCGGCTATACTATAGCAATAATGCCAACAGAGAGTCTATGCAAGTGTGTAAATTCCCCAAAAATGAATCCAGACGGCTTAAATGGATATCTGCAATTTACAGAGAAATTGTTATACCTTCAGATAACGCATGGTGAGAAAACACACGTTAATGATAAATATTTGCCAGTGTTTTGTTAAACCCATACGGTGGCAGTAATTGTGATTTACAGTTTGGGAAGGGTATTTATTTACATTACTGAAAATGAATTGCTTACTAAACGTATTATTGAATTTAAATAGGGTACACGATTAAAAATATAAATTTATGTTTTAGATAGGCCTATATAACAATATTAATATTACAAAGTCCGTATCATTTATAACAGAAACATCATAAATAGGCTATTACTTTATAATTCCATTGGCACTTTGTTATATCAGTTTATCTGATTTTATTTTACCTTTATCTCGTTTTTGTGTGATAAATTATTTAGCCTATCTCAGCACATCCCCTTTAATTATTATTATTATTATTATTATTATTATTATTATTATTATTATTATATTACTTCTGCACTTTGATAATCGCAAACGTACACAAGTGGAGAGAGATTTCCATCCTTGTTACTGGAAACAAGTGGTTGTACGCCTGTTATAGGCTACTCACGAAAAATATGTGAGTAGAAATTAGTCGAGAAATGTACACCTACTGGCAACTTCAGTTTTTGTGATTTTTCGGAGTACATTAATAAAATTTCGACATGGGCTAATACGAAACAAAAGCAAAACAAAAATGATAACCTAGTTAACATGAGAGAAACGAATTATGAAATGCAAATTTTCCATGACTATTTCTGCAAATGTGGCACAGTGTCAGACAAGTACTAGTTAACTGGTTGACTAATACAATAACTGTGGTATACAATACATGCAAGTTACAGTGGTTAAGAAGCAGTAAATACAACTGAACATGAATGTTTCCTCTTGTTAAAGCATATATTTTACAGTACAAGGAACTCGAGACATCTGTGGCAAAATTTCGCTAATAACATTCACATGCAACTTGTATCATCCCCACAACATTTTATCTGCCAGGAACATTCTTCAAACCGAGCCTTTCATTCACCACACTTGTGACAGCTTCCTCTAACCACACCCCCGCGTGGAAACAAATGTGGTTTTAATTAAGAGGGTCTAGGTAGACCGTTATTCCAAACTATCTCTAACTTATATGCAGAGGATGAAACCCGCACGCAGGTGGGGGGTAGGAATTAAGTGGCAAAGGTTTGTGACTTGGCTATAACCCATTCAACTGGGAAATAGCGCCCTTCTCTACTACATTTGGCGTGGAAATGCAAATACCAGAAGAAGATAACTCATTTGGAATGGCTCAATAAATTCCGGGAGCTTTATTTAATATGGGCCTTTAAGGAGTGAAACACGGGTAAGTATAACACTGGAGAATGCTCAAATAGGCTTAATAATTCTTATAGCTTCCTGTACAAATGGACGAGACAGATTCCAGGATTATCATTCTCTCAAAAGCTAAACTGAAACAATTCATATTGACTTTAGACCCAAGTCAATAACATTTGTGTGTGCATAAATGTGACAGGCCCATGTCTGTAATTTTAAAGGCAAGTCAAAGAACTCGAATGCTATAAAATTCCGGCATAATAGTGACGGTGACAGGCCTAAGTTACAGTACACCCCCGTCCTTAAATAAGTGTTATGCGCCAGAACGTTAGGTCCTAATGAACGAAACAAAAATATATTTATTATTTTGATAATTTAAGTTACCATATGAAGGAAGGCTATACGGAAGCAGACAGCAGGAAATGTTATGAGAAGAAGAATGTGTATATGTCAGCATTAGCTTGAATCCACCGGCCTCTTCAAGGTTGCTGAGTTAGACATACTTTTTAACACACAGTGTGTGGTGAATAGCGAATTTTGCATAATTTATAAATGTATTTTATTGGTTAAAATCTCGGAATAATGTCGAATATTTACGATTATTGCCGAACAGAGTATATTCCTGTTTTGCATTTAGTTTACCGAAGTATACATTAAATCACAGAATGTTTAATGAAAGATTTAATTTAATAACGATTTAAGTACCGAAATAGACGCATAATAATCAAACCTCCCGCGACATATTGACGGTAGGTTTTCGGGGTACTAGCGTCATGTAGAAAATTTATTTAAGGGCTTGCATTGCCGCTAAAAGCCCTCTTGTTGCTCAGCTTTTCTACGGTTATGAAGTAATCCTGCAGATCAAGATGATGACGCTGGAATTTCTGTCAAGAATAAACTGTAAGTTTAAACATTTATTTCAGTAAAGGATAAAGATAATTTCAGTAGTTTATTTCAAAAGAAATAAGAAGATGTTATAAAACGTTTTATTAGAAAAGTAAAGTCAAATTTTTGAAGTAAAGAGAAATATAATTTAGGCCTATGTAGAATCAAAGACCATTTTTTAGATAATTTTTATTATATTAATTTAAAATAAATTAATATTTATATTTTTAGTATTTATGATTATTATTTAATGGTGCATGAAAGTAATTAATCACATTGCATGTTATCCTATATTATCCACAGCAGTGCCTATCCATTTCCTAAAGGCTTAAATCCATTCCTGACATGTGTAGTGTTACCGAAACTTCGATGGGGCACAACAAATTTGGTGTTCAGAAGCGGGATCGACGCGAGTAAGAATTTTTGAAAAATGTTTCGAGTGAAAATGTTTAGGATATAGGATACGAAGCGTGTGATGTATATTTGTGAAAGTTAAAGTGAAATAAAAATTTTAAAGTATTTTTCAACATAGTTAAAGTTAAATAAAGTCGATTAAAGTTTCGTACCCAGATTAAGCAGCCGTAAGTCGTGCTAGGAGGAAATTTAAAGATATATAAATTAAGTGTAAGAAAATTTTAGAGAATTTAAATAAAATTGCATTCATTTAATATTTGAGATATTCGATAATTATTAAATAAATTCAGTTTGAAACAAATAAAGCATGGGAATTTTTAGTAAACTGTTAGTTTCGCACAGATAATTATTGCATGAAAGATTTCATTTTGACCGAAGTTGATAAAGTTTTAATATCAATAATTTAAAATATTTTGGTTTGGAAATAATTGTTAATTATAGTTATAAGTGTGGTCCAGGAATAATAAATTGTGTCTGCGTATGGTCCAGTAAAGTACAGTAATAATTAGTTTATTATTATTGGAAGATTTTGTGAATAATTAACGAATTCACCTACGTAACTGTATTTGCTAGAGTGTGTTTTTTTTTTAAAAAAAGTTGGCCGATGGAATTATGATGTATTAGTCAGTTGCTGTGCATTAAAAACTGATTGCCGAAAGTTCAGATGAATCATTACCGTCACGAAAAATTAAATTAATTCGAATTAGCGTAATGAAGATAACATTTAAGATTTATTTTAATTTGATTTAAATTTACGAAATTAAAAGTAGAAGGCCTACGTTGTAAAAATAGTTAACAAATGTGTCTTGAGGATTCGTCATATTTTTTTTAAAAAAATGATGATAGACGAAATGTGTAATAGATTAAAATACGAATAATGTTGCACCCATTCATGATTTTTACAATTTAAGATTTTAAGTTTCATTTCAGTTATTTAAGAAATTATTATTTTTATTAGCGAGATCAATTTAAACAGTTAATGTGAAATAATGTTATTAAATTCTGATATATTTGAAAGAATTATTGTGTGCATATTAATGCAACGGTTATAGATTTTAACAAAGAAAAATGAAGTAACGCGACAAGTTTGATTGCATAATAATAATAATGATATTAATTAATAAATCAGTAATGAGATATTAATTTTTGCTGGGTTATATTCCAGGATTGTTGATTGTTTAGTTCATTAAAAGAGATTATGAAAAATTAATGTTCATCGTATTTAAAGTAAACGAGAGATCCATGCTAGTTTGTAGCGTACATTTATCGTATTGGTTAGAGGGAAATTATGATCGATAGATTTGAGTTATTAAGTAAACCATTATTAATGTTTAATCATTTTTTATGTAAGTATTATCAATTATTTTAACATTCATGTAAAATTATTATATTGATACCGAAAGGTGATTTTTTATTAAAATTTATTAATTGACGAGAAACAAATAGGAAAATTTTGATATTTTTTTTTATGCAATTGATTTTATCAGTTTGTGCAATTTACGAACCGTGGTGTAAGAGTACAGGTTACTATTTTATTAAATTACATAATTAAATTTAGACGAAAACCTCAAGGCATAGTCAGGTCATTTTATTAGTTTGTCAATAAAATAACGTGTGTTAATATCAGTGATATTTAGTATCGGTATGAAATTCAGAATAAAAGAAAATTAAAAGGAGTTATTAGAAAACTGCAAGCAAAATTTTAGACTTTATAGCGAAATAAATCGTGTGTGAAGTGATTATAATTTACAGAAAGACATAAGGAAAGGTTATTAGATAATCATTATCATTGTGTTTAATGAAATAGTGATTTGAAGAAAATTTATATTGAAAATTTTTGTTAATAGTTAGGCCTAGCAAAATAAAAAGTTGTTCGTGTGTTACGAAATGAAAGGTTTTTGAAATTAAGAGAAATGCGCGAAAAGCGAATTGTTGTATATTAAATAGAAAATACGAAAGTAACAGTGACCAAGTAGGCAAGATGAACCACAAAAGAAGGGACATTAAAAATAGGTTATTGGAGATTTAATTTGTCATTTGAAACCAACTTTGAAATAGGGTTTAAGAAAAGTGGATGGGAGTTAGGATACGAGAGTTATAAGTAAAGTTGTTGGTCAAAGAAAATATTCGAGGCTGGCAAGGTCCTCGATGAAGAGATTTAATTAAACCAATCCCAGGGTATTCCACTGAAGTAATGGTTATGGCAACTTAGGAAAGAAAGATTCATGGCCTGCAGATTTAAATAGATTCAGCAGTGTTTGTTATAAATTCAGATGTAATAAAGCAATAAGATATGGCGAAAGGTGAGCAATTGGAATTTCGTTATGGTTGATTTGGGATCCGTCGAGATACCCGAAATTGAAGTACCCCATGAAAGGAGGGTAATTTGTGTGAGATACCACAGGACAATGAAATTGGTACCGATTTCCCTGTTGAGAACTGTACTGACTGGTGTCATATGGAGAGAGTAATACAATCGTACTGGTAAAATTTCATAGCACGAACCGTCTCGTTGCGAAAGGGTTCAGATGTCGAGTTCGGAGTAATTAACCGAAAATACTCGCTCGCTCCTTGAGTACGGAAAAGGCGATAATGAATCAAGTAGAACGCGATTAGGGGACTGCTAAAGAAATGAACCATCCTGGTTACCAGACTTGTATAACATCTGGGGTCTGAACTGGCGTGGAAGTTATGGTTGAATTATGTAAGGATATACAGTGTATGGAAAAGTTACACTGAAGATGCCAGAATAGTGGATTATTAGAGTATTAGTTTCACTACACCGCCCCACTATGAGACCTATTTCCCCTATAGAAGCACAATCGGGTGAGGATAGAGATTAAAGAATAATTTTGTGCGATTGTGAGTTTAGTGTTACGGAAGAAATAAAGTATTCGCGAATCAGAGGTCGGTGTAGCCCTTATCGTGAAAGAAAACAGGACGTGTGTAAGTTAGTGTGTCCTCATGAAAAAAAAGTTGAAAGCCTGTTTTCGCAGTGACACTCTGTTGTTGATATTTAGTGCACATTTAACAGTATAAAGTATTTCGTTGATATTTTCCGTGTGAAAAAGTAAGAAAAAGGTTAGACAGTAAAATATTATATTTTGTGAATTTTTGTTGTATTTTGTTAGGATTTTAATTTTGAAATTAAATAGCGTTGATTGATTCAGCGACCATATGGTATAATGCCATTCCGAACCTAGACAGAGCTGCAGATCTATCTTTCTTTGGCGGCATTAACCATGTGATTTCACTGTAATAATCATTTTATTAGAGAAAAATAATGTAAGCTATATTTGTTGAGAGTAGTTTAATTAATGGAGATAAGAGTTACATTTATTTTAGGAACAACCGATTAAAATTAACGATGTGCAGATGGAGAAGTGAAAATTTTTAAAAATATTTGAAAGAAAAAGTTAAGAATTTATTAATTTTAAATAAATAAACATTGTTAAGACTTGAAAGATTGTAAGTTAGAATATTTAAACAGAACAAACGCGCGTGGAAGTCAAAATTTATTTTATAAATTAATTTTATAAAGAGCAATTACGGAAATTTAGTTAATTTTAACGAGAGTTATTAAAGCATTTATGTGATTTTTATGATAACATTTACAATTTGATATTTTTAGAATTTTTTTTTGTATAACGCAGTTATAATTATTTTAGACCGAATAGTTAAGATTATTTTAGAAAATCTGTAGTTAACTTTATTGCACGTGATGTAATATCAGTTATTTTACAAAATAAGTTAGAAATTTTATTTTTATTTTAATTGAAGATTTTTGAATTACGCAGAATTTAGAAGTTTTAAACCAGTTTCGTACAAAACGTTTTAATAGAGAGAAGTACTCAAAATATATTAAAGCGTAAAACTTATGTGCATTCAGAATAGATCATGTACTTTAAATGTAACATGATGAGAGAGTTGTCACGGGGAAGCTTCCGTAATTTTATCCAACTATGTCAGGTTGTAGAGTGATAGTGGCAGAGTAGAGCCACAGATGAATAAGCTTAATATGTAAAATATTAGAAAGAGATCCTATAGGGAAGGACATCCAGTCAAGGTGATCTAATCGAAGGGTATTAGATGTTGATAATAATGATGATTAGAAAGAGTAGTACTGCTCGAGTGGCTAGCCCAGGATTCCAAAAGAAGGAATCATAAAGTACAGTTCTCGTATCTCGTTGAGTATCCAGGGAAGAGTAAAGCCCCTGAGATGATTTGTCCCTAATGACGATTAGGGAGGATAAAAGACTCACCTGTAGATAGAGTTAGTGCCATACGACAAGAAGGAATGAAATAAAAGGAATTGCCATAGACCAATGAAAGTAAACCAAGACAAAATTACATAACCTATTGGAAAGTCAGATAATTGAATCTTAACCATACGAGTTTAACGGTAAACCGAAATACGAACTTATTTAAGTTAGTTTATGTGTTTAGTTGCAGGGATAAAATTCATAGTAGCAGCACTGAACCTGTTAACTGAATTTTCGTCTCAGGACGGCCTCAATCTAAACAAGAATTAGTATTTTGGGAGAAAGTTAGAAAGCGAAACACTTATATTAGGATATAAATGGACAGAATTTACGGATTTTGGTATGGAAATATGAAGTTTTAAATGAAATGTTTAGGAAACAGTAATTGATTTTAAAATTGATATATTAATTTGAATAATTTAATGAGTACAATGTTTTAATGGGAACAGAATTTTTAAAATGAATTAATGCATTAGAATTAGCACTCAGAAAATAAAATTGATTTTTTTTACAGAAATGTAGTGAATTTTATTACATTCAGATTAATTTAGTAGAACAAGATGAGTTTAAATTATTTGTTGCAATATAAACAAATTTCGTTTGGTTTATAGATATTGATAGTTGTGAAAGAAAATATAAACAATTTATGTAATTTAAAAGGATTTAACAAATGTAATACAATTAAATTTGGTAGAATGTATAAATGGTAAAGTAATTCGGAAACAATAAGGTCGGAAGGATTTAAATTTGAAAAGTAATTGGAAAAACAAATTGTGTGTTTTAAATATTGGAGTTATTTACATAATAATACGTGAAGTGAGTATAAGTATACAAAATGCACGTAACATTAAATTTTCGTTTTGAGTATTTTCACTGTTTTGAACATTTGCTGCAGTTCAGCACGTGGTATTTTCATATTTTAGTTTACAGTGTTTTCAGATACACTTATTTTTCATTTATTATTGATTATTTAAAGATAAGTAGTAAACAGTTTATTTGTTAAATCAGTAATTAATATTTTAAAATTATTTAAAATTCAAATAGAGTAATTTCGTGATATGAAATAGTTATTAACAACTATAGGCAAATATAGCTTTTATTATTGCAAGAAAAATACTGTAATTAGAAAAGAAAAGGGAATACAATATTTTAATTATTTGTACGAAGTGTATGTTTTAGTGAAAAGAAGAAGGAAAATAAGAAAACATTACTGTTGATTGTTGACATGATGCGATATTTTAAATTGATTTAAGTGAAATCGTTACTAAATAGAAACTCGTCCATGGTTAGATCGATTGTGAGAATGTGATAGAGTAATTTTATATCACGTCATTATGACGGATATACGCGTTCCTAGACAAAAGAAACATCCTTAGGTGATATCCAGATCCCTATGTCCCGTAGATTGTTTTTTGTATTTTCAGCATTGCAGTTTACAGCGCCCAGCAGTTTCGTTAAATGGACCAGAGACCCTGCTTTTAAAGGATTTTTTGATGTGATCAACATTGAGTTTCAACAAGTTCCGTATGAGAGGATGAAAACCGGTTGGGTATACAATACCCAATGGTAAAATGAGAAATTTTTTTTTTTATTAAAGTAAATTTTGTTAAGAATTTGAGAAAATTTTAAATACATTAATTTGTAATTTTAAATTATTTTAGTGCAGATTATTTCAGTATTTATTTAAGATTAATTACCGATGACTTCATCATCCATGTTTTTTTTTAAGAATAAAAGTACATAAGAAAATAATTAAAATATTATTTTGATAATTTATAAAGTAATAGTTTAAAAGTATTTTATTGTTAATCATTGTTGATAATTTGATAAAATTTAAAATTAATTGAAATATAATTAATTTTGAATTTGATTGCACCGCAATATTATTTTTAAGTCAATTAAATTTTTTTTAGAGTAAAGTAAAGTAGATTTACAAGAGGAAAGAATAACAAAAAAAAGTAAATTTTTTTTTGGTGTCAGAAAATTTTATTGTTTTGTAATATTGGTAATTATTGTGTTAAATAGGTTATCCATTGGGAGTGACCCTGAGGATCAAAATATGTACCTCCAGTACACATGCTTCCTTAGGACAGACTGAAACTCCGGCTAGGGTGAAGGACCCTACCTATAATGACCACCGAGACCTTCGACTGACCAAAGTCGTAAAGGAACCAACAGAGTTTTTTTTTAGTCGTTAAGGGAAGACATAAAGCATAAACAAAAGACATTATTATAGGAAATTTTTTTTTGGAAAATTAGGAAAGTTAATTAGCATTTTAAAAGTATTTTGAAATAGATAATTTAGATTTTATTAAAAACAGCTGAATGAAAAGTTGAGCAACTTATTAATTAAAGAAGAAATTTAATTTTTGAAAGCATTTATATTATTTTATGATATATTTTAAGTTTTGTGTGGAAAAAGTTATGCTGACGAGATTAACAAATTTAATTTTATGTTATAGTTTTGTTTGACAAGTAATATCATATTTTAATTTGAATAATTTGATAGCTGTATATCTTATGGTAACTTGTGATCAATGATTATTATTAATTAGTATTGAAATATTAATAGAAGGATCATTTCATTCTGGCTCAACATGCACCAGTCTCCTAGGAGTGAAGGAAATCACCTTACCCTGAGGGTAGTAGGCAATAGGTCAGTGTCGAGAATGGACTCTCTTTAGACATGTGTATGAATTAAGGGGGCTCCAAGCGAATAGATAAGTCTTTCGCAAGCCACCCTGTACATTTCGGCCTACCCAGCAGGAGGGATGAAAACAAATTGAAAAGCGCGTACTACAGTGGCAGTAACGCCTTTTGAGAAAGATAAGGGCTGTGTTATGCGCCAGAACGTTAGGTCCTAATGAACGAAACAAAAATATATTTATTATTTTGATAATTTAAGTTACCATATGAAGGAAGGCTATACGGAAGCAGACAGCAGGAAATGTTATGAGAAGAAGAATGTGTATATGTCAGCATTAGCTTGAATCCACCGGCCTCTTCAAGGTTGCTGAGTTAGACATACTTTTTAACACACAGTGTGTGGTGAATAGCGAATTTTGCATAATTTATAAATGTATTTTATTGGTTAAAATCTCGGAATAATGTCGAATATTTACGATTATTGCCGAACAGAGTATATTCCTGTTTTGCATTTAGTTTACCGAAGTATACATTAAATCACAGAATGTTTAATGAAAGATTTAATTTAATAACGATTTAAGTACCGAAATAGACGCATAATAATCAAACCTCCCGCGACATATTGACGGTAGGTTTTCGGGGTACTAGCGTCATGTAGAAAATTTATTTAAGGGCTTGCATTGCCGCTAAAAGCCCTCTTGTTGCTCAGCTTTTCTACGGTTATGAAGTAATCCTGCAGATCAAGATGATGACGCTGGAATTTCTGTCAAGAATAAACTGTAAGTTTAAACATTTATTTCAGTAAAGGATAAAGATAATTTCAGTAGTTTATTTCAAAAGAAATAAGAAGATGTTATAAAACGTTTTATTAGAAAAGTAAAGTCAAATTTTTGAAGTAAAGAGAAATATAATTTAGGCCTATGTAGAATCAAAGACCATTTTTTAGATAATTTTTATTATATTAATTTAAAATAAATTAATATTTATATTTTTAGTATTTATGATTATTATTTAATGGTGCATGAAAGTAATTAATCACATTGCATGTTATCCTATATTATCCACAGCAGTGCCTATCCATTTCCTAAAGGCTTAAATCCATTCCTGACATGTGTAGTGTTACCGAAACTTCGATGGGGCACAACATAAGCATTAATGTAAGGTGAAATAAGCTACGAATATCGAGAAGATTCATATTTAACAGAATACAATACGACGTATAGTTATTTAGAGGTGGAGAATATCCTACGATGCATACCTAAACCAAGAATTAAATATACTGTCAAAGAGTTAGCAGGAATTGTTATTTAATTGATCCGTGTATACTCATTTAAAGTAAATTGTTGCACAAATTCTCTCTCATGTAGGTATTAAGATTTGTATTATTGAGGTTTTTATTTTCTTGACAAAAGGAACCGGAATTTACCATTAAAAATTAAGATACAACTTTCAGGTGAAATAGATTCATGGATCTCACATACTTATTCATGTATTATTCCCCTTAACAGCATCACACATGTTAACTGCATCAATAATTTCTCCGACCATTCAACAGATTTAGACTTCTTGAGACACGAAAATAAGTAGGCCTAACAGAAGGAGTGGAAACTCAACAAAGTCACATAAATATGACTTAGGTGTACTCTATATTGCTATTCGTAAGTGAGATATTTGTGTGGACCTACTTATCTAAATTAATATGTTTTGAATTTTATATATATATATATATATATATATATATATATATATATATATATATATATATGTGTATATATCGCATTAAGGAGTTGTTTTACTCTTCTGCTGTAAATAATGGTTCACTTCAAATAGATCAATGCATATATTTCTCACTATCGCCGAAGTCATGTAGGCTAACACTAAAGTAACATAATGAATGTTACAACTTGTAGCAATTAAGTCTAATATTAAAGAAGGATGATTTAAAACTTCAGCATCTTAATCGTTTCTTACTTTAAAGCAGATTCCGCTATTCAGCAATACGGGAATTACAATGTCGAGATTTTATTTCTATTTGCCAACACTCAATCATACGGTAAAATAATATGCTACATATTTCTTGTTTATATCATTAATTTTCTAGTGTCATTATCGTTGTAAATTACATATAATGTGAATTGTTTTGAACCAGTTAAAAAGGGTTAGAAAAAAAGGTTGTAAAATAGGCTATTTATTTATATAAAATTATTGCTTTATAGGTACAGCAGTTTCTGTCACTACGGCAGAATGTGGGGGCAAGAAGGACTGTGCTGGAACGCACATATGAATGTATATATTGTCCATATAAAGCTTCATTGGTCACTGAATGAGATATAGGCTGTCGGACAAGACAGATAATATACTACTTGCTTACATTCTTCTTTCTCACCAAATATACTTTATATTCCTCTCCAAAACGTTTAAAGTTTTCTCCCATGATAGTATTTTGATTTCCAGTGTACATGGTCCTGTTCCAATGAATTAAATTGTTTCACATAACAATTACAGAACATAGAATCTCCACTATAATATATTGCTGTTTTATTTCTTGATCTACATGCATTGCTATTACACACTCACTGTTATTAAGGGGACCGGAACGTCAACAATTTAAAAAAAAATAACAATTTCAGATTTTATCTTCATTATAAGCAGCAGTTAATTCTGTGCAAGAATGTATATAGTTTATGGGGTATACTATTATTTTACGGGCCTTTATGAACCTTTTTCCTGAAGCTCTGTCATGGTGGACACGCCCCTATTTTGACAGTTCTCTTTTCTGGACAAACGTTCTGAAGAGGTTCGAGGTTTGTGTTATGCAAGATATCTTGGGGATGGTGACTCCAAAGGTTTTATGACGATTTTGGAAGACGGCCCTTATAAAAAATTGGTGGTGGAGAAGTTGGAATGTGTTGGGCATGTCCAAAAGAGGCTTGGTGCTCGACTAAGGAAGCTTCGTACCTCTATGGAAGGGAAAAAGCTCTCTGTCGGTAAGCCCATTAGAGGTTGTGGTCAACTTTCAGATGCTGAAATAGATCTCCTACAAATCTGTTATGGGCTAGCCATAAGGAGAAATACAGGCAATTTGGAAGAAATGAAGAAGTCTGTGCAGGCAACATTGTTCCACAAAGTCTCGACGGATGAAAACCACGAACATATCCTCTGCCCAAAGGGCATAGATTCCTGGTGCAAGTTTCAGAAATCTCAGGTGACATGTGAAGAATAAAGACATAAAATTTCATTGCCTAGCTCAATAATGGAAGTAATAAAACCCAATTAAAGGGATTTAGCACATGACGAACTCTTATCCAAGTGTGTGCACGGTAACACTATGGGTGGCGTGCACCATCCAGGAGTAAATCTTACTAAAGTAGTAAATTTAAGACGGAGACCTGGAGTATACAAGAACCAGTACATCTGTCTCACTCTTAAGTCATACTAATGTATGTGCTAGAGTGAGACAGACAAACCGGTTTTTGTTACGTAAGGTTCCCTTCCTAAATTTACTACTTTAGTGCTACTCTTTTAGTAACTTACTCTTTTAGTTGGTGTTGGAGAGCTCAATTGATAGTTACTTCTTTAGTTGTTACTAAAGTAGTAAGCGATTTTTACTAAAGAAGTAGTCGAATTCTGCGCAGAACAGAGCAGAAACGTTAGTGCAGCGCAGCAGAACACGTGCATTTCAATTGCCAGTATTATTCAAGTGCCAGATAATGAAAAGGAAAGGTTCGCTGAAACAATGAATATGAATTTGGGTTGTTCCAAATATTACTAATGACAATCTTCATGTTTTAAAATAGGTCTAATAGTAATGTTTTATTCATTACTAATTTTAATTCCTTCAATTGAGTATTTTCAGTTTAGTAGCCTACGTATGGGTACTGTGATTACAATTTTTGTGCAAACTATTTCTGTATTATAATGCAAACAATTGGAATTTCCAGTTGATTTTCATAATTGATTCACTGTCAATATTATAATTATTTCTCTCATAATAATAATAAAGTTATAAAATATATTTAAATATTTATACTTCCTAAAGCTACATATTCTTCCCCAAAAACGATAAATCAATTATTCTATAGTTGTTTATCATAAATCTCACTATAATGAATTATTAATACTTATTGACTGTTTAACAATATTAATAAGAAGTATTACACAAAATCATGAAAAAGGGGGGATAAAAAGGATAACAAAACTAATAAGGCGCATTATGTTTCTGTCCTTTTTCAAATGCACAGAACATTTACTTAAAAAATATTACCTTATAAAAATAATAATATTACAACTGAGAAATGTAATATTTAAACAAAAAATGGCGGTACAATATTTCGGAAGCTATGAACTCCAATAATAATTATGTAGATGGTTGTGTGTTTAAAAATAATTTCAGTGACTACTTCTCTAGATCCTGTGCAGCTTCAACCTCCGGGCCCCTCCTTAAAATTTTCTTTCGGCACTCATGTTGGCATTTTTTTCTATATAGTTTATAATGCTTCTCACTTTCCTGTCCACAGGGTTAATTAAAATAGTTAGCAGCATACTATAGACCTGCAGCATCTGCTATAGTTTATTCCCAAACATGAAAG
Organism: Ectobius pallidus; assembly: GCA_964059195.1. NCBI lineage: Eukaryota > Metazoa > Arthropoda > Insecta > Blattodea > Ectobiidae > Ectobius > Ectobius pallidus. The sequence goes on from CAXKWD010000006.1 coordinate 16,530,092, forward strand.
TCTCGTCTCACTCCTCCATTCGAGACTTGGGGAGTCTTTAAGGAATGGTTTTACAATGTGTCCCCTTCTCAATGTACGCTAATCCCAGAGTCAGTCAAATTTTCTTCCCATGTGGCCTGTTTGGACATTTTTACACCTGGGTTAGAAAAAAGGACATATTATTCATTAACACTGCGGGTGCAACTATTGAACTTTTAGCTCTTATAATTATTATTATAATCTGGCATTCGCAATGTTGTGCTTTAAGTTAAGCTATAGAAGTGTAATGTAATAAAATTAATTTACAATAATTACATTAAATCGTTTAACAATGAGAATCACCTATTGTTCAGTAATTCTATGGTTAAGTAGCAGGGGGAAGTGTTTTCTGGGTAGCTCCAAGAACGGAGGCTTTCATGTATTGGAATGTACTATAACTCGCCGATATCTGTATCCATATGATTAGCTTGAAATACATCGTCGTTTTCTGACCCAAAGTTAGGGAGAACTGCAACATCTAAAGGCCGATCCAGCTAGGAAGATATTTAAGAGCACATGAGCTCCTTGTACCGTGCAATGCAAACGTCCCTTCCACTCACTCTTCCCCTCACCGTTGGTGGACGTCTTCCTAATTGGATCGCTCTCCGCAATGATATTTCCACATTTGACTGGCTGAAATCACATGGATGTAGTGAGAATCTGACATCGTTTCTTCCAAACGCCAAAATTTCTTGTAAGGATTTATGAGCTTAATTATTTACGTTATTAAATGCCCTACTAGGTATGGTTCGCTTAATATTTATTAAATCACCTGCCACAACTCTCATTTTTGGTATACAACCTTCTTCATCTCAATAACTTATCCTCAGTTTGAACGATGTAATCCATTTAATGTGATATGTAACTCATAACTCACGCAAATGCCACAGAACACACTTACTCCACAACTTTACTCCACCCCCTGAGTAGGAGTAAATATTGGCCTTATTTACTCCACAACTTACTACGTTAGTAACGTACTCCGTGTTGGTGCTCTCCACCACTTGTGGAGTAAGTTCATTTACTCTGGGAGTAAATAAAATTTTTACTTCTTTAGTACATTCCTCTATGTTGAAAGCCGCCGAGTTTAGTTTACTCCTGGTTGGTGCACGCCGTCCTTACTAAAAGAGTACGGTTACTAAAAGAGTAGCTTACTAAAGTAGTTAGAACTAAAGAAGTAAGGCTTACTAAAAGAGTAAATTGCATGAGTTTGGTGCACGCCACCCTAAGAATCCTAACGATAACGAGAGTTTCAACAACTGCATCTGGGAACGAGTTCTAAAAACCGTGTTTGTTAGGCTAGAAATTCTGAAAATTGGAGCAATGGATGCAGTGATTTGTTTCAATGATGGAGTATTTAGTAGGATTAAGGTGTTTGAAGGGATGGGCATTGAAACTGGACCAAATATGAAAAAAGCGCTGAAGTCACTCGATGCTACGAGAGTATCAAGAAGCCCAAAGGAACTTACTAAGGAAGCAAGAATGAAGAGGAGGAACATAAAACGAATACTGGAGGAGGAATATAAGTGAAAAGATTATGATTATCAGCCAGGACTTTGCTAACATCATGTACAGTTATGAAATAATAACTTTGAGCGCATTTTGCTAAAAGTTTAGTTTTTTAAACTTTAGGTACACTTTTCACCAGAACCATAAATGCTATGGCCTTCAAACTTTGCACAGATGTTGATATGTGTATACTAAATATTTCTTAATTTGGACACGAACTAACTTATCTACAAGCTGATAATTCGTAAAAAGTATCTTTTTTTTAAATTCATAATTAATTTTTTAATATAACACCTAAAGAAATTGCCTTACTTGGTTAATTCTAGTATAATTGAAAATAGATATGCCACTAAGTAAGTGGTAATTGTTTTTATAAAAATTTGGGTGAATAGATCCTGAGAAAATGGTATCTATGTTAACATGCAAAAGATAGGATGTCCCGGTCCCCTTAAGATTTATAAAGTTTCAGTTCACATACAATTTTAGATTATTTGGCTGTCTCCTTGAAAATAAACAATTGCGTTTGGTTCTAATTCAACATATTGTGATATTGGGTTCGTGACTGGTTCATAAGTTAAATAGTCAGAAGAAGAAGAAAATCGTCCCTTAACACCTTAGGGCTGGAGTTGGAACACAGATCTCTGGAATAACTAACTGAATGACCTAGATTTAAATTGCAGTAGCCTATTCTGACAGGACAATTTACTGCAGGGGTTTGCTTTATATTATCCAAGTTCAATAAATTGAATTGACATCTTGACTCAAAACCGAAAACATAACTAGGTCATTCGTAAGAAATATCTTAAATTCCGTTTCATGTCTTTAATAACACAGACTCAGACATTGATGTTATGCAGCTCCTAGCTTCACTCCCTAATAATCTAATTTCTTGTCAGTCGCAAATTGGAATTTAGTTATTAAGAAGAGAAGAAGAACTTTCTCAAGTCCAGAAGAGAGATTGAAATACTAAATTAATGAAGTTTGTAACCTAATATACTTACCACAACACAGGCAATATTAATAATAATATTAATAATAATAATAATAATAATAATAATAATAATAATAATAATAATAATAATAATAATATATTAAATGTGAACACCTTAACATACCTGTATTGAATGTTGAGTTCCGGTTCCAAGAGGCTCAGTAACGGTTTGAATTTTAAGTTGCTGGCCGTTTTCATCTGCAAATAAAAATAACAAAGAGAGTGAAATACTGTAATAAAAGTATCTATGAAAACTACAGGATTCCAGTTCTATCTACATCTACTTTTTTAAATTAAGAAATAACAAAATCTAATGTTTTTACACCGCGGAAATCGCTATTTGCGAATAAAGTACGCAAAGCAAGGTTTCGGGCGAATCTAAAATGTGGGATGAGGCAGCTAAGTTCCTAGTGCATGAAATAGTTTCGAGTAAAAGTTCTGTAATTTTACTCCAAATGAGCTCAGTTTTTCACTCATTTTCAATAATCCTCCGTAAAGAAAGCAAAGGTATGGCCGTTGTACCAACAGTGCATGTTTATCAACTTTGTTTGTTTTGGATTTCTTTCTTTTTCTTAAAAATACATTTTAAATATTCGGTAAGATGATAATTTTCATTAATTAAACCAAACATATTTATTTTAATAGAAATTTAAACCAATCTTATTATGTATTGTTACAATGAGCAGTCAGTACAAGAGGCTCATCTGAACTAAGTCGCTTCAACTAACAATTGTAGTGTTTTGACAATGAAAACAATCAGTTGTAATATAAGGTATTATTATTATTATTATTATTATTATTATTATTATTATTATTATTATTATTATTATTATTATTAAATTATAACTTCAATATGAGATGTCTAAATGAAAAAAATCTGCGATCCTTCTTAATTATATATTATAATTATATATTATATATTATTCTTATAACCTAAACACATTATATATATGTATACGTATATATATAGGATGTTAATTATTATCACAGAAGTCTTTTACCTATGAATAGAGGGACATAGACAAGCAAATTTTATTAGGATTTGTTTGCTCTGTGACGTAAAATGTGTATGCTACAGGGCATTAAAGTCATTACATCATAAGTCAATAATGAAGAAAAACAGGGTTAGAAATTTCATTAAATTGATTTAATGCCTTCTTATTTATAAAAAAAAACCTGGTTTTTAATCATTCACCAACTGCTATATCATAATTTAGGGTTTCCATAATCTCCTACATTTAGTCTACCATCTAATCACATGACTGGCTACCATTGGGTTAGGTTTTATTATCCACAACTACAGTGTTAACAACGAAGGTTCTTTGTTTTGCATTTTTTCGAATGCTAGAAGTCAGTGGCGGCCATGCCCTGGGAGATTTTATGGTGTAACAGGAAGAATTGAATCCACAGAGCAAAAATCTCCTAATTAAAGTTGCTTGTCTGTGTCTCTATATTTACAAGTTACAAAATACTCTACTCAGCTATATTTGAAAACATAATCTCCTATGCTGCAAATGCATGGGCACCCTATCTCTATTCTCAACACACACCACATACATAAACTTAAAACTGCACAAAGGCAATCTCTTCTTCAAGGAAAGAAAATCGCGGTACAAAGTCCGCAAACAAATGCCGTTCATCCTCGATATTTTACAAGTAGAACAAATTGATTATGAACGTTTCGAAAAATCACAACTATATAACAAATTTCGGAATACGATCATAACCGTTTGGCAACAAAAATGGGATATATCCCAATGCGGTCGTATTACACGGGATGTATTATATTGTATACAAAGATGTATTGGATAAAATTAGATTATTACGTCACTCAATTCTTAACTGGCCACGGGAATTTTGCCGCCTACTTAGTGCGTTTTAACCTTGCAGATGATGAACTATGCGCCTGTGAAGACAGCGAGCCTGATTCAATGTACAGCATGATGTAGGCTACACCTGCCCACGTTATCGCGAAGCCAGACTCCACTTACGCGAAGTTCCTAGGGAGGAGGACGAAGAATGGGCACCGAATCTACAGTTCTGGACTCACAATAACACATTCTCAGCATTCTCAACATAGAATAACATATTCATGGTTGATGGCCAATTGGCCACTACCCAGTCCAAGCGAGGTTTTTGAGGGGTTTCCCTCGCTCTTCGGCGAATGCCGGACTGGATAATAATCCCATCACACAGAAATACTGCAACATACACCAGAAAACATCTCCATACAAAACAATCAACACACCAAGAAAGCTAAAACTCACATCACTGCGAGAAGGTCTAACTTGCGCCACTTAATTCTGAAACAAGTACACAGCCCTAACATGTCATAAACACACCATAAGGATGAAAAATGGGTAATCCTAGGTACATACGTCAAACATGCGGTTATCAAAATTTGGCTTGCCCGGAGGTTGAGCACTCCGGGGGTAAGGGTGGGCACACAAAAGAAGAAAATGTCCCCTCTATACACGGGTAAAATGGCAACTTCACTGGAAACCAGTGTAAACCAGGCGTCATCTACTGGCAGAGTGCGCGAACATGTAACCCATTCGTTTTCGGCAGACGTCCGTTAGGTCACCACCACCATTGAATTTATGAAGGCAAGTTATTTCTACTGGAAAGGGGGAAACCCATATGTTTGGCTTGTTGTAAAGTTCTGAACAACAGAAGGAATTTAGACCTACAACTACATCATTATTCCAATCATTCAAATGATTTTGACAAATTTAAGGGAGAAGAACGAACTACTCTCATCCTGCACAATACTATGCTATACAATAGTCATTTCTTTGTAATTCGTTATCTATCTGTTACTATGGCTTCTCGGACGAATAATCTTATGTGAAACATATAACTTCTGCCACGATAAAAGTTTTGCCTCTTAAACTTCTTGTGTAAACAACAACATGAAGAGAACATCACTGCATCGCATCGCATTCCTGAAGAATACACAAAAAATGTAATTAGTGCAGTCATAAGCAGGCTTTAAAACTTAGTGCCCGATCGAATATGTTAACAGCAACTGTACTGTACAGACTTTGTTCGGCGTATGCGGTAGCTACCATATGCTAGTTCACGTGATAGTAAACAAAGCGGATTACAGGTATAGAAAGACCACAAAATAACTTCTCATTCTCTAAACTCACATTACAAGCATGCAAAACGTTACGTTTTCCTGTTTGTGTGTAATAGTCCCTCCCAAATGTTTCAATATATGTTTGCGTTTTAGAACACTTTACTTTCGGTATTCCGAACACGTATTATACATTTATAAACACGCATAATGACAAGGTACACTGTTGACCAATTTGAGAGGCACCGTACTACGAGCGTATTGACTTCTCAGTACTACCATCAATGACTGTCTTATCAGCCTACGCAATCGCCCCCTCCCCCTATACTCAGGTTGTTGGTAACCGGAATCATCTCCCTCTGTGGGTTCGGGCACTAAGTTTTAAAGCCTGGTCATAAGCATGGGCAATACTCCTTCACGCTTCACATTCTGAAATACAGTGAGAGGTCGTGTTGCAAAGAACGCGTATTTCAGTTGAAACAACTGTGTGGTAATTTCACAGTGGTGAAGGGATACTGCCCTGATGTTGATAGATATGCTCACATATGCTGACCAACGTTGGGGAGAAATTTGATCATCGGCTAGATCCTAGATGTATGCCGTGTAATGAGTGATGCTTATATTGAACATTTATAAGGTATAGTATAAAAACTCTTTAATCCCATGTAAGGTTTGAATTTATGTTTTGCGAGTAGGGGAAATTGAACAACGTTGAAACACCGTCCATCATTTTGGGAAACGTTGTATACAGAGTGCTTCAAAAAATGTATACACACTTTGAACTGTCATAGAAAATGTATCGGCCGTTCTACAAGGTTAACTTTCTGGGAGGAATTAATGCTATATTTCTTCAACAGGTGGCAGCAGAATAGTTTCAACAATCGTCCAGCAATCGTGCCAATGTTCATCCTACAGTGAAAAGTACCTAACAATGCTTGCTGATTCCATATTCCCTGTCATTCGTGCATTATACGGTTTTGTTTCCAACAAGGTTACTTTCCGCCCCACTATCATAGGGACATACAAACATACCTGGATAGAAGTTTGCCAAGGCAGTATATAGGAGGCAGGGGGCAAATTGAGATTCGTGCACGCTCTCCAGACCTCCCGTCGCTGGATTTCTTCTTATGGGGCCCAGTAAAAGATGTATACAAACGTAAACAACGTAACTTAGACAGATTTTGGAATGAGATTCAAGCGGTGTGCGCAGAAATCTCATTTGACACTTTGGTATGATGCATGGAATCAGTTGTGACTCGTACTCACAAATGCATTGATGCTGAAGGCACAATTTTGAACATTTGAACATTAATCCCATTTACATCAGAAGTAATTTATTTTCCAAATTGGACTTTAAGCTTTCCGTTTCCAGAAATTTAACCTCATAGAACGAAAAATAGATTTTCTATGACACTTCAAAGTGTGTATACGTTTTTTTGAAGCACTCTGTATATGTGGGATATGTGGTAAGTTTGATTATTTTTAAAAATAGTATGCAACTGCAGAAATAGTCAATAAAGAGTATGTCAGATTGCAAGAATGTAGAGCAATTCATTGCTGAGAAAAAAAATGAAATTAACCTATTTCTCACCAATGAATTTAATCGAAAGCTGTATGTCCCCCCTTGGCTTCCACGTAATGTTGAGATTATGATGGAACACGCTGTACATTTGTGGACAGGCAGGCGGGACCTAACCCAAATCGACATTTACCACAGAGGAGTGCATTGGGAGCAGGGTGTTAAGTACAGGAATAATCCTGAAATACTAAATTAATATACGAGTATAATTAGCACTTGTTACTGAACAGGAGACAGAGATCCCGTGTTTCACGACCGCAAGAACAGGAACGAGCATTTTTAACACGATCATCAGACTTCAAATGGCATTTTGTAGGCCTAGTCATTTCTACTAATATTTTGATTGCAAAACTCAAACACGTTTATATACACTTGCGTTTAGCATAGATTTGTGAAGGGTTCCATTTCTCTTGTTGCCATTTCTCATGTTTACCGGCATGTTGCCATGGTAGTTCAAATAGTATGAGCAGCGACACGGAGGGCCGAAGATCCTGGTTCAAATCCCGGCTATGGCATTGCATTTTTCAGTCTGACTTCACCTTCCCAGGGTGTATATAGTTATTTTATTATTGTATTAATAAAACACTTCATTCATGCATTCGGTAATTAGAAAAGCCAGTATGTACATTCAGTTCCGTTTGTTAGAGTCCACTATTTAGTGAATACTTTAAAATGAATATAGCTGTGCCGGTATTTTAACACATCTTGGCCGCGGTGGTGTAGAGGTAATGCCCACCTCTAGATTCGAAGGTAACCTTTTGGTACATGATTTTCTCAGGACGTATAACTTCTGGGCACGAAGTCCACCGGCAGAAACTGTAAACCGTGGGTGTCCTGTCGAAACGTTAAAGAACTCCTAGTCAAATTAACTCTCTGCGTCTAAATCCTAGGCTCTTTCACGTCCATGCAATACCTTAGTTCCCTTTCGAGGACTGTCGAGACTATGGGCTTATCACCTGTCCCTCTGCCCTCTCTCGGAAAATAAGCGTAACATTCATTTGCCCATACTTGATGTACAGTGCGTGTCAAAAGAGTCTCCGCAGTGAACCCAGACGCATGCGTGTGTGGTTAGGTTGGTAGCGAGACTACATTGACCTTGGAGCAGGTAATGTCCTCATCCCTTTGAAACACTAGTACTGTGATAAGATAACTGATGATAACTGTGTGATTGTATGCTTTTGCAGTGAAGTGCAGTGCTTGTGTGAACCATCGAATTGAGTCCATGTTTAGTTAAACGCGTGCGGTTGTGCTTGTAATAGTATATTGCGATACAAGCGCCGTAAGCGGTGCATACGGATCGAGGAAAAAGTTTGAAAAAACGAGGCGCTTGCGCAGTGCTTGTGTGAAGCACAATAACTAATATTCCAATAACTGAGATATTAGCTGAAAATATTATGTATGTACACTATTGAAGATGGATGTTATATTTCAGAAAGTGATTCGCATGTGTTTGTTGTTATGGGAACCGAATATTTGCCCTGGGGGCCTTGTCCATAAAGGCTTGTATTATGATGAGTGCCGTAAGTAAATTCTTACCGCACGGAAACTCTTACCGTACGAAAATTTGTTTTGTTTCCATACCGACAAGATTGCGTGCGGAAATGTCAACTTACGATCCACAGAAACAATATTCGTAAGTACTACTAATTATTAAGTCGTGCAAAAATCATTATGTTAACCATCGAAGAAAGAGTGTTTTTAGTTGAACTTGTATTCCTTGAGCGTGATAAGTTTACGGAAAACGTAAAACTTAAATTTCGTGTACGGTTTCCACATTCGATATGACCCTTAGCTACCGCGGCTACGGAGACCTGCTTTAATTACCGGGATCCGTTGCGAACCTAACTGTGGTGAGTGAGCGTGTTAGCGCATTCACCTCACTGCGGAGACTCTTTTGACACACCCCGTATTTCCGTGACATGCGGTTCTAGCAAGACGTCAAAGATTGTAAAGTACAACGTGCCTTCCCTTTGGCTTTGGAGGGAAAGGATATCTTAATTATGAGCAATCGGCCTATTTGTTCAAATCCAGTTGTACGGAGAGAGAAGATTCCTCACCTGTCATCTTACTACCCAAGTAACTCAACACAAGTGGTATTTGGCTAGATAATTCCACGCGAAGAAAAATTAGTTCATTTTCAAGGAAATAGCATAATGCAATAAAGATATGTAGGCCCTACATCTTGTTGTAAGACGCATAGTCTTCAATATCAAATTCATCGAATTCTCGAAAGAAGCTCGAGATCTCGTTTTTCGCGACATGAAACCAAAATATCACATACCACATTTTATACCAGTGTAGTACAATTATTGTCATTGATATTTTGTTGACGAAGACAATTTAAAATAGATTTGTCAATATGGATTATAATTGCTGCTTACATGTTGTCTCTCATACCTGTGATCATTCAGAAATAGTCCTAAATAATTAAAACCGGAATGTAGAAAACTGCCTCAAATGCCTGTCAGTTAAATTTGTACGAGGCGCGTCTATAAAGTAAGATTCCCTTGGACCGTTTACAGAAACAAAACACAATTCCATGAACATATTATATTCCAACAGATACAGCAAGTGTTCAGCTATTTTCCAATTCAACTCATCGGAACTGGAAAAAAATTATTAGGCTATATTGCGGAATCAGCTTTTGAATACCTGAGTCGTAGAAGTCTTCCCCCAAATATTTGAACCACCGTGTGAAAAACATCTCCGCCTCTCTGTCATTCTCTGTCATTCCCTGTCATTTCTTTAGGTGTAGGAAAAGATGGAAATCACTGGGAAGGAAGTCCGGTCTGTAGGGTGGATGTTTAAACACCTCCTACCAAGTTTTCCTGCAGAAGTTCGGCTGGGAGGTGTTTAAACATCCACCCTAAAGTCCGGACCTTGCTTCCTACACCTCACGAAATGACAAAGAATGACAGAGAATGACAGAGAGGCGATGGTGGTTGTCACACGGTGGTTCAAATCCCAGGTACGATTCAGGTATTCAAAAGTTGGTGCCACGGTAAGACAAATGTTTCAATTCCTGTGGCGAATATGTTGAAAAATAGCTGAACACTGGCTGTATCTGTTGCAATAAATATTGCCTTGATTTTTTTTTTCTGTAAACGGCCTCAGGGAAACTTACTTTGTGGACGCGCCTCGTACCTAGATCTGTAAACTGTACTCACAAGACTATCCTGTTTCCATAGCCTGACATTATTCATTGAGTTGTAAAGGTAACATGACAACATTTTATACAGTCCATACCTATCCCTTGTCTCACAAAACATGATTGCAAATTCAGATTTCGTCCCGCTTTGAAGAATAGAACAGCGACTACGAGTTTGGAATGTTTTACTTTTATTCAAAGCTTACATCCAAAGAGCTAAAAGAGAAGAATAGGAATAAAGGAGAACTAGAGAGAAGTAAGAAGATGGATCCAGATATCTAAAGGGCTTCCTTCTCTCTTACACATTTTCTTTGGACGGATTTCGAGTGTTAAAAACTAGATTAAAGACTTTCTACACAGCGAGTCAGAACTGGCGTTGCTAATGTTCCATGAACCAAAAAAGATCTCCGAATAATGAAAAGACTTCTTATAATGACATTAAAATTACATTAGGCCTACTGGTACACAAATTTAGGTTCACCTGCGCAACGCAAACACTGAGATAACTAAAGAGATGGAAAAGATGCGTTAAATTAAAGACTGGGGAAAGAAATCCCCATAAAGGCGATAGAGCCTACTGACTTAATCCAACATATCAATCTGCTGCTCTTACAATAAGGACTATTTAGTGTACTGCTCGATGCAGTCAATATCCGTATTCTAACGGTGGTGCTGTAAGTACAGTATAGCGGTGCAGTCCGCTGAAATGTCATGATCAGGGCCAGGATTCTGATGACCTAAAATTGTTTGGAAAACGACCTACAAAATGACCCTAAATTTTAACGAAAATGACTTAATAATAATAAAAAAAGACCTTACACTGATATTTTATTTATTAAAAAAAATATTGTACACGCAAAGTTATAGACTAAATTGTACATAATTGTAAAAACTGTAAATAACTGTAATGTTGTGAATGTTCTTTTCTCACGGAAATTTATACTGGCACTGAGGCACTGGCGAGTCAACCTTCGGCATTTTCTTCCATGGTCAGCCGGATTATATTATTCTTTATTGAGGGTATACAGTAGTTTGCACTCTAAAATCCAAGTAGGTGGCAGACTCTGGTGCCAAGTCAATCTAATAACAATAGTAATATAATACAAAATTTTGGCATTTATTTGATTCTCATTTCCGACTGAGACAAGACAACACTTCAACACAGAGTTTTTCCTTCTTGCATTAAACAAAGAACACTTAAAAGATAGCATCACTAGCGACGAAACAAGTTATGCATGACACATTTTGGAATGAGATTCAAGTGGTGTGTGCAGAAATCTCATTTGACACTTTGGTATGATGCATGAAAATGACTAAATAAGGAAGCAAATGACACAAAATGACACAATAATGACGTAAAATTGAAATAAATGCCCTAAAAATATAACATTGCATAAAATGTCAAAAAATTACCTAATAAAAATGTATTTCTATAATCTAGAGGCCATAATTAGGATTTATCTGCAAGATGGCAATGTCTATGCAGCATCAATAAAAAGATGAAATGTCATTAGAATCCGGCAACCTATATTTCGGTATGTGTTAGTAACTTAAACCTTCAATTTAGGTCTGCTGGTGCCAAGTCAATCTAATAACAATAGTAATATAATACAAAATTTTGGCATTTATTTGATTCTCATTTCCGACTGAGACAAGACAACACTTCAACACAGAGTTTTTCCTTCTTGCATTAAACAAAGAACACTTAAAAGATAGCATCACTAGCGACGAAACAAGTTATGCATGACACATTTTGGAATGAGATTCAAGCGGTGTGTGCAGAAATCTCATTTGACACTTTGGTATGATGCATGAAAATGACTAAATAAGGAAGCAAATGACACAAAATGACACAATAATGACGTAAAATTGAAATAAATGCCCTAAAAATATAAAATTGCATAAAATGTCAAAAAATGACCTAATAAAAATGTATTTCTATAATCTAGAGGCCATAATTAGGATTTATCTGCAAGATGGCAATGTCTATGCAGCATCAATAAAAAGATGAAATGTCATTAGAATCCGGCAACCTATATTTCGGTATGTGTTAGTAACTTAAACCTTCAATTTAGGTCTGCTGGTGAGAAATGTTGTCAAGGACGCGTGATCCAACGGTCAGTTGGTTGCAGCCTTTGAAGAATGAATAACGGCAAGTATTGTGTTTTCCTCGTTTGTGTAACAAGAGTCGCGCTACAAATCATAAGCTGTTGTGCAGAATAAGAGTAAGCAAAACAATTACCTACATTATATTTTACAAGTGCCTTTCATTAGTTAATAACTAGATATCGTAAAACTAGTTTTACATTTTGTGAGTCCTTGTAGCAACATATTTTCTTACATGGCGTCCAGTTGCCGAAGTTGGACCACTGCGTGTTTCCCAATTTGGACCATTATAACTTCAATTCTTGATCTCAGCGAATTGGCAGATTTGATCTATTTTAATGTGCCAATTTGTTTTTACATTTTTTAATGCACTTTGTTTCCTAGTTATTCTTTCTTTCTTATTTGAAGCACTTTATCAGTATAAAACAGTTTGCTTCTAATTTACAAATTTTAACTAATGGTTTTTTATAATAGGCCCTAACTAACTTACTTTAAATGTCATTTGTGCCTAATAAATTTGTTAAAATACAGGTTCTTTAAAATATTACAATTATTATTTTTTTACTGACAGTTTTACCATAGGTCCAACTTAAGCAACCGGTTTCCTAATTCGGACCATTTACAGACTTCTACATTTTAAATTGTAGGCCTTGGAGATATGTATCTATTCAAAATATAATACTGCCAGGTGAAAGTGTATGAAATGTAGATTATTGTAGATTATATTTTGTATCAATTAAATACGTAATAAAGGCGTGGGGTAACAAAATGTAAAATCGGTCCAACATAGGCAACCTTCGACTAAATCGCACATTAAATCATTAGCATTGTTACACTCTTGTGATAACTGAGGTAAGTGAGGAATCATTTGGGATTATAATTAAAAGTAATAATCAAATTGTTACTATTAAAAAATGTTTCATTAGGTGTAATAATTATTGAAACGAATGTTTCTCTTAGCTGCAATACAGGTGTTATATTACGTAAGGTATTACATTCCTTATGTGCAACACAAGTCTAAACAAAAATAACTTCTAGGGTCTAATGAAAATGATAATGTGTCTCAACTATCTGAACTGTAGACTGTACATTAATTATCATAGAACACACCACCACCAGCAAAATTGTATTTTCAAGTAGTAACAAAACTCAGAAATGTACAACTGCTTTGCAACTGCAATGCAAACTTCAATCTGCATCACACGAATTTAATAATTATTGTGAATTAAATAGTTAGACATGGTCAATATTTACACTTTATAACTGAATGTATTCGAATCTGACAGTCCTCGTCGAATGACGTCATTCCATATAATTCCATTATCCGTATCATGGTTGTAGAAGAGTTTTAGACTGGTACCTTAATGTTTAATAATACGTTTAAGCTACCAGTTCTAGCAGACTATCTGTACAAAATCATATCTTAGTGTATAATTATAGGCCTATATGTTATTTAAAGAAGACTTTATAAAGCGTAGGAACAATTTGTTGCGTAGAAAGTAAATATAAAGTAGTGTGAGGTGTTGCCGCATGTCAACAGAAAACTTTACAATACATGTAACCGGTAGTTAAGAAGAAAAATACTGAATAAAACTGCAGTTCTTTAAACATTTGAGCTAAACCATATTAGCTACAACGTTACCATCTTCTTCTTTCAAGCTCCCAAAATAAATAAAGAGAAGAAAATTTAGTCTGACGAATTCATCTGAAGACACAACACAGGACTAGCACTGGCGGCAGTGGGGTATTACTATATCCTCAATAAACCTTTCAACCTCGTGTAAGTCCGATTGAAATGTGCATTTCACTGAATATTGGTCGTCATGTTGTTTTAATAATACTTGCCATTAAAGAGTTCTTCATACTACTTTATTATCCTTCTTGAATGTACCAACTGTCCTGCTTGCATTTTAATTTATTGAATAATCCAGTGCCACAGTTGGCCTTATCTCCACGAAGTTAAACTTATATAATTAATTAAATAAATGTCTACGCTAAGCACGTTCACACAGTAGGCTATTTATTGGATCATTTATTGTCCAGCATGACGGCAATTTTTTAAAAAACTAGACTACCAAAAATACGAATGGATTTATTACCTACTAATTTTATAATTTTTATGAACCTTGTGCCACTTTGCCTTGTAAATAACGAGGAACAAAATTATGTTAAAATTCATATTTGAAATATCGTTGAAATCGTTTCTTAGAGTTGATGAAGTATGAAATTCAGTATTAATGAATGAAATGCGTCGAGGTTTGTGACGTAAGTTTGTTGTAATAATTCCTGTATATTCCCATGGTGGATTTTACACTAGAGAAATTAGGCTATATGTAACTGGTCTGTTTATTTTACCTGAACTTGTATTTTAATTGCTTCATGCCAGCTTTTCGTCCGTGAATATCCATTAACAAATTGTCTGTAGCAGTGGGACAATTTGCCTCAGCCTCGACGGGAAGAGATTTTCTAATTAAAACTGTGCATTTTCTGTTGAAGGTCAAAAATAATGACCCGCTGTTTTCAACAGGTTTCCTGATTTTACCATTCTGTGTTTAATTACTTCAGTTTTCAAGTATGGAGTTGAAAATCATAATTTTAATCTCACTGAGTCGAGACAATTAAAATTCATCATTAAAGTAACCAGTAGACACAACGCTAACAAGCATTTGGGATTGAGTGGACAAGTGCATTCTCATGTTAATGTTCTTATGTCTCATTATAATATATACCGTGTAACACAACATGTTATCATGAAAGTTTGAAATTGAGGATTCATTTAAATACCTGGGAATTCTGTAAAACGCTGTACTTTTAAAATGTGTTTTGCACTTTCCCTCGCCACTGTATATACTACCTATCCATTATTTTGACTTTTTGGGGGGTTAGAAATAAAAAAATAGCGCTTTCTGGAATTTTCCCGTTGGTCACTTTGCTCAACTTCAAATTTCTAATTGATCTGGAAACATTATAAAAGTGAGCGACTACCCAGTCAGTTTTGCCCATTAATAAGGCAGCTAGAAGCATTACATTTGAAGACAGATGGATAATTATGTCAAATAGGCCTGTAAAGTTTTATGAGGCTAACTGTCCTCTAAGTATGTAAAGAAATTACATAATTTATGTAAATTACGGAAATTTACTTAACATAGAAAAATCTACCTCTATCTAACATATAACCAATGGAGATACGAAAAACAGTCTAAGGATCTATCTTGTGGAATTATCAAAATCATTTATTGCTGGTGAAATCTTTATTTTCATAAGACCTACTATTTACCCACTATAAACCTGAAACAAAATGGTCCCGTACTTCGAAATTAGTGTCAGCCATTTCTATTTTTCTGATTAATTTAATTTGAATTTTTTAGATATTTTTTCCGCCAGTTATAGGCTGAGAGATACAAGCCTGCAATATTTCAAGTATCCGTCTCATCTGGAAGTGGTTAAACTAATGTGAGATAGTGTTGCTTTATACTAGGCCCATAGCTGATGACCCAATAACAATTTGCTTATATGAGTGTAATCTGAAGTTGTAGTGGAGATTAATAAATTAACAATGAACACTGCTCTGCGCATGTATCTGTAGGATGCGGAAAATGAATAACTCGAATTATTGTTTACAGAATATAAATCTATAGCTTTAATTAAAATACTGAATCCAACAGAGCGTTTGATTAATGGAATTAAATTATTGAATGGAGATGAAAAGTAAATAGGGGAGAGTTCGTTACGTCCAAACACAGGTACCAACAGTTATGACTGTCCATTCTATTAAAAGGCTGATTGAATATTCTGTAAGACAAAAGTGTTACCGCTTTCTGAGGGACGCCATGACTAATTATTGTGTCAAAGTTGCCAAAAGGACCTTTATATTTGTTTTTTGCACGACTTAACTAATTAGTGGTACTTACAAATATTGTTGCCGTGGATCGTAAGTTGACATTCCAGCACGCAATCTTGTTGCTATGGAAACAAAACAAATTTCCGTGAAGTAAGAGTTTCCGTGCGGTAAGAATTTACTTACGGCACTCATCATAATACAAGCCTTTATGGACAAGGCCCCCCAGGACAAATATTCGGTTCCCATAACAACAAACACATGCGAATCACTTTCTGAAATATAACATCCATCTTCAATAGTGCATAAACATAACATTTTCAGCCAATATCTCAATTAATATAAATAAATTGATATAAATAATCATCGTGCAAAAAATAGCATGCAATACTCGTGCCGTAAGCGCATAACGGATCTCGCAAATTGAAACTCTTTCCTCGATCCGTATGCACCGCTTACGGCACTTGTATCGCAATATACTATTCTGCGATGCTTGTTACAGATTATTACAATCTCATGTGTCGTTAATCCACAGTACTCTCTACAGTACTTGAAGGTAATAATAAAATCTTCCCATGAGTAACGAATGTACGGGTAGAAAAATGTAGAATGTAGGAAAATGTTCAGGCTTGAAATGTGTTCTTTCCCTCCAAAACGAGTAAGTAGTGAACAATTATTTCAATAGATTAGAAATTATAGATGCACGAGTAATTGCTATTTTTATTCAAGTTTAATCGCTTTTAAACAAAAAAATGAATAATCCACTTCTGTGTGTCATTTATTACCTCCAATACTTCCTCCGTTAGACCTGAAGCAGCTGCTCAGTGTATTTCATTCGCCTGGATATCAGTGTTATACTGAACTATGGACGTGTTCCCACAGCAATAAGCACTTCAGACACTATACCAACGTTACATCATCTTGTGTGTACTTCTCAAGGACTTTCTTAAAGTAATAACCATAGCCTACATCATTTCTGTAGTCATTTCACACTTTTCAAAGCCAATATGTACGACTAAAGTGTCAATCGAAATATTTCTTTTTACTGCGGTTTTGGGAGTTTGCATGCCGATGAGCTTAACAACTATTTTGGCTAAAATATTCATTTCAAATGCTTTATTTTAAAGTAGAACAGAATGTACACTTCGATATCTCGATCCAAAGCTCACTAGGGGATATTCAACGAGCAACTCTTAACAACTAAACAAATGGTAATAGTAGGGATTGTAGCGCACTTTGTAAGAATATCTCCTTCAACAAATAAACCCGAAAAGTAGAATCAATCAAACTTTAATTTTAATTTAATACATATTATGAATGTGAAATCTGAAAACATGAATTTCGAACGGGCTAAAGTTTAAAAAGTGTTTTAAAATATCACTAAATCGAGCTGTTAACTTTTCTATGGTCAATTAATTTATGTGAATCCTCGTCTAAAAGTACGTTAAACTTTAATGTTAATACCCTATAATGCATTTTAAACACTCCCTGGGCTGGGGATAGTTTACAGCTTGTTGGTGATTTCACTGTACTCCTGTCTTAACCTGTACGGCGCACTAAAGCTATAACCTACTTGTTCATTGAATTTTATTATTACTTTCCAGTGTAATCTGTACATATATTAAAGAGATGTATAAGGGTACTTGATCACATAGCTGAATTCCTGTCTTCCTGGTCTCTTGCCTAACAGGGGCGAGGGCAGAAGTATGAAAGTTATGCATGGGTTTACCGGTCTACACAAACAATAAGGTTCCCAAGCTTGGTGCTCAGGCTTCTAAAACGCTATAAATGTCAATTCTGCATAATTTCGCTGTTAAAGATTGCGTCATGCCCTAGTGATTAGACCACTTGCTTCCCACTCGTGGGGCTGTGGATCGAATCCCTGTTAACTCATGCAAAATTTATTTGGTGATGACGCAGTCTCCTCTGTCATGTTTATTTCTATTTGATTCATCTCTACAGATTCTTAAATATATAGCTACAGTAAGTATCTGTATCTGTATCTGGTACCCTATGATCCCCAGGTGGGGCGAAGGGGCCTCCAATGATATGCTTATTTTCCGAGAGAGGGTAGAGGGACAGGTGGTAAGCCCATCGCCTCGCAACCCCCTCTGGAAACTAAGTATTTCTTGGAAGTGAAAGGGCCGAGAAATTTTGTCCAGAGGCTCTAATTTAGTCTTGGAGTTCTTTTACGTGCCGTAAATCTACGACACGGGACCCCCAGCTTAAAGTCCCTCCCGGAGGACTCCATGCCCAGGGTTTTTACGTCCTGAAAAATCCATCGACCGCGGCCGGGTTTGATCCCGCGCCCTGCGGATCTAGAGGCGGGCACGCTACCTCTAGACCACCGCGGCCGACAGCTACAGTAAGTGAACCGTGATAATTCGTTTTTCATGTCAATTTTGAATACATATGTGAACACAGTAAACAATTCACTCTTGTCATGAAAACTGAATACCGACATATCCATATACACACTTTCGATTTTATATGTTAGATTCCCAAATGGAACTTTAAAAATTATTACCTGAAGAATATTATTATTACCCATAAGTATTATTAATGTAAAATCACAGGTAGTAAAACATCATTTCAAAAATATTACTTCAGTTTACTGTACAAGCGAAAAGAAAACTTAGATACGTTAACTTCGCATTTTCTTTATAAATTATGTTTATGCTGAACATAACAATAATGTTTAAATTTCAGCACGTGGCTAGGATAGAATATATTCATAAAATTTTATGTATTCCTCAGGGATATATTGTACGAGTTTTCTAACATCTTCTATGTTACACAGTTTTATCCTAAACTAGCTTAAAAGGCCCGGCGTCGCCCGGGTTTTTATTTTGTAATTTGAAATTAACTTATGAAGGACTTTCGATTTTCAAACTCTAGGGACTTGTATAGGCCTAATATGTAGGCCTACATAGAATTTGAAACGACGAAGAACGACTTATCACACTCAAACTATTCCCCCAGAAAACGCTAGTTATAGCCTTTTATAGCTCACAGAGGATGTCGAATGTTGCATTCTGTTGCTTCTACACACCATGCCTGGGAGGGTTGAAATAAGAAGAAACATAAATTCCGATTACATAAGATTGTATAGTCTTCATGGAAATTTTTATTTCTGACTCTCATGTTACCATTCAACCGTTTCGGAGCTGAAATTAAAAATAAAAAAAAATCAATATCACTTTCATACTTTCCTCCCCCAAAACCAGGGACATAATATACTGCGAGCATAGGACTAAATATTTTCCACCCTATTTTGTCTTCTTGTAAATGTTTAGGGCCTATGATAAACAGCTATGAATGACATAATCAGTGGATAGGATTTCTTACCGACTAGTGATATAGCATACTCACTGGCACACACTTAAGCTGTCCCTGCAATACGACCGCTTATTCTACATCAAAATTTGAAGTGAGAAAATGATATTTTCCATGTCGAGGGTACAGAAAGTTATAGGACTGCTTCACATTGTGATTTATTTTCTTGGATTTCATTCTTCAATAATTATTTTCACAGCTGTATTAATTACATCGATAGCATCAGAATTTATTAAAGCCCAGTATTATGTAGTTCCCAAAGCCCTATGTGAACACTGTAAACAATAAATTGTCGTCATGATAACTGAATTGCATTTCACTTTTTATTATAATATGTCCCTAAATTAATTAAATTTTCAAGAAAAGGAGTGATTTGTTTGAATTTTAGTGTTCACCGCGTTACTTCCCGGGCTTAACTGGGTATGTGTGCAAAATTTCGTGCAAATTGGTCAAGATGTGTATATTTGTATAGGGAACATACATACCCACATACCTACATACACACTTTTGATTTGGCTTGGTTGCAAGACTCATACTTTGTTTGTTTGTTTGTTTTGTTATGAAAACATGTGAAGGCAGAACTCTCAAACTGCGAATATGTCACACTTCTTTTGTCACACTTAAATTTTTTTAATCTTTTTTATGTAAACAATTGACAGCAGATTTCTCTAACTGCGCCTCATTTCACATTTCTTATTTTTTCCGTAGATTTTTCAAAAATTTTCGTTCATACAAACCTTGTCCTTACAATTACGAACACAACAAAAAGAATCAGCCAAATCGGTTGAGCCGTTCTCAAGTGATGCTCCGTCATACATTTTGGAAATTCATTTTTATTAATATAGATTTATCATCCTGAATATAGTGCTTGAGTGGGAAATGTGTGTAGGACTCTTTCTGAATAAAACAGATGAAAGATGTGTTCGACAATTCCAGCAATCCGGTTGTTGTTACAATATTCCCTTTCCTTTTGTTTTTGTCTCTAAGAGCACATTTATCATAATCCAGAAAAAAAGAAAGAAAGAAGGCCCAACACGGATCCCCGAGGCACCGACCATACCATATTCATATTGAAACTCATGTTTAAGAATAATGATGAAGGAAACTTCTACTTACACAGAATTTTATTTCTAATGCGCCGTCGTTAAAGTCACAGAACGTAGCTCACTAAAACTCCACGACAAAACTATCTGACTTTTACGACTGTTTTGATAAAGAGTGTAATATATTATACAGACATTTTACCTATAAACGAATAGCTTAAAACAGTTATTTGCGCAATTTTATTAGTGAATTACCCCGAAATGAAACGATGCTACAGAGCTGTGTGTATATTAATCCAGTCACACACCAGTTCCCTAGTAATTGATAGGCCTGGTTCTCATTTATGAAATAAAAAGATACGCTTGTAGAATACAAAGTGATTAATTACTAAAAGCAAATTGCATATTTGCGCGAGTGTTTTGATAAATATTAATGAAGTTGTATCTCACATAGCTACAGTAGCAACTAATTCAAATTACTGCATGGGGTGACTACAAAAAAGTATATCCTCTTGCCAAGAACTGCGGGATAATTATTACAGGACAATTCTATTTGGCAATAAAATAATCTTAACGCACCCTGTACATGTTAATGAAGTCACATCTTGCTGTGTTCTATCTTCACGAATACACAAGGTCAAAGCTCAACTTATTCTATTCCTCTAACAGATAAATCTCTGATGAAAATATGCACAGTACGTACATTTCTTAATGAACTGCACACAGACATGATTGTCACTGTATTCTCCATATGCTATTTTAAAAGCTATATTGATGCGATTATTTCCAAAACTCAACATGTCCACAATAATCAAAGACAAGAAAAATGGAAAAACTATTAACGACATTAATACTGGAAAACAAATTATTTAAAATAGGCCAATTCGAAGTAAGTGCTATAAGCTGATCTACAATAGAAATAATAATCCAGAGTTACACTGAAGATAATATGTTCTGTGCACATGAGTTTTGGAACATACTACAGGACATGTTTAGTTTCGGAACTAACAGTAATGGACATACTGATTTCTTAGATGGATTATTTACTAAACCTCAGTTGAATAGAGCTACTATTTTTTATGTTTTTATTTGTAGGATTCTCAAATACACCATAATTAGGCTATATAGCCTAAGTAAAGTAAAGAGGCCATAACATGTATTTTAGACAATGTCATTTTTTAAATAAAGGAATTAAATCTATTCCACTTTTTACTAAATAATATTAAAGTGAATCAGTATCAGTCATTGGTTCTTCTTTCTCACAATAATAACATTAATCAGTGGACGTTCCTGTCTTACATATTGAGGTATGAAAGGATCTTGACAAATTTCATTGTGAGACTTATAAAACGACGTCTGACATCTTGCATTGAAAGATCATTACATTTAAAGCCAAAGTGGGTGGTTGCCGTTTGGTTTCTTTGGTAAAAATTTTGAAGAATGTCTGAAATATACAGAAATAAAATTTCTTAATGTTAATAATCTTCTTACCTGTAAATACTACCCTGAATTTAAAAAGTAGGGATTGTAGCTAATAATATAAAATTTGAATATTAAACGTATACATTATTATTCCCACCTTTCATTTTCTGTTGATTTTTTTTTCATGTGAGCACATATCGCTTTCGTTTTCTACTACGTCCTGATTCTGATGCACAGATTTTATTTTCACAGGCTCTAACACTTTTTTCCACGTCCATTTCTGTGTCCAGTACTGAACGAACTTACGATGATAATCACTGTCTATTGTGTATGTAACATTCCAACAATACAAGAATGAATTATTGACAAACTGCCATTAATAACTTTTCCATTTTACACATAATGAGAAACTAACGTAAACTATTTCCTTCAATATCCATTTGGCAGTAAAGAGTTTTGGAACAGAATGTGCTGTGGACATACAAAGTTGTGGAACAAACCCCAGTTTTTAATGGCTTATAACTCTAGGATAAAATGAGATATGGAACAAAACAATGTACCATACAAGACAAGATACTGCCAACATTGGAGAACTTGCATTATCTATTTTTTTTTTAATTTGTGGACATGTTGAGTTTTGGAACTAATCGACACTATTATGAATAGGTCATAAGATATTTTAATTTGTATATTATTAATAATAAAATATAGGATTAGAATTAGTCCCATGAAGGGAGGGTGGCGGGTTGGGAACGACCTTTAACTCTTTGACCATTCGGCCCATTGTGCCAACCTGCGGTAATGAAATGATGTACTTGCCCAACTGCTCCCCGTGAACAGAAAATTTTAGTGACGTTAATCGTGAAGTGTACAAGTGTTGTAAGGCCAAACGTTCAGTGCATTATAATGTCTCGTCTCTCGTCTCTCGCGAGCCCCCACGGAAATCCCCTACGAGTACATCCAGCAGATACCTTTACCATGCCACGCGTACCGCTGCCTCGGTACCTCGGAACCTCTTGGGACATAGAGCCCTAGGTTGACTGCACACCAGCCAGCAACTTCATTACCACAAGCCTCGGGGAGGACGAAAGAGGCCCGCAGCGGACGCTGCAGCGGGAGATGGCCCGAAAGCCGGGAAAAGAAACGGGATGATTATGAGGGGGAGTTTGAAGAAGAAATTGAGAGTATTGGTGGAATGAGAGGGGTAAACGGGAGGATCCCCGAGAATAAACCCCAAAGGTCACGACTTCGTCCACCACGAATGACACGCCCGCCAGGCCCGGGGTTTGATTTATTATCTTTAAGTGATTTCTGCTCTTTCTGCTCTTGGTGAAAACACCAAGGCTCATACTCTAATGCATAGTACTATACTAGTATTGTACCGGTAACTCGTTATTATTACTAAGATGTATATTCCCTATTCAAGAACTGGTGATAAAATCTATAAATAACACACTTGTAAACTGTGAAAATTTAGTAGTTTTATTATTAACCTGATAAATGTAATAACTTTATTAAAAACAATAACTTTATAGGCCAGTCAGTAGAGGTATTATATGTTGCAAAAGGTGGTGTAGAAACTTTTGTTTTTTTAACTTTATATATGGGTACAGACATGTAAAAAACAAAAATTCTATAACGGGCGATCTTGGAAAAACTTTCGGCACCCCCACCAAAAAATAATAATTAAATAAAATAAAAATCGAAATTTTAGTACTTCCTTTCTTGGGTTTTCGCCTATATATCTTAAACAATGCATCCTAGTAAAACCATTATAACAAGACTAATTAAAAATCATAATGTTGCGTCGAATGTGTACAACAGCGTAATAATTAGGTCAGGTCGAATGGTGAAAAACCACGCTCAAGGAACGACAATTTTTTCCAACTTTGTAAAAAACTGAGATATTTATGAGTCTGCAGCAAGATAAAGCTTATAATATAAAATTTGTAGTCCATCAAATGTTGCGTCCACTGAGTAGAAAAAATGTTTAATTCGATCAAGTACACCTCTTGAAATTGGCAATTTCCCGATAGGCGTATGAAGGCACCTATGAGTTACAACGCTTCAACAGTAGGATTGCGTATCCTACAATCATACAAAGCTTTTCTTGCTTTAGTATCATCAAATATTCATGTTAAAATGTGAATCACTTAGGAGAAAACAAATACGAAAGTGCATGATTAAATAAGAAAACGAATTAGAGTAATTTAACAATAACATACCATATTTTAATAGTTTACGTGGTGTAAATCTATAAAAAGAACTGATAGTAACAGAAATGATGTGTTAATAGGCCTGATCAAGGATAAGCGTGGTCTGTCACCACTCAAAGCCATCCCAAGTACTTTAAAAACCACTAGTCAATAAATTTAAGTTTAGAAAAGTGTATAATATAAATAAACCAAGTCATTATTTTGTTTTAATCTTGTTTCATTGTTGGTCTTATTGCTTCATCGTTATGCTGTTAGTATGCCTCATCTTTTCCTGAGCCGTTCTACTGGCAGCTGTGGAGGTGGTAGGAAGGTCTCATCATCCTACTCTGGTTGTTTCTTGGCCTCCAATAGCTGGTTGAAGTGATCTTCGTCGTCATGATCGTCAACTACCGGTGGTAAAGTGTTGTCACATAGTTGACCACAGCAGTGCTTGCAAATGGAAGAGCACTTCAGACCAGCCTTACAGGAACAGTAGGTTCTGCTGGACGCCATCTTGCAAGGGAATGACACTGCCTTGGAGCCAAGTGTCTGGTGGTTTTTAGTGGCACGATGTTGTACATTTTGGTAAAATAGATTAATTTTATTTATCTACTATACGTATATTAGGTAATGTACATCTAATGTATTTTATTAACTTGTAGAACTGTGTTAGTGTATTTATTTCTGTCTCTGCCTCTGTCAGTCTCTAGTTGAGTGGAAGAGAAAGCATTAAGATCTCTTAACTCTGCCAGATTACATAATGAATTATTATTATTATTATTATTAATATTACCAATATGATTACATGAATTGCCTTTTTTGTAAACCGAGCTCGTCGGATTTAATAATTCGGTAGCGTGTTCGTCTTAAGATTCAAACTCGACCACGGTTGAGGGAATTTCCAGGACATAAAATACCCTGAGACACGGATTCTTGTGCGCAATGGTAAACCGCAGAAATTCGCACAAGTATCGCAGCCTCCTAATAAACCATCTCCACAGACGTTCCTCTGCAGACTAGGAGGAACCTTTGGTTCCAGAATGATGGCTGTCCAGCTCATGGTGCACGAATTACTACAGCTTGTCTTCACGGATTGTATCCAAATCTTTGGATTGGACGAACGGGACCTGTTCCTTGTCTGGCCCGTTCACCGGATTTGAGTCCGTTAGACTATTTTATATGGGGACAGCTGAAAAACACTGTCTACAAGGACATACCAACTACACCAGATGATATGAAACGACGTATTACTGCAGCATGCTCTTAAATTTCCGCTGAAATGCAAGAACATGTGCAGCAGTCTTACCACAGCAGACTGGAAGCGTGTATTGAAGCTGCAGGTGGTCATTTTGAACACAACCTTCGAAGGTCAATTGCCTTTTTACTTGTCAGAATCCACAGAGGTAGTGCACTCCCTTTTGTTTTCCTTTAGTTTGTCCTACCACAGGTTGTACAAGTGTCGGTGTGTAAAGGTTTCAAAATAAGATTTCTCGTAAACTACTGACACTAGAATCCTGCAACAAATACCACTGACATTCTAATTTACTCTACTTTTGTTGATGTAACTAGGCATTGCACCATTTAAAAAATTGTATGTTTGCTCAAAAAACACATTTTCTAAGTATTATTCAAAGCTGTTTATAGGCTAAACGTACGATCCCCTGACTACCAATCAATGCCGTGAAAACCATATCCGAAATATCTGCGGTGCAAGTTTTAGGTGATTCACTCTGTATATATTATATGGTAATACCACTGTATTTTAGTCTGTAATGAATTCCTCATGTTATAATATTACACTATATAACATTATATTAATAATGGTTGTGTTTATCACACGAAATTTTAAGTCCAAAACATTTATAGCCTATGTTATTGCTCTATATGATGGCCTTGTATTATATAATCTGACTTGGAACCTTTCTTTCTATTACAAGCTGTAAACGTGCTTTCAATATAAAATGTTAAAACTGAACAGAGGGAATGCACAGCTCGTTAGTGGGATATTCGCGGTGTGCAAGCGTGTTATCCCTTTGACTTTGACAGCTGTTCGAGATAATGAAAGCTGGAGATATTTTCACTGCTACAGAAAATGCTTCATGAATTAATAATTACCAGTCGTTTCAATACATTACACTCCTATACAATCTATGTAATGTTAGCTGACAATGGAGTACATTTGTGCATACGTTTTAACAACAACAGCTAAATTTGACGTTGTTACAAAACGAAAACCGCGTCCCGATAATATACAAAACAAAAGGTACACCGTTGTGCTGATACAGAACAAAATGCTGTGCTTGGTTCATGACTTGTGTCTGTAAATTAAACCTCTACCGAAGAAATATACCGAAAAGACATATAGTAGTGCGTAGTTACTAGTGAAATTAATAGTAACATATGGAGCTCGCTAAATTTAAGCAGCACGCACAAGACGTTTCACGTATCCAGCGGCTGCGTCCCTGTTAGAATCTACCAGCTTTTTAAAAAGAATTGACCTGGGACAAAAATAATATTTGAGTTTGTTTTATATCCCCTGAAGGAATAATCTGTTATATAACTGAATGCAGTGGAGTAACTAACAGGGGAACCAGTAAATCTAGATGTTTCAAGGAAGCGTTTGGGTTGGTTGCTATTTGAATAATAAGTATTAGATTTAGGCTATGTTTTCTGTTGCAGCAATCAACTCGGTCTCTGATCATATCCAATGTGTTTCCCTTTACAATTCATGGTTTACCAGCTGAATTATTTTATTGGAAAAGTAAAGACAAGAAAATTCTACTTGGGGGTTTCATCAATGCCTTTACGATTAGCACTGGCCCTTCTGTCAATTGTATTCAACAGGGTTTGAACCCACGACATTTGAACCCAAAGAAAAACACTATATCTGTCGAGAAAATTAGTTTTAAGTAGCCCTAATTCATGAACTCTGGATTCGCTAAAATCTGAAACATAAATGAGTATGTGAAATGATAACTAGTATATTGTTATTGTTGAATAAATATGTATGACAGACATGTTTAGAGAGGGACCGGTGTTGTAGACCCTCGTGAGATTTGCATTAGTGGGCCCGCATTAGCAGTTGTACTGACATCCATGCGGCAGTGGGAGAAAGAAAATAATGTCAGCTCAGAGACAAGCTCTCTTACGAGTAACCAGAGCCTACTCCAAGTTCCGACAGAGGCCCTGCCTGTCATAGTTGTTGGGGTACTCCCAGCGGACCTGCTGTTGGAGGTAAAGGCAGCGCTGTGGAACAATATACGAGATGTACCGACCCAATACCAAGTGTTCAGCATTACTGAGGACACCTACAGGAAGTATAAAACCAATCCGATTAAAGACCGCCTAGAACTAGCAGACGAGGTGGCATCAAGCTGTCATCAAGCGACTGAACCAACCCTGGATAACTGCGGTCTTCACGGGGCATTGATCATTCTTACCATATCTAGCCCGATTCTACCTAGCGGCAGATTCATTATGTCCCTATGAGAATTGCGAAGATGATTCATTGAACCAGGTTTTATACACGTGTGCTAGACGTGTACAGGTCAGGAACTTGCTCAGAGCGGCTGTGATGACGGAAGAAGAACCATGGGCCCCGAACTTAACCTCCTGGACAAGACAGAACAACTTGAAGGCATTCAAAAGGTTTGCACAGAAAGTTCTAGATGACAGGCGAGAGCAGGACCAGAAGACTGAAAAGCAAGCGTAAAAGTGTAGTGTGAAGAATTGTGCATCTCCTACCACCATCATCATCATCATCATTACATATGTCTTCTTTTTAGTTTTGTATACTAAGGATTGTGTTTGTGATAAAGGACGCAAGAAACACTTCACGCCAAGTGACAGAAAATAATAATTTATTGTAATCTGATTGTACAATATGTAAACCTTGTAATTTTCATACAAGGTTACTCTGGATAACTTAATATTGGCCAATAGACAAAAGTGGAGAACAGGTCATCCCATTGATAATCCTTCCGTTTGTTAGTGTACTTTAAAATGAGTCGGGGGATTCAAGTAGCCTATTTCTTTTTTATATCACCATTAAGAAAATTAACGGAAAAGTTAAAATTATCCAAGTTATACCTGTAAGATCGTTAAGAATCCTTTTCAGTCAGAATGATCAAAACGGTCTTCCTAGTAGAAAGATAATTTTCTTCACACTGGCCATGTGTAGGATAATATGAAAATGCCTCAGCCGGGATTTGAACCATGATCTTCGGCTTGGTCAAATCCCGGCTCTGGCATTTACTTTTTCAGTCTGACTCCACGTTTCCACCTTAGCGTACACATGGTCAGTTATCATTCCACTGTGACCTACTAGCGGTGTACTATGAAGCCCGGGCCTTAAAGTACTTACAACTTTGCAAGTCACTACAGGGTCATCTCATAATGAGAAAGCCTTGTGATATACCGGGATATGTGTCAGTTGGAGAATTTAAAATTGTACCGGCATCTTGTCATGGTAGCTCAATGGCAGAGCAGCGGCACGGAGCACCGAAGATCCTTGTTCAAATCTCGGCTATGACATTGAATTTTTCAGTATGTCTCTACTTTTCCTGTCCTCCTAGTGGTAAACAAAATAACCACAATTATTTATCACATTCTGTACGATATTTCATACACAAACATCTTTCTGACCGCAATGTTGGCAACACGGGAGTCAGTTTCTGAAGACGGCTGCTACAATATGCAGATGTTGAAAATAAGTACGAACATTTAACTAAGAAAATGCCCAGTTCAACTTCTCTGAAGATATAAACTTTACAGTTTGAGAATATAGTTTCTTGATAATGCAATTTACCGTCATACCAGGCACAGTTTATTGGGGGGTGGGGTTGTTTATACAAAGTGCTCGTAGCCATGCAATTTTCATTTTTGACGAATGATATTTGGTACATATATGAAAAAAATTTGCTGTTGGGTTTTATTGTTTAATAAAAGGTACATCATACTTTTCAAAATCTTCACCATGGATACTTTCCTTTATTTTTTTAATTTTTTTATTGTATAACATCAACATGTTCCATTACAATAGTAATATTACATGTTTTGGTGTAATCCTTATGTTGTTAATTAATACAATATTATATTTCAATATGGCTTAGTTTCTAATTTTGTTCTACTTTATCTACAGTAATTTACAAATTTACAGATATCAGTCTCATACTTATTAGTTATGTACTACATCTACTATATCCCTATCCTAGTCCGTATATTTACTTATATATTTATTTGAAATCCATTGATCTATTTATTTTAAGTCCATTGCTTTAATAAATGTGTTAAAGTCTTTTAGGTATTTTATGACTAAATCATTATATCTAGGTGGCCACTGTCCTCTGTTTCGAATTATGCTGGCCTTTAGTTGAGCTCGTTCTCTGTTGAACCTCGAACATTCCAGCAGAAGATGGTTAGTCGTCTCTTCTCCTTCGTTGCAGGGACAAGTGGAATCTTGCGTTATTTTAAATCTATGAAAATAGGCTTTTATTGGTCCATGTCCTGTCAGCATAGTAGTAAGCCCTACTGTAGGATAAATATTGGAGGATAGCCTTTGCACCACACTCGGAAAGTATTTCTTCGTTTCTTGACCCTTAGTTGTGGCTTGCCATTCAGTGTCCCATATTGTATAACTCTCCTCTCTTAACGTTTTTAATACGGCACTCTTCGGGACTTTGTTGTATGACACTAAGCTAGAGCTTCTTGCAGCATTTTTGGCGAGGCGATCAGCAAGTTCGTTTCCATGTATTCCCACATGGGTCTTCACCCAGCCAATTGCTACAGACCATCCTTTATTTCTCATGCCTTTTATACCCTTTCTGATATCTTCAATGAGGTGATTGTGGTTTTTTGAATTCTTGAGTGAGTCTATGGTTATTTTACTGTCTGTATATATAGCGATTGTGTTCATAGTGTCAATACTACCATGTAGGGTGTCTACTTCTTCTATTGCCTTCACAATTGCTAGTTGCTCAGCCTGATTGTTAGAACATTCGTTATGCAATTTGAGCTGAAGCTGGTGTGTTATTTCTCCGTTGATAAAGACTACTATACCTGACCCAACACCATCGCTGGATTTGCTTCCGTCTGTGTATATTTCTATATTGTAGGGTTTTGTAGGATCTATGTCTTCTATACTCGGGAATTCTGCTGGATGAGGCCATTTCTTCAATTCTAGCTCGTTGTCAATATGTCCGTTATCCATCTTGATTGCTTTGTATTCCCTTGCAATCTCCTTTAACTTGAGCACGATTGGTATCAAGCCTGTCATTATGCAGAGTGCCTCCGTGGAAGTGGTGCGATACGCTTTGGCTATCTTAATATTTATTAGCCTTTGTACCCTTATTAGTTTTGCCCTGTTATATTTCCTCTGTAAGGCGTTTATCCAAACAGGCACCGCATAGGATAGTAAGGGTAAGATCGCACCTTTGTAGATTGTGCGTAGTGAATTATGGTTCAATCCCCAGTTGAGCTTTGCAGATTTGGACAAAGCATTGACCAATGTTGTACATCTACCTGCTACATATTCAATATGAGCATTAAAATTGAATTTATCGTCTATTACAACTCCGAGGTATTTCAATGTATTTACTTGGTCTATTTGTTTATTATTGAGGAATATCCCAACTCTAGGTCTGTTTTTCTCTCTCTTGCGTGTAACCAGGATAACTTTAGATTTGTTTTCGTTGAATTTTATTTTATTGTCTCTTGCCCAGTTTGCAATTTTTGCCATCTCTATGTTGGCATAGTTTTCAGCCTCACGGATGCTCCTTCCCTTCGTTGCTATAAGCAGGTCATCTGCAAAAGCAATAGCTTTTGTATGGTGAGTAAACGCCAGATTCAGGAGAGAGTTGTACTGGATATTCCAATATCCTGGGCCACAACACGATCCTTGAGGACATCCCTTTGTGACTTCTCTCTCTGTTATTAAATTATTGACCCTTAAAACTGCACTTCTGTTGGAAAAGTAACTCTTTGTAAGGTTATACAAGTTACAGGGGCAATGGAACTGTCTCAGTGCCTTCATGATACTGGGCCACCAAGCTGCATTGAACGCTCCTTGAACGTCCAGACTTACTAGTGCCAGGTATTGTCCATCTTCCAACCCTTGCTCCACATACTCTTTAACTGACATTATAGCATCTACTGTACTTTCCTTTATTTATTTGCCCATTTATTATACAGATGCTTCGTGAGCCAGTGGCTACACCCCCGGTCATAACTTAACGCTTACAACAATTTTCGCTTTCTATAATATTTATTATTTACACTTCGATATTTGTGAAGGAGAATCGTACTTTTAGTATGAAATTAAAAGCTATATGTTTTGGTGAATCCATCAAAATTAAAATTAAACTTAAAATTAATCGCAGACAATTTAAACTCTTGCGCGATCGTTATCAAACTGAAAGAGCTATATTTTAGAAATGGCGTATGGTAAAAATTATATAATTTTAATCAGTTTAATCAGCATTAGTGTTTTAGTAACAAGGGAAAATATCATTTTTTATCCAAAATCATGAAATTTCAATATAGTGCCCCATTACGTTAGTAAAAATGTAGTTAGGTTCATTAACTTAGTAAAGTTAATATAAGTAATTTAGGAACAGTTCAATATATCATTATAAAAATATATGATTCTCAATATTTCAGTTAATGTATTCATGTTTTATAATTATGGAATATGTACGTTCTAATGTTTTCAAGGTGTGGGAAAATAGTATTAATGTTGTCTCACTCGTGGCGATACGTTCCCAGCGAGCAGAGAAACTTCTAAACCACGGGTGCGCAACTGAGGTACATCGTGCCACTATGCGGAGACGTAATGTCTCCCACTACAGTCGCCCTTGACGTCAGTATAAAGCAGTTTCGACGTGATGTGAGGACAGCGCTGCACTGATTGAGAGTGTTCGAAGTTCAGTCTTTACTGCAGTTCACTATACCAATAGTAAAGAGTGCTGTAGCGAGCGTAAAAGCACACAACAGCTTGTCATCAAGGCAACGACTTTTCCATGCTAACTGGGAAAACTATCTATTAAAATTAAGAGCATAATAATTAAAGCATTATACTTATTAACATCCACACGCAAATCACTCTTAAACTAAACGATTAACAATTATAACGAAGCAGCAAAGAATTCTGCTTTGGAGTGCATTCTAAGATTAGAAAGCCCCGTCTAGGAAAACGACCTCAGGATCGAGTTCTCTGGCACATAAAAGCCCTGCATAGTGAGTTCCGTTAAAATCGATCAAAGTTTGTCCATTGAAGCCTGTATTCATTATCTCTCTCTTCTGTATATGTTTAACATTTCAGATGTCTGCGGGCCCTGACATTATAAACAAAATTGGGCTTACAAAATTGAAACGATCGCAAATTCCATGCGATATGTATGGACTATGTTGAAAAAATCGAGATGCTCTTATGTTCAAGTTACGACTAAAAATAGCATAGTCACCTGCATTGATCTGACAATTGATATGTATTACCGAAAACTGATGCTACGATAGCGCAAAAAAATTAACGTTCTCTGTCAGTTTTTCACTTATAACTCGCGAACGAAAACGAAAATTAAAATCCGGTTTCGAGGTGCATTCGGCCACCCTTCAGTCCATCTACAATTAAAATTTAATATCTCTGCATGCAGTATATTTTGCTGGGTATCGCGCATTGACTAACATACAAACGCTTCCTCTTATTTTCTTATTGTTGTAGATTTGAGAAAGTGGGATAACCAACTATCTGTCGGAGATATGTGTAATTTTTGGCACGAGATACTTAGCCTATGTGAACAAACATTTTTAAAAAACCAGTTTCTTTAAAAGTGATGTACGGTCTACATTAACCGACAAGCATTTAGGTTCGTTGCTTCGACTGTGTACAACATCTTTATTCCCTGCCATTGAAAAATCAGCCAGATCCAAACGCTTGCAAATGTCATGAAAGAGAAGTAAATAAACTTAACTTCATATGAAATCAATTACTAAAGCAGGACGATCTTTTTTCACGATTTATTAAACACACAAGTATGCTCAACGGCGAAGCAGTTCGACACTGAACATAAAGAGCGGTTTCATTGCGTCACAGCAGTGGGTGGGGGACTGAAGCCTTTCCCCTCAGTTGCTCAGGTATGTTCTAAACAGATAACCTGAATCACAGACATCAGGGTCTGTATGCAGCATTAGTCAAGTCGAAATGGAAGAAAGGAAATATTCCCAAATGAAAGCTCTTCCGAGAACTGCAAACATTGATTTATTAGAAGTGGGGAGAGCTAATACACCGTGTCCGGGAAAGACCTGACGAAAAAGAAATAATTATATATCTGAAACTATTACAGCTACTACCTCAGTATGTTCACAGTTAGAAAGACAAACTCAAAAAGTTTTGTTTTGTAGCATCCCGTAATGCGCATGAGCATGCACATTGTTGTTCCACGAGGAGAAACGAGGAAAAACTCGTTCTGTGCAGCGTGTGTAGTCAGTCTTATTCTGAGAACTGGGAATGCAAGTTGTGCGTGTGGTGTACAGCCTACAGCCGAACAATGTTTACCGCAGTAGAGAAAGCAGAATGTGTTTTTTGGCTTGCTGAATTGCAGTCAGTCAAGCGTGTAGGCTACAACGTCGTTTCCAAACAGACAAAGGCGAATTCCTCCCGCCCGAAACAGCATCCTTCATTGGCACAAGCAATTTCTGGCGACAGGTAATGTTCAGTCACAGAAGGAAAAGGCAAAGAAATCGCGCATAAACGACAATGACATTGAAAGGGTACGGGCTGCTTTTGTAAGAAGCCCGAGGAAATCCATTCGTGAGGCGACAAGACAACTGCAAATGCCAAAATCCACAGTCCATGGGAGAGAAGGACCTACACCATGGCCATCAAGGTCGCCGGACATGACCCCACTGGATTTCTTTCTGTGGGGTTTTGTGAAAGACAAAGTGTATCGCACGCCTGTGACCAATATTGCAGATTTACGTGGCCGAAACTACGATGCAATAGCACTAGTCACACCGGAGATGCTTTCGCGTGTGTGGCACGAAATTGAGTATCGTCTGGACATAGCCCGGAGCACAAATGGTGCTCACATAGAGGCTTATTAAAACTCATCGTGTTTCTCTTTGTAACCGTGAAAACATCACGTCAGTAAATGCAATAGTTTCAGATATATAATTATTTATTTTTCGTCAGGTCTTTCCCGGACTGATAGAGGTAGTGTTAAAATATTGGTTTAGATAATTTTTTTTATAATAAAGAGCACTTCCTAAAGCTTATTTAAGATTTTGAAGAGAATAAGTGATTGAACAACAACCGATAACAAATTTCTGTAGGGACAGAAAGGGAAAGCAAGGAAGGATAAATGATCTGAAAAAGAGTACACGGGGAGGCAGATTTCCTGAAAGAGTGGAAGTGTATTGGCATGTATATCAAGAGAGATTGTTCCAGTTAGTGATTTAGAGTTTCAAACACACAGGCCTGTATGGAATGGGCGAATGTCTTAGGCCGATATTCATAGTCGCAATAAGTCGTACTTATATCGAAGTCGAACTTTAATCTCGTCTTAAGTTGAGTTTCTGACACAAACAAGTCGGACTTACGACGTAGTTACTTTATAAAGTCAGACTAGACAAAATCGAGCTTATTGCTATTCATGATCACTAAAGTATGACTTATTTGTCGAAATAAGTTGTACTTTATAAAGTCAAGGGTCCCCCTGACTTATTTCAGTGTAAGTGAGAACCATGGACAGTTATTTTGAGGATCTTGGCGAGGTGTTAGCATTATTTGCGAAACATGAGCAATCCATTTCAATTCTACATTGACAATAAATTTTAAAAGAGGTTTCGTTTGGAGAAAACACAATTTTGGAAATACCAATCGGCTTTCTTTCATCAGAATCTCTCTCCGTTGGCATTTCATATCGGCCCAAAGCTACATAAGCTGTTTTCAATCTTCATAGAACTCAATTAGTACGGTATCGAAATAAATGCATAAGCGTACCGGTATTAATTCTGTATGATGTAAAAGCGAATATATACACAGAATATTCTCAAGAAACTATTAAACGGTTTTATTTACACGGTGCATAATATGACTGGATGAACTGAATTCTTTTTTAAACAATGCACACCGTCGTCTTTATTAAGTGCCAGTATGGTACTTTATGAGATTGTGTGGGGGACGGTAAAATGTCTGTCCGTCTGTCTGTCTCTCCGTCTGTCTGTCCGTGTGTCTGTACGCGCCATAATTCAAATACGCTTTATCGGATTTTCATGAAACTTGCTGTACGTATTTATAACATTCATGGGAAGAACCATTTGATATTGAACCAAATCGGTTCACCGGTACCAGAGTAATGCCCAATTCAGTGCCTATTTTAATACATTATATTAGAAAGGCGCCTTAACTCAAATACGCTTTATCGGATTTTCAGGAAACTAGGTATACGCATTTATGACGTACATGAGAAATAACCTATTGAATTTTGACCTAATCGGTTGACCGGTACCGGAGTAAAACAAAATTTAGTGTCTATTTTAAAGGCGCGATAACTCAAGTACGCTTTATCGGATTTTTATGAAACTTGGTATACGCATTTATAATATCCATGGAAAAACGTCTGTTGATATTCTACCAAATCAGTTAGCCGGTACCGGAATATTCCCAATTTAGTGTCTTTTATGGCAATATATCAGAAGTCGCGATAAGTCAAATATGCTTTATCGGATTTTCCGATAAGACGCGGTAACTCAAATACGCTTTATTGGATTTTCATTAAACTTTTCTCATTTAAGACGTACGGTGATAATAACGAAGTAAATTGGAAGATTTAATTATCAAACTATTCAGAGTTCATTTCGTTCATCAAGTTGAATACTGTTATATACAGTAGATATAACTCTGAAATAATTAGGCATACATACATTAAGTGGAGTTCTCCACCAGTGTATTTTGTGAAATGTTGACATAATTATTTTAAGAATGTCTTTTACGGTGTATACGAGTCTGAATTAAGGTTGTAACGACGCAAATAGCGACGTGCATAATCAACGATAGGAAACCATTCCTAAACAAAGGAAGGGTTGGGGGACCGCAACTAATCGATATTGAACGTTTTCATGATTATCGATACTGCCCTGAATTTATTTGAATTACAGAAAAGGAGAGGTGCGCATGCGTCGACGGTGAATCGACGAGAGAGGTGTGGAACCTGAAAGACGGTTAGGAGTACGTGCCTGACTACGAGAGAGAGAAGTTGAAAAGGCAGAAGGGAGAAGACGAGACTGGGATGTGCGACAGCGGTAGAGGCGTTCTGGCATGAGGGTGTGTCAGACTTTCATCTGAGGAAATTCTGAATGGGAATTTTCACTGATACGACTATATGGAGATAGTCGTTAACTGGGCAAGCACATCACGTCCGCCGGTACGAGAGACCGCTTCAGCGAACACCAGCTGTGGAGAGAAGAGTGGGTCACGACTGCTTAGTCTGGACTAAGGGAAGATGTGGACACCAGAAAATAGATGGAAACAACACGGGATCAAAGGATAAGTTGGACACCACCCGTTGAGTATAATCACATAAACATTTTCTTTTGTTTTGGAAATTGGAAAATTTTGAGGCATTGTTTCTAAGAAATGTGTGGCGATTAGACGCCGTAAATGAAGGATTAAGAGTAGGGTTAGAAAAATAGAAGTGTGATAAATCTAGGGTGAGGCAATAAAATACAGTAATCCAACCCGTTTCTATTTCTGGTAGTCAAGAACTGTGACCGTGGGTTAGTAAAGATAATCTCTATACTTTGGGTTTCTATGGGTGATTGTCTCACGAATGAATACATAGCTCGAGGCAGTTGGTGATGCTCATTCAAACTTGTTTTTTTATAAGACAGGACGCGAGGGGAGTAAGAAAGAAGGGTAATAGGGGCTTACTTAGTATTTCTTGCGAGGGCCTCTCCCTCTTGGTTTTTGTTGGGTGACAGATGACTATCTATGAGTAGATTTCATGCTGGCCCGTAAGGATTGAGTTGTTTTCTTTAAGAGATTTATCGAAGAGTGGGAACCGTATGGATCATGGTAAAGGGAAATAAGAAAGAGAACAGTGAGAGGCAGAAGAAGGCCTATGAGTAGTAGTAGATTAAGCGCCTACCATTGAAAAACTTACATGTTAGGATAGAAGTAGGAATTACTCAAGGGTTATAAAGAGAAAGTTACTGATCTGGGGCGTGAGTTAGTTTCAGTTAGAATTCTAGGGAATTTAGAAACAAGGAAATTGGGTGCCCATGGAATAGAGTAGTAACTTGAAAAGTATGGAAACCAGAGTAACAAGAAAGAGGGAAAATTAGAACAATGGTATAAACTGCTTACAGGGAGAGGAGTTAAAAGATAATCAATAATAACTGGTTAGATTAGAAAGGGGAGAATTGGTAATTTTGTGTAGTGAGTTGATGACAAGTAGGTCATTAGCAGGTACTAGAGATTACCCCAGAAAAAAAAAGAGAAGGGTGAGGTGAGGGAACGCCAGAAGTGTCCCAAATAAAATAAATATAAAGAAATTTATGAGAATTGTGAAAGTCGTCGGTGATGGAGGCGAACAACGGCCCCACGTGCCTCTAGGAGAGAGTGTCAGGGACCTCTGACATCGATTGTTCAAA
Organism: Ectobius pallidus; assembly: GCA_964059195.1. Classification (NCBI taxonomy): domain Eukaryota; kingdom Metazoa; phylum Arthropoda; class Insecta; order Blattodea; family Ectobiidae; genus Ectobius; species Ectobius pallidus. Next base: position 16,568,003 of record CAXKWD010000006.1, read on the forward strand.
ATTGTATTTTTGTTTGCGGCCCATTAATATTTTCCCGGTTGCAGGAGAGGAGTCAGATTGTTTGTAACTCAAGATCTAGACGCCGCCCCTGTATCGGTGGTCTATCGCCACAGTCACTCTGTGGGTATAGGCCTAAACTTCCATTTCTTTCTTCATGACACTGTCTTTCCTATCTATCTTTAAATACAATTCTTCATGGACTAAGATGACTAGTGGATTAGTATAGGAGACATAGGTGGGATTATTGAGTGTAATATGTAGAGTCAAGGACTGGATTATGAATTGAAAATCTTTATTTATTCGAAAGAAAGTATAATATATATATTGAGATATCCTGAAGTTGCAAATGTAAGTGACTACACAAGTTAGTAGTAAATTAGAAGGATAATACAAGACGTTCTAGTAGATACCTGGAAATAAAGCACGAAAGGAGATTAAGTAATTAATTAGGGATTTGTTATTGTTGAACAGAGAACGTACTTATACAGTTAAACTGGGTATACTAACCTTGAATAATTAAATACCCTCCTACCAATAAAAATGTTGAAAGGTTAATGTTGTGTAAATGTAATTTATTGTATGTAAGATTGTTATTGTTGAAAAAAGACAAAAAAAATAATATATTAAATAAAATTATGGTTATTGTTAACTTAAAGCAAAGTTAACGTGAAGTCCAGTCGTCACATATTTTGGTCGCCCATACCGTGGGGCTTGATATAAGAAAAGAAAATAAACATTAATCAGTTAAAATTGGAAACTTAAAATACGAGTCGTCATATATTTTGATAGCCCATAGCATGGGGCGAGTTGTGTTAAAATCACATATTTTGATAGCCCATAGCGTGAGGCAGTGATAGTTTGATATCCTAACGTGAGGCGAGATAGTGTTAAAAGAATTTTGGGAGTTAGGTTAGTATAACTGAAATTTATTCTCAAAAAAAAAAAATAATAATAATAATAACATATTTTTTTTGGGAGAAGAATAATGACTATTGACAAATTAAGGACTTCTATAGAGGACTAAGACAGACGACTGAACTATTGTGTTCTAATCTTTTTTTTTCAGTGGTATTGTTAATATATAAATATGGCTACTTATGTTGATCCATATGCACAAATAAGAGCAGCGGAGTTAACCCAAGCTATTAGGAAGTTGAGAAAGGGGGATTTAGAGGCAGAATGTGATAGAGTAAAGTTACCGACCACAGGTACAAGGGATGAGTTAAGACAACGCTTGTTAGATTATGCCCGTAAGAACCCTCAGTCATTTCAAGTGTTAATTACGGCTTTTGCTCTGAGTCAGGAAGTTTTGGAAGAAGACTTAGTTGAACATAATATAACGGTTCCACAAGATTCATATGGAGATGTAGTGTATACATGGGTTAAGTTAATGCGTAGGAAGGCCATGGCGGTAGCTGATTCGGAAGAAGTTGTACCAGTAATACCATCGTTTACAATTCAGTTAGAGCCGCATAAACCAAATACTTTGGATCTGGTTCGTAAATGGAACATTAAATTCAAACCTGGGGATAGCATTTACTTATTTTTGGAGAGATTGGAAGATTTAAAACAAAGTTCTAAGTTACAGGGTGTAGAGTTATTGTCAGTATTACCCGAAATTTTACAAGATTCAGCTTTACTTTGGTACAGGAACAGATTAACAGATTGGCCTACATGGGAAGCTTTTTTGAAAGAATTTAGAGAATATTACTTGCCTATTGATGAGGAAGACTCGCTTTTGGATGAGATTAGACAGAGAACGCAAGGTCCTAAAGAATCGATTTTTGATTATGTTAATGCTATTCAAACGTTAATGAGGAGGCTGAGTACTCCAATGAGTCCTCAACAAATGATGAAGAATGTTATTAAAAGTTTGCGTCCTGACGTAAAATTGTACATTAGACCTGCAGAGATTCAAACTATAACAGATTTAATACGTGTAGGTAGACAGTATGAACAAATATTGTTAGATTCTGAGAGATATATTCCTCCTCCAACGCAGGTTAGAGCTACAATTAAAGAAACGGCTTATAAACCTCAGAGACAAGTTGTTATACCTTCAGTTCATACAGCGCTAGGAATTCAGGGAAAACAGGAACTTCCATCGTCCGAGTTACAAAAGAAACCCAATGTTAGTTTTTCTGCAAAGACGTGGGACAAAGAACGAAATTCAAGTCATGTAAATGATTCTAGAATAGTTAAAGCAATAGAAAATAAAGAGAGACAGGATGAGTCGAGGGATAATGGTAAAAACACCACTTTACGTTTTTCAAATAACCAGCGATGTTGGAACTGTGATAAAACAGGACATAGGCAGTTCGAGTGTAAGGCACCTCGTAGAGTTACTCCACGCACTACGATTAAATGTTATAATTGTAATAAGCTTGGACATAGGTCTATTGATTGTAGGATGCCCCAAGAAAGAAAAGTTAGGCCTACAAATTCTTTGCGACAATTAACTAAAAATCAGGCTTGTGTGATGCTAAATATAAATCCTACAGATTTAGTTAATGGAGACAGATGTTTTGTTGAAATTTTGCTGGAGGATATTACATTTATTGCTTTAATAGATTCAGGTTCAGATAAAACTTATGTGGGAGAGAAAGGTGACTTTTTATGTAAAATGTTAGATTTAGCAGTAGAAGAATCTGAAGTTAGGGTAGTGCAACTAGCAGATAAAACTTATAGTTCTATAACAGGAGAGAGAACTTTTGAGATGAAATTGCAGGACAGGATCTTTCAGATAAAATGTAAAATTATGCCAAATTTAGCAGTAGATATGATTCTGGGCATGGACGTTTTGAAACAAATTGGGTTAGTAGTAGATTTGCAAGATGGGACTTGGTATTTCAAAGATGAACCAGCAAAAATTTTTCAATTTGTTAAGGCTATAGATTTAAAAGAAGAAGATCAACTACATAATATTCTTACTTCACCTACACCTCAGGAAAGGGACAGATTGGATATGTTTTTGGAAAATCAGTTACAGAAATTTGATCAGTGTACTGGACTTACAGACTTGATTTCTCATGTTATTGATACAGGCGATGCAAAACCTATAAAACAAAGATATTATCCAGTATCACCCATTCTGGAAAAAGTTATACACGCGGAAATAGATAAAATGTTATTGGAAAAAGTTATAGAGCCTTCAAATTCACCTTGGTCGTCTCCGGTAGTTATGGTAAAGAAACCAGATAGAACATGGAGGTTCTGCGTAGATTTCAGAAAAGTAAATAATTGTACTAAAAGAGATAGTTATCCTTTGCCATACATTGAACATGTGTTGAGTAAGTTACGACATGCTCGGTATATCAGTACAATAGATTTGAAAAATGGGTATTGGCAAGTTCCATTAGATGAAGCAAGTAAAGAAAAAACAGCATTTACCGTACCTGGTAGAGGATTGTATCAGTTTCGAGTTATGCCTTTTGGAATCCATAACGCACCAGCCTCATTTCAAAGATTAGTTGATACTATATTAAGAGAAGAGATAGGAGAGAAATGCTTTTGTTATTTGGATGATATAGTACTTATTAGCGAGACATTTGAAGAACATTTGTCCTTGTTAGAAAAAGTCTTAGAGAAATTAAGAAAAGCTAACCTGAAAATTAATAGGGAAAAATCAAAATTTTGCAGAAGTGAATTAAAATATTTGGGTCATATCATTACTCCATTAGGAATTGCTGTAGATTCAGATAAAATCTCGTGTATCCTTGAGTATCCAGCCCCTACAAAAGTCAAGGAAGTACGAGCATTTTTAGGATTGGCTTCTTGGTACCGACGATTCATTCCGTTTTTTTCTGAAGTTGTAAAGCCCCTCACTGCACTTCTGAAAAAGAATCAGAAATGGCGTTGGACTAAGGAATGTCAGGAATCTTTTGATGAATTAAAATCGAAATTATCTAGTAGTCCTATATTAACTTGTCCAGATTATACTAAACCCCTAGTGTTACAGACCGACGCTAGTTTTTCAGGGCTAGGAGCAGCATTAATTCAGACAGGAGAGGAAGGAGAGGAAAAAGTAATAGCTTATGCTAGTAGAACTTTAACGGTAGGTGAGCAAAAGTGGGCAATAGTCGAGAAAGAATTGTTAGCTATATTGTGGGCAGTTCAAAAGTTTCGTCCTTATTTGGAAGGTTATCATTTTAAAGTATATACTGATCACTTTGCTCTGAAATGGTTAAATACATTACAGAATCCGACCGGACGATTAGCTAGGTGGAGTTTATTGCTCCAGGAGTATGATTTTGAAGTAATACATAGGCCTGGTAGATTACAAAAAGTTCCGGATGCTTTATCTAGAATACACGAAGGGAAAGTTCAAGAGAAAACGGTAGAGGAAGAATTTTGCCTTTTGTTAACTAATAACTCTGAAGTAGTCGAATGGGAAAATATACAAGATGCTTGGTATATTAAGCGGAAAGCACAAGTACAAAGTAAACCTAAATTTTGGCCAGATTGGAAGGTCGTAGATGAGAAGTTGTACCATTTAAGATTAGATCAGTTAGAACAAACTTTGGAGGGAACAGTGAATAGGTGGAAATTGGTTATACCGCAAGATTATAGGATTAAGGTATTACAAGAATGTCATGATGCACCTACTGCAGGACATATGGGGATAGCTAAAACTTTCTTTAGAATAGCAAACAAGTATTATTGGCCGGGAATGTTTAGAGATGTTGCTAAGTATGTTACTGCTTGTGAAATATGTCAGAGACAGAAAGTGTTACAAACGGCTCAAGCAGGGCCAATGCATTTTTACCAGAAAGAGAAACCTTGGATGACTGTAGCTACTGATTTGTTGGGACCTTACCAACGTTCCAAAAAAGGGAACAGGTACATTGTAGTATTTCAGGACACCTTCACCAAATATATAGAATGTAAAGCGTTAAGGAAAGCAACCAGTAGAGCAGTTACGGAAGCATTTTATGAATTGATTATCCTTAAATGGGGAATTCCGGGATATTTGCTGATGGACAATGGGCCGCAATATACTAGTAAACTAATGCGTGGGATAGCTAAAGCTTTTAATATAACCCCTTGTTATTTACCTGTATATTCACCACAAGGAAATCCGGTAGAAAGAGTTAATAGAATATTGAAAACCATGATTGCGAGTTACATTGAAAAGGATCAAACAGTTTGGGATGTGTATTTGAGAGAATTTAATTTTGCTATAAATACGGCTAAACATAGTTCCACTGGATGCACTCCTTATATGCTAAATTATGGGAAAGAGCCTGAAATTATCAGCAGAATTGAGAGGGTAGAGAATCAACCTATACAGAAAGAAATTCCAAAGTTTTGGATAGACAGATTTGATAGATTAAAAACGGTACGTCTAATGGTCAGACATAACTTAGAAACTGCTTATAAGAATTCAAGTCATTATTATAATCTTCGGAGGAGAGAGGTGAGATTTTGTCCAGGAGATCTTTTGTTAAGAAGAAACTTTAAATTAAGTGATGCCTCACAAGCTTATGCAGCAGGCTTAAGTGCAAAGTTCGTCGGCCCCTATATTATAAAGAAAAAGCTTAGTGAGAATAGTTATGAACTGACGAACCGTTTTGGTAAACAGTTGGGGAAGTGGCATGTTAAAGACTTGAAACCCTTTATACCAGGGTAAAAGAGACACACAAAAAAAAAAAAAAAAAAAAAAAATGTGACCTGTGTCAACATTATTTTTTTTTTATGGTGAGTGTGGGAAGAATGTAACGACGCAAATAGCGACGTGCATAATCAACGATAGGAAACCATTCCTAAACAAAGGAAGGGTTGGGGGACCGCAACTAATCGATATTGAACGTTTTCATGATTATCGATACTGCCCTGAATTTATTTGAATTACAGAAAAGGAGAGGTGCGCATGCGTCGACGGTGAATCGACGAGAGAGGTGTGGAACCTGAAAGACGGTTAGGAGTACGTGCCTGACTACGAGAGAGAGAAGTTGAAAAGGCAGAAGGGAGAAGACGAGACTGGGATGTGCGACAGCGGTAGAGGCGTTCTGGCATGAGGGTGTGTCAGACTTTCATCTGAGGAAATTCTGAATGGGAATTTTCACTGATACGACTATATGGAGATAGTCGTTAACTGGGCAAGCACATCACGTCCGCCGGTACGAGAGACCGCTTCAGCGAACACCAGCTGTGGAGAGAAGAGTGGGTCACGACTGCTTAGTCTGGACTAAGGGAAGATGTGGACACCAGAAAATAGATGGAAACAACACGGGATCAAAGGATAAGTTGGACACCACCCGTTGAGTATAATCACATAAACATTTTCTTTTGTTTTGGAAATTGGAAAATTTTGAGGCATTGTTTCTAAGAAATGTGTGGCGATTAGACGCCGTAAATGAAGGATTAAGAGTAGGGTTAGAAAAATAGAAGTGTGATAAATCTAGGGTGAGGCAATAAAATACAGTAATCCAACCCGTTTCTATTTCTGGTAGTCAAGAACTGTGACCGTGGGTTAGTAAAGATAATCTCTATACTTTGGGTTTCTATGGGTGATTGTCTCACGAATGAATACATAGCTCGAGGCAGTTGGTGATGCTCATTCAAACTTGTTTTTTTATAAGACAGGACGCGAGGGGAGTAAGAAAGAAGGGTAATAGGGGCTTACTTAGTATTTCTTGCGAGGGCCTCTCCCTCTTGGTTTTTGTTGGGTGACAGATGACTATCTATGAGTAGATTTCATGCTGGCCCGTAAGGATTGAGTTGTTTTCTTTAAGAGATTTATCGAAGAGTGGGAACCGTATGGATCATGGTAAAGGGAAATAAGAAAGAGAACAGTGAGAGGCAGAAGAAGGCCTATGAGTAGTAGTAGATTAAGCGCCTACCATTGAAAAACTTACATGTTAGGATAGAAGTAGGAATTACTCAAGGGTTATAAAGAGAAAGTTACTGATCTGGGGCGTGAGTTAGTTTCAGTTAGAATTCTAGGGAATTTAGAAACAAGGAAATTGGGTGCCCATGGAATAGAGTAGTAACTTGAAAAGTATGGAAACCAGAGTAACAAGAAAGAGGGAAAATTAGAACAATGGTATAAACTGCTTACAGGGAGAGGAGTTAAAAGATAATCAATAATAACTGGTTAGATTAGAAAGGGGAGAATTGGTAATTTTGTGTAGTGAGTTGATGACAAGTAGGTCATTAGCAGGTACTAGAGATTACCCCAGAAAAAAAAAGAGAAGGGTGAGGTGAGGGAACGCCAGAAGTGTCCCAAATAAAATAAATATAAAGAAATTTATGAGAATTGTGAAAGTCGTCGGTGATGGAGGCGAACAACGGCCCCACGTGCCTCTAGGAGAGAGTGTCAGGGACCTCTGACATCGATTGTTCAAAATTGTATTTTTGTTTGCGGCCCATTAATATTTTCCCGGTTGCAGGAGAGGAGTCAGATTGTTTGTAACTCAAGATCTAGACGCCGCCCCTGTATCGGTGGTCTATCGCCACAGTCACTCTGTGGGTATAGGCCTAAACTTCCATTTCTTTCTTCATGACACTGTCTTTCCTATCTATCTTTAAATACAATTCTTCATGGACTAAGATGACTAGTGGATTAGTATAGGAGACATAGGTGGGATTATTGAGTGTAATATGTAGAGTCAAGGACTGGATTATGAATTGAAAATCTTTATTTATTCGAAAGAAAGTATAATATATATATTGAGATATCCTGAAGTTGCAAATGTAAGTGACTACACAAGTTAGTAGTAAATTAGAAGGATAATACAAGACGTTCTAGTAGATACCTGGAAATAAAGCACGAAAGGAGATTAAGTAATTAATTAGGGATTTGTTATTGTTGAACAGAGAACGTACTTATACAGTTAAACTGGGTATACTAACCTTGAATAATTAAATACCCTCCTACCAATAAAAATGTTGAAAGGTTAATGTTGTGTAAATGTAATTTATTGTATGTAAGATTGTTATTGTTGAAAAAAGACAAAAAAAATAATATATTAAATAAAATTATGGTTATTGTTAACTTAAAGCAAAGTTAACGTGAAGTCCAGTCGTCACATATTTTGGTCGCCCATACCGTGGGGCTTGATATAAGAAAAGAAAATAAACATTAATCAGTTAAAATTGGAAACTTAAAATACGAGTCGTCATATATTTTGATAGCCCATAGCATGGGGCGAGTTGTGTTAAAATCACATATTTTGATAGCCCATAGCGTGAGGCAGTGATAGTTTGATATCCTAACGTGAGGCGAGATAGTGTTAAAAGAATTTTGGGAGTTAGGTTAGTATAACTGAAATTTATTCTCAAAAAAAAAAAATAATAATAATAATAACATATTTTTTTTGGGAGAAGAATAATGACTATTGACAAATTAAGGACTTCTATAGAGGACTAAGACAGACGACTGAACTATTGTGTTCTAATCTTTTTTTTTCAGTGGTATTGTTAATATATAAATATGGCTACTTATGTTGATCCATATGCACAAATAAGAGCAGCGGAGTTAACCCAAGCTATTAGGAAGTTGAGAAAGGGGGATTTAGAGGCAGAATGTGATAGAGTAAAGTTACCGACCACAGGTACAAGGGATGAGTTAAGACAACGCTTGTTAGATTATGCCCGTAAGAACCCTCAGTCATTTCAAGTGTTAATTACGGCTTTTGCTCTGAGTCAGGAAGTTTTGGAAGAAGACTTAGTTGAACATAATATAACGGTTCCACAAGATTCATATGGAGATGTAGTGTATACATGGGTTAAGTTAATGCGTAGGAAGGCCATGGCGGTAGCTGATTCGGAAGAAGTTGTACCAGTAATACCATCGTTTACAATTCAGTTAGAGCCGCATAAACCAAATACTTTGGATCTGGTTCGTAAATGGAACATTAAATTCAAACCTGGGGATAGCATTTACTTATTTTTGGAGAGATTGGAAGATTTAAAACAAAGTTCTAAGTTACAGGGTGTAGAGTTATTGTCAGTATTACCCGAAATTTTACAAGATTCAGCTTTACTTTGGTACAGGAACAGATTAACAGATTGGCCTACATGGGAAGCTTTTTTGAAAGAATTTAGAGAATATTACTTGCCTATTGATGAGGAAGACTCGCTTTTGGATGAGATTAGACAGAGAACGCAAGGTCCTAAAGAATCGATTTTTGATTATGTTAATGCTATTCAAACGTTAATGAGGAGGCTGAGTACTCCAATGAGTCCTCAACAAATGATGAAGAATGTTATTAAAAGTTTGCGTCCTGACGTAAAATTGTACATTAGACCTGCAGAGATTCAAACTATAACAGATTTAATACGTGTAGGTAGACAGTATGAACAAATATTGTTAGATTCTGAGAGATATATTCCTCCTCCAACGCAGGTTAGAGCTACAATTAAAGAAACGGCTTATAAACCTCAGAGACAAGTTGTTATACCTTCAGTTCATACAGCGCTAGGAATTCAGGGAAAACAGGAACTTCCATCGTCCGAGTTACAAAAGAAACCCAATGTTAGTTTTTCTGCAAAGACGTGGGACAAAGAACGAAATTCAAGTCATGTAAATGATTCTAGAATAGTTAAAGCAATAGAAAATAAAGAGAGACAGGATGAGTCGAGGGATAATGGTAAAAACACCACTTTACGTTTTTCAAATAACCAGCGATGTTGGAACTGTGATAAAACAGGACATAGGCAGTTCGAGTGTAAGGCACCTCGTAGAGTTACTCCACGCACTACGATTAAATGTTATAATTGTAATAAGCTTGGACATAGGTCTATTGATTGTAGGATGCCCCAAGAAAGAAAAGTTAGGCCTACAAATTCTTTGCGACAATTAACTAAAAATCAGGCTTGTGTGATGCTAAATATAAATCCTACAGATTTAGTTAATGGAGACAGATGTTTTGTTGAAATTTTGCTGGAGGATATTACATTTATTGCTTTAATAGATTCAGGTTCAGATAAAACTTATGTGGGAGAGAAAGGTGACTTTTTATGTAAAATGTTAGATTTAGCAGTAGAAGAATCTGAAGTTAGGGTAGTGCAACTAGCAGATAAAACTTATAGTTCTATAACAGGAGAGAGAACTTTTGAGATGAAATTGCAGGACAGGATCTTTCAGATAAAATGTAAAATTATGCCAAATTTAGCAGTAGATATGATTCTGGGCATGGACGTTTTGAAACAAATTGGGTTAGTAGTAGATTTGCAAGATGGGACTTGGTATTTCAAAGATGAACCAGCAAAAATTTTTCAATTTGTTAAGGCTATAGATTTAAAAGAAGAAGATCAACTACATAATATTCTTACTTCACCTACACCTCAGGAAAGGGACAGATTGGATATGTTTTTGGAAAATCAGTTACAGAAATTTGATCAGTGTACTGGACTTACAGACTTGATTTCTCATGTTATTGATACAGGCGATGCAAAACCTATAAAACAAAGATATTATCCAGTATCACCCATTCTGGAAAAAGTTATACACGCGGAAATAGATAAAATGTTATTGGAAAAAGTTATAGAGCCTTCAAATTCACCTTGGTCGTCTCCGGTAGTTATGGTAAAGAAACCAGATAGAACATGGAGGTTCTGCGTAGATTTCAGAAAAGTAAATAATTGTACTAAAAGAGATAGTTATCCTTTGCCATACATTGAACATGTGTTGAGTAAGTTACGACATGCTCGGTATATCAGTACAATAGATTTGAAAAATGGGTATTGGCAAGTTCCATTAGATGAAGCAAGTAAAGAAAAAACAGCATTTACCGTACCTGGTAGAGGATTGTATCAGTTTCGAGTTATGCCTTTTGGAATCCATAACGCACCAGCCTCATTTCAAAGATTAGTTGATACTATATTAAGAGAAGAGATAGGAGAGAAATGCTTTTGTTATTTGGATGATATAGTACTTATTAGCGAGACATTTGAAGAACATTTGTCCTTGTTAGAAAAAGTCTTAGAGAAATTAAGAAAAGCTAACCTGAAAATTAATAGGGAAAAATCAAAATTTTGCAGAAGTGAATTAAAATATTTGGGTCATATCATTACTCCATTAGGAATTGCTGTAGATTCAGATAAAATCTCGTGTATCCTTGAGTATCCAGCCCCTACAAAAGTCAAGGAAGTACGAGCATTTTTAGGATTGGCTTCTTGGTACCGACGATTCATTCCGTTTTTTTCTGAAGTTGTAAAGCCCCTCACTGCACTTCTGAAAAAGAATCAGAAATGGCGTTGGACTAAGGAATGTCAGGAATCTTTTGATGAATTAAAATCGAAATTATCTAGTAGTCCTATATTAACTTGTCCAGATTATACTAAACCCCTAGTGTTACAGACCGACGCTAGTTTTTCAGGGCTAGGAGCAGCATTAATTCAGACAGGAGAGGAAGGAGAGGAAAAAGTAATAGCTTATGCTAGTAGAACTTTAACGGTAGGTGAGCAAAAGTGGGCAATAGTCGAGAAAGAATTGTTAGCTATATTGTGGGCAGTTCAAAAGTTTCGTCCTTATTTGGAAGGTTATCATTTTAAAGTATATACTGATCACTTTGCTCTGAAATGGTTAAATACATTACAGAATCCGACCGGACGATTAGCTAGGTGGAGTTTATTGCTCCAGGAGTATGATTTTGAAGTAATACATAGGCCTGGTAGATTACAAAAAGTTCCGGATGCTTTATCTAGAATACACGAAGGGAAAGTTCAAGAGAAAACGGTAGAGGAAGAATTTTGCCTTTTGTTAACTAATAACTCTGAAGTAGTCGAATGGGAAAATATACAAGATGCTTGGTATATTAAGCGGAAAGCACAAGTACAAAGTAAACCTAAATTTTGGCCAGATTGGAAGGTCGTAGATGAGAAGTTGTACCATTTAAGATTAGATCAGTTAGAACAAACTTTGGAGGGAACAGTGAATAGGTGGAAATTGGTTATACCGCAAGATTATAGGATTAAGGTATTACAAGAATGTCATGATGCACCTACTGCAGGACATATGGGGATAGCTAAAACTTTCTTTAGAATAGCAAACAAGTATTATTGGCCGGGAATGTTTAGAGATGTTGCTAAGTATGTTACTGCTTGTGAAATATGTCAGAGACAGAAAGTGTTACAAACGGCTCAAGCAGGGCCAATGCATTTTTACCAGAAAGAGAAACCTTGGATGACTGTAGCTACTGATTTGTTGGGACCTTACCAACGTTCCAAAAAAGGGAACAGGTACATTGTAGTATTTCAGGACACCTTCACCAAATATATAGAATGTAAAGCGTTAAGGAAAGCAACCAGTAGAGCAGTTACGGAAGCATTTTATGAATTGATTATCCTTAAATGGGGAATTCCGGGATATTTGCTGATGGACAATGGGCCGCAATATACTAGTAAACTAATGCGTGGGATAGCTAAAGCTTTTAATATAACCCCTTGTTATTTACCTGTATATTCACCACAAGGAAATCCGGTAGAAAGAGTTAATAGAATATTGAAAACCATGATTGCGAGTTACATTGAAAAGGATCAAACAGTTTGGGATGTGTATTTGAGAGAATTTAATTTTGCTATAAATACGGCTAAACATAGTTCCACTGGATGCACTCCTTATATGCTAAATTATGGGAAAGAGCCTGAAATTATCAGCAGAATTGAGAGGGTAGAGAATCAACCTATACAGAAAGAAATTCCAAAGTTTTGGATAGACAGATTTGATAGATTAAAAACGGTACGTCTAATGGTCAGACATAACTTAGAAACTGCTTATAAGAATTCAAGTCATTATTATAATCTTCGGAGGAGAGAGGTGAGATTTTGTCCAGGAGATCTTGTGTTAAGAAGAAACTTTAAATTAAGTGATGCCTCACAAGCTTATGCAGCAGGCTTAAGTGCAAAGTTCGTCGGCCCCTATATTATAAAGAAAAAGCTTAGTGAGAATAGTTATGAACTGACGAACCGTTTTGGTAAACAGTTGGGGAAGTGGCATGTTAAAGACTTGAAACCCTTTATACCAGGGTAAAAGAGACACACCAAAAAAAAAAAAAAAAAAAAAAAAAAAAATGTGACCTGTGTCAACATTATTTTTTTTTATGGTGAGTGTGGGAAGAATGTAACGACGCAAATAGCGACGTGCATAATCAACGATAGGAAACCATTCCTAAACAAAGGAAGGGTTGGGGGACCGCAACTAATCGATATTGAACGTTTTCATGATTATCGATACTGCCCTGAATTTATTTGAATTACAGAAAAGGAGAGGTGCGCATGCGTCGACGGTGAATCGACGAGAGAGGTGTGGAACCTGAAAGACGGTTAGGAGTACGTGCCTGACTACGAGAGAGAGAAGTTGAAAAGGCAGAAGGGAGAAGACGAGACTGGGATGTGCGACAGCGGTAGAGGCGTTCTGGCATGAGGGTGTGTCAGACTTTCATCTGAGGAAATTCTGAATGGGAATTTTCACTGATACGACTATATGGAGATAGTCGTTAACTGGGCAAGCACATCACGTCCGCCGGTACGAGAGACCGCTTCAGCGAACACCAGCTGTGGAGAGAAGAGTGGGTCACGACTGCTTAGTCTGGACTAAGGGAAGATGTGGACACCAGAAAATAGATGGAAACAACACGGGATCAAAGGATAAGTTGGACACCACCCGTTGAGTATAATCACATAAACATTTTCTTTTGTTTTGGAAATTGGAAAATTTTGAGGCATTGTTTCTAAGAAATGTGTGGCGATTAGACGCCGTAAATGAAGGATTAAGAGTAGGGTTAGAAAAATAGAAGTGTGATAAATCTAGGGTGAGGCAATAAAATACAGTAATCCAACCCGTTTCTATTTCTGGTAGTCAAGAACTGTGACCGTGGGTTAGTAAAGATAATCTCTATACTTTGGGTTTCTATGGGTGATTGTCTCACGAATGAATACATAGCTCGAGGCAGTTGGTGATGCTCATTCAAACTTGTTTTTTATAAGACAGGACGCGAGGGGAGTAAGAAAGAAGGGTAATAGGGGCTTACTTAGTATTTCTTGCGAGGGCCTCTCCCTCTTGGTTTTTGTTGGGTGACAGATGACTATCTATGAGTAGATTTCATGCTGGCCCGTAAGGATTGAGTTGTTTTCTTTAAGAGATTTATCGAAGAGTGGGAACCGTATGGATCATGGTAAAGGGAAATAAGAAAGAGAACAGTGAGAGGCAGAAGAAGGCCTATGAGTAGTAGTAGATTAAGCGCCTACCATTGAAAAACTTACATGTTAGGATAGAAGTAGGAATTACTCAAGGGTTATAAAGAGAAAGTTACTGATCTGGGGCGTGAGTTAGTTTCAGTTAGAATTCTAGGGAATTTAGAAACAAGGAAATTGGGTGCCCATGGAATAGAGTAGTAACTTGAAAAGTATGGAAACCAGAGTAACAAGAAAGAGGGAAAATTAGAACAATGGTATAAACTGCTTACAGGGAGAGGAGTTAAAAGATAATCAATAATAACTGGTTAGATTAGAAAGGGGAGAATTGGTAATTTTGTGTAGTGAGTTGATGACAAGTAGGTCATTAGCAGGTACTAGAGATTACCCCAGAAAAAAAAAGAGAAGGGTGAGGTGAGGGAACGCCAGAAGTGTCCCAAATAAAATAAATATAAAGAAATTTATGAGAATTGTGAAAGTCGTCGGTGTTGGAGGCGAACAACGGCCCCACGTGCCTCTAGGAGAGAGTGTCAGGGACCTCTGACATCGATTGTTCAAAATTGTATTTTTGTTTGCGGCCCATTAATATTTTCCCGGTTGCAGGAGAGGAGTCAGATTGTTTGTAACTCAAGATCTAGACGCCGCCCCTGTATCGGTGGTCTATCGCCACAGTCACTCTGTGGGTATAGGCCTAAACTTCCATTTCTTTCTTCATGACACTGTCTTTCCTATCTATCTTTAAATACAATTCTTCATGGACTAAGATGACTAGTGGATTAGTATAGGAGACATAGGTGGGATTATTGAGTGTAATATGTAGAGTCAAGGACTGGATTATGAATTGAAAATCTTTATTTATTCGAAAGAAAGTATAATATATATATTGAGATATCCTGAAGTTGCAAATGTAAGTGACTACACAAGTTAGTAGTAAATTAGAAGGATAATACAAGACGTTCTAGTAGATACCTGGAAATAAAGCACGAAAGGAGATTAAGTAATTAATTAGGGATTTGTTATTGTTGAACAGAGAACGTACTTATACAGTTAAACTGGGTATACTAACCTTGAATAATTAAATACCCTCCTACCAATAAAAATGTTGAAAGGTTAATGTTGTGTAAATGTAATTTATTGTATGTAAGATTGTTATTGTTGAAAAAAGACAAAAAAAATAATATATTAAATAAAATTATGGTTATTGTTATGCAAAGTAAATTAACGTGAAGTTCAGATTTTTGACCCTTATCCTGGTAATGGTTTGAGAGTAGCTGATTTTTGGTATGAGTTATATACTTTGGTAGTGAGCACTGAAAAAGGAGAAAAAGAAGAAATAGAGAGAAGCAGAATAATAAAAAAAAAAAAGATAAATCCGAACCCATTCCCGTCTCCGCTGTTAAAATTAAAAGCTAGTCGAGAGGCTGGTAGGTACATAGCTTGTGTATCTACAATTTAATTTGTGACTGGGCTGATACATAACAAAAAGAAAAGAGGAAGCGTATTGATGATGGCGCCCGTTAATATAAATTTTCATCAATATTATCAAAACTGGGTAAATTGTTAAAAGAAAGAGAAAGTAGACTGGGAGTAGGAAATTTGCAATCACCCGGTGATAGAGGTAACTGTACTGAACCTTGGAATGGGGGTTATGCGTGTCGTGTCAGGACGACACCTTAGGAAGTGACCTTGTTTTGTTGGAGTTCAGTAAACTTATGTATGACGATTGAGAATAATCAAATATTGGTCATCACAGATTTTGGCGATTTGTCATACAGTAAGAAAGCTCGTCACAAGGTTAAGTATCTTTAGACCTTTGTTTTCCGTAAGTCCTGCTTAATGAATCGATCTGCAGCTTAACTCGGAAATCGATAACAAAAATAACTTATTCTATGCAAATCATAATTTCAATTAACTTTTTACTGATTAAAAAAAAAGCATACTGGCACTTTGTTACATCAGTTTACCTGATTTTATTTTTATATTGCTACAGTGAAATACGTACCTAGATTGCTTTGAATTACACGAAAACTGAAAAAACCTGAAGTACCATTCACTGATTCAATTGTTTTTGAAGTGAACGCGCGATTTTTCACATTATAGAGTTTTACTTTAATATGTAGAATAAGTAGAGCTTTATGATGTCAGACTTAATAAAATACGACTTTAAAGAAGACTATGAATACGAAAAACATATAAGTCGACTTGTCAAATAAATTCAGCTTTATAAAGTCGGTTCTTAAGTCGCCGACTATGAATACCGGCCTTAGTGGATTAAAATTAGTTCAAACAAGAGAACTGGGCGACTGCAGTTGCGGACGCAGAATTTTTTCGGGGGGGGGGATTTAAATAGGTAGAAAGAAAACTAAAAAAAAAAAAAATAGCTTATATATATGATTAGTTTTTAAAACTGTGTACATATAGCCCTTTTTCAAATTTCGGGGGGGGGGAGATATATCCCCCCCCTGCGTCCGCCACTGTGGGAGAGTGAAAAGTGAAAAGGAATTGGATTGGGTGGATGGAGAAGATAGATTATGAAAACTTGGAGGAGCCACAATGTTAGTTCATCGGGGAATAAGATAAATCCAATTTGTACAGGAGACTGCAATGTTTCAAATGTATTGTTCTGTTTAATATTGATTTAATATTACATGGGTGATGTTGGTGTATTAATATTCTCTTAGAAAAGGGCCAGAGCAGGTAGTCTTCTTACGTAATTGCATTGAAGCAGATATTAAGCAAATATGTACAGAGCAATTTGAAATTCTAAACAGAAAGTTTCAGATATAATTCAGTATAAGAGTGAAACATGTGGCGTTAAGACAAAGACATCAAGTGTTTTCTATAGTGATGAGCAAATGCAAGACCAAGACCAAGACCAAGGCGGTCTTGGTCTTGGTCTTGGTATTGCACTCTCAGTCTTGGTCTTGATCTTGCATAGGTAACCCTGGTCTTGGTCTTGGTCTCGGTCTTGCATCAGTGGTCTTGGTCTTGGTCTCGGTCTTGCATACTCGGTCTTGGTCTTGTTTTAAGAGTCTTGCAGTTTTCTTTTCTGAATTTTACTGTGTTTTACGAAAGCTAATTGCTTTTAGTTCCTTTGACCATGTAAACAGTAATGTGATGTCACGCTGTCTGCCGAAACGTCCATGGTGATATAAGCTAGACCAGTAAATTTGGAGTGTAAATTTAAATATTCTCTGTTATCCTATTGCAGAACTTTAAACCCAAAATCCACGAGAAGCTATACCCTATTTGAGAGTCTGAAATTATGAATATTATATTGTAAAGTTCCAAATTGAACGGCTGTGGAGACAAGAAGTAATATTAACAGGATGTGTATGAAATGTTTAGAAGATTTCCGCATAGGAAAGAGGTTCTATCTGACCTGTTTAAAACTGTATAATATAGTAACAAAACATAACGGCATTGAAGCAGATGCTAAAGAAATTGTGCAATCTATAGAAAATCACACAGTGTCCATTCGAATCCCAAACCCATAGGCTGCGATAAATAATATTTATCTTTCCATATACCCTAGTTCTAATTTATACTTTCTAGTTGCTTTCAAGTTTTGGGCCTTCGGCTGATTGGGTCATAAATAATCATAACTATTCTTCATGCAAGTAGTTATTCGATATGCATTCTTAATATGAATCAGCAGCAAGAACTTAAACACCGCCACCGTTATGTGTCAATAACAAAATTGTAGTAGTAAAAAAAGGTTTTTAGTGGATGTCCTACCTATCATCAGAAAAATGTAGGCCTGTATAGCTACAGTACAATCAGATACGTAACTGTAAAGTAATAACTAGCAAATACCCGTCAAATAAGTTCCTGTTTTAATTAATCTACGTTTTAATTGTGTTTTATTGAATAATTATTAAGAATACCGGGCGTATCACCTGATTTTTTCAAGGAGAATGGAATGAGCTGAATAGCTATGTTATATTTTGTTCAAGTAGATAGGAAAGATTCTATATGTGAGAGTAGGGTATGAATATTAATGACAGGTGTAAAAAAGGATATCATCGTTAATGAAATGGGCTACTGAGCATGTTAATAGGCGTTTTAAGTTACGGGGGCTACTGTTTAAAGTTTCAAATCCTCAGATAGGCCACCCCATGGCTGAGTGGTTAGACCGCTCGAACTCCACCGCTGGGACCCGGGATCGGATTTCGATGGATCTATGTGGAATTTGTGGTGGACAAAGTGGGGTCGGGCAGGCTTTCTTGGGGTGCTCCGGTTTCCCCTGCCTTATGTCATTCCATCGTTGCTCCATTCATCATAGTATGACCATTTGGTTGTAATAAAAAATTATTATAAATCCTCAGTCATAGCTTTCTTTTAACCCAGTGAGAGGTTGGAGAAACTAGTTATTAAATAACTATATGGCAGAATTTTTAAGTTTTATTGATAAATTATGTGGTCAGTATTTATATTGTACGCAAAATGAAATTTCATATATGGCTTAGGTCCTTTGTTACATCTGTTTGTCTTTCGAACCATAATACTAAAGAACTATTGCAATTAAACATTTTAAAAACGAATATGGAGTGTTTATCGTGAAATTAACTCCCACCAATTGAAGAAACTAGGTGTATGGAATGCCATTCAGGGAAATCCGTCAGATTAATTGTATGTTTTCATTGCAGTAATTTGTTTTAACGTAGTAGTGAGATAGGTTGTATACGGATTTCACATGTGTCATTTGAGCGGTGCGCTCGCTTTTGGATACGGACAGCGTCACGCACCGGGTCTGCTCTCATTGGTTACCGCACGATGAGGCAACCTCTACATTATAGGCCTACCAGCCTAGGGACTACCCCGGCTAGCGACTCTGCGGCGCCTTTGAGTAGCGTTCGCTGGCTCGCTGCATAAACAACGGGGATTTATAAAACTTTTTAAAGTAGCAAGACTGCAAGAGTCTTGCAGTTAAGTCTTGTTCTTGCCAAAGTCTTGCAGGGCTAGTCTTGGTCTTGGTCTCGGTCTTGCATTTTCTGCAAGACCAAGACCAAGACTGCAAGACCAAGACTGGTCTCGCTCATCACTAGTTTTCTATGAGCAGATCAGAGTAATGCACCTCTCATGACAAGACAATCATCTCTATTCTGAATGGAGGGACCTGCTAGTGTCGCCTTACAAGTTGCTGGATACATACAGAACGTTCCTTTCTGTGGTACAATGTCAACCAAAAGGTATCCAGGACGAAGCTATTGAGTACGTGAAACGTTCGTTACGATTCAATTTTATTTTCATATTCCCAATGCATATAAAATATATCATTGTACTGGTCTTTTAACCCAATCACGAAAACTAATGAATTATTTAATTTTAATATTAATTTATAGCAGAAGCCGTGGAGTTCACAGGAACTGTAGAGACATATGAACGCGAAAACCCAGGGAATTTATAACTGATTGTAAATGTAATATTGAGTATGAACTGAATATAAACTTAATATACATGCACATAGCGTATTTATTTAACTGTAACTATCCATGATATATGAAAATAAATTAATTCAAATTAGAATTACTAACAAATCTCCCTTATCAAATACTAGCATGTGCCCGCGGCTTCGCCCGCGATAATTATTTCAAAAATTAAAAATTAAGAGCATAATAGTTAAATCATTATATTTATTAACACCTAAATCACGTGGACTACATACCACGATTAGATAGCGTCGCCTGGTAAAAGCTACCTCAGATTCGAGTTCCTTGGCCCAGAATACCCTTGTGCAGTGAGTTTCATCCAAATAAAACAATGCTTGACCATATTTAGGGCTTACAACATTCAAGCGATCGCGAAAGTTTTATTTCTAAGGTATGACAAAAATAGCCAAAGCCAACTGTAATTGATTAGACATTGAAATGTATAAGCGAAAATTGATGCTTCGACAGCGCTAAAATCACGTTTTCTGCCAGTTTTTCACTCACAACTCGCGAACGAAAACTAAAATTAAAAATTCGGCTTCGATGCGCATTCGCCCACCTTTCAGTCCATCTATCTTTAAAATTTCAGATCTCTGCGTTCAGTAGATTTCGATGGGCATCGTCGACAGACAGACAAACAGCATGTGCCCGCATGAGCCCGCGGCTTCGCCCGCGAAAATTATTTCAAAAATTAAAAATTAAGAGCATAATAGTTAAATCATTATATTTATTAACACCTAAATCACGTTGACAACATACCACGGTTAGATAGCGTCGCCTGGTAAAAGCAACCTCAGATTCGAGTTCCTTGGCCCAGAATACCCCTGTACAGTGAGTTTCGTCCAAATCGAACAATGTTTGACCATATTTAGGCCTATATTGATTATCCCTCTTCCGTGTAGGTTGAAAATTTCATATGTCTTCGGGCCTTGATATTCTAAACAAATGAATCGTCCAGGATGGACTTACAAAATCAAGCGATCGCCCGCGATAATTATTTCAAGAATTAAAAATTAAGAGCATAATAGTTAAATCATTATATTTATTAACACCTAAATCACGTGGACTACATGTCACGATTAGATAGCGTCGCCTGGTAAAAGCGACCTCAGATTCGAGTTCCTTGGCCCAGGAAATCCCTGTATAGTGAGTTTCGTCCAAATCGAACGATGTTTAACCATATTTAGGTCTATGTTGATTATCCCTCTTCCGTGTAGGTTGAAAATTTCATATGTCTACGGGCCTTGACATTCTAAACAAATGAATCGACCAGCGTGGGCTTACAACATTCTAGCGATCGCGATGATTTTATTACCATGGTATGACAAAAATAGCCAAAGCCAACTGCAATTGATTTGACATTGAAGTGTATTACTGAAATCTGATGCTTCGACAGCGCTAAAATCACGTTTTCTGCCAGTTTTTCACTCACAACTCGCGAACGAAAGCTAAAATTAAAAATCCGGCTTCGATGCGCATTCGCCCACCTTTCAGCCCATCTATGTTTAAAATTTTAGATCTCTGCGTTCAGTAGATTTCGCTGGGCATCGTGGACAGACAGACAGACAAACACGTCCTTTTATTATTTTAAGATAGCATGTAATTATTTCAAAAATTAAAAATTAAGATCATAATAGGTCTTCACATTTCCTTTGAAAAAACCAAAATCATGACAAACAACAAACACCCACGTCAATACCTCAAAATCCAAGAACAAAAAATAGAAATAGTAAAAGAATTCAAGTATCTCGGAGAATGGATCAGTTGGAATGCGGTGGAATGCAAAACAATGGAATCCAGAAAAAACAAACTTGAAATGGCCTTTCAACTAACAAAAGATACATACAACAAGAAATCCCTTTCATGGGGGTCAAAAATTAAACATTACAGATCAGTAATTAAACCAGAAGCACTGTACTCGGCAGAAACGCTAAACATGAATTTCAAAGGTCAGATGGAGAAACTTGAACTAAAGGAAAGGAAGATTTTAAGAAAACTCATAGGACCTAAATTTCAGGATAATAAGATGATATACATCAAGAATGAAACCCTCTACAAGAAAATTGAAAAACTTTCAGACACTATGCGAAAAAGGAGGATAAATTTCTATGGTCATCTTCTTAGAATGGACTCTGTTAGATTAACCAAACAAATCTTTCACTTCTTCCGCAACCGCAAAACAAAACCCAACTGGTTTAAAGAAACTGAAAAAGACCTAGTCGAGTTAAAAATTACAGAAAATTCACTATTAGATCGAACGGCTAAAATAATTACTAAAGACGAAAATACAAGGTTCCAAGACAGGTCGTCACTGAAGTCCAAACCTATTATCTCTGAAGAAGAGAGGAAGAGAAGATCAGAAAGAATGAAGAAATACTGGGCACTTAGGAAGGAACAACACACAAAGAAATGACTGGTTCAACGTACCCCAAAGAGGGTGAAACGAAAGAAGAAGTTAAATCATTATATTAACACGTAAATCATGTGGACTACATATCACGATTAGATAGCGTCACCTGGTAAAAGCGACCTCAGATTCGAGTTCCTTGGCCCAGAAAACCCCTGTATAGTGAGTTTCGTCCAAATCGAACAACGTTTGACCATATTTAGGCTAATATTGATTATCCCTATAATAATAATAATAATAATAATAATAATAATAATAATAATAATAATAATAATAATAATAATCCTCTTCGGTGTAGGATGAAAATTTCATATTATGTTTGCGTGCCTTGACATTAAAAACAAATGAATCGACCAGCGTGAGCTACAACATTCAAGAGATCGCGATGCTTTTGTGTCGAAGGTATGACTATAATAGCCAAAGCCTAGTGTAATTGATTATTGTATTACTGAGAACTCATGCTTCGAAAACGCAAAAAGTACACGTTTTCTGCCCGTTTTTCACTCATAACTCACGAACGAAAGCGAAAATTAAAATTCCTGTTTCGAGGTGCACATTCCGACCCTTTAGTCCGCCTATGTATAAAACTTCAGATCTCTGCGTTCAGTAGATTTCGCTGGGCATCGCGGACAGACGGAGGACAGACAGACAGACGGAGGACAGACACTTCCTTTTATTAATATAGATAATATTACAGTTGCTTATTATTCTACATTTTGCTTAAAACACTGCCCAAAGCCGTAAAGTCCTATGAGCTTTAAAAATAGAGAGGAAGGCGAAACTAAAATATATAGAAGCTAAGTTGTAATACTGTATAAAAGGTAATTAATGCATACGGTGTGAAGCAAAGAATAACCTGAACGAGAAGGGAACCAGAGTAAACACGAGTAGCAATTGCTAAACTCTAGAACAAATATTAAAGTGTACACAGCTGAAGGCTGAATGAATTATTAAAGTAGACAAACTCTACTAAAATTAGTTAAGCAAAGTGAGTTTCAAAGACCACACAAACGAACCTGAATACTTGAGAGAGATATTAAAATGTCAAGCACTTCTTGTGACGAGAAACAGGCCCACGCGAGACAAGAATAGAAGACAATACTAAATGACCACTCGCGACGACTGCCGACAAAACAATCCATTAGTCAGAAACAACCCTACTGGACGCTAGACGAAAAAGCTATTTAAATTAGTGTAATAAGAAAGAGTAGAGTGACAATAATACGGTATTACACCACGCACAAATAGAAGAAACCAAACAAAGCATCGTAAATAAATAAATAATAATAATAATAAAAATAACATAATAATAATAATAATAAGAAGAAGAAGAAGAATGAGCAATTTATAAGTGACTCAGCCATCTCGACGGCCTATTTTTTTTATGTTATGCACCCAAAGTCTACAGTTTCAAAGCTTGTATTTTCAGGGTGAGAAAGAAATATGACATTAGCCCGAAGGACATTTTTCTTCAGATAGTGAATCAAAGTACTTACATATAACGGTATAACGGGCTCAGAATAAAAATGATAGTGGCAACAGTTGAACATTTTATTTCAGTGTGCTAAAGTACTCTGTGGAGAGCTCGAGAGAAAAATGAGGTTTTATTTTTACTGTGATGAAAATTGAATACGTAAATATAAAGAAATAGAAACCATATTCCCTGCGTTCTCCAAACAATTAAGAGTACTGTACCAGGTGAAATAAATCTCCTGCTGTAGTCACTTGTACCATACTTTCTTTCTGAGCCCTCCAGTATTAAGCGCATTATAGGCCTGTAGGCCTATCTGTGTATTGAACTTGTTCTGCTATTTATACTGTTTTAATACGAGATTTAACTAAGGTGAAGTATTATTTTGCAGAATTATTAAATTAGTTTCAAGCAATATTTTTATTTAGGCTAAGATTAATTATTTGGGACTAGGCTGGATCCTCTCACCTACATCAAGGATCCTCTCACCTAGAAATATGGTTTTCGTCAATGACATTGTTAGCCCTATTTACTGAAAATGTTAACAA
Organism: Ectobius pallidus; assembly: GCA_964059195.1. Lineage (NCBI taxonomy): Eukaryota > Metazoa > Arthropoda > Insecta > Blattodea > Ectobiidae > Ectobius > Ectobius pallidus. The sequence continues at coordinate 16,592,000 of CAXKWD010000006.1, forward strand.
AGTTAGACCGTGTATCTTTTTTGCCAGCTAAAGTCATTAAATTCGTGGTATTGTGTACTAGGCAACGACCTTCCATGGAATAATCCAACCATACTGAAGGCAGAAAGAATATGCGGTTTTCTGGTTGTGCAGACGGGTTTCCCACTCAACTATTTTCCTAACGGTTCGGGTACCTGAAACTCGCCCCCACTCTGTACGAATGTCAGTTGCCAAGTGTCGTTATCTTATTTTCCTCCGATGCACCTGGTTTAGAAGAATACGTCTAGTTTATATTTAAATGCACCTACAACTTGTACAAATTAATTGATATATTCTGATGTGTATTAAATGCTGCGTTGTCGCAGAAGTCGCGTAAGTTTATGAAAATAAAGCATATAACGATTTTTTAAAATAATAATTTAATATTATTTCTCGAATTATTAATTTATTAGTTGCATTAATCTTCTGAAATTTTCCGTTAACTTGAAAAAATGAAGTAAAACCATGGATCTATACTATAGAGACGTAGCAAGGGAAAGGAAAGTGGGGTGGTCGGTGGACGGATTTGTTTCGAACATTGAAATGGACTGATTGGAAAGATTTCTGAATAGGAGAAAAGTGAGGTCAGGCCGTTTATGCGACTAATCATGCCTGGTCTTGCAGGGTAGAAAGGAATGGGCACGAACGCAGCAGTCCGTGCAGGTATGGACGTATCTCTAGAGGCTATACAATATATCATGTATTTAACCATTACGAACCACCATGCTTGTTCCATGCAGAACCAGATGCAACTAGTCGCACAACCAGGACACACAGTTTGGAAAGATTTACAGTTTGTCTTTCATTTCAATAGTTTCGGAAACCCGCCCATCAGATTTATAAAGCTTTGCCAGGTATGGGGGCTCATCCACACCCAGCTGGCAGACCCCTTGGAGTTCCTTATCGTGAAATCCCTGCCAGCGGAGGTTCCGGCAGAAGTTCGGATTTTGCATTGAATGGCAACCGTGTAGAAGCAGACGGAAAGTGTGTTGGTGACAGTTCTGGGAGACCGTCTGACAGCGCTAGGGGTTTGTCAGGTAGGAAGACTCTATCAATCACCTGCCACCTAGGTAGGTAAGCATGCTTACCTGGCGGACGACTATCGATACGACTCTGAGTGTAAGACTCAGTTAAGCATTAGATATAAGTTTTCAACTTCAGGCCAGGTTGATGGCAAATGCAACCGTACTAGTCGGTCTGGTTAGAGCAATAAGTATTGTGCTGGCTTTCTGTTCGATGGCATTTATGTGTCACAGACAAAAGATGCAGTAAATGCCCGTCGTTATACAACCATAAATTCATCATCATCGAAAATACTACACATTTCCGATACACGGATACAGCCATAACTAGCAGTACCCACCCATCCCTTGCGTCTTGTACCTTAGCGTGTCTTCATCAAACATCTCAGTTGGTGTAATCAACTAAAGCTGATCACTAGACCACGCTTCCAATGAATGAATATAATTCCAGGTAGTTGAATTACGAATAGCTTTTCACTGGTTCCAAGATCGTTTCCCGGACAATCCAAGTGGAATTTGATAGAAAAAAAAGGTTCGTATGAACAGAACCTCCTAGCGTAATGGGGTTTAGAACTTGGAACCCAAATTGAAAGAGCCACTGCGTGGTATAGGTGAAACAGCATGTGTATATGACTGATATGTTGTAATTTGAGGAATTAACATATTCTTATTTTGTCTTCTTTTCTATCCTGATACAGGTCCATGTGTTGTGGCAGAGAGCATGAGACCTGTGCCTGCCGATATGGAGAAGTTCTACGCATCTCTAGACACAACATATTCTGATCTTGATGACAGAAGGCATGGAAGATGAAGGCTTCATAGTCTACGAAGAAGTTCATGGTGAAGCATCAATGTCTGCGAACGCGCCCTCCGCTAAAGAATGCATTATAGTTGAACCAACTTCGCGGTAAAATACCATTGCGGACTTCCTTAAGAGGTTCATTCAGAGAAGAAAGCCTACCATCCTACACTTTAAAATTAAGATGGACTTCAAAAATCTCGATAATTTGCCTAATGATGAAGACTAGAGGCACAATCCCTTAAGGGGAGACATACAGCTTTGGGTGAAATTCGTAGGTGAGAAATAGGTGATATTCAGTATTGTTTTTCCCAGCAATGAATTGTTCTTTAACCTTGCAAACTGACATACTCTTTATTGACTACGTAAACAACTACATACTATTTCCATGATTAATTAAACTGTCGCAGTTACGGATAATTATCGTTACAAAATGGCAGACATGTTTCGTGCACTAAAATCCCGTTTCCGTGATAATTTCCACAAATGGCAAATTCTTTTTTCTACCTAATTTCAAACATCATATGAACAACATCATCTGCAATCTTTGGCATATCTACAGCACAAGTATTTGGTTGTAGAGCAATTCATTGCTGAGAAAATAAATAATTAAATTCACCTATTTCTCACCTATGAATTTCACCCAAAGCTGTATGTCCCCACTTAAAAGTTATATCACTTTTGGGCTATTTACGGACTGAACTATATATTTATCTCAATCCCTGCTTTTATAGGAAACAAAACTAACGTGCTACTCATGTTTCGTCTCTTCAGTGTTTTAGTGACTGGGGAAGCTATAAACAAATAGTTGTGAACTTTAACATATATCTTGACCTAATGGTACAAGCTATTTCGCAATATCGTGCTATCGGAACTAAGAAAAATAGTTTCCATTCATTTTTCAGAAACCATGTAACCTAGATTCTTTTTTGTTAAAATGGAATTAATTTGTAAGCATTGCTCTCGAATATTGTTATAACACAGGAATTGTCGATTAGTTTCTTATTCGTTTTCACATAATAATATTTATTTCTCGATAATGTTTCCATCACTTTTTGTAATTGAAAACATGACGTGGTAGGTATATAAATCATAAAAAAGCCTAGTGTTAAGATATCATAAAACCGTACGGGATCCCTCAAACTTTATGTTTTACGTGAGACTTGCTAAATTTCTTGGGAATGCTGCAGGAGTGTCTGCATGTCTCCTTGTCACAGTCACAGCTGTCGCTTAAGCTTAGAAAATATGTTAATGAAGACATGTAACAGAAGAGATTTGGAAGGTAAACATATAGACCTGGCACACAAGAGATAGGTAGAACTTGAATATTGATGAGACTGCTAAGAATTAGCATACGTTCATTGCAACTGGCGCTTTCCACACGTCTTCTGATTTCCATTCAAATCTACCTGATACCTCTAGTAGCACAGTTCCATGACAGTTTGATGGTTTAGAGAGATGATTGCTTTGTAATGAGAGCTTTCACTACATTGATATTATTATACAAATAATTATAAAGGTTGACTTAAAGAAAAATTGTCACCTGAATAACCTTATAATCTTATACAAGGACTTTAGGAAACTGAAAATAAAACAAATTTATAAATTAACTTTTAGAGAATCCGGACTTCGAGTTATATTTATTATGATTATTTAGCAAATTAAGCATGTAATATCCTCAGACCTAAGTATATATTAAATCACTAGCTATTGTTATAAATGAGAAAATTTAAAAATACTAGACTTATCTGTGTCAAACTACAGGCCCGAATCAGTACAAAATCTTCTATTTAGATTTCCAAACAAAAACTAAAAAGATCACTATCCGAGCCAAATTATTGTATATTATGGAATTCTGACACACAATAAAGTGATTTGATTTTGCTTCGGAACGTAAATATGTTTTAATAACGATGAGGGAATCAGAAGTGATATAGAAGATATTTACACACACCAATTTCTATGTTTTATGTTTGTGTAATAACAATGTCAGATATAATGAAACTTCCTTATACCAGAAATATTAAAATTTACAGGAAGTTCAATTTGGAACAACTTTTACTACACTGTTACAACATTACATGTATGGGCCATTCCAATAAAATTGTCGTTTTGCCTCCTCAACAGGATCCCCAGATATATAATTCAACTTTGGTTTTTTTAACGACTTGTTTTCCATGACATCATACCAGTATTGTTCTTAGTGTTTCAGAAACTCACTAGGAGAGCAGTTTATACACCTTTGAGCCGAATTCACGGCTCAGATTGTATATGAGTTTTTGAAGTTGGTGGAATTTATTGACTTTGTAATGAGTGTTACCACGTTATATGTCCTATTTCAACATGTTGTTCTCAGTTCTTTGAAATATTTTTAATATGAATTATTCTCATAGTTGATAAAAAAAACTTTTTAATGTACGGGAATACTTTCAATGCCGTTCTGATATTTTAAATTAATTTTTAATATTCCAACTGATAGTTTAATTGTATTTTGAGTAAATTGTATTATAATAGTTATTGTAAAATTTATTTTGAAAATGTTTACAAGTTTACAAGTTTAATGTAGCAATACCTTTGTCTTGAAATACCGGAGACACGAATGAAAATAGTTTACAAAAGGCGTGACACCGCATTTAAGTAAGGAGTGTTACCCAAACAAATTTTCCTCAATCTTGTTTTTACTTTTTTTAATATACACCAGCTTTTTGGCAAACTTTCAGTATCTCATCACAAGAAAACTATAAGAACGTGGGTAAAAGTACGGAGTGTGACTGTCTCACCTCATATTTTGCATTCAACATTTGGCTTTTTGACCTGAAAATACCCAAAATTAATCTTCATTCGCGGATGAATGTTACCTCAACATTCAAATTGGCAATTAAGAGTTGGGGAAGAGAATAATGTAAAGGAGATGAAGTATTGTTTCATCTTCTTCCCCTACGACCAATTTCCGACCAGACATCGAGGAGGGAGGACGGCAAGAAGCCAAAAAAGTGGTGCGTATTCTTATTTATGGTAAAGAGTGTTACCAATGTTTTGGGCTTCTAATTTATATTTTTCTGCATGTTTTAATTATTCTGATTGCCATATGAATGGAGCATGTTAAAAAATTGATGTAGCGGTTAAATTTGAATAGACTTCTGTCAAAATGAAAAACATTGTAAAATTGTTTGTTGGGAGGAATGTTATCAGTAATTAGTGTTATTGCTACCCAGCTCTTTCCAAATAGCATTTATTTGTTGGTGCAGCCTGAAGACTGCAAATAGAAGTTAACTGAGAAAATATACTTCTAAGTCAATATGTGATAGAAAGTTCTTAAAGCTACTTACTCAATTGTAAGATTACATTGGATTTTACACTGATTATTTAGCTTGAAATGTGCCTTAATGGAAAATTGAAAAAACTCAAGACTGACCAAGTTTCAAGGTATTCAATTATTTCAAACCTGTGACGTATTTGTATAAGACTTTTGCTTTTAATTGAATTTTCATGTGGTGCATTTGTCGAATACTGCTGCTTATTTCTCTGTTAAATTTCAAAGTTTATTGAACCCGATGTTCCTTCCTTATTCCATCTAGTGTATAAGTAGGGACTATACATACGGTAATAAACAATTCACACGAAGAGGCTGAAAACTATTTTATTTTGTGTAATTTGTACTTTTTCACATTTAATCAAATAGAAATTGTTTTGAGTTCACATGCATGGTTACATGATTTATGTCTGTCCTCTTTCCAGTATCAGCTGCCTCGTCTCCAGACAGGCACGATCATGTCATTTTCAGAGTGTGCCTAAAGAATAAAGCCAACAGAAGAGCACGTTTGAGTCGAATTAAATAAAATTGATTTGAGTAGCACTCATTAAACTTTGGAGAATTTTTTAAGTTTGGCTCATTATGAACAACAATATTATCATAAGATGAATATCATAATTATTTAATAGTGGTAACAAAGTTCAGTTCATGGGATGAGATGCTGAAGGGTTGCCAAAAAGCTAGTGTATATTAAAAACCTTTGAATGTAAGATTGAAGAAAATTTGTTTGAGTAACACTCCTTAAGAAATTGCTGTGTCACGCCTTTTGTGAACAATTTTCATTCGTCTCCGGCATTTCAAGAAAAAGGTATCGCTACCTTACAACAGCTCAGTCCATTTCTTTTTCAAAAACCTGAAAACAACTTGTTGAAAAGGACATGCAAAATGGTAACACTCAATACAAAATCAATACGTTCCACCAACTTCAAAAACTCATATACAATCAAACAACGAAAAAACTCATGATTTCTATGCAGTTTCGTAAACTACAATAGTGGTATGATGCCATGGAAAACCAGTCGTTCAAAAAAACGGAAGTTCAATTATCGAACTGGGGATCCTGTCGAGGAGGCAAAACGGCGATTTTTCTGAGAATGATCCATATAATACACGTTATACAACGCTTTTATACCCCTCGCAGGAAAAATATGAAGCTTTGTTTCGTAACCAGACTCTCAAGGATTGGAATGAACCAGAGGCTTTTCCGAGAAGTGAAAGGCGTTTAAAAATAGACTGAAAACGCTCCACAATAGTTAACAGACTCGGTGATACGGAAGTGACGTATAGTGACAGTGAAAAAAGACTTAGGTTGTAAGAATGTTATATAAGTGCATTCCTATCATTGAATAAATGTTAAGAATCGAATAGTATTAAGGTAACTTATGGTGTATGGTTTAAGGTTAATACACTTTTCTAAGCGCAATTCTAGTTAATAATTATTCATTCATATACGAAGAATTACAAAGACCATTCAAATCATACGCCGCCTGTTTGATATTGACCAATAACGTTTAGGAATTCCTCGGATATAGACCAATCACGGCCGTTTATCTTACAATATTCTTGTAGGAATCGCGAGGATGGCATTTTATCGGGATAAAGCCGTCTGCTGCTCGTTACTGGAGACGCAAGTATCAGTGTGCAGTGATTAATAGTCAGATGTTGCCACTAAGCGGCACGAAAACAAATTATTTTATAAAACATAACTAAATTGGAAATTGAAATAATAGAAATGTGCTTCGATTAAAAACCCAATTTCAAGCCAGTTCGTGTGCTTTGATACGGTTCTGCTGTTAGCTTACCTGAATGAAGTTAACTATGTCTTATATGCACCATTTGTAGCACTTAATTACAGCATGGTAGCTCGAATCGATTCGTGGATGGTTGATTCACAGTACGCCGTGATTTCACAACTGTTAGCTTTGTTTTTATACAACAAAGCACGAAAATAATTATTACTATTTATATAATCCGTTACACATTATTCATGGAATAGTCTTAATAAATCCAACTCGAGTTGACGAGTTGCATCAGATAAATTCGCTCCTGCTGCGCAGTGTCATAATTGGTTATGAGAGAACATAACGTATAGAGATTGTTTCTTGTATTCTTCACACTTAATGTTGTGGGACCAGCACATATAATACTTTCTAAGCGTATTGTTTCAAAAAAGTTATCAGGACAAATTATGGTTTCACCCGGAGACCAGAGATGTAGTGCCGAAACCCGCAGACTCAGGGCGAAAGCCGAAGAGGTAACAACCCTAGAAGCGTTTGATATCCATGTTTCGAAACTAATTGTGGAATTTATAATCACTTGCCAGGTATAGGAGCGTAGCGATTTGGAAACTGCGTTAACACATGACATCAGGCTAAATTGGCTTACATAATGACGAAAAAGTCAATACAAATTTTTAATAGTTGCATTTGTTGTGCCATTTATGAGGAATATTAAACATCTTCTTAGAATCATCTCGTGTTACTATTGTAAGAGATTATCTTAAGCTTAATAATACTGTATTATTCAAAGTGGAAGTAGGCAATAGTGATGTGGTATGATGGCAGCATGGGCTATCTTGTGTTAACCTCCTTCTGCCAAGAATTCCTTCGACAAAGATCGAAGGAAACACAGCGTGTTGAATAAGACAGCAGGATCCGGTCTACTTCAAATAAGTTGTAGGTGACAGCCCTTTACAAATTATTTACCAGACAGCTGGCAGCGATTTATAGATATGGCGGCAAACCTTCCACAATATGCGTAATTACCCTGACATAAGTCGTTTCACAATTATCATAAACACCACGCCGACTCGTTCTAAAACTTGCATAATATCAGCATTTTAATACGAAGAGATTAGAAGGACTGTGAATAACATTGTTAAACGCTTCAATGTATTCCATTCAGTGGAAAGTTGTGAAAGTTTTCATGTTCTGTGCTGTTACATCCAAGAGAGAAGAAAGCGATGTTTCTCAGTGGAAGTTTTAAACTTCATTTCGAATTCGCACCACATGGTGCTGATCCCATACCTTTTTCCCTCACTTGCTAAACCGAATTAATTCCGAAACCTCATTTAATTACACTGTTCGTTTCCACGGGCTACATACATTTACCAAGCTTCCTTCTGTTGTCCCTCATCTTCTTAGAATCACTCTGATAAATAGAGATAATGCTAATCTTAGCTAGTGGTGATAAGGTGCAAGTAAGGACAAGTAAGCATTAGTGTGCAGTGATTAATACGTCGCATTATGTCATTAGCACGAAAACAGATTATTTTATACAGCATAAATTGTTTAGAAATTGAAATAATAGAAATGTACATTGGTTAAAAACACTATTTCGATTCGGTACAAGCTAGTTTCTTGTGATTTTATACTGTTCTGCTGTTAGCTTACCTAAATGAAGTTAGCTACGTCTTATATACACCACTGGTAGCACTGGTGACAATATAGTAACTCGAGTCGATTCATGGATGGTTGATTCATAGTAGGCCATGATATCACAGCCGTTAGTTTTGCTTTTATACAACAAAGCACGCAAGTAAATATTATTCGTATAATCCGTTACAGTATCTATCGATAAACTCGTCAATTCTCGTGGGAATACCTTTTGACAAATTCACCGTGGATCACAGAAACAAACGTATCGTAACTTATTTCTAAGCTAATGCCAAGAGGAAAACTTCAAAAAGGAGCCCATGAATGGTTGAGAAAGCACTGTGTAGACATCTTAGCTTTATTTATACATGTTCAACAAAGAGATCATATCCATACAAAGGCTCTTTGATGTCTCAAGGGTTCGATGAAACAGAATTGACTGAACACATCTTAGCATATCCACATTATACCTGATGTGGGTTGTCATGCAGCATTTCTTCCTCAAAGGCAACACATCCGCATGCAACCGTCGCGAACTGCTCAAGTATTTTCGCTGTGATCAACAAAATTTATTTCGTTTCATGTTGAGAACTAAATGACAGATAAAGTGAGCTCGAAAAATATTGACGTGCAGACGTCTTTAAAATCGGGAGTCACTAACCAAAACCGCGTGTAACGGAAATACATTAAGTATGCACAAATGATTAGTAAATTTATTAAGTCACGCCTTGTCTTAGATGCACAAATTAGGGAAAGCGTGTTACATTATAGTTATGCTGATTTTAAAATATTAACAAAATAGTTGGTTATAACCTGCTAAAAGCGAGAGTGTATACTGTTTTTTTACCATTCATTGTAAACATGAAAACAACACAAGCTTCTTTGTGTATAAACGGATAATTTAATTGTGATTAGCTTAGTTTTTAAGGTATCCATCAACTCTAATTATAAAAAAAATTACAATTTCCTCTTCATCACTTTAAAAATTTTATCACGTGTTATTTATCATATAATATAAGGGTTGCTATAATAAAAACTAAAAATTTAGGGGCACCAAGGGAAGATTTTCTCAAAAAAATTATATATTTTTTTCGGCAAGCATATCTCCACTTCCAATTAAGCTAGAACAGTAATTCTTACACTAAAATGTTCCCCATTTCATAGATATATCTACAGACTAGCATCATCTTTGTAATGCTTATCAAAGGTAGTTTTTTTATTTTCCCTGAAGCCTAAAAAATAATTAGTCTATTTTTCCTTTGATAATGGGCCTGGATCCTTACCATAGGCCCATTTATTTGATTCTAGTATACAGACTAGTTTAAGCCGAAAGTTAAGAAATACTGAAAATTTTGAAATAAGAGAAAAATGAAGTTAACATTTGGGTAATCCTATATTTGGAACATTTCTCAACTCGTAGGTGGACACGCCTGTTCAATCAATAATAGAGAAAACCCAAACATGCTATATATATTTGAAAACTGCAGAAATCAAGGTTTCTAATGAGACAAAGAAAAAACAGATTTTTTTGTGAAAAATTCTGATTTTAGGGGTAGATGAAGACCTGTGGTGGAAAAATAAACATTTGCATGGAAAACAGCTATTTAGTGTGTAGTAGAATCTGTACAATACCATTGATAATAATTTGCACAGGAGATGAGCGGAAGTAATGTTGAGTCTTGCTGCATCATTCATCCCTGTCATCTCATTCCAACTTCCCACATCCGTTCACATCTCACCTTATTCAAGGCGTTAATGTTCATTTATAGGAAGAAGGCTCACTTCTCCATGTCCTGGTTACTCACGAAACAGACGCAGAAACACGCATAACTTGAGCACAGGCCTAGCAATTAGCATTCTCAAGCTGGATGCCTGTGTTAATTTGTCTTCGTCACACTTTGCTGTATCGACAGCTGGGAAAAGTTTTACCCAATAAATGTTCAGATTCGATATTTAACGAGAAACAAGATCAACCAACACTTATTGATGGTGATGATTAGGGCTCAGACTATTAGGTAAATACATATATTTTTTGCTACTACTCATGATTTCTGGACTTTGTCAAAGTTCCGGTTGGGACCTTTGGATCCAAAATACTGAGTTGCATATCACATTAAAAAATATATTTTTTTCATATTTCTTATTTCAATAAATATTTTTGGAAACTTAATTTTTTTTTAATATTTTACCACAAATCACGTTTATAAATTAATATTTTGACAGTTTTTGTAAAATTGCGCCATATTTTCAATGTGTTGCGTTGTTATATTGAGTCAATAAATCAGGGCTGATTTGGCCTTTATTAGTGAAAATTTCTATTTCCTCTCACACTGCATTACTAAGTTGGAAACAACAAAACAATTGTTGACAGAATCAATAAAAGAAATCAAACACATTGAAAACAAACTTAACAAAATCAGTGGTTCAAAAGCAAACAAAATTAAAGAAAAATTCCTGTCATGCCTAAATAAGAATGAAGGGTTACAAGTGGAGCAGATGGAACATCTGACTGTCAGTGTTACATATATGCGAGATGTTGAACGTACATTTTCAAGATACAAGTCTCTGTTCCGTGAAAATCGCCACAGCTTTAAGATGCACAACTTAAAATCTACTTTTGTCGTTCACAGCAACAGTTCTACACTTGCTGACTAGAATGACTAGATGAGTAGGCATACCTCTGTAAATATTGGTTAAATAAGTTAATTAAAATATTTTCATATTTTTAAAACATATTTTCGACTTTTTAAACACATAAAAAATAAATATTTTCGTTCTTATAAGCACCTAAAGGTCCGAGCCCTAGTGATGATGAAACGGCTTATAATTACGTGACAATTAAAATGTAATATAGTAGCAATAAAATTATACACATATAGGCCTACAAATCAAGTTAAAATATTTTTGCTAAAATCACAACTTAATCTTGAAGAAATTCTCGGTACTATAGCAATGTAGGATACACTGACTTATGAGAAAATAGAGTTATTACTAAGTTCTAGAATGGTACTTTATGAGATTGTGTGGTGGACGAGAAAAGTCTGTCCGTCTGTCCATCCATCCGTGTGCTCATACGGGCAATAACTCAAATACGCTTTATTAGATTTTCATGAAACTTGGCATACACATTTATAACGTCCATGGAAAGAATCCTATTGAATTTGGACCAAATCGGTTAGCCGATACCAAAATTACGACTAATTAACTGTCACATCTATTATAACATAATCTGCGTTCTCCGAAGATCCGAAGCATTTTGACTGACAGCCAATCGAGGACGAGCTCCTGTAACTAATGTAAACAGAAGAAGTCCAGAAGTATTAGTTCCTGTAAGTAGAAATAATAGGGGAAGTTATTTATTAAAGAGCATGCTTTCATTTCCACAAGTTCTATCCAGCTGGTAATTTACATAAGCTTAAATCTTATTATTTGCCCATTTGACAGCATACAAACACAATATTAATTTTATAATGTTTGTAAAATGATACGACATTGCATGGCCCACAGTAACCTAAAAATAAAGTTTCACATTGTAGATCGCTTATCCCGGCGATGAATATTTAAACACAGCCGTTGTTGATATAATATTGTTCATTATTTCGTAATGTACACTATCAATATCTACATTATATTTTCATGTATTTTTTTTAAGCGCTCCTATGCAAGCAATATACCTAATGCAATTCCTGACAGATCGATTTCAGATTGACTTCAATTCATTCATAATCTATACGGTTGCTTTGAACCTGAAACAAACATATCAGCGAATCTTAAGCCTACACTTACATCATTAATATTATTGCCAGTGCATTTTGTAAATGTAGACATATTTTAAGAATTTCTTATATCAGTGTATAGAGTATGAATTAAAGTTAAGAACCAAATTTTAGACATTTGTCCTTCCGCAATTCCTGCTTAATGAATCGATCTGGAGCTTAACTCGGAGATCCATAAGAAAAATAACTCTTCTGCACGTGCCTATCATAGTTGCAATGATCGCTGATTAATAAAAGCATTCTGGCACTTTGTTATATCAGTTCACCTGATTCTATTGTTGTTACCTAATAGAAATGTTTTAATCAAACGTAGGCTACGTTCTAAATCACTCAAATTACATATGACACTACACTTGATCAACCCAAGCAATCACCACATTAAAATAATGACGTTTCTCTGGAGGGAAGAAAAGACTCTGGGTTGTTTTAAAGTTTTTTGAATCATTATAATTAGATATTCAGAATTTCTTTAAAATATTCCCGACCTAAATTATAAGAACAGAGGGAGTCAAACACACACTTGCAATATGTAGAGGCCTGCCATCTAGGTGCAGAATTTTGCATCGATGTGGCAGCTGCATAACATTCAAGATGTTAACTGTACAATAACAGTGGGAGCCCGGTCACAAAAATCACTGCTTAGTGTGCCTCACAGTACTGCATATGACATAACTTGTCTGTCTGTGAGGTAGACCATTAGGGCAATCAGTCATAGGAGAAAAGTTCCATCTGGCGCTGTGAATTGAGCTCCGGCTTAGCTCAGTTGGTGGAGCATTGGCGCGAATAGCCAAAGGTCCTGGGTTCAAGTCCCAGTGCCGGAGGAATTTTTCTCCTATAATATTCTTAATTATATTTATCATGGCTCTGTAATAAAACACATTATTTTCATAAGACACTGCAGTTAGTAGCCTATAATGTACGATATTGACCTCATGTATAGCAGACATTTGCATGAGAATGCTAGTTTATGATCCTCCTGTGGGACTTTATTGAATCTAGGAGAGACAACTTAGCCTCATAGAGCTAGAGAAATCACTTTATGTCCTTCCAAGCTGGCTTACGACAAACATTAGGAAACCTCAACACTTGTCACTCACAAAAGAGGAAAACTGTGAACAAATCTTTCATATTATATCACATGTATTGACGACAACTTTGCGTTGTGGCTTTCGTTATTCATTATACGCTTTATGCTGTAAGTATTCGCATTTTGTCGAAATAAATATAAACCCTATTCTCTGATGTGATGTGGTCTCTTGTATAGGAAGGCCTCTGGATGACTCTTCTCAGTGTCTTCAAATTTGGATTAAATACTCATTAATTGAGCTTACCTTAACTTATTTTTGCTTTACCTGAAATAGCACATTTTCATTCTGGAGGAGGAAATAAGTATCTTGGAAGTGAAGGATAATAAATATAATACACGAAATTTTAAAGTTTATACTCCACTTTTTTAAATCACACATAGAAATCTAAAAAATGTTATATGCCGGAATAGCCGGAAAGGTTATTTAAAAGCGTATATAGTAACGTTTACTCTTTTCCAGTCAATGGTCAGCATATTATGTAAACTAGACCTATGTACTGGTACCAGAGGTGTACATATTCTGATTTTAGATTGCTTGCCCCTATGTAACTCTGCAACCAGCCACAGCTTTTAACTGTAAGGAAGCAACATTGCAACGATGAAATGAAATACTGTCGCTTTTAGTAACAAGCTCTTCATAACCTGGTGGGTTTCACGGGGCCTAAAGAAACTGCAAGGCCTGGCGGAAAGAATATGAAACTGGGTATATAAGTGCAGTGGTAAGTCGTGCAGTTACGTATTTGAGGAACTGCAGATGTGTTTAAAATGCAAACAAAAGGAGGATGAAGAAATTTAGCCTGAAGGAAGCCGAGGAGAAACTAAAATTTGGAGTTTGAATTATCAATGAACAAAGGTACTAGTCCGGCATGGGAAAAATTTTCAATCATTTTCGAGAAAACATCAAAAAATCAATAATAACACTAACAATAATAAAAATAATAAATGTGTTAAGACGTTAAAACGATTTTTTAAGTTTTATCCACCTTTTATTTATCTGCATGATGGATTTCTTCTTCCAGCATGTAGAAAAGCGAGAAAGTATTACATACACTTAGCAACTACAGTTGTTTAGCTGATAGGAATGTCGCAAGCTTATTCGGACTTGCATTGGTTGGATTCAACCTATCCCATGCAAGTCTAAAAAACCTGCCTGCTTGCTAGCTGTGACGCTCGCAACTTGCCTATCTGGCGTTCAAGCAGGAATGGGCAAGCTAAAATCGAGATTTGTAAACCTCTGACTGGTACTTGAACACCCTGATAATCGCATGACAGTAAGTCTGGACTGTACGGAGGATGTTGTTATAGCTCCCACTTGAATCGCTGCAGCAGTTCGGGCGTTTGGCGGGCCATGTGATGTGTTGCGTTATCGTGCGACAAAATCACACCGGCACTCAATTTTCATCTGCTCGGTAAGCAGAAAAAGGGTCTCGGTTGACGAAGATTCCGAATCGATGAGGAGGTGAAAGCAGCTGTCTCCAGGTGGTTACATAGCGCTGGAGTTTTCCGGATTCGAAAAGTTAGTTGACCGTTCCGAGAAATGTTTACAGTCTCTTGGGGACTATGTGGAAAAGTGAATGTACATTGTACGTTCTCATAGCCGTGTTCCGTGTGTAGGTGGTTTCATAAATGGCCATAACTTGGAAGTGTAACTTACTTTTTGATTTGCCCTCTTATATGTTGTAACGGTCCAGTAAACAATTACATGGTCAGGTTTAGAATATCCATGTTTATCCACTTACTGAGGTCAGCTTAATGTGATTACTACATGGGAGATCATTTGTCCATGTATAGAGTCAACAGATTTAATTTCTGATAGAACAGAACATGTGGGATTGACAGCAAGGTAAACACAGTTACATTGTTGTGTACTTCACTAACTACTGGTGGATGAACCCAGGATATTTAAAACATGGTTATCAGCTATTTACAACTTGTTGCTATGGACTGAAATTAGTTTGTGAACAAGTGACTGCGTTAACATGCAAACAGACAACTGTTAAACACTGCAATAATATTATCATCGTCCACTGGGTGCTCAGTCATAAAAGTTATTCTTTCCACAACAAGTAAGTGAACTTTTCTACGATACGCTTTTAGTGTTTTTCATCCAGATTCCGATCATGGTATCATGGTGGAAAGTCGAAACTCCAGTAATAAGTACCGGCATTCTAACTTACCGCATTCATTACTACACTTCTTACCATGCAAGAAGTAAGTACCACGCAACTGGTTGTGTCTATTGGAATAACAACACACGCAATGAGTAGAGCTGGGATTTTAGGCTCTAAAAAATTAGTCTTAGGCACCTAAAATAGGCTTTTAAAACAAGTAAATAGGCTTTTAAAAGAGAAAATAGGCACTTAAAACATGCTTTAAAAATGTGTAAATAGATAGAAAATAGACTTAAAAATATTACAATATACACTAAACAGTAACATAGTCTTTTTTTAATGCAAGAAACATGGTATACCTATTCCTAACAGACTTTTCTACAAAATTAGGCATCACGAACTATATTCACTTAAACAGATGTTCTTTCACTGGTGACTTGACACAGTATTCCTTCTTCCTTAATCCTCCCCCTCCCCCGTCAGTCAGCATTCCTTTAGCTATAATTGTTTGAAATAATCAAGTTTCTGTGAAACCCCCATCTCTGCTGTTCTGCTTTTCATTGAGGGGTGTCCATTATAAGATTGTAAAAATTGCAGCAGTTGAATTTTATTTTAAATGTACAAAATATATATTTTAGGCACTAGTAAAATAGTCTCTAAAGGTACAAATAGGCATTTTAGGGCACTACAAAACTTTATAAATGTAAGTGATTTATCATGAAATGTCCACATATTTAAAAAAATTTCATGTTATTTCATAAGGAACAAAATAGGTATTTACCTTAAAATCCCAGGTCTAGCAATGCGCATTAACAGCTTTTGAGAATCGCCAGGATAAAATAGTGGCACACTTAGAGCCTAGGCTAACTGATGTGATATGTGAGAAATCTCCAGTTCGTCTTGTTTTTCTGATCTACATTCTTTCCACTTTTCCGAATATCACAATATCCTATTGAAATATGCGGTTGAGTGACAGGAAACTCGGTATGATGGGACAGAGAACCCAAATATTCCATTATCAACATTTTCGAACTTCCGGTAAACGGAAGGAACTGAATTATTTCAAAGGGAATATCTAATATATTTTCATATTGTAGAATAACGCTCGTTAAGTGGAAATTTAATGTTGAAATGCGGAGAAAACAGAAAAGTGTAAATCTCAAGAATAATGCCAGTAAAACACTTCTTCTGTATACTGTGATTTGATTGTCCAAGGAAACAAGTATTTTGTTTGTTTTGAATTGAGAAAAGTTCAACAGAAGTTGTACAAAAGTTCAAATAAATCAATATAATCAACCACACAATTAATTCAACTAACAAACTAGTCCCTTATATCAATACATGTTTTGAAATCTAGCTAGCTGTTTGTTTTTGTTAATGAAGATGCATTTTGTTACTATACTAGCTTCGCCAGCGATATGTAATTAAAACTTAAGAGCAAAATAGTTATAACATGTTTATTAACACTTACACGCGAATCATTCATCAATCCAAATCGATCTATGTTTGTCCATTGAGGCCTATATGCATTATCCCTCTTGAGTCTAGGTTGAAAATTTCAGACGTCTGCGGGCCTTGGCATTATAAACAAATTAATCGACCAGGGTGGGCTTAGAAAATGAAACGATTTCTTTATTTCCAAATTATGAAAAAATCGGCAAAGCCACCTGCAACTGTTTTCACAAATGAAATGTATTACTGAAGACTAATACTTGGATAGCGAAAAAATCACGTTTTCTGCCAGTTTTCACTCATAACTCGCGACGAAAGTGGCTTCGCCCGCGTTATTAGTTTGACCACTTTTTTCAAATCATTTATTGAACAGCAGAATATTTAAAACATTTTTATTAAAAAACTAATTAATGTCCTGTAAAAATTCATATGTTACTTCCAAATGTAACATATGTCGTGTTTCTTACAGAGCTTCTTTATAAACTATATTAAGAGTCCTACCATTTGGCGCCAAATTGTATACGTGGTTTACACTTCAAACTCTTGAGCAACCCACGTACAGTTGACCGTGTGGAGAAGCACGGTGTCCGAAGATCGAGTCCTACTACTTCAAATGTTTGTAAGAGATTGAAATCTGAAGGATTTCGCGTACCGAAGAAAACTATGGTGAAAATAAATAATGAAAAATGAAATGCACGAAAATAAAGCACAATGTGATGCAGTCAAATAATTTTCCCTACGCTCGACATGGAAAATGTAATTTTCTCACTTCACATTTTGATGTTGTATAAGCGGTCGTATTGCAGGGAAATCTTAAGGGTTTGCCAATGAGTATGCTATATCAGAAGTCGGTAAAATATCCTATTCACTGATAGGTTATTCATAGCTGTAGGCTTTGTATTAGTTGAGAAAGAGGGATGATTATCAGAGGCCACAATCATCTAAAAGAAGACGAAATGGGATGGAACATTTTCAGTCCTACGCGCGCAGATATTATGTCCCAGGTTTTTTTGGGAAGGAAAGTATGAAAGTGATATTGAATTTTTTTTTTATTTCAACCCGAAACGGTTGTATGGTAATATGAGAGTGAGAAATAAAATTTTCTGTAAAGACAATACAATCTTATGTAACCGGAATTTCTTTTTCTCCTTATTTCAACCCCTCCCAGGCATGGTGTCTACTGAGGGAATAGTTTGAGTGTGATATGTCGCTCCTCCTGATTTCAAGTTGAGGACCTAGAGTTTCAAAATCGAAAGTCCTCCATAAGTTGATTTCAAATTACATAATACAAAATCCGGGCGACGCCGGGCCTTTTAAGCTAGTTTATATATATATGAATGCAGCGCCACAAGTATGCGCGTGCGTTGGTATACGATATTTAATAGCAGCACATTAATAAATATAAATAGTAGCAGAAGAGACTATAAGAAAATGGCAAAGTGAATGGGAACAAACACCAAAAGAATCTGTGACATAAATTCTATTTCCGAACGATTCAAGATCGTCAAAAATCTAAAATAATAATTACACCTAATCTTACTGCCTTCATCACGGAACATGGAAAGATAAGGAAGTATCTTCACCGCTTCAAAGTCCCGTTTCATTTATTTCCAAACCTACCTGAGACCACTGGCAACAATACACTGTTGTTATGCGAACTGTGATTTGGATTTGATAATTCTGTGTAAAAAGGGATTAAGTATTCTCAAAAACATTTGATTTTTGGCATTTCAAATCAAAATTTTTCAAAATCCTTTCTTAGTGAGCACTTACATTGTAAACGAAGGTTCTTTCAAAATTCCAAGTCTCTACCTATTATAGGTTTAGGCTCTACGTTGATTCTCTGTCAGATAGGACAAAGCCTTTTATATATATATACTTGCTTAGCTCATTGGGGGCTCCGCTCCCAAACCCCCACTAAGGTTCTCGGGAAGAGTTTTTAAAAGATCTATGGGAGATAGAGTTCGTGTATTTAGATTGCTGTATTTCCTATTTCTTTTTTGTCACAATAAACATGAAAAAATAAAATCAGGTAAACTGATGTAACAAAGTGCCAGTATGTTGTTGTTTAATCAGTTATGATTGCAATTATAATATGCAGAATATAAAGAAAGTCAAATTGACCGGTTTCGGGATTTGAACCATTGAACTGCAGAATGTGAGGCCAAGACTTTACCATCTCGGCCACCTGGATCTAGTTGTATAAGCGCATGTAGAGCAATAGTGTTATTTGTCATAGCTAACTGTATTTTAACTTCCAAAGCCTTATAAGATCACAGTAGAACAATAGGCTATGTTGTCATGATAACTGATTTGCATTTCATAATTTATTTCGAATACGTATATTATCATAAAATAGGCACTAAATTGAGCATTACTCCGAAACAGGTCAACCGGTTTTATCCAATATCAACAGACGTCTTCCCATGGGCATTATAAATGTGTATACCAAGTTTCATAAAAACCGGTAAAGCGTATTTGAGTTACCGCGTCTTTAAAATAGACACTAAATTGGGTTTTACTCCGGTACCGGTCTACCGATTTGGTCCAATATCAATAGACGTCTTCCCATGTACATTATAAATGGGTATACAAAGTTTCGGAAAATTCCAATAAAGCATATTCGAGTTATCGCGACTTCTTTTATATTAACATAAAAGGTACTAAATTGGGCATTATTCCGGTACTGGCCAACCGATTTGGTCGAATATCAATAGACATCATTCCGTGGATATTATAAATGCGTATACGAAGTTTCTTAAAAATCATATAAAGCGTATTTGAGTTATTACGCCTTTAATATAGACACTATATTGGGTTTTACTCCAGTACCGGTCAACAGATTAGGTTCAAATTCAATAGGGTACTTTTCATGGACATCAGAAATGAGTATACCAAGTTTCATGGAAATACAATACAGCGTATTTGAGTAATGGCGCCTTTCTAATAACATTTATTAAAATAGGCACTAAATTGGGCATTACTCCGGCACCGGTGAACCGATTTGGTTCAATATGAATAGGTTTCTTCCCATGGACATTATAAATGTGTTTTCCAAGTTTCATGAAAATCCGAAAAAGCGTTATTTGATTTATGGCGCGTACAGACACACGGAAAGACAGGCAGACAGACGGACAGATATTTTTTCGTCCCCCACACAATCTCATAAAGTAACTTACTGGCACTTAATAAATGTGGAAGGGTTTGGGATTTTTTCGGAATTTTCCCGTCCGTTGCAAGCTAAAAGGTATCAGTTTGCCAAGTCTAAGTTTTCTAGATTAACTGGAAGTGTACATACATTTATGGTGTATTTTATGGGGTAAATTTCAACTGATGTTAATTTAAATGGACACGATACAAGTTGAAACAGCGACTAAGATTCATGGTATGTAAATATTCAGTTGGGCATTTGCCTTTACGGCCAGGGAAATCATAGAAAAACAGAAGTAAATTTGGTTATAATATGTTGTAAAGAATGCTAGACTTCATCTAGGAGTTATGATTAAAGAATATAAATTATAACACAGATAGAAGATAATGCTGTTAATTCTAGACAAAAAAGGTTAATTGGATTGCATTAATTATGAACCTGGGAACTCCAGAATGCGAGTCCAAGAGTTACATTCTCGACCACCCCGTTAAGTTTAGGGAAATAACTATTTCAAAACTTTCAGAGCCCTATGGGAACAGTGTTTGATAATACCGTTTCCATGGAAACCGAGCCCTTTTTCTGTCGTTTTTAGGACTAAAAATTAAACAAATAAACTTTTTTGGAATCTTCCTGTGGTTTACGGCCTAAAAGCTATAACCTATGTGTACCAAATTTCAAGTTTCTAGCTCACCTGGAAGTGGGCAAACATTATTGTCAGTGAGTGAGTGAGTGAGTCAGCCATTTGCCTTTATATTATAGGGATATAATTATGTAGATTAAAACTCGTCCGAATATATATATATATATATATATATATATATATATATATATATATATATATATATATATGCCTATGTAATATAATATATAATGTATTTCATCTCTATGCATGCGTAACTGTACATAAAGATATTTAAAATGTCAACGGCATGATTAAGTAATGGTCATGTGGTGACGTCATTTTGCTTACGTCATATTCGGTGAATTTACTGAGAACACCCTACCAGTATTTACGCCTACAATATGCCTTCACGCACGATCTTCACCTAAACAACCCTGTTCCGCGAACCCCCGTTTGAGAAACACTGCTTGGGAACATCACAGTAGCCTTGGCTACATAACCTCTTGGTGGTCTTCCAAAGAGAGCTAATGCTTTAACGATATAAAACTGATATACAATATGTTAAAACCTAATATAGCCTTCCTAGGAAATATTCCGATTATTTCACGAAGTTTTGCCATGGTGAATGCATCGCCATTACTGTGTCACTTTGATTTACGTAAACATATCTGTATTTCACTAACCTGGATTCGATCCAACATCCGTTTCGAATTCTGCAGTGACTAAACTTCATAGAGCACAGTCTTTTAAAACATAAACACTAACACCGACACCAATTTAAGGCATAACACTCACACGGGAACTCATTGCATCTTGAATATCGCCATTTGCTTTATGCACTGCAAGACACAAGCGTCATCTGGATTAAAAATTACTATGGAATACGAGTCGTGTATGTCAACTGTTTCATAAACTTCCCTCCAGTAGCCGGGAGCACCACCCCCATGCAGCCTACAGCCAAGGTCATGGCCTACTGATACAGCTAAAAACCGGTTTCGATATCAACCAAAGCCACTGCTGCTTACATCCCACATAACTTTCTCTATCTTAAAAACATGGATAATGGGAACCTTTCGTGTGCAGTTAAAAATTTGTCCACCAGAGCGCAGCAGGGTCTGAGGAGGTCCTGCCATCTCGTTTTGCCATATGCTTATGCGTATCAATAGATGTGAATAATGTTGGCTGTCCTATAAAAAACTGGCGATTAATAACGTTTAAGTTATATTCCAGAAATCAGATACCTATATTCTGCCTAGGAGAATGTGAGATCGCCAGAAAAAGTATGATTTGTTAAAAGAATTAAAGAATTAATGTCTGTCTGAAGTAATAATTGGTTGTAATTATTATGTTGAAAAGAACCCGTGGGGTTTGTCAGCAAAAACAGGAACAATAATTATTTTGCAGTGACAGAGACATGTGTAGCTTAGTGACAAATAATTCAAAATATTTAAGTTATTCCTGTATATCGCGGTGGCATTTTATTTGTTAAATGGTGAAGAAATAATTCCAATTTTATTAAACGTATTTAAAGCTTGTAGTACAGTACATCACAAAAAAAAAAAATCCCATCTTCTTTAGATTTATAACCATAGGCGTAAATATGTAAAACTCATTTTTTGTAAAAAGTAATTTAGGTTCATGGTTGTTTGCTTTCACAATATTCTGTATGTATTTCAGCTTTCGGTTATGAATTTACTGTGTGGTAGACAGATGCTAGTGTTTGATTAATATAACACAGAGTTATAAGAAGTAAAGAATTGGATATAAATGTGTAAATATTTTGTTCCTATTATCATTAATATTTTATAAATAAATTTAGGTTACGTTTGCTTGCTTCTAAATAATATCCTTTAGAGGCTTACGAATAATACATGCTCCAGAATTATAGCTGTCATTAAGTTTTTGGGTGGGAAACAAATACGAATAATAGTATTTGAATAATGTATCATATTAGTAGTAGAATGTTCTTTTCATGAAGTCAACGTAATTAGAAAGAAGCTGGAATGTCAAAATAAGGTAATAAGGGAATGGTTTTCTTGTGATTATTACTATAGGCCTAAATGCGTAATATTTTTAACGTCAACGCCCATCCATAATATAGGTTCATACTTTTTGTTTTAGAATTATATTACATAAGTTTCAGAATTATGGCTCGCAGGGAATTGTTATTCATCGTACTGGGTTCTCACATGCTAATAATTCAAAATACTATGTTCTCTTCGATTCGAGTTAAAATATCTACGTGCATCGGTAATTCCAGTTCGAATATAGTGTTTTAATATCATTAATGTGCATTATAAAAGTGAGTTGTATATAATAACAGTGTAGTTGATTTATTTTTATTTTTTTTATTTTTTTTTGTATTTACAGGGGGAAAATAGCCAGTGCCAATTGCCAGTATAGAAAGGAAAAATATGCTTTGACGTCTTCTTTATAATAATTTTTTTTAATCTTCAATTTACAAGAACCACCAATGCCTGTAAGAATAATTTAATTTTGCAAGTGTTTCAATTTTACGGTTTGTTTTAATGTTTGCAATGAAAAAACTTACAAATTCCGTTTAAACAAAATATTCATAATTTTATTATACAAATTATAATAAATGTGAAACAGAAATATGTGAATTTTTGTTATGAAGTTAATAAATTAAGTAAGTTGTATTTATCAAATACTGTCCATACCTTCTTAAGAAGTAATTTTGTATCATAGTTTGAAAGAGAATAAATGGTTGAGTTTCCTGCTGGGCGAACTTTCTGTTTAAAGCAACAGAACATAAGTGAATCTTGTCCATTTGATGAAGATATTGGAAACATGACCTTCTGTTGTAGATAATGAGAATACTACTTCTTGTTAAGTCTTATTCTTTGTAAAAATGATTAAGATAATGAGTCAATTCTGAGGATCTGAAAGTGTTGAGCGAGAGATTTGAAGGAACTCATAGACTATTAACTATTAGCATCCGTTTAATCTTCTTTATATTTTATAACCATATATTTCGTAAAGCATATGTGTACCCCTCTGTTTTACACAGAGGATCGCCACAACATGTTTTCTGGCATTCTGACTGATGTTTAAATAGTCTGTTCCATTATATTCAATGGACAGCAGACGACATGCTTGGACCTCTTTTGACCCTGCTGCCACCTATCGGGAGTCGCTGACAGAAAGGTTCCCATACGTATTGATACAGAATTGAGGCCGTGCTGCAAGGAGTGCGTATTCTCAGCGGGATGCAAAGATGTATTGAGTGGGGTAGCGTCCTGGATTCAAACCCCGTGGGCGGCCAATTCTACTATCTTTTTTTACGATTTCCGCAGTCGTAAAGGCAAATTCCGAATTGGATATTTGCTTACCACGACTCATCAGTCATCCTGTATCATATTCATTAAAACTGGATATAAGTTGAAATTAATACATGCCCTATCACATCAACAATAGAAACAAGATGCACGTAAATAGTTACATGGCCAACGGGTAAACACTTAAATCCTGACTCGTAATGTGACCTCGATGTCCAATTGAGTATATACAAAGCTGATTTCTTTTAAAGTGAAATGTTCGCTATGGCAGTTTTCAAGTCTGAATATACAAACGACGACTGGCTTATAACTAACCTCTCAGAGAATATTTATTAAGAAAAGTTTCAATAATATCCCTTACTATAAACGATGTTAAACCCTAGTGCCAATATTCTCTTGTAGTGTAAGAGAAAGTAGAAGAATACATATATAATATCCATATAGCACCTCGTGTACAAAACTTAAAGAATATCCTTGTAAAGTGGCAGTATAAGTAGGAGAAAATTGTGTGACATACCCAATAGGTTTCTAACCCAGTTATGAAATTGGAGTGTGAGATTAATTGTTTTCGAGCTATGCTGATCACACACACCGACAAGTTTCTGAAAATAGTATTTTTGGATAGAGGGGACCTCGAAATGTATACTTATGTTGAAATCTGATTATGTGTCAACGAGTAAGATATGCCATATCAGAATTAGGTAAAAATTCTATTCACTGATACGTTATTCATTGTATTAGTTGAGAAATATGGATGTTTATCATTGTTCAGTTATGTTGTGATCTTCTTTTTAGCTGTTAATATTTTTATAAGAGCTTATTGCGAAATGTTTAATTTTATTAAGATGGATGGTTGGTTTGATTTCTTTCTGCTTTTCGCCCGTTTTCAGGGGGCCTTGCGTTCTCCTCATTATTTTTAAGAACAGTTGAATTTCTCTACAATATGTATTTATTATTGTTAGCTTTCTTCTTTTTTCTTCGTTCGAATATCATTCTTCTTGCTTCTTCGCCAGCTTCTGTTCGTCTGTATAATTGCCATTGCAATTTCTATCGGGATTTTGGGTCATTTCACCCTATTACTATATTAAAAAGCTGGTGATTCATAGCTTGATCTTCGATGCTGTTTTTAATGCATTTTCTCTTCAGTCAAGAGTATATATTAGCAAGATTTCAAGCTTATCTGTGAAGACATTATTTGTTATAGAAAGGCTATCCTTTCTGATTTGATTATACTTCAAGAATAAATGTTCATGTGAACAATTACGAGCTTCAAGATCATTTGAACTGTGAGTTAATGTCATTATTATAAACCTGTTTAATGTAACTTGTAGATTAGCCATCGTTACGAATTAGGCAGTGATTGTGATATTCAGTTGCTGAAGTTAACTACGAATGATGTGTTTTTCAGCTAGCGGCAATTGCTAGCTAAGAATAGTGATATCTATTGTTTTGACACTACAAGGATTATTTCTATGTTTCAAATTCTGATAAATATCAATGGTCCTCCGCAATCATCAAGGTTTATTGACGTCAAGAAGTCTAAGGAAGTATTTTTGTCGATATCGCTCATAAGGGATATATATTTGTCAATCAAGAAGCTTCAAGACAGTACTGTATGCCTATTTATGAAACTATTTAATTATAAGTCTTATCGAAATATATGGTAAGTCTTTTAAGAACCAACAAATTGGACTTAATCATTTCATTAGTGGCAATTATTACTAGGAGACTAGGAGGGTTATAAGGCTATATGAAGGCTCTCATTTTATGTTTTGCTACCAGATAATGCTTGTTCTTAAAAATTCTCCTATTCTTTCATTCAAAGAACATGTGCAAGCCACACTATACAGTCCATTATAACCGCACAATCATAATGCCTAAGCATGTAAAAGGAGACAAAATAGGATGAAACATTTTTAGTCCTATGCGGGCAGTACAGTATGTTAATATGTCCCAGGTTTTTTGGAGGAAAATACGAAAGTGGTATTAAATTTATTTTGATTTCAGCCCCGAAACGGTTGTATGGTAACATGAGAGTGAGAAATAAAATATTCCGATTTTATGTTACCAGAAATGCTGTTTCTTCTTATTGAGTCCTTACCAGGCATGGTGTGTAGAAGCAATGTGGTGCAAAATTCTACATCCTCTATGAGCCATAAAAAGCTATATCAAGCGCTTTCTGAGGGAATAGTTCGAGTGTGATAAGTCGTTCTTCCTCATTTCAAATTCTACATACCTATTTAAGGACCTAGAGTTTGAAAATCCAAAGTCCTTCATAAGTTAATTTCGAATGTCAAAATTCAAAACCCCAGCGACGCCGGGCCCTTTAAGCTATATATATGTATATATATATATAAGAGGCTTTGTCCTGACTGACTGACAGAGAATCAGCGTAGATCCTAAACTATAATAGGTAGAGACTTGGAATTTTGACAGTACCTTCGATTCAAAATGTAAGTGCTCACTAAGAAGGGATTTTGTAAAGGGGTCTGAACTTGTGGGTCGCTCCCAACCTTTCTGTGGTCCCCCACTTTTCTTGTGCTTATTTGATACAACTATTTGTCAGTGATTTCTTACAAGTAATAATTACTATTACATATCCTGACTTATTAGCACTCTGATTGTTACAATTATCTTGTTTTTCACACTACATAAATGATTCGCTTAAACAAAGATTGTGTTGCAAAGTGAATCTAACTTTTATCATGGAAGCAATAAGGCGATTCCGAAGTGTAGTCACAGATACAAATAATCTTAAGGTAGAAGTTAAGTATAGACTCAAGTCAGGAAATGCCTGTTTTTATGCAGTTCAGAAAGTCTTATCTTCTCGTCTTCTGTCCAGAAATCTGAAAATAAAAATCTATAAGATAATTATCCTGCCGGTTTTATTTTATGAATGTGAGACATGGTTCCTTACATAATCAGAGAGTGGTCGAAAACAGGGTGCTTAAGAAAGTATTTGGGCCTAAGAGAGATGAAATTGGGGACTGGAGAAAACAGCATAACGACAAGCTTCATGACCTGTGCTCGTCACTGGATGTAGTAAGTGTAGAGTACGATTACTTTCACAAAGTCTCTAGATCTTTACGTACAAATCTTAGGTGCGAGTGTCACAGTTCCTAGGGCTCCTGCCTGGGGGAGGTAGCTGCACCCTGATTGGTCCAGCTCTTCTATCCCACTCAACGTGTTGTCTGTCTCTGTCTCGCTGCGGCATTATCCTTCCACTCATCTATTACAGTGCAGTATTTTCTATGACTGCAAGCGTGATCTTCACTCTGTACTCAACAGTGGCTCACTGATCTATGCGTATGCGAGTCGGCGCAAGCTATAACGAAAAGCTCGCTGGCTGGGCTAAGTCTTCAAGGCCAGAGACTTTGTGGAAGTAATCGTACTCTAATTAAATCACGGAGGTTGAAATGGGGATGGCAGACATATCTCAAAAATATTGACTGGGAGACCAGAAGGGAAAAGAGCTAGACGTAGGTGGGAGGACAATATTTGGATAGACTAAAGGAAGTAGGATTTGACAGGGATAGTTGGATGGTGTTAGCACAGAATTGGGTGAATGGCAGGCACAAGTAAGCGCAGCAATGAACCTCCGGGTTTAATAAAATAGATAATATTCCTTCAGCTTGCTTAGGAATTGTCTATTTCCATTTCAGTAAATAAGTAAGCATCTTAACAGTAATAACTATGTTTATCTTTACTTATCCTATCCATAACAGAGTATCAAACTAATAATAACCAGTTATGAACCAGGACCTGCAAGATTGTCACACATATAAGATATAACACTAGTTTCATACAGTGTTGCCAGATTACCAAGTTTCATTTATGTTCCTAGAAATTGATTCTAAAAAGTAAGGTTAGGAATATTCTTTTTGTAGTGTTTGTGATTTTCTTCTTTCTGATGTTTTCAGTCAAATATTAGATTCACTGTAGTCATATATACTAGTTTTGTTTGTTTGTACACTCTTCAGTCATGATCAAAGTACATTTTTAGCATCTGGCACATTACGACCATGAGCAAGGCATCATCTGTAAGCATTTAGCTGGTTAGGTAAAGAGGTAGAGTGGTGGTAGGCCTATGTGGTTATTTAACGACGGAGATGTACTGGTATTTAGGCCTGTGATCGTGTGACGGAATTTACATGCCAGTAAATGTACTGACATTGGCCTGTCATATTCATGCACACAATAATTGCCATCGAGCAGGACCGGGTTCGAACCCACAACCTTGGGCACAGAAAGTCAGCGCGATACTAACTGCCCCCCCCCCGACGGTAAGGAGGTAGAGAGGCAGGCTTGTTTCTGGGATTCTTGAGTAGGCTAATGGCCAAGTGCATCAACACTGATTAGTGTAATCAGCGTTTAAAATGTCTTCCTAACCTATGATTAAGGAAAGTTACGGAGCATCAACCTCGATTAGTGTCCAAATCGCCGATTAGCGTTGATTAAACTTAAACAGTCAAAATCGGGCGGTTACCGTAGCTAAACAATGATTAGCAGTTTGCTAAAATGGCGGCCAGGTTTGCAGACGATGACTTTGAAGACGAGTTACTATATCTGGAATATCTGGAACAGAATGAAAATGGTAGAAATGTAATAGTGCAGCGAGGAGATCCTTTTGAAGAACTTTCTGATAGGAAATTCGTGGAGAGATTTCGCCTGTCTAAACAAACGGTTTCACAGGTACTGGAAATGATCCAAGATAACCTGCAATTCCCAACAGAAAGAAACCATCCTGTTTCTGCTATGAATCGCCTACTAACTGCATTGAGGTATTATGCTACTGGATCATTTAATATTGTTGTAGGGGACATTGGAAATATGCACAGAACAACTGCAGCTCGAATAATACACGATGTCAGCAATGCTATAGCCTCACTGAGTCACCGATACATATGCTTCCCTACATCACAGGCAGAGCAGAGAGAGGTAATGCAGAATTTTTATAGTATTGCAAGATTTCCTGGTGTAATTGGCACAATCGATTGCACCCATATTCCTATCAGATCTCCGGGTGGAGAAAATGCAGAGGTTTTTAGAAATAGGAAAGGTTTCTTCTCGATAAACTGTCAGACAATAAGCGACAGTAATTTATTCATTAGGGATATTGTTGCTAGGTGGCCGGGTTCTGTCCATGACAGTACAATTTTTCAAAACTCTAATATGAGGGCACAGTTTGAAAGAGGAGAGATACCAAATGGCTATTTATTAGGTGACAGCGGGTATCCTTGTAGACCATTTCTATTAACACCTCTGCTGAATCCTCAAACTAGGGAGGAACAATCATACAATAATGCCCACATAAGGACCAGAAATACTGTAGAAAGGCAGTATGGGGTATGGAAACGGAGGTTTCCTGCTCTGTCTCTTGGCGTAAGGTGTGAGGTACATAAAGCACTCAATATAATTGTGGCTACAGCTGTGCTGCATAATATTGCAATTTCCACAAGAGATGAACACCCTCCTGAAGACTTAATGGTTCGACGAATCATTGAAGAGCTCCACCAAGTAAGAGGGCAGGCTATTGAAGATGGGGAACCATTAAATCCAATGCACCAAATGTACAGGAATGATGATAATGCCGGCAGAGCTGTTCGCCAGGCTTTAATAAATGGTCACTTCAGGTGAGTGAAATTAAGCTATGGCTAAAATGGAGTTGGCCAACCCTAAAAAGGCCCTTTTAAGGGCCAACAGGGATCTAAGGGGAAGTGACGTGACTAACATAACCTCTCCTTCCCAAATCAACCTCTACCGTCAAGTGGCAGATCCTGAGTAACGCTAAAGAGGCTCTGGTGATTGTATTTGGACTTAGTGTAACGAGGTTTTACTAAAGGTGTGGAATGGTAAAAAAGATTATGCATTAAGATAAGTGGTAACAGCAAAATTCTAGGTTGGTGACATGTAGTGCCAGTGATAGGTTATGTTAGATTAAGAACAGGTGCATGGGGTAGGTGTGGAAGGGTAAAAAATGCTTGAAATGCATTAAGGTGAGTAGTGGCAACTAAATTCTGGGCTGTGACAAGTAGTGCTCGCGATTGATTATGGTACCTCTTCGGTTGGAGCTTGAGGTAAACAGATGTATCCTGAGAAAGTAGGCCTAATATTAAACCATACATCCCAACACATGTTGTATGATATTATGCAGGAGATAAGCAGACGTAGGCCTAATAAGGTAATATACTTTACCTCTAATATGTACAGTGATGAGTAGACCTAGTAAAATCATATAGGTACATAACCTATAATATTTCTGTTGATCAATGATGCTCGATGCTGTGTGACAAGGAACAGAAATGTAGTCGAGAGCGCTTGATCGAAGCTCTGTGTGACAGGCCGCTTACACATGAGAATGAAATTTATGGCTAAAGATAGATTTATGTCGTGCACCAGCCACGATCCACCCTCCGGCTGCTTCCCCTCTCCTCCGAGCCTGCATGCACACCTCACTATTGTACCATGGCTTCCTTGACGGTTGTAACAATGCTTTATGAAAGGTGTGGATGTGTAAAAAGCTTCTGCATTTAATTAAATAATGATAGGTAGAGTTGGTTGGGGGGGGGAGCCTAGTGCGCGACATAAAACTTCTTTCCCAAATTTACATAACATCACAAATAAGGAATGTTCGGGATATTTTACATAACAAATTGAAACATTTTACCCATACTATTTCCTTTCAACTGATAGTGGTGCACCATACTGGTAAGCTAAAATTCAAAATAATCCCAAGAATTCCATGAAAACATAATCGTAGCTGTTTGAGTAGCAAATACAGGGCTTTCACTTTAGGAGATTATCGCTCATGTGGTGCTTTCTTCCTCGGCCACTCTAAGCGGCAGCTCCCACAACCTCTTTTGTTGTCCTTTGTCTTGCAGCAAGGTTCTCTGCATTAGTATTCGCTTCTTTCCCAAATTTACATAACATCACAAATAAGGAATGTTCGGGATATTTTACATAACAAATTGAAACATTTTACCCATACTATTTCCTTTCAACTGATAGTGGTGCACCATACTGGTAAGCTAAAATTCAAAATAATCCCAAGAATTCCATGAAAACATAATCGTAGCTTTTTGAGTAGCAAATACAGGGCTTTCACTTTAGGAGATTATCGCTCATGTGGTGCTTTCTTCCTCGGGCACTCTAAGCGGCAGCTCCCACAACCTCTTTTGTTGTCCTTTGTCTTGCAGCAAGGTTCTCTGCATTAGTATTCGCTAAGATGAACAGGCAACTGACTTTACAGCAATGCAGTTTTGTGTTTTTTTTCTAAATATGAATCACACAGAATATATTCTGAACTTCCCTGGTGAACTACCTCCTTCCAGAACTGCAATTCAGAAGATGGGGATGGTTTCCCATTCTGCTCTTTTCGGTTAGGCCTATTTTTTCTTTTCACTCAAAAAAAGGCCAAAATTAAAATAATTTTTCAGAATTTGTAAAATCAATATAGGCTATAAGCACCTTTTTTTACCCTGCCAATGTTGTAAATATAAAGTAAAATTGCTGTTTAATTCACCGAAAACTAACCTAATCTGGTGCACTATAGCATTGTGTACTGATGAGTCATCTGTTGTGCGACTGCTCAGCTGCAGGTAGGGAGGGAGTCAATGGATGATGTCGTGCGAAACCATGGCTTTCAACATGACGTAACACAACCTAACCAAACTCCATTATTTTTTGGAGTCAAGCTAGCCTAATCCAGGGTGTCCATACAAATTTCAAAATAAATTTACCTGACTTCCTATGAACAGAAACTTACATTTTGGCTGACCACAAGAATCAATGTTTTCACGGTACTTTGTAAACAGAACAAACAAAAATCCATCCTCCTCCATTCCCATAATTAAAATATTTAATGATTAGCTCAAGTTCTGAAAAGAAAATTGTTTACACAGTCTGGGGCCCATCACATTTCGCTCGCTGGAGTTAGTTATTTTCCCCGACTATTCCATACTTTTTTTAAATTAATTTCTCTATCTTTTTCCTTCCTTGATTGATTTCAATTTCCCTGACTTCCCAGAATGTGGACTCCCTGTAACCTAATCTAACTCCATCATTTCTTGGGGGGCTAACTAACCTAACATAACCTAACCTTAGTTTCCAGAGGGGGGTTCAGAGGCAATGGGCTTACCACCAGTCCCTCTGCCCTCTCTTGGAAAATAAGAATTACAGACTTCACATAGGTAACAGAAACCTCCGCTTAGAGGCCCTTCGCCCCAACATAGGGATATAGGAAATCAGATACAGAATATAACAACAATCTGATCTGATCTGAATTCCTATATCCCCCTATGTTGGGGCGAAGGCCTCCAAGTGGAGGTTTCTGTTACCTATTTGAATTTTGATAAAACAACAATACACACTATTAAATAAATAAACCAATTATCAATCCAACCTATCGTCTTTATTTTTATTCATGTTCTTCCAATACTTCAACTTTTCCTTCATAATACATATTTTCAAGTCCTTCAGTTCCAACTCTTTTTCATGCTCCTTCCTCATTGCTTCTATTTGGAAGTTTAAAACCTCAATCCTTTTTCCACACGAGTCTTTGATTCGTTCTCGTGGTGTTGATTCTCTCGATTTTTTTTGCTACAAAAGATCGCGAATTACAGTGACGTGCTTGAACTGGGGTTGTCACTGAAGACTGTACGTCTGTGTATGAAGAAGGGAATGATGCCGTCTGTGAGGAGTTTGCTGGAGCTTCATTCATGGAGTTCGCTGGAACTACAGGTGATCGTGAATTACAGTGACGTGCTTGAACTGGGGTTGTCACTGAAGACTGTACGTCTGTGTATGAAGAAGGGAATGATGCCGTCTGTGAGGAGTTTGCTGGAGCTACAGCTGGTCGTGAATTACAGTGACGTGCTTGAACTGGGGTTGTCACTGAAGACTGTACTTCTCTGTATGAAAAAGAGGAGTTTGCTGGAGCTTCATTCATTGAACAAAGTGGGTCTGCTTGGGAGGAAGTAAGACTGTTGTCCACATCCTCATATGGCATGATTAAAACTGAAAATAGAAGAAAAAATATATTTATAATTTCTGGTTGTATAATGTACTAGAATTTTAAATAAATAGATGTTCAGGTCTTATGTAGTTATGTTTGCATATAATTTTATGTGTTATATTTTGAATGGACGGTGTGATTTTTGGCCTACTTGTAGTGGTAACAAAATAAAGTGTCAGAATGCTTTTGTTTAGTCAGTGCTAATTGCAATTATGGTAGGCCTATACAAAAAAGAAGTTATTTTTGTAACAGATCTCAGAGTGAAGCTCCAGATTGAATCATTAAGCAGGCCTTGCTGAAGAGCCATGGTCTAGAGTTTGATTCTTAACCTTAATTCATACTCGTATACACTGATATAAGAAATTCTTAAAATAAGTCAACATTTTACAAAATGCACTGGTAATAATATTAATGATATAGGCCTACTATTCACTGACATATTTGTTTCAGGTTTAAAGCAGCCGTATAGGTTATGAATGAATTAAAATCAATCTGTCAGAAGTCTTTTACTTGCACAGGAGCATAACTGAAAAATGCTCACATTAAAATTTATTGTATACATTGGTAGACATAAAATTCAACAGAATGCACAATATTATATCAACAGCAGTCACGTTTAATTGAATTATTCAATGCCTAGATAAGCAAACGACAATGTGATATGTTTAGTCATATACCCGCTGCACTATGTCATATACCAGCATATTCAAAATGTGCGCATGCGTCACGATACATGACAGTACATGATTTAGCGTTGGGAACAGATCTACAGTGAGTCCCACACAAGAGTTGGCCAATGACGCGGGTTTCTGCATTGCGGCGTCACAGCTCCAACTCCCGAGCAATTGGGTGAAATATCTACGCAAAGAAAGCCGCGATTGGTGTAATGATCCAGGTTCTCACATTTACAGTTCAAATTACAATGAAAATAACCACATACCTCATCACAAGAGATGTTGGAAATGTTCTCCTCTTGCATCCACACAATACTGGCATCTTTTTAGGAAATTTTCTTTCATGCGCTTAAGTTCAGCTTCCGAGATAGAGTTAATTTCTCTTGTGATATTCACATACTGTTAGAAGAACTTAAAGACAATATCACAAGAGAAATTAACTGTCTCAGAAGCTGAGCTAATGCACATGAAAGAAAATTTGCTAAAAAGCTGTCAGTATTGTGTGGATGCAAGAGGAGAACATTTCCGACATCTCTTGTGATGAGGTACGTGGTTATTTTCATTGTAATTTTAACTGTGAATATGAGAATCTGGATCATTACTCCGATCACGGCTTTATTGCATAGATATTTCACTCGATCGCTCGGGAGTTGGAGCTGTGCCCACCGTGACGCAGAAACCCGCGTCATTGGCCAACTCTTGCATGGGACTCACTGTATTATAATAGATGTGACCATTAATTAGTCATTATTTCATTACCGATAAACCAATTTGGTCCAAAATTAATAGGCTTCTTCCCATGGACGTTATAAATGCATTTACCAAGTTTCAAGATAATGCAATAAAGCGTATTTGAGTTATTACACATACAGACAGACAGACATTTTCCCATCCACCCTGCAATCTCAGAAAGTACAATTCTGGCACTTAATAGTAATAAAAAGTAATAAACAAGACTGTATTCACTGTGAATTTACTGTAGGCCTACCTTCTGTCATATTATTATTACTGTGCACAGCATCTGTATCAACGCCATTGCTCTCTTCCAAGCTAACAAATGGAAAAAATGCTGAGCCTGTAAGGAGAAGAGAAAACAATGTAATTAAAAGTTAGCATTGGAATTAAGGTTAAATTGCAATATAGTGTATTCAGATTTATGCCTGCCCGGAAACTGGGGGCTATATGTGGGGAACTCAGGTACAAGAGGTTCAAGCAGCATTTATTTCTAAAGAAACGAAGGTAGCTCAAGTTCCCTTTGTCATGACCACCATAAGCAGTACAAATTATGCCATTTTTTGGTTACATAAGTGCTTGCTTCTTCACAGCTTTCCTTGCATTTCGCAAATTTAAAATAACCAACTGACGTTGAGACATAATCCATACACGCTTGACCCATTTGCACGATATGTATGTTTTTACGGTTCTGAGCGAAGCAGGGTGACCAACATGGACAGACCCATCTCTGCATTAACATAAGTAGTGACAGGTAGATTCTACTTTAGTTGCAGTTATGTTAGGTTAGGTTCATTTGGTTTGGTTAAGTTATGAACAGCGATATTAGTTACCCAGAATTCGACCTACTCCACTGGTGTGACATCAGAGCTCTGGCACCTAATCACGAAAATCTGTATTGTTTCGGGAAGGTAATATGGTGAAGATATCACTACTTTTCGCTAGATCGTGGTATAAAAGAAAGTGTATGTTTAGGATGGGTGGGTTGGAGCAAGTTATTTGTCAAGACAAACCTTGCGTTTCTTTATAAAGCGGAGCTAAAGCGCTTTACGAGTAATGCATCAAAACCCGTTTCTTTTTACATTTTGCTGCAGCTCCGCTTTACCCCCACTCTACTACCCGTGCAGCGAACTCAAATCTCGCTTTACGACTGCTGCATGGTTTCGCTGCAAACTGTCATGGCGGACTAGGTGATCATCGAAAATTTCCTTGATGGATTTAACATCATTGTTCAAATTCCCAAGTACGAACGCCTTCTTCAGCACAGTTAGTATCATGTGATTTTACCTGTACATCATATAGTACAATAATTATTTATTGCCATCCCGGCATAACTGTTATTTGCACGTGTTTTAACCATGTTAGAGGTCTCATTGAGCAAGCTGTCAGCTGATCAACTTTGCCGTTCTTTTTTGTCTGCAGCGGTCGTCAATCACTCGTGCATCACTCGTAAAGCGCTTTGCAGGTTTGCTTTAAAAAGAAACGCACTGAAACAACTCTCCATGTAACTATGTAGGCCTATAACAAAATATTTTTAGGTGTTTTATGATGAGAATCTTGGTTTTTAAAAATGGGCCAAGTACCGTATCACTGGATTTTTACAGACTTTGAACATGAATTTTATATTCTACGGTATACGTTACAAAGGACATTACAACTACAAATATGACCCTTTTTCTTGTTTAAAAAAAATACAGCGTGCATGGTAAATAATCCCCCAGAACTGTTTTCAATTAATAATTTCTGGGATTGTACACTTACCTTCATTCGTAGACTCCTGATGCATTGCATCTGAGTCATGTAAATTCATCAGGGGCGTGATGGTTGGCGCTATTAGTGCCATTATCTTCTCTGTGCAATTGGAAATTTCTGGCTTCAAGCTGCTGCCTCCACCAGTAGTTTTTATATGCACTTTCCTATCGGCACATATCTTTCTTGCCTTCCTCTTAAGGTTTTCGTAGCATGTTTTGAGATTTTTTTCGTTTCTCATTGACACACCTAGAAAGAATATAAGATGGTTACAACATATTGGATTAACATGGTTTCTTGTCACTTCACTTGATTACTCTACTTTACTAAAGTATGGTTATAGTTTCGTTAATGCCACACTTAGCACACCTGGGTTTCGTTCATGCCGCACTACATACCCTGCTGCATCAAGGCGATGGTTTACCCTTAATCAACTTCATTTGTTGACTTAGATCCGGCAACTCAATGTTTCCGAATCACATAGTGCGGCATGACTGTACAAGTGGTAGTTAGGTTAGGAACAGTAATATTAGTAGGCTATAGAATTGTCTAAAAGACTCCAGCTGTGAAAGCCTACGTACCGTAATTATATAGAATAGCACTGCTGGTAGTTAGGTTAGGAACATTTACATAATCATAAAAAGGACATAAATGTGTTATACCTGTGTTGTCTGAGCGAACGAGTCACCCACTATCTGTCATGTTTGCCAGCCTGTCGTGATATCAGTCATAATTCCTGCCATCTGACAGGTCATTTATAGGTTAATAAAGCGACCCATCTTTATTCTCATATTCCAGTTTCGGACAATTTCCAGAAAAAGTAAATTTATATAATGGTTTATGAAGAACACAATAACTTTTTTATAGTGCGGCATCATCGAAACCATCCCTCAAAGTATTTCTAGCTAGTGCTAGTATTGTAATCCAGTGCGTTCTTTTTTAAAGCAAACCTGTAAAGCGCTTTACGAGTGCTTCAGCATCGCTTTACGACTGCTGCAGTAAAAAAAGAACGTCCAAGTCGATCAGCTGAGAGCTTGCTCAATGAAACCAGCACTGTGTACTGCCCTCCAACATGGTTACGACATGGGGTATGGTCCAGATCTCTACTAGAATTCCACGGGCCGTGTTGCAATGGTTATGCGGGGTGCCCCTGGTGGGGCTTGGGGGCAAAGCCCCCCCAAAAAAGAAAAACAGGAAAGGGATCCGGGGCTGATACAAAGTTACCGTCCTCGGTTGAAGGGTTCTGGAGGAAAGCAGGAAGGGGGTCCAGGGGCAAAGCCCCCAATACAGAAAAACAGGAGGGAAATCTGGGATAGATATGAAGTTATGTATACGATACGTACCTCGGCCGTGATACCGACTGAGCCATTGAGACCGGGTTTGTACCATTAGGTTTCCAGTATTGGATTATCAGCACGTGACCGATTGTGTGAAAACAAAACATCGGCCAGCGCATGAAGATTTCGTGTTTTGACAGCAGTTCTCAGCGCCATTTTAGGTTAATTTTGTCCCTACTTCTTCACAATTTTACTTATATTTAGGACCTTTGAACAAATGTATGGTGCTTATAAATGGAATCTATAGGTTAGGATAATATAACATCAAATTTTGTAGTTTTCCGTGCTTTTAAAATGAAAATATCACTAAAAGTAGAGAGCTGGACCATCCCGAAGACACGTGCAAATAACAGTTGTGCCAGGATTGTACAATATGATGTAGGCTACAGGTAAAATCAAATGGTACTCTGGAATTTGAACAATGATGTTAAAGTCATCAAGGAAACTTTCGATGAACAGCTACTCCGCCATGACAGCAAAACCTTGCAGCACTCGTAAAGAGAAATTTGAGATTGCAGCACGGGCAATCGGGGTGGGGGGGGGGGGACGAAGCTGCAGCGAAATGGAAAACAGAACGGTTTTGATGCTGCAATGGTAAAGCTCTTGGCAGCTCTTTAGTTTCGCTTTAAAAAAGAACGACCAAACTACATTTTATTTGTAAATTTAGGTAGGTGAATTTCACCGGTAGTTAACCTTAACCTTACCTCCAATGGAATTAAATTCCTGGGTGATGGTTCCCCACGTCTCTTCTTTCTTCTTTATCGTCACCCCGTCAGTCCTCTTATTTTCAATGATATTTTTGTATTTATGGACCAATTCCGCGAGAATGTCCATCTCGAACTCCGAATAATTCGCAGCTCTTTTACGTTTAAGATCCTCCATTGTGCCTTTTTGTTCGTCTTCTTCTTCCTCTGTTATGGCCTCGGCCGCCAGCCTTCTTGTTAACTTCTTCTTCTTCCTCCTCTTGGTAATGGCCTCGTGAACAGAAGAATGCGTTCATTATACTCCGCTCGCTTTCCGATTTTATGCTCTGTGTTTAAACAAGCCGCCAGCTAAACACAGTTCCGTAAACAGAGATTAGGAATGGTGCTCCACATTTCTTTTTAATCATGTTTAAAATCTTAAACGTGTGTAGGTAAACACTGTTTAACCAAATCTTAATCACTGTTGATGCACTTGGCCATAAATGTAATTGTACTGTTTAAGTTCTAACTTCTTAAATCAGTCGGCAATAACTATTATGGATGTACACGACGTGCTCTGTTTGTGTCCACGTGCATTAGCGGCTCAGAGAGTGGCACATGATACTAGTAGAATAAGTTCTGGTCTTTACGCAAAATTTATAGCATGGAGCGAAGTTAAATAAAGCTAAGTGACCATTTTTTTCGTATTTTACGTTTGTTCCGTTAATTACGCTTTTCTTCAGTGAGTCCCACGCAAGAGTAGGCCAATGTCGCTGCTTTCTGCGTCGCGGCGGGCACAGCTCAAACTCTCGAGGGATCGGGTGAAATATCTACGCAAATAAAGCCGCGATCGGTGTAAAGATTTAGGTTCTCACATTTACAGTTAAAATTAAAATGAAAATAACCACGTAACTCATCACATGTGATGTAGGAAATGTTCTCCTCTTCCATCTACACAAAACTGGCACCTTTTTTAGAACATTTTCTTTCACACGCATAAGTTCACTTTATGAAAAAAATATTTTCTTAGGCGTCCGATCCCTTCCTGAACAGTTAAATGGGTAAACTAATAAAATAACAATACAGACCTCTAATAAATAAGTTATTCCACGATTTGTTGATATGACTTGGTAAGAAAAATGTAGTCATTTCGCATTAAAAAACACACATTATAATGGTCCTAAAGCAGCAAAGGGTAAATCTGGCTCTACTGGACAGCCTGTTTAAAGTGTTGCCAACTTTCCGATATAAGAACATCATTTTATGTATTTGACCGCGTTCAGGGAGAAAACAAACACATAAACACAAACATGTCTGACACAAAGTGTCTTGGCCCAGTTACAAGAGCTTTGTAGTACCATTGCTAGAATAAATATAAAAACTAGCAAAGAACCTTTTAGCTTCCATACATGCAAAGATAGCTCAGACACAAGTGCATAGGGACGCCACATTCACCTTGTCCAACCGGATGCGATGAGAACGCTCTTTATGTAAACATATCGCATGCGAAGCAGTCAACCTCAACTTTGATGTTCTCTTTTCTTGTTAGGCTATTCCTGTCAACAGGAGCTCGTATTGTCTGGCTACCAAAACTGTCATGAATAGTTCAGTACTTTCTGTATACGCCGTCACTTTCCATGTAGAGTGTAACGAAATAAATCATAACATTATGCGTGAGTACACAACAATAATATAAACAATTAACAAGTATTGTTTATAATAAGTAGGGCTCGAACTTTTTGGTAAATACATATTTTTTTTGCTATTACTTATGATTTCAGGACTTTGTTGTTATGTTGAGTCAGACAATAAATCAGGGCTGATTAGGCCTTTATTAGTGTAAATTTCTGTTTCCTCTCAAACTGCATTACTAAGTTGGAAAGAACAAAACAATTGTTGACAGAATCAATAAAAGAAATCAAACACATTGAAAACAAACTTAACAAAATCAGTGGTTCAAAAGCAAACAAAATTAGAGAAAAATTCCTGTCATGCCTAAATAAGAATGAAGGGTTGCAAGTGTTTCGCAAGATTTCAGATATTTTAATGGTTAACAGTGTAGAGAACTTGGAGCAGATGGAACATTTGAGTGTCAGTGACATTGAGTGTCACAAATATGCAAGATTAACATCCTGCAATGTTGAACGTACATTTTCAGATACAAGTCTCTGTTCCGTGAAAATCGTCACAGCTTTAAGATGCACAACTTAATACCTACTATTGTCGTTTACTGCAACAGTTCTACACTTGCTGACTAGAATTACTAGATGAGTACTTTTGTAGATATTGGTTAAATAAATAAATTAAAATATTTTCATATTTTTTAAACATATTTTCGTCTTTTTAACCACATAAAAATAAATATTTTCGGTTTAATAAGCACCTAAAAGTCCGAGCCCAAATAATAAGGATGGGTCGATACCAGATTTTCTCGATACTCTATATCGATACATGATTTTTTCCTCGATACTCGATACCGTCAACATTTCCAGTTTCAATAAATAGGTACATTAAAAATAAAAAGGTGTGAGAACTGTATAATACCAACTAAATTAAGTGTGGATATTTAATGAGAGAAAATTTAATATCATCAGCAGCCTTATAATTCTTTTTAAACTCTACATTAAATCTAAAATTAGTTCTTGAAACAGTCCACTTGCAAGTTTTTGTTCAAAAATTACAATGGGGTTTGGACAGTCAGCTTGCTTGTTGGTTGCTATTGAAACGTTTGACAGGAAATGAAACAGTTAAGAATCTCTTCTGTTTGGATTTTAAAAGTCGGAAAGTTTTTATTTATGGCTAGACAAAAGTCACAGAGTGGTTTTCTCCATTTCAAGGAGAAATAGAAGGACTTGCTATATTTAGTAGACTAATAAAAGCGAGAGAGATGCCGCATTTCCTTAAATTGCAGAATTACCAAAGTATCGAAAAAGTACCGAGCGAGTTTTCTGAAGTATCGCTCGATACCGATACCATTCAAGTATCGAGAGTATCGAGGTATCCAATGTATCGAAGACCCATCCCTAGTTTATAATATTTATATTGCCATCATATCTTTTTCTGTGCGAAAACTGCTATCGATACTTATTCATCAGATGTCAATTTGTTTTCACTATTTCGGGATTATTTCTAAACTGTCTGTTTTAACAAATATTTTGGCTTCACAATTTAATTAACTCTTTGATAAACTTTTCTTTGGATATACACTCCGAATCATAACAATTAGGTTAAATTAGTTTAGTGTTACGGGGTGCACTCAGCGTCGTGATTCAAATTGAGGAACTCTTGACAGAGAAGTAGCGGCTCCAGTCATGGGACAACCATTAACGGCAGTGGATGTCGGCATGCTGACCACATGCTCCCCATCCTGCCATCTAAAATTCCACGTTTAAAAAGACGTAGTCAATTAAGCATTGCCAATTTTTATCAAACTGAGTCTATTTTATAATCATCTGCAAATATTTTTAACTAAATGAGTGTTTTCCATGTGACGGAAACCAGAGTTGGTACCAATGGAATGGCATAAAGATTTCATAGCACTTGTGCAACTTTTACTTCGTGTGACTTGTGCTAGAAGTTCTACTTTTTTAATTCAAGCTGTCTAAAACTAGTTTTGTAATTCAGGTCATCACTGGGCTACATTCCGAACAAAACATACTATCACGAGATTGTTCTTCACAATATTAATTTGTTGGTGATGTGCTTGGGTCTTCATGGTAATAATGACTTTGTACGATAATCTCCTCATGAATCAGATCCATGTAAAACTCGATATAGTCATTAATCTCCCCATTCATTGTCGTGTATATTAAACACATGGTATTACAGTGTAATCCCCTCAACATATAGGCCCACTGTTTTCAGGAAGTTATGGGAGTATCAAAAATAGATAGAGAATAACATTATGACACTTCGACTTTACAAAATATTATCCACAAATGTCACATTTGTTAAGGAAACTCAAATGATGTATTTTGTGTTCAAATATATAAAATTGCAAAATTCATATTTGGAACGTATGGATAGATTATCCTCTTCTTCAGTAATCTGTCAACATCAGTTTTCTCTGTGTCACTAACCATGCTTTTCGTTTGTACAATCTGAATCTTGGATATGGTCCAAAACTTAACCCCTCGTTTCAAAGGAGAGAAAAATGTTTCAATTTTAATACTGATTGTAGATTTATTTTCTTACAAGATTTTCTTTAAAAATATACTTTCCTGCTACTTTTTTTTTAAATAATTGGTTAGCTGTTTGACGTCCCTGAGTTGCCAGTCAATCCCCAGAACTCTTACTTCACCAACTTCTCTATACATTTCAGTGTAACATTCAGAATTGATAATTTCATAACGTTTCCGAAAGGACTTTTCCAACACCCCAAACATTCTACCAGCTGGAAGGTAAGAGTGTCCTCTTACTGGAAATATCATCGTAATGTTCTTGAGATGGGAATGTGATTTCCTAGGCAGGCGTAAAATGAGAGTATGGATGA
Organism: Ectobius pallidus; assembly: GCA_964059195.1. Taxonomy (NCBI): domain Eukaryota; kingdom Metazoa; phylum Arthropoda; class Insecta; order Blattodea; family Ectobiidae; genus Ectobius; species Ectobius pallidus. Next base: position 16,634,704 of record CAXKWD010000006.1, read on the forward strand.
TGTGAGTGTTTCTATTTTGGCACTCGCAGCCCTCTGTGGTAACATCAAACTGATATGTAGGCCTATACAATTACTCTACTGTTTCCGGCAACATCAACTTCATTTACAATCTTGCACAAATTTAAGTAAATAGCTGGTCCTAGTTTAGGCTTTACAACACGTCTAAACTCATTCTAATTGCATGGTATCCATTTTAAATTCATTCCACAAGCAGATGGAAATTGTTGACAATAATAGTACAAGAGTGGGTCAACTGATACTTTTTAATCCTACGACTTATTTGCACATGTTTGCGGCTATTTTGTGCACGGTATGCAGGTGTAAGCAAGGTATCAAATAACTAATATTTCCACGTATGTCACAAAGCGCACTTTGTTCCGAACGTGGTGCTGGACTCAGTGCATTCTGAAGCAAACGCAGTATTTCAATGGCATATTAGACTAAAATTGAGTGCTTTTAGAAACATTCTGACTACACAGATCAATTCAGCGCTACTGAAATAGGGGGAATCCGTATCATACAGAGTTTCGACCAGGATGGAGTGAGCGCATTTTGATTCAGAGCTCCTCATATATTCACATAGATAATACATTTTTTCTTAATTTGTTATTACTTGCGCTGAAAATGAAATTTGTTATATGAGAATTAATCCCTTTCATTATAAGATTTGTGAATTGCTACGTGACTATTTCATAACATAAAGCATTAACCCTAGTACCTTAAAATAAGGTGTTTGGTCAGGTAAGTGAACTTTCAAATTAGGTTTAAATGCCTTCTTGCAAACTGGACATGCATATTTCAATGCATTAGTCAAAGGATAATAAGTAGCATTAGACCAGTTAAATGAAAGCCACTGTAAGTTTAGAAGGCCCTTTCATAGTAATTTATGGTAATAGTAACTCACCCAATAGGTCACAATAACTTAAAAACCACTACCTGACAATAAATCACATAACCTTTAGCTTGTTAACTGAAATAAACAAACTTTCTAGCTTCAAACATCTCTATATACAGTATATAAAAGGCTTTGTCCTGACTGACTGACTGACTGACAGGAATCAACGTAGAACCTAAACTATAACAGGTAGAGACTTGGAATTTTGACAGTACCTTCGTTTCCTAATGTAGGTGCTCACTATTATTTATTTATTGAATATCCACATTACACAAAACCCTATTTCACCCGAAGGTACATTAGGGTTGGAGATGTCACAAATGTTATTTACAATAGGTTATCCTGGTATTGGAATCTGAATGTCTAATATACACTATTTACAATACTGTACAGTTCTTACCAGGCGTAATGTCTACAATAGTCCTACAGTTTCTTATGTCTTACGATATGGTAAGTCTTAAGTTAAAGTTAATTGTGTGAATTCGTTTTTATATAAACATAACCTTAAATTATAGATAAGATATTGTTGGAATAAATAGCTTAACTAAGCAAGATAAAATAAATTAACTGAGCAATACATTAAGTTAGGTAAGTAAATACCCCAATGACTGAATAAAAGTGTGAGAGTTAAAGCTTCGAAAATATTCTATTTACAAACGTTTGAAAAAGTTTGTGTCCGTTTTTGTCAGCAAGGACGTGTCCAATGGGACTGACATACTCTAAGTCTATTCTGTTCAGACACAAAAGAAGTTCAATCCTCTAGGTGCTCACTAAGAAAGGAATTTACAAAATATTGATTTTAAATGCCAAAAATTAAATGTTTTGAGAACACTTAATCCCTTTTTACACAGAATTATAAAACCCAAACCACAGAACATATTGTTGCTAATGGTATCAGATGGCTTTGGAAAAAAAATGCAAGTTTGACAAATAAGAGAAGGTAGCAATTTATAATTCATGTTATAAATGAATATTAAAGAATGTAATCCACGAAAATAATGCAGTCACATAACTTTTCTCTACCCTGGACATAGAGAAAACAATACGAGGTATGGTAATATGGTATATTATTATAACGCAGGTTTTTGGAGACAGAAGTATGAAAGTGATATTGCTTTCTGTTTAATTACATCCCCAAAACAGTTTTATGGTAACATGAGAGGGAGAAATAAAATTTTCCGCCACGGTATTACAATTTTATGTTACAGGAATTTCTGTTTCTTCTTATTTGAACCCTTACCAGGCTTGCTGTGTACAAACGATGCGATGCAGAATTCTACATCCTCTATGAGCCATAAAAAACTATATCAAGCGTTTTCTGAGGGAATAGTTTTAGTGTAATAAGTAGTTCTTCCAATTTCAGATTATAAATACCTACATAAGGACCTAGAATTTAAAAATCGAAAGTCCTTCATAAGTTCATTTCCAATTACAAAATAAAAAACCCGGGCGACGCCGGGTCTTTTAAGCTAGTAATCTATAATTAAAGATACAAAGATGAAGTATGTAGCCAGATTTATATATGAACTTCTTCCTTGATGTGAAATACTATTCATAATCATAAAATATTATCCATGAAAACATAATTTGTAATTTAAAATAGACCAATTGATATATGAACCACAGATTATTGTCTCCATTGGATATTACATAAGAATATTATAGGAGAAAAATTCCTCTGGCACTAGGATTCGAACCCCGATCTTCGGCTATCCGTGCCGCTGCTCTCCAACTGAGTTAAGCCGGAGTTCGCTTCACAGTGCCAGATGGAACCTCTCTTCTATGACTGATTACTCTTAATGGTCTACCTCACTGACAGACAAGTACCTCACAGAATTGCATGTGACATAACTTGTCAATTACTAATCACTAATTATTCCATATATATAGCGTGTTTGTTAATTCATACTAACTGATCTGATCTAGTTGTCATTCCCATCTTTAAAATATCTTAAACTATAACGACATTTTAACAATTCTTTTTGTGATCAAGGAAAATAGATGAGATTTCCTGTTATGTGACGAAGTTCATGGTTCTTGTTATTCGTTATACTTAATGAAAAACGAAATTAATGCTGTATATCCCGTATTGCTTGTGCTGTATAAATAATGTGTTGGAAGTCGTAAAATAAAACAGTGTGCCCAATAATAGCCATAAAATACAGGGTCCGGCAGAGAAACCTGACGGTTTTTAAATTGAAATTACGAAAAAACTGTATCGTTTGCATACATTATTTTATTTCAGAATTACAATACATCTCAAAGTATTTTATCTACATCAATGTTCCACTACCGATTGCCGAGGACTTCGAAGAACAGCCTGACACACATGTTCAATATTCTCCGGGGTGCGAACAGTGAGCTGTTTCCCTGGTGGTTTTTTTCCTTATGGCACAAGCCGTTTCCCGAAAGTTTGCCACCCACAACAGTATGGTATTCCAACATGGAACATTCTCATTTTGATGAATGTTGAAATGACGGCGAAACGTGCGTTAAGTGACAATAATTGATTCGCCATTAAAAAAAAAAAAAAAAAAAGTTGTACCGACCAACGCTCCATTTTGACTGAAATACTTTGAACTGATGCAATCTTGTTTACATGTAGGTTTCATAACTAAGTTTCGCAACTTTTATTTTTACTAGAATGCGCAAGCGCGAGATGTACTGGCGACAATGAGTTTCGGCTGATTCCAACTTTTCACGAAACCATAATAATATTTTTGATGTAATGGGCTTATTTAGCTTTGTGGATTGAAGTAGGAACACAATTTAAGAAAAGTAATTGATGTAGGTAAAATACTTTGAGATGTATTGAAATTCTGAAATAAAATAATGTACGCAATAGATACAGTTTTGTCGTAATTTCAATTTAAAACCGTCAGGATTCTCTGCCGGACCCTGTTATAACAGTCACTGTTGTGATCTGTAGCAGGCACAGTGGCGGTCTGGTGTGTTCCACACGAGTTATGTGCTGTGAATGTGTCCTTACAACAAGTACGCAAGTCCAAGAATTAACAACATTATTAAGTGCCAGTATGGTACTTTATGAGATTGTGTGGGGGATGAAAAATGTCTGTCCGTCTGTCCGTCTGTCCGTCCGTCCGTCCGTGTGTCTGTACGCGCTCTAACTCAAATACGCTTTATCGAATTTTAATGAAACTTGGTATACGCGTTTATAATGTCCATGGGAAGAACCCTATTGAAATTGAACCAAATCGGTTCACCGGTACCGGACTAAAACCCAATTTAGTGTATATTTTAAAGGCGCCATAACTCACATACGCTTTATCGGATTTTTATGAAACTTGGAATACCTATTTATAATGTTTATGGGAAGATGTCTGTTGATATTGGACCAAATCGGTTGGCCGGTACCGGAATAATACCCAATTTAGTGCCCTTTTATAGTATCATATAAGAAAAGGCGCGGTAACTCAAATACGCTTTATCGGATTTTCATGAAACTTCGTATACTTATTTATAACAATCATGGCAATAAGCCTATTGAATTTGGACCTAATCGGTTGTCCAGTACCGAAATAAAGAGTAATTATCAGTCAAATTTATTATAATATTTTGGTTCAATTCGAAGCATTTTGATTGGCTCGCGGCCAACCAATCAGCGGGCGAGTCCCGTAACTAAGGTAAATAACGGGGAATTCTGGAAGAAGCCTTCAATTCCTGTCGAAACCCTCTTTAGTAAAGGAGGGTAAAAAGAAGGCACCTTCTTCAAATGCAAAATCAAATTCTCGGTTCTTTCTTATAGCGTCATCAATTAATGACAGCTTATAAAGCTTCCTTCAGTTGCCATGGACAGTTGACATCTACATGAAAAACAAATGTTCCCATATGTACGATTATAGATGAAATGCTGTTGTATAATGACTAATTATTTTGCTAAAATTGATTACAATTAGATTAAAGCATTGAATTTTACTTCAGCCTATGTCAGATTTATAATCCCTGACCTCTTAATAAATAAAAACATTAACTTCTGAGAATTTGCATAAGTTGGTACGCTGCTTTAGTGAGGGCCAAATCCGCATTTATGACTAGAATATCGCGAATATTATGTTACCAATGAATGAAATAATACTATATTGTAACATAATAAAACTAGAAGGCTCGAAATATAGCCTAATTTCGAAATACGGTGATTTTTCTGTTCTGTGAGCTACGACGAGATAGTATTCTTTGGTGTTGGACACTCAAAAGTCGCAATGTGGTTTGGTCTTGGGATAAGATGCTTGTCTAGTAATCAAGAAATATCACGTTCGAGTCCACCCTAAAGCATTTTTTTTTATTATTATTATCAATATTGTTAAATTGAGCCTATTCCATTCTTGTGTCCTATTTTGTCAATGTGCTTAAATAAGTATTACATTTTTCTTTAAAAAAACTGGGAATTCATTGTCTTTCATTGACCTACAACATCATTCCTAAAGAATAACATAAGCCTATAAATGTTATTTCACGAACAGAAACTAGCTTTAAAGTTATTGCGTTGCGTTAAAATTGCATAAGCCTATACTCAGAACAAAACTGCATACCGCTAGGTGGAACTATCCTCTTCTTATTGACTTACTGTACTATTTCATTGTCAATGCATTTTGTAAAATGTTTACATATTTTAAGAATTAGTATATCAGTGTATACCAATATGAATAAAGGTTAAGAATCAAACTTTAGACCTTTGTTCTTCCGTAAGCCCTGCTTAATGAATCGACCTGGAGTTTAACTCGGAGATCTATTTAAAAAAAAAAACTTAATTTTTGTATATCATAACTGGAATTATTACTGATTAAAAAAGCATACTGGCACTTTGTTATATCAGTTTACCTATTTTATTTAATAGAGCCATTGCTTCGGCACTAGAAATTTAACCTATTGCAAAGTTACGAACTTAAACTATAAACATGATTTCGAGTGAAATTATTAAGTGCCAGTATGGTACTTTATGAGATTGTGTGGTGGACGAAAAAATGTCTGTCCGTCTGTCTGTCCGTCTGTCTGTCCGTGTGTCTGTACGCACCATAACTCAAATATGCTGTATCGGATTTCCATGAAACTTGGTATACCCATTTATGACGTCCATGAAAAGTGCCCATTGAATTTGAACCTAATCTGTTGACCGGTACCGGAATAAAACCCAATTTAGTGTCTACTTTAAAGGCGCAATAACTCAAATACGCTTTATTGGATATTTATGAAACTTCGTATTCGCATTTATAATGTCCATGGGAAGACGTTTATTGATATTGGACCAAATCGGTTGGCCAGTACCGGAATAATGCCCAATTTAGTGTTTTTATGTTAATATATAAGAAGTCGCGATAACTCAAATATGCTTATTGGATTTTCCTAAAATTTTGTATACCCATTTATAATGTACGTAGAAAGACGTCTACTGATATTGGACCAAATCGGTAGACCGGTACCGGAGTAAAACCCAATTTAGTGTATATTTTAAAGACGCGGTAACTCAAATACGCTTTACCGGATTGTTATGAAACTTGGTATACACATTTATAATTTCCATGGGAAGACGTCTATTCATAATGGATAAAATCGGTTGACCTGTTTCGGAGTAATGCTCAATTTAGTGCCTATTTTATGGTAATATACGTATTCGAAAGAATTTATAAAAAAAAATGAAAATCAGTTATCTTGACAACATTGCCTATTGTTTTACTGTGATCTTATAAGGCCTTGGAAATTAAAATACAGGTAGCTATGACAAAAAACATATTGATTTACATGCGCTTATCCAACTAGACCGTTAAAATGACCCAGGTGGCCGAGATGGTAGACCTTTCTTCTTCCGTAAGCCCTGCTTAATGAATAAATCTGGAGCTTAACTTGGAAATCAATTTAAAAAAAAAAAACATATTCTGCATATCATAATTGCAGTCATAACTGATTAAACAAAAACATACTGGCACTTTGTTACATCAGTTTACCTGATTTTATTTATTTATTTATTTAATCTCCATTGAGTGAGCCCTATTTTACAATTAAGTATGTTAGGGCTATATTTAGTCAATTGAGGTTTCCTGTATAGATTTAAAGTTCAGGAAGATAAATTCATAGTCTCTTAAACACATATTCTAAAAAAGCTGTGAATGACAAATAACAACATTTTCTAGTGAAAATTTGTCCGTTAAGCGGAAATTGAAAATTTGCACTGCACTTGTCTAAATGTAGTTCAAGTTCTAATCTTTTTGTTTGAAAAACTGGGCAAGTGAACATCAGATGTTTGGCATTCTGAAGACGGTCACCACATATGCACTTGTATGTATTGCTGTCTGTCTTAATATGAAATCTTTGGAAGTACTCGCCAAATTTTCCGTGGCCGGATAGAAATTGTGTCAGAATAAAGTTTGGTTTCATGAGTGTACTTTTTAGACGGTCAGAAACATTGGGAAAAAAGAGTTCTTTAATAGTCCTTCCGCAAGTGGTTGATTTCCATATGTTGTTCCATCTGTGGATACCCTCTTCTCGAAGTTTCATTTTGAGGTGAGAGATTGAACATAGGGTGTATGATGGGGCTAACGTTGATTGTGCAGCTGTTTTGGCGAGTTCGTCTGCTCTCTCGTTGCCTTCAGTACCGGAGTGGCCTCGTATCCAGGTAAGGCATATGTGTTCGGATTTACGTAGTTAACTTCTGATGTTGACTGCAATGTTGTGTAGATTATATTTATTTTTAATAGAGAGAAGTGCGGCTTGTGAATCGCTGAATATTCTTGCTCGGCTATTATGTATATTGCACCATTCAATTGCTTTTAAAATTGCTAATAGTTCTGCTTGGTAGACTGAACAATGGGGGGCTAATGTTAGCTGTGAATTAAATATTTCAGTGTTGTTTTGATAAACAACGAATGCACAGCCAACCTGAGGTACATCTTTGTCGAGCATTCGGGAGCCGTCAGTAAAAATTTGATGGCTATGTTCATCAGGACAGTCGGTGCATACGAGGTTGTTACAATGTACTGCTGGATGGTCGATATGTAATGGGTTGGCTCTCCTTTCAATGTCAAATCCTTCCACTTGTGGTTGTTTCCTTAAATAATAAAGTGTCGATCTGTATTGAGCTGTGAGAAATAGCGGTTCAATCCCTGCAATTATAAGTGCACCATGCGTAGAAATGGTCCTGTAAGCTCTCGTGATACAAAATACAAAACCACGTTGAATTTGTAGCAATTTTTGTTGTGACCATTTTAGTTTTAAACATTTTTCCCATGAGGATGCGCAATATAGTATCATCTTTCCAAAGGAACTTCAATTTGCTCTTAAAAATTTTTCATTTTCATCTTTCATTTTCATTATAAGCAGTGAACAGATAACATTGAACACTGTTGTGAATTAATGTACAGATAGAGTAGGATTACTCCCACAACGTCTCTGGCCTTGAAGACTAACCCAGCCAGCGAGCTTCTCGTTACGTCTCGTTACCAAGATGCGCGGATTCGCTGCGCGTAAGATCAGTGACCTACTGCTAGGCAGAGAGTAAAGATCATGGTCCACGTTGCCAGTGGTAGAAAATACTGTAATAGTTGAGTGGAGGGATAATGCCGCATAGACAGAGACAGACAACACGTGGAGTGGGAAAACCAATCAGGGTGCAGCTACCTCCCCTAGCCAGGAACTCTACGAGCGGTGAGACTCGCTCCTAAGGTATATACGTAAAAACCCAGAGACGTTGTGGAGGTAATCCTACTCTAAAGACAGCTGCAGTGTACAGGAACAAGTCAAGAGGAAGAAGTTCAGATTTGTCGAACCAACTAGTCCTTGGAGTTAAATAAGTTAGTTTAGTTTTAATAAATTTATAATGTCTCTTTTCTAAATTTTATAAGTGTTAACTCTGAAAATCAGTTCCCATATAAATATCATGCCTTCTCTCAATTAATTTCTGTAACTTAAAAATACTCAGAATTTGGATAGATAATTCCTGTCTCTCAATACAGCTGCTAACTTGTTGTAATCTGTCTTGAGTCTTGACGAGTTTCCAAACCGTAATTCTTATACTGAAGACGATGTTCACGTTAGAATTTTGAAGTGGATACAAATATTAGGGCAGGCACAATGTTATTTCTTGAGAGCATTTCTCTATTCCACGTGCAAAATAAAACACATTTGTAAAAAATCCTATAGAAAAAGTAGAGTGGCATTAAGAAAGATTATCCATCTTGTTTGGAACTCACTTAAAAGCTCTCGTCCCTACTTTACAAGGAAGTGAAGGTAATGAGGATTTAAAATGTACTTTAACGCCAGTCAGATAGAAAAGCAAACATAAAAAAGGACATGAGTGACGCGAGAACTGGAGCAGCTGACAACCCATCACTCACTGCTCCAATGTAATATTTCTGTATAACCCATGTACTTCATCAACCAGTACCATATATAGATACTAAGTTTGAATAACAGGAATATTGTATTGGACTGAAACTCCATGTGATGTCATAATTAGAATTATATATTCAGTCTTAAGCACTAGAATGTGATTTTATCAGAATCTAACAGGATATTGAGGCTGAAAACGTAGAATAATTACAGTTTATATAAACTAATCATAAATAAATAAATAAATAAAATCACATTCTGGTGCTTAAGGCTGAATATATAATTCCAATTATCATATAATTCAGTACTAGAGGAATGAAATTCATTAATACTTCTATGTGATGTCCCAAAAAATTAGGGCTGAAAATCGATTAAAATTTCTAATCGAGTTAACGCTTGATTTTAATCGATTAATCGACCGATTAATCGACCGATTAATCGACCGATTAATCGACTGATTAATCGACAAACAGGTCGGTATTTTAAACGTAACCAAAGTGTACATGTAATATTGTTTTACACGTTTCATAACTACTACACTATAGATAATCAGAAGAAATCCTGAATTAATTAATACCATTATTAGTTAACTAGTGAAAATATATTATTATCATTATGTATTTCATGTTTTTGCCCTGGCTGAGTGGTAGAGAAGGCCTTATGGTCTTAACTCCGCCAGGTTAAATAAATAAATAAATAAATATATATATAAAACATTTCCGGTTACTTTTTCAGCCAAGATTTGAGACACACGAGTTTGTTGACATTTGAATGTTCAAGAGACGATCGTTGCTTGTTTACAATAATACCGGCAGCACTAAAATCTCTCCCAGTTGGCACTGAAAAAGGAGTTTGGTCATTTGACCCATTTCTCGAAAAACATTTTTCAGAATTCGACTAAACCAAATAATCGAAAAATGTAAATGATCGACGATTAAATATTTAATCGATTAATCGAGCCGATTAATCGATTAATCGGTACAGCCCTACAAAAAATACAATTTTCGTAAACGACTCTGTGTTGGTTTGTCTGTAATCGGCTCAGCACAAGAAAAATAATTATGCAAACAGATTTGTGTATTATAAATTTATAATATATCTCCTCTGGAAGCCACACGATAATTGCGGCTGCCAGTTACAGGAAGAAATTTCCATTTTTATACATTTTCTCGAAACGTTTTTAAATTTCTTCATTGTTTATTTTAAAATTTAAAAAAAAACTTATATTTAACGTCCCATAAAAATACTTTGAAGCAAGCCATCATTTGTACAAATCCCGGCTTGCTTTGAATATTAAGAAGTACAGCTATCCATGAGGCTTACACACAATATGGTTTCTAATGGTATATCAGAGTGTGAAGTGAGACAATTATGCAACGAGGATAAGTAGTGGGGGTAAGTAGCAAGCATAGAGTTGTTATCGAAAGAGTGGGACCACGGGAGCGCGCGGGGGAAAGGTATCAGGAATTGATTGGGGGGCTATTACTGCTTCGAGCTAGTGGCGCGGTGAGCCCTTCACCATTATACATGGCTCTACTCGTTGCGTGAGCATCGTCTACACGTCACTAACGTTCTCGGAAGCTTAATTAAAGCGTCCAGTTCATGAAAACAAACACAGTGGCTACGATCAGTGACAGTTTGGGCATTAGTACATCACAACTATGTTATTGATTTATACGTATTCCATATAAAATGCCGATAAAGTGAATTTCTTATTTTATTCAGATGATTTCCTTCTTCCTTTCGATGTTCTGTTCTGTTCTGGTACCCTATGATCCCCAGGTGGGGCGAAGGGGCCTCCAAGTGGAGGTTTCATTACCTATACTAATTTAGATATGCTTATTTTCCGAGAGAGGGTAGAGGGACAGGTGGTAAGCCCATCGCCTCGCAACCCCCCTCTGGAAACTAAGTATTTCTTGGACGTGAAAGGGCCGAGAAATTTTGTCCAGAGGCTCCAATTTAGGCTTGGAGTTCTTTTACGTGCCGTAAATCTACGACACGGGACCCCCAGCTTAAAGTCCCTCCCGGAGGACTCCGTGCCCAGGATTTTTACGTCCTTTCGATGTAATTATATGTATTCCTCTATTTCACTCTCAATGTTGCCAAAGAAGTTTCACTTCTGTCGCGTGGCGTTCCACGCACCCATTTATTTTTTATTTTATTTTATGATACGAGACATTATACTCGAATTACCTTTTAAAATCAATCGCATAGAAATTAAATTACTATAACAACCAATGCAACCAAGTTCGTCACGTATGCACTGAATCTACTGCAGCGCGCAGGCAAGGCAACTGTCGCGACAAGAACAGCAGTTCATTACCGTAATACTGATTCTTTATTAAAAAGTGTTGCCAGAATATTCGCAGATTTCATTTTATGTATTCTTTCCAGGCCCAACTTCATCACTGACTATAAACGCGACTGTGAGATAAGGTTGCAGGTCTGCATTGTGAATTGAGCTGCATGCTAATGAATACTTCAAACTCATTTAAAACCGTGGAAGAATTACGTGAGCTCATTGTTCCATTCTACCTATTGTGACGAATTAGAAAGTCGCGCGTAAACATTTGTGTGAAAAAGAGCTAACCCACACGTAACCACTCTGTGTTTGTGAAAGCTGATACTTTACGACAATCATGGGCAAACCCCTATCCATTGACACGCAACCCGCAAACTCGGTCAACTTACACATAGTTCGAAAAGAACGGGTAGATGGAGACACAAACAGACAATAAGTGCAGTGGCGGTTGCTCATTCTTAGGGAAACACTAATTTCAGTTTATAATATACACTACAATGTACAAATAATACAAACAGTTTTGTATTTTTAATTATTCTTTTATGTGTGCAATTATTCATCATACAAAGGCTTAGAATGTGCCATAACGCCTTTCCAATCGGAACTGTGTTGCAACCCGTCACTGCTTGCAAAGCGATATGATTCATTCACGGGAATAATCCACCACGTACACCGAATGTCCGCAATGCCAGTGTCCTATGCGGGAAGGTCAAGAACCGCAAGTGGTTCGCGAACCAGTAAATGCCCATGTATGCTTTACGAAAACTAGTTTGTTGAAGAAAGTACTAGAGAGACTGCACTTGCGCAACTTTTGAAAAAGATGGCGCGACGGTTGAAGGAAGTGGGGTGTGTGGTGAGAGTTTTTGACGAGAGAGGAAGACGAGGTCGCCGAGGAGAGTGGGCGTAGCCCGTGGGGGGTGCATATTGCACCTCGTCGTACATAATTAACTATCGGGATAGTAAGGAAGAGCTCGCCGAGTCAAACTTCGGAATTTCATTTACGGTCTGCCGCATTAGGCCTATATTATTACTTATTGAGGGTAACAGTAGTTTGCACTCTCAAATCCAAGCAGGTGGTTGACTCTGGTGCCAAGTCAATCTAATAACAGCAGTAATATAATACACACTTTTGGCGTTTCTTGACTGTGACATTACAACACTTCAACACCGAGTGTTTCCTTGCATTAAACAAACAACACTCCAAAGACAGCACCGCTTGGGACGATGCTAGCTAGACAACAGAAAAGTTAAAATACACAATCTAAATGCATGGAAGTAACTAAATAAATTATAAAATAATGACGTAAAATTGAAATAAATGTCGTAAAAACATAAAATTGCATTGAATGACAACAAAGTGTGCCTGGAACGCCACGCAACAGAAGTGAAACTTGTTTTAATTTTCGGATTTTTTCAATTTTGAATTAATTGAATTTTTTAATTTTGGATTATTCGATTTTTTCAATTTTGGATTGTTCAACTTTATAATATTTCGTTTTTTGACTTTTTAAATTTTGGATTTTTTTAAATTTTTGATCTTTTAATTTTTTAATTTTGGAATTTTGAATTTTTTAAATTTTAGATCTCTGAATTTTGTATTTTTTGTTTTTTTAATTTTGGATTTTTTAATGTTGGATTTTTTATTTTTTAAATTTTGGAATTTTAAATTTATTCATTTTAATTTTTAATTTTTAAAATTTTGGATATTTGGATTTTTTAATTTCGGATTTTTTATTTTTTCAATTTTGGATTTTAGGACTTTTTAATTTTGGATCTTTGAATTTTTTAATTTTAGAATTTTGGATTTTTTAATTTTGCATTTTTAAACTTTTTTATTTATTTTTTTGGATTTTTTAATTTTGGATTTTTTTATTTTGGTTTTCTATTTTTTAATGTTTGGATTTCTTAAATATTGGATAAGCCTAATCATTTAGTTGATTGTTTTCTGTGCAGTCCGTTCCGTCACACCTCACTAATTTCGTGACGATTTTGAGCGTTACACAAGCTCTCGACTTACCCCTACCACGGCTAAAGAAGTTTCACTTCAAAAAGACTTAATATAGATGTATTTCTACAATCTAGAGGCCATGATTAGGATTTATTTACACGTTGACAATGCATATGCAGCATCAATAAAAAGTTGACACATCATTAGAACCCGAGCCCTGTTTATTGTGGATAAACAGAGTAACATTGAAATTAAAAACAGGCTATACTCTAGCTGCAACCTTCAAACAACATTAATTTCATCAAAACAAAAGAGCACATTTTATTACCTGTCTAATCAGTAATAAAACATCTGAGTTAATTTACTTAATCTTTGCACTCGAGCATTATAATTATTAATCATAAATCCAATACAAATGACTGTATTTTCTTAACATACCTCCGAAGTGTTGACAAGGTGAATATGTTTTCTGATTACTCGTCATATTTTATTCACAGCTTCAGATTTATTCCAGTTTGCATGCAACTGGTAACAACGTGCATTGGAAGGGGTTAATTACTGACAGTATTGAAGTTGCATAATACGAAACAGAATTTGGATTTGTCCCGAGGCGACGCTCATTAATAATTCCCAGAACCACATCTGCTCCTCCCCTGTTTCAGGAAAGTAATTATCCTGTCGAATTGTCGCTGATTATCTTCCAGGCAGAAGAGGGGGATGTCATGTTAACGTCAGGTGGAGGAAGAGTAGCTAACAAAGAATACTCCTCTAGATTCAATCTTAAAAGATATGCCAACGATAAAAGAAGCATATTCTGGGAAAGAAACCACAAGTAATATTTGTCACTACTAAAACTTGCCTGAAATTAAATTTGATTATAATTTGCGATAAGAAGAAATAAATTGGATTTAGGTTTCACTCTTCAGGGATTCTATAGAATGGCGCACAGTCTAGTCTTCTTTGCATTATTTCTTCCTCTTCTCTAAATCCTTTCTTTTGAAGAAACCGGTTGATTTTATTATAAGAACTTGAATATACAAGAAAACTCATTCCTTTGATGTAATAAGTTTGACATTACTTAAAGAAATGCGCTTCTGATGCAAATTGTTTAAACTTCTTTGTAATTCCCATCGGATTCTGTTCGGGAAACAGTTCACCTGTGTTTTATTGCTCAAGGCGCATTGCCCTCGACCATTGACAACCAACTCTCAAGCACGCCCTGCTGTACTTTTCGCACGGTGAGGTGCAGGAGGGGTATGAAGAAACTTGTACCGGTAATCTATAGTTACATTTATTATTGAAATATTAATGATAGTATATTTTTAGAAGGAGTAAATCATTACTATGATATACATGGCTTAATATTCCTCTTGTGCATGATATTATATATTATTATAGACAAAACAACCCAACAAAAATCGATTATAACCTAAAGTCGTAGGGGAGCGGGGGCTGGTACCGGACAGAGCCTGGTATCGGACAAGCCCAATATCTCTTGCTAGCAGGTGCTTGGACGACCGGTTTTGTGATTGACAGCCTTGGCTAAATGTTTGAAGAGGGTGAACATCTTATTCAGTTGACAGCTAGTTTCGTTTGTGAGTTATAGTGCTTTTTGTTCTTTTCTGAGTAAATCGGCTTGCACGAAGATAACTTCACAAAGCAGTAACAGGAAGAAGGGTGAGTTGTGTTACATTCTAACATGAATAACAGAAGCACTGTACTTAAGGCTATAAGCTGTAGGTTTAGAATTTAATTCTCTTCAAAGGTTCTTGGTTGAGATTTTTTTCTCTTAGGACCGTGAATCGGGTGGTATCGGACAGGAAGCTAGCGGGTGGTATCGGACAATATAGCTACTCATCCAACGTGGTTACTGATGGTTCTTTCCTTTCGTTTTAGGTAAATATGGGGAAGATAAGAGGAAAGTGGGAAGAAGGTGACATGATATTTTCCGTAACAATGTCAGGGACAAAAAATGACTATTCGAGAGGCAAGTGATTGTTTTTCAGTACCGAAAAGTACATTAGCTGAGTTTGCAACGGCTGGGCACACGAAAAATATGAAAATTTGGAGGGGAACTCTTTATTTTATAAATGTGACATTTGTATAAAAAAGTAAAACAGTAAAACTTTATACTTTGAACATGGAAATAAGTCTTTTGTGGAAAACAGTGACTGTCCGATACCACCCTCCATTTTTCAAAAGTACAAAAATGTAACTACTTTTTAATTTTCTTGTGCTAATTACATGTTTTAGTTTTAATTAAATATATTCATATAAACATTTAGTTATAAGAATAAAGTTATCTGTAAAGTAGATTAAACATTTGTCTCCAGTTTCAAAAAAGAGTTACGTCGCAAAAACCTAAGGTGTCCGATACCACCCCCCGTTCCCCTATACAAATAAATGACAGCAGTTATAAGTTCTATACATACATATATATATATAATAAGAACGAAACTGCACTTTGTTAGTGGAAATTGGCAGTTTTTAACCTTTGTTGGGAATGTTGAAAAATTAAAATAAGAAATTAAAACTTGACTATACAATGATAATACGACTACAAAAGTCACCGCAAACTGTATTAGTCAATGGATACATTTTTGAAGTAAGAACTTGATACTATCAGTTCATTCCGGTAAGCGCTCTTGCTTCCTGATATCTTCTTGGTTTCAGGATGTTCGCAAGATTTTGACAAAACGAAAAACAACTCTGAAGTCTTAATACACCCATTAAATTTTTCACTGAGAGTAGCTCTTTGAGGGCTCTTATTAGGTTTCATAGCTGAACATAGGGTTTCACATACATAGATCGAACCAGTCATTCTAATCATAAATGCCACACTTCTGTGTAAACGAGGAAATCTTGACTTAAGAAATTGACTGTAAAAGTCTAGCCACCTTCCATTAATCCTGTAACTGTTAGCCAATTCAATGCCAGATTTCAAGGTGACTAGCTCCAATTTGACATAATATTTACAAGTTTACAAGTTTTTATTTAAAGAAGAGTTACAGAAAGAGTTACATAAGTTACCCCAAAGGAGCAAAGCTCGTGTTTGGGGTCAGTTCCTTTTAAATTACATCGATTAAAAATAAAAATACAAATACAAATACAAAATGCAAATAACATGAAATGAATACAGATACAATACAATCAATTTAAACTAAAAATACAATAAAATATATTGATACTAATACCATTCAGAAAAAGGAAAGAAGAACATATAAATCATTACAAAGGGGAAAGTGTGAAATGTGGTTAATATTAATGTTTCTTATATTAATTTTTTAATTCTGGATTTGAAAATGAAATCCTTGTACATGGCTAATTCAGGGTGAAGTTTCATTATTGAGTTGTATAGACGTGGACCAGAGTTCGAGCTGTGTAATAGCCCTGCCGATGTGAAACATTTAGGTTCAATTAAAGTAGGTATTTGATTGCGTCTTGTAGTGTAATCATGAGGATGCTTTTGATATTTTTTTCGATTTTTATGGTAGAAATTCAATATCGTGTGTTTATATATTTGCTCAATATTTAATACTTTAAATTCGTTATATATCCGGTTAGTGGGATAATCAATTCTTTTATTCAGGCATATTTTAATTATTCGAATAAATTAAATGAAACCACCACCATCACATTTAACGAAAAATTCCCCATTCAGGATTGAAATAATTTGTTGGCGTGAAAGCCCTTAGCTTTAACTGACGCTGATAAACTGGCCACCACTGCACAGCTCGCACTGAGTCTGCATGCTGCTGGATACAAGCACTTGCAAGCGAGTTGGTTGACGCAGTAGGGGTCTTTTCTTACCCCGCACCAGAATATATTCCTAATATTTACCTGTAGGCAAGAGGAATATAGATAATACATCCTCCTCAAATGATTTATTTCGTTAAAATCGGATGAAATCATTTTTCTAGATTTGTATGGACCACTGAATTATTTTCAGTTTATGAGGTGTGTGTACGTTGATATTCATTATCTGTATTACACATTTTTATTGAGTTACAAATTATTTAAACGTTAAAAGTAACTCTGTGAAAAGTGCATTTTTCTGTGTTGCAGGAATGTGCGAATAAATAAATATATATTAGGGGACGTCCGTGTAATTTGGACAGTGTGTATTTTGGACTGCCCTGAATTATATTTTCAAGTTTGGTCAGCCCCTGTTTTTGACCACATTTGAAAGACCGCCAAGGACAGCTTTACCCTCAGAAAGGTCATTGCTCTAACACCCTCGGTCGAGGTTTCATTGTGAAATATAGTATTGAGAAGTGGATATTGGTTTCTGAAGAGAACTTTCGCATACAAGTGTTGCAAGGGATACCAAGGTGTGTTCAGCTACAATATAATTATTTCATGAATAGTAGTTTTTATAATATTAATTTTTTAACGTAATCTTCACACGGCGTGTAATTTGGACTGCTTTTGAGTGTGTATTTTGGACCGCTGTAGAAGATGCCAGGAACGTATGTTAACTGATAATAAAATGAAATACTTAGTAAAATAAACTTAATTACTATTAACATTACCATCAACTTAATTTACATTATTATTATTACTATTAATATTATTATTAATTATAATATTAATTTTATTATCAATACCATTACCATTATTATTAATATTATTATCATTGTCACTACCACTATCAATGTGTGTGAGCATGATGATTATTATTAGTATTATTGTAGTCATTATTATTATTATTATTATCATTATCATTATCATCATTATCATCACCATCATCATTATTATTTTTACTATTGCTATTATCATTGTTGTTGTTCTTCTTGTTGTTCTCTATGTGAAAAGTGACTTAGTAGATAAGTGAAAAGTGACTACATAAGATAGTATTTAAGTATATTGTTAGAAATACAACTAATAAATAGCATAACATATATTTTAAGTGTTTGTGTGTACCAGACCAAATTACACACCTTCCTGGTCGAAATTACACGACATCAGTCCAAATTACACGGAAACAAATTTTGCTATAAACATTATTTTTAAACAATTTCTCTTATTATTCTTGCAATTTATTTTCGCTAAAATACTCGATATATAGTACGGTATACCAATATACATATATAAATGATTTTGAGAATTTTCAGTACAGGCAATGACTTTATGTCGTCTGAAGTTAAGCGGTCCAAATTACACGGACTTCCCCTATTAACAGAATGAATTCCAACTGAATTAATTTACTATTAATATTGTTTAAATATAATAATTAACTCTGGATGCATTAAAGAATTGTGCACTCGTTAAACAGATAGCATAATATTTTACACGAAGCTATAAAGGAACTAATTATCCATTAAATAATTTTGAGGTAACAAAATTTTCCCGGAGAAGTAACATATCTAAAATGAAATGTGTTTATATTACCGGCTAACCAACTTGTTTCCAATCCTTCTTTGTGTTATGTATCATATTATTTGTGAACAGATTACCGCTACAATCAGTTCTGTGTATTTCATGTATAATCTGAGGGATCTATTAGCAAATCCGGTCTATAATAATGTTTCTCGGTATGAACACCTCTACTCTACATCCTCACGTTGTAAACATATTCTAGGTGGTTTCAGTTTCTGTGCTTTGATGAAATGTCAAATTCCTTGTATTACTTTTCTTTAAAACCCTGTAGAATACAGAAGATGTAACTCTATACGAAGATATCTCAATTTCCTGGCGATACAAAGAATTCGATATCTTCCTCTATATAACACTTCAAAAGAAATAACATCATTGTAACATCTTTGACTGGTAAACAGCTTTGGCCTTGTGACAGGAAATAAAAACAACATGGGGGACAGATCGCATTTGCCATCACTCAGTACAAGCTTCTGGTCATAAGCAATATCTACACATCGTGATAACATCATGTGTTCTTGAATTTCGTTTAGTTCTCATTTGAATGCGAAGATGACATCCCTGAATTTTGAAGAATAAATTTATATTTTGAAGGAATACATCCCCAAATTCGAAATTTAGTTTTTGACATAAATACACGTAAATATTTTTGGAAACATGTCTGTGTATCTGTCTTTGAGGCTGTCTGTGAACAGGCTAGCTCCAAAACGGAAAATCGTATGAAAAAAATTCGATTTTGGGTCAGGTACCTTCTGAAGATGTAAGACGAACATTGATGACAAGTTTCTCTTAATTTTAAGGGGACTTTACATGAGGAAATTTTCGTTTTTCGCAATTTACTCGAAAATATCTCTAACGATTTCCTCGTTGTTCCTCTAACGATTTCCCTAACGATGTGTTGCTTCTACTGAGAGCTAAACCCTTATTTGAAACTTTTCGAAAAAAAATTCTCCGAAGGGCAGTTATAAACAACCCACTGTTTGTAGAAATTTTGTCTTCCGTGGTGAACAACTGAATACGCGCTCTTTCACGGCCCCTTATTCTATATAAGATTGTAAAGTGAGAAAGGTGTATTGATGACCATGCATAGAGTAAAGGAATAGTGAGGGGAATATTCGATAAATATCGGAAATTACTCTTAACGGCGGAAAGTTGAATAAACGTCTGCAATAACTTTTTTTTTAAGTTCGTTATATAGCCTGCGATTTTAGTTGCATATAAAAGGCACTAACAAGTTTGTAGCAACTAAATTTCAAAATAATGTAAACAGAATTTAAATACTGCAGCTGAATTTAACCTCCCATATCTCAAATTTAAAATTTAAAACTTCACCATCAAATCTGTCAGATTGATTGATATCGCAACGTTTTAAATTTAAAGAATCAAAATAATGAATGCATATTTTAAAAATTAAAACTTTTTTTAAATTTTAGCTTGTTCATCCGACATATTTAAAATAGCGCTGGATCCTTGGAAAATAAAAAATTTAACCTTTTCTTTTTAATTTGGCGTCAATCGAGGCGTCGGACCACCGAGTGCGGCGACAACAGGCGTCAGTCGACTAAAACAAAATCCACACTACTGTCTTCAGAGGTGATGCTCAAGTTCAACACTTTGTATTCTTTTGCTCACTCCTGTCAATGCTTATGCCCCATTGAGGCGTAGATGCATTATCTAAAGACAGCGTCTTTCAATCCTGTTTATTATGATAATACTTTTTTTAGTTTTAAAATCTTCTGTTTGAGCAGCAACGAGCTGCCTGTGACGTCTTCTCCATACTTCCGACGAAGAATTGAATTTAATAAACCATTTATGGTATGAAATTGTTTAATCGCCTGTCTGCTAGAATTAAACAGATTTAGAATATTAAAGATTTCACAATATTTTAATTTATATCTGCCCAAATAACAGTTGATGATGCGTTTTATACCAATGAGTCATTGCGTATGATTTATCTGCAATGACTTATTCTTATAGCTTTGTGCTCTACAAGGTTAGTTTTCCAATCATATCTATATTAATAAAAGGAAGTGTCTGTCCTCCGTCTGTCTGTCTGTCTGTCCGCGATGCCCAGCGAAATCTACTCAACGCAGAGATCTGAAATTTTATACATAGGCGGACTAAAGGGTCGGAATGTGCACCTCGAAGCCGGAATTTTAATTTTCGCTTTCGTTCGTGAGTTATGAGTGAAAAACGGGCAGAAAACGTGTATTTTTTGCGATTTCGAAGCATGAGTTTTCAGTAATACAAATCAATTACACTAGGCTTTGGCTATTTTTGTCATTCCTTCGACATAAAAGCATCGCGATCTCTTGAATGTTGTAGCTCACGCTGGTCGATTCATTTGTTTTTAATGTCAAGGCACGCAAACATAATATGAAATTTTCAACCTACACCGAAGAGGATTATTATTATTATTATTATTATTATTATTATAGGGATAATCAATATTAGCCTAAATATGGTCAAACGTTGTTCGATTTGGACGAAACTCACTATACAGGAGTTTTCTGGGCCAAGGAACTCTAATCTGAGGTCGCTTTTGCCAGGCGACGCTATCTAATCGTGGTATGTTGTCCACGTGATTTAGGTGTTAATAAATATGATTTAACTATTATGCTCTTAATTTTTTAAATAATTATCGCGGGCACATGCTAGTTAATAATAAAGATAATACTCAACCCGTCAGTGCTACAGTGAATGAAATCCGATTATAAATGTAAAAAATAATCCCATTTAAAATACACGTGGACTATAAACAAAATCCTATTGCCTCAACAAAGGAACACGCTGCAGGCTATGAACGAAACGTAATCATTTAAAACACTCTTACAACACAGGTCATTTACGTAAGCTACTTAAAACAGACAGAATCCACTGAATGGAGTGAAATGGGCAGGAGAACCAGAGATTTTATTGAGAGACAGGCAACAAATATATCGCTTAAATGACATTGATGCATTTCCACCTTGGGATTCGCAGTTTGTGGGACGTGACAGTCATTACTACAACAGATAAGACCCATTTTTGTTTTCACAGTTTTATTTTGGGCTTCTCTTTATCTAACATAGTTATAAATGACTTGAACTTGCAGATATATATCAGCAGAACAAAATTGGCGCCAACTATATGGGTCGCTTTTGCTTTTCTTGACGTTCATGCATTACGCAGAGACTCAGAACGAATGACTGTTCTAAAAGGGAGAATATAAAGATAAACAGTATTATCCGAAGCAAGAAACTGACATAATAATTCCGTACCTGAGAAGCAAACGGGTGTATGTCCACATTCGTTACTTTTCAGGAGAACCAAAAAATTGGTCCTATAGATGTATAATTGTACATATATATATAACTTAATGCTATAATTTTTAGATATGTTAAATACAGACTTAGTGTCATTATATAGGTGCAATTGTGTAACATAATTGTGGCATCCAGTGAAAGCCAGCTTGGAAGCATAACGTGATATGCAGGGCGCGGTAATAGTCCACTCACAAGGTACTTCTACCTGGAGAAAGGTCCAAACTTAGTAATTTTTAACATGTTGTATGTGGGTATTCTATGGTGTAAAATCCAAGTTTTCCAATTCGAGAACCCTGTGCAAACTTCAGGTCAGCCGAAAACCTCGATATTTTTGGGTTTTTTTTAGTTTTTTTCCTTATAACTCCTAATCAACGCGTTATAGCGCCCTAGAACATTTCATTACAAACTTTTGCATTGTTTAAATGTTCTTTGAAACCAAATTTGTACCAAAATATGGCGTTTGAAAGTTTTGAAAAAATTTAAAAATACCGAGAAACTGCGAGAAAAAACCTTAAGAAGACGATAAAGGGTTGGCATTGTGGTCTGAAGTTAATTTTTGTAAACACTTTGAAATGTGTAATTCTGATAAGAAGAAATAAATCAAGTGCTAACATGAAAATTTGTCTCATGAGAAAGCCAAACACAAATCTCAAAATATCTCGATTCCATTATTTCTGGCTTAGCCCACTCTCTCACTGGATGCCAGAATTCTCAGTTAATCCAAAAATCAATTACTTAAGAACTAAAACACGGACTTAAGCCCCGTTTCCACAAAGTTATATTCGGTGTATTTCTTCTATTCTATTCCATTATACAGATCCATAAGAAGATAGATTAGGGCCGTATGTAATAACTATCTAGGAATTTCTCTCTTATCGACATCATACAAAAATGCTATCTAATATACACCTTTCAAGATTAATCCCATTTGCGGAAGAAATAATTGGAGATCACCAATGTGGATTGTGCCACCAAACTGCGGTGTTTCCAGACAAGTATTAACCCACCAAACTCTGGTCTGAAAGGGCAAGACAGATGCATGGGTTGCTTCAAGTTTCAGTTGTTGACATTGGGCGAATTCTAGAAAATTTGTACATAGTCTTTCGTTTCACGATTTCACGATTCCCAATGAAAAGTTTATGTAATTATATATATACACATACACATATATTATATACCGATATATAAGTCTTATATACTTATCAATTTTATATGAAGACGGAAACAGGCATAATTTTCAGAAATTGCTTTCTAACTGATACATAAAATATTGAGGTCTAAAGTCTCGATGGATTTAAATTTTTTTATCCCAGAAAGTGCAATGAAAATTGCATTGAGATATTTTTCTAAAGCAACAAAAGATTAAATATCGTTCCAGTTTCTGTATGAGTATTCAAAGACTAGCGTCATTGAAGTGCCAAAGATACATAACAAGTATTCACATTCTTATGAGCTGGGAGACTTAGGTGTGGAATGCACGGAGCATAAATGACGTCATGAGTATGGGGTGAGAGCGTGCAGTGTGTTTCTCAACAAAGTTCATTGCTTCCTCGTTGCTGGTAGGCTTGGGTCTACACATACTATATTTGCGATCCTCTAAGCAAAAATTACTTTGTATTCTATTTCTTTATTTAATTAACTATTTCAGGATTCATAATAGCGTTAATTCTATTATTTTGTAATTCACAGTACGGAGGAACATGCCGAAAAATTTTCGTTCTCTTCTCGTACGAATCGTTCTCTTCAGAAGAAACTGAGAGAAATTGGGAACGGAATATTTCGATGTTAAATTAAACAAATCTGTATTTTGAAAACTGCACACGAAATATATATGGACAGGTAGAAATCGATTGTTTGAAAAACACTGTGATAGCAAAAGGCAGATGGTAAACATTAAATTACACATTTAACATCAAAATCATACATTGAAGATCAAACCGAAACCTAGTGGTATTTACGTATAATATTGGTACATCTCAATATCACATTCAACAAGGGTGAAATTAAATATTATAAGGAGTTTGTTGAAAAACATATAGTTAAAAACGTTTCTCGAGAATTGACCCTAAGAAAAATTCCTTAATTCTTTTTATGACAATCACTGAATCAGATTAGAAAAGTAGTGCAAGACTAGAAAATATGGGTTGTGTATATATTTCCATTATTTTGAAACATGTAGGTTATATGTGACTTAAGGCTTTCCCGGTGTTGAATTTATTATTGTTTCTCGGGCTTCCAACCGGGTGAGTTGGAGGTTTGGGTCCAAGCTTTCGGCAGCAATCTCTGCTGTCATCTTCTGGGAGAAGTGAGCTGGGTCCAGACCAGACCAAATAAGCTAACTGAGATCAGAGCATTGCGGGCTTCGCCGCAATGCGATGATCTCGACTCCGAGTCCATACCTGCATACGAAATGCATTGCTGGAAATGAAAACGGGTTCCTATCCTATAACTTAAATTTGCTTACGCTAACGGTGTTTCGCATAGGGCTTGAACCTATGCAGGGCAACTGCAGTGAATTTTGGGGTTCGGGCCGTGTCCCTTTTTTGTTTAAGTTCCGGTATTCACCTTACAACCAGGGAAAACCACGGAAAACCCTGGTCGGAACTAGCAAAGGGGATTTGGTCATGGTCCTCCATTCTGTAATGCCTAGTTGGGATTGAACCAACCAGTGGGATACGTGTCAGCTGAAGGATTATACGTATTGGGAAGGGGTTTTGTTAGGCTGGAGGCCTCACAAATTTATTGGGGAGATAGAGTTGGGGAGATAGATTTAGAAATGCAAATCTAAAGCCGAAACTTCAATAGGGATGGCGGTCTACAACTTAGCCAGGCCTGGAAACCGATATTGGCAACTCTATCTCCCCAAAAGTATTGGTCCTCATAAAGACCGATTCCACATTCAACATTATTAAATTATATTTTTCCTCACTGACCAATCAGAACTCTCCATTCAATGAATTCAGTCTCTAATTTTCCTATTGGCCCACCACCCATTGTAATATATCCAGCATTTTCCTGTATGAGAACAGCTTTTTCCCATCCAGCTCACTTCTCCCAGAAGATGGCAGCAGAGATTGCTGCCGAAAGCTTGGAACCAAACCTCCAATTCACCCGGTTGGAAGCCCGAGAAACAATAATGTCGGTAGACTGTAACGTAAATAGAAACATATATTGCTAGGCAAATTATTTCTAAACTAGAAGTGTAATGCATACATTTATGACTGGTAATGTAAACAATTATTTTGTGCCCTGCTATGACTGAATGTTACATGTAGAAGCCACGCTTCATCTCCACTTCGCATCAACCTTCATAAAGCAATGGTCCGGACGTTCAGAATATAGGTCATGTTAGAAAACATCTGCTATACGCTCCACAAACATAGAGGTACTATTTTTCTTACGATATCAGTTTAGCGAATAATAGATGTCTAAATGATTAATCAGGAACAACAACTTACCAACTTCAAAAGTAATACTGTTTTAATCTAAGTGGTGATGGAAACAATTAGTTGCATCCTAACATTACAGCTGGACATTACAGCGTTATGTCAAGAAATAATAAATGGTGCAAAAATATGTTGCACAAACTTTCTCGCATATACGTGTTAAAGGCTAGCACAGAAAAAGTAAATTATAGGGACAATTACATTTTATTTGTTACCGTACATTTTTATAAAACTAAGAAGTATCTAGAACGGAAACCATCAGATTCGATCTTTATGTTCAATGCTTTTACCGTGAAATAATAATAATAATAATAATAATAATAATAATAATAATAATAATAGTAATGAATGACAGTCAAACTGCATATTATTAGTACTACTAGTACTACTACGGGAAAATTCAAATATAAGTCGCACCGTGGGATGAATCGGTCCCACCCAACCCACCCACCGATGCAGTTTTTTTTTTATACCATGATCTAGCGAATTCCTCTCTCCTCGTATTATGAAGAAACTCGTGATTGGACGTTGGAGGTGTGACGTCATACCACTAGACGAGAGGTGACAGGCTGACGAACTTCGCGGGAGATATAATATGCCACATTTTCGAAACCTACAAACAGTGTATCGTACATTATTCAAAATGCAAGGGCGCTTCGCTACGGCTGCCGCCTCCGCTTCGCGAACTTAACTATGTGGTTAGTGTTATGCATTATTTAGCTATATGTAGAGGTGGATACAAGGCACTTGCGACAATATATAAGGAGAGTGGGTGCAAGGCACTTGCGACAATAAATAAGGACAGTTGGTCACTCTGCTTAGCTCAGAAACAAAATACATCACACAGTCCGTGCAAATTTGAATATCGAATGGGCGGAACTTAAGGGGCGACTTATAATTGAATTTCGCCACAACTACTACGACTACTTAGGTTGTATTGCACGCAACTGCATGTAGGTTTTATCACGTGTTTAGTATGGTTGTGTGAACCATTAGTCTATAGTAGCAACTCATTCGTGTCATCTGATTCTATTGTTTAGTGATGTCTTCTTTTGTGATATTCAGTTTAAACTATTATAATATCCAGTGACGTAGCGGCGATGAGTTATGGAAAGTAAGCATGTCCTACAAACCCGGCGTTTGCCTTGCGAATGAGGAAACCATGAAAAACCCAAGTCAATTTGGGCGGCCACAAGGTTTGATTTGAACTCAGGACCTCTTCCCTGTTAGCCCATATCACCTCGCTGTAATTGGTTTTGGTGTGTTCATTGCGACTGAGCTAAACTGATTGCATTTCACAACAATAAGTGTACATTAGGCCTATAGTTTTCTTGTTACTAGGGGCAACAAAATGTCATTCATATTTTAATTGACATGTAAGTTCTGAAATTTGCAATTAAGCCGTACTTATTTCGTTTTTATCTTGATATCTATTAAACGTATAAAGAAATGTGTTAAACAAAAAATGTTCATTTTAATTTTCTCTACAACTTTACTGTGGTAGGTTTTCGTGTATCGCCTACTGTAATGGATATAATCTAGAAAAATTGAAAATGGATACGAGTAAAGTACCCCTTAAGTCTTTTTTGCAGAAATACAGATATAGCCATTTTATTAGCCATGGATAAGAGTTTCCAATTTTAAATTTTTATTAAAATCGTTGGAGCCATTTTTTCAAAAATCAAAATTTTTAAAAAAGTCTTCATGAAAAGTCCCCTTAATATTTCAGTTGTAAAACTAAATTTCTGGGCGGCTCGAAAATATTTCGAAAAAGTCCTTAATTCAAAAAATGAAGTAAATACAATGAACCGTTTACCCGCTGTGCTTGTCCACGGACAGACGGACGGACAGACAGATAGACAGACTGACAGACAGACGGACAGACGTCAAACCAAAAACACGTTTTTCGGTTTCTAGGCATCGTGAAACATGCTTTCCCGGTGTTATCTCGATTTCGATTTTTTGTCTCGATCACAATACTTTCTCTATGCTACGTATATGCGAGAAAGTAAAAAGGAAGTAAAGAAAGAGCTAAATTTAATTTGTATAATTAGAGCAACAAATATCAATACATTCTAGGTCAGCGACTGTAAATACAATAGAAGTTAGAGTGAATGACGCACATATGTACTCCAAAGACGGAGGGTTTGGTTCCTCAGATTACGCTGAATATTAACTTCATGCAAAGTTGTAAAACTGCAAATATTAGCTTCAGTGTTGTTCAGAGTTCATGGAAACGTGAAGTCTCTTTCGAAACACTCGTGAAATAAGAGGAAATATCAAAAAATCATAAGAATGAACTCATCTCAAAAGTAAGAATTTATTTGGATCTAATTGTTGCAATTAGAACAATATTACTCAATTTAATGAATTTCTTCGATTCTCTATTACACAATGAATTGTCTACAGTCACTTTTCATTACTTCTTTTTGTATAATTTATTCTCTTTAAGTGCTGTTTTAGGTGATAACGTAGGCTAAGTGAAAGACTTAGTTTGTTGCAGAAGAAACATGCGTAGGCATTTACATTTATTGGTTAAACTTGAAAAGCGCGGTGTTGAGTGGGAAGTTAAAACTTCTCACCAAGTTAAGTGCTTTCAACTCAAACTTTCACACCTACCGACTTGTTTCCCCTGTGCCAGTCAATCGTGTTTTTAGTTTACGTACTGGTTTTCCGACTTATCTCACTCAAGAGATATGTAATACATTATGTACAGGATAGTAATCGAATTGTGTACGAACGCTTATGATGCATGAAGTATAATAATAATAATAATAATGAAATTATAGTCTAATGAGGAATTTGTGATATCTATATTAAGATCCGCCGGCCGCGGTGGTCTAGAGGTAGCGTGCCCGCCTCTAGGTCCGAAGGTCGCGGGATCAAACCCGGCCGCGGTCGATTGGGTTTTCAGGACGTAAAAATCCTGAGCACGGAGTCTTCCGGGAGGGACTTTAAGCTGGGTGGCCCGGCACGTAAAAGGACTCCAAACCTAAATTAGAGTCTCTGGACAAAATTTATTGGCCCTTTCACGTCCAAGTAATACCTTACTTTCCATGCTGAGAGGCGATGGGGTTACCACCTGTCCCTCTGCCCTCTCTCGGAAAATAAGCGTAACAAAATTCACGTAGGTAAACAAAAATCCCCACTTGGAGACCCTTCGCCCCAACATAAGGGGTATAGGTTTCCAGATGATATTAAGATCCAGCATAAGTGACTAACTCGCCACTTTTGAAACCCGAGCAGAAAGTAGTCCTAATATATTATATTATAGTTTGTTATATACTCTACGTTCTAGAATGTGCCCCACTAACTAAAATCCGTCGAGGTTTTAAATATGTTGATAAGTTGATCAAAGGTCTTGTTGAAGAAGTAATTGTAACCTAATGACAGCCCAAATTCCAAACTGTATTTTCTAGAAACGACAGTTGTTTAGGCTTGGAGGCGTGGAGGGAAGCATTTCTTCAGCACATTAATGTAATAATGCAACCGCCTCAAATGCATTCCCAATATACTCTACAGCATTCTAGAAATTAGGAAGAAGAAATATTAAACAGATCAAGATGTTTAACTTTGAGACTCATGATTATCTTATTGTTGAAAAACTGAGAAAGAAACTGCCTGAGCAAGAATTTGAATGATGGAAATGCCTTCTATAACATTGCAGACTTGTATCTCCCTTCTTAGGTTAGGAACAACCAAATAAGTCGATCTCCATAAAGAATGGACCGTCATCACCCCAGTGGTCCAATGCAGTAAAAATGAACACAACCTAATTGGAGTGCGAAGTGCAAGATTAAAAAAAAACCTTTGCCACGAATGCAGCCAGATTGAATCCTTTACGCATGTGTGCCATAAAGGGGAGCTTTTAGGAAGTAATCGGCACCACGATTTCAGAAAAGAAGATCGCAAACTGTTTTAGACAAAGGATCCAGTCTGAAGTACATGAGGAAGTATGAGTGATCCATTAAATGCGCCTATAATTTACTGTTATGATTAATAGAATATCCAATAAAGGCATTGTCCTACCCGACTTCAGCGTGACAGTAAAAAGGCTGTTGACGCTGGTGCCGAAAAGAAATGAATCGTGTTGCATTGACTCAGAATATATTTTCAACTTGTACTGCAAGATTTTACCCAAAATACCTTACACTACCATAGCTGTTATGAGAATGCTGTAAAAAACAAATTCCTTAAGTCTTTAATATTTAAAGTTTGTGGCTATTAACCATTGTATATGAATTATGATAAACTCCTGGAAAATTTTGAATTCCAAGCTTTGTCACATAGAAGAGCATGTCAGTCATTAAGCTTTCTGTATAAAATAATTAATTCCCATATTGACGATACAGATCTTATAGAAAGAATTTATGTATATGTACTCAGTAAAAATAGTAGATTAAGAAAACTATTTATTACTCCTATTTACTGACTTGCACACAAATTCACCAATACAGACAATTTTGAATAGGTACAATCAAATCCACCCACTTAATATTGATATATTTCGAGTGAATCTTAAACAATTTAATTCTACTGCAAGCCAATTGTTAATACTTGTTCATAATGCTAATTCATAGGAATCTGTGTGAATATTGTCTAACTCTATTCATAGGTGTATACTTGATATTGTCAACTAACATATCTTCATTGCTTTATATTATTTACTTTAACTCTTATTGGGGGTACGCCGTAGCGCAGTGGTTGAGGCGCTGCGCTACTAACCCTAAGGTCGCGGGTTCGATTCCCGATGAGGTCGTTGAGATTTTTCAAATGGCGTAATCCTTCTGGTGGCACTATGGCCCTGGGGTCGACTCAGCCTCTAACAGAAATGAGTACCAGGAGCAATCCTGGGGGTAAAGCTGCGTAAGGCTGACAACCTTACCACCTTCATGTGCCGAATGTCCAAAATCTGGGAGCCTCAACCTCCTGGAACCCTCTGGGCCTCCATGGTCTGTATAGGGATCACTTTACCTTTACTTTTACTCTTATTATTATTTTCTTCCTTCCTTTACATTTTTCATGCTTACTTTCTTCCCAATCTCTCTCGTTCTCTTTACTCTCTCCTATTCTCTTTACTCCATACTTTTACACAGGTAATTATTCTAACTTTCCTACTTTTATTCACCTATCTGTGTATTGTAAGTACATGATGTAATGCTAGAACAGTCATGAACATTGTAATTGGGTGTATACCTGTAATATTCATTCTTGATTAAATAAATAAATAAAATAAATCATTTGAGTCTGTGTATGTAATACTGACAAGTTTTTAATTTTTTCCAGTTGGTGCCAGTGTCCCTGCGCACATCATCCTGCGCATCAGTGTTACTAGGTTCCTCCTTGAATTTTGCAGCGAAATCTGAGGCAGAAAAGTCTTCTATATTCTTCAATTTGGAGATGGTACTATTTGCAAAAGGGTTAGTTTCATAATACCATATGAAGCTAGATGGACGTAACTTTTGCTGTAATTTATACATATAAATAAAACTATGACTCGTGTAAAATCTTGATCATTTGATTTTTGTAACTCACTATTACTCTGTTGTCTGTCTGTCTGGAACCCTATAGCTCCTATATTGGGGCGAAGGGGCCTCCAAGTGCAGGTTTCTGTTACCTATATGAATTTTGTTACGCCTATTTTCCGAGAGAGGGCAGAGGGACAGGTGGTAAGACCATCGCCTCTCAACCCCTCTCAGGAAACTAAAGTATTATTTGGACGTGAAAGGGCCGAGAAATTTTGTCCAGGGGTTCTAATTTAGGTTTGGAGTTCTTTTATGTGCAGTAAACCTACGACATGGGCCCCCAGCTTTAAAGTCCCTCCCGGAGGATTTTTACGTCCTGAAAAAAAAAAAAAACATTGACCGCGGCCGGGTTTGATCACGCGACCTTTGGATCTAGAGGCGGGCACGCTACCTCTAGACCTCTGTAGTAAAGCAAAATATGAATTAAATAAATACAACACTACTTAAATTTACAATAAATTCTAGGTTTACGGCAAAAATCGTTGTCATATTATTAATAAGTTAGGTCAGCGTTTCTCAACCTTTTTGAACCCGAGGACCTCTAAAATGTGTAAAAAAATTTTACGGGCCCCTAATTTTACATCTCATTTTTAAAAGTAGGCTATATGTAGGCCTATATTCTTAATATTTGGGGTATTAATTACAGTCGAAATAAATCTAAATGCATTTTCTTTAATTCGACGAAAACACAGTTATTGAATTGGAAATAAACTATTGACGGTAAAATTATATTTTGAACAGACTTTAATATTTATTACCAATTTTATAATGTAATTAGGAAATATAACACAGGTATCGGTATCAGAAACTCGGGCACCTCCCAACAATAAAACCCTTGTTAAGAGGGCGCCTCTAATAACAAATTTCGACAAAGTCTTATTTTTCAGGATTTTGAATGGAAAAGGCAACCATAGACGTCAGTGGATCAGGGGTTTCAAACTGTGGTTCGTAATTGCAAAAGTAAGGAAACTTGCAATAGGACCTGTATTTTCGAAGATTTTAAAAACTTTGACATGTAGTGTCCATTTTATATGAAAAATTGTTACTTCTTTACTTGCTTTATGATATTTTTTAAATTATGTCTGCGGACCATCTGCACCATCTGGTGGTCCGCGGACCATAGGTTGAGAAACGCTGTGTTAGGTTATATTGGTGGAATAGTTATACATTAAACAATTATAAACATGTATATTTTTAATTCTAGAGAAAGTTATGTGAGTGTAATTTTGAGAGAATCGTCATGTTACAATAAAAATCAAGTCAGGGAATTTGTTCCAGCGCCGTGCTCACGTGATATCTGAATAAGTCTTTACTATGCAAGACAGCATTTAGGCCTACTGCATTTTCATATCATCAATATGCAAGTACGGAAGAATTATTTACCATTCGCACGAGAAACTTAAACACGAGCAGCAATAAACTTGACATCCCCTACAGTCATGCTACTATGGTTAAGATGGACTTACTTACTTACTTACTTACTTACTTACTCAATGGCAATAGACAATTCCTAAGCAAGCTAAAGGAATATTATCTATTTTATGGAACCCGAAGGTTCATTGCCGCGCTTACCTGAGCACGCCATTCAACCCTATTCTGTGCTAACTCCATCCAATCATCCCCACAAATCCTACTTCCCATAAATCCGTTCTAAGATTGCCCTCCCACTTACGTCATGGTCTTCCACGTGGTCTTTTCCCTTTGGGTCTCCCAGTCAATACTTTTAAGATATGTCTTTCCTCCCCTATGCGTGCAGCATGTCCAGCAAATTTCATCCTTCGCGATTTAATTACCCTTACTATATCCGGTGAAACGTACAGGTCGTGAAGCTCGTAGTTATGCAATTTTCTCCAGTCCCCATTGTCATCCCTCTTGGGCCCAAATATTTTTCTAAGCACCCTATTTTCAAACACTCTCAGACTAAGTTCTTCCTGGTCGGTTAAGATGGACTACAGGAAGAAAACCTGTTATCATTCGGTATAGGCAATAATAATAATAATAATAATAATAATAATAATAATAATAATAATAACAGCAAAAATAATAATTAATGACATTTTCAGATCCATCCACAATGAAACCAGAAGCTCTACTATCACAGCATTACACGATTACTTGCCTTTACATCCACTTGACTATGCAGTGCATATATCAAATACAGTGTGTAACACGCAAGAGTTGGCCAATGACGCGGGTTCCTGCGGCGCGGCGAGCACAGCTCCAACTCCCGAGCGATCGGGTGAAATATCTACGCTAATGAAGCCGCGATCGGTGTTACGATTTAGGTTCTCCCATTTACAGTTAAAATTACAATGAAAACAAACACGTACTTCATCACAAGAGATGTTGGAAATGTTCTCCTCTTGCATCCACACAACACTGACACCTTTTTAGGAAATTTTCTTTCACGCGCATAAGTTCAGCTTCCGAGACAGAGTTCATTTCTCTTGTGATAGGCCTATGTCTTTAAGTTCTTCTAACAGTATGTGAATATTATTTATGGAGAAACTTGAAAAATAAAGTGTATAGGTCAACTTCCCGTACATTACAAAGGAAACGGGTGAAATATCTACACTAATAAAGCCCGCTGATGGTGTAATGGTTCAGGTTCTCACAAAGAAAAACACATGTGATTTATCTGGCAATAGGCCTACTGATTAAAAAAAGCATTCTGGCACGTTCTTATATCAGTTACCTCATTTTATTTTGATACAATTCGTGGATTTAAAAAAGACGAGTTCTCTCCCAACTAAAGCACAGTGTTTCTATCTCGGAAGCTGAATTTATGCGCGTGAAAGAAAAGTTCTTAGAAAGGTTCCAGTGTTGTGTGGATGCAAGAGGGGGACATTTCCAACATCTCTTATGATGAGGTACCGGAACGTGGTTATTTTCATTGTAATTCCAACTGTAAATGTGAGAACCTGAATCATAACGCCATTAGCGGCTTTATTAGCGTAGATATTTCACCCGCTCGCTCGGGAGTTAGAGCTGTAGTCGGCGCGACGCAGAAACCCGGATGATTGGCCAACTCTTGCGTGGGACACACTGTATTAGAAATGTTTTAAAACTGCATAAATTATGATAAATATAAGTGAAAAATGTGATCTGATTGAAGGATAGTGACGATCCTACAAAGAATTGTTTCCTGACCTCTTTGAAAAACTTCTGAACCAAGGAACGATGAACATAATGCAGCAGCCATCATATTGGATTGCGACAGACAAGCGCATAGACACTCAAAATTCCCGAGACTAAGTGCGACTACATTAAGTGAAGGTGCCTTTAGATAAGCATTTTAATTTATATGAACTATAAACTATGTTATCATGTTATATGAACTATGTTATATGTTATATGAACTATTTTATTAAGTGCCAGTATGGTACTTTATGAGATTGTGTGGGGAACTAAAAATGTCTGTCCGTCTGTCCGTCCCTCCGTCCGTGTGTCTGTACGCGCTCTAACTCAAATACGCTTTATCGAATTTTAATGAAACTTGATATACGCGTTTATAATGTCCATGGGAAGAACCCTATTGAAATTGGACCAAATCGGTTCTCCGGTACCGGAGTAAAACCCAATTTAGTGTATATTTTAAAGGCGCCATAACTCACATACGCTTTATCGGATTTTTATGAAACTTGGAATACCTATTTATAATGTCCATGGGAAGATGTCTGTTGATATTGGACCAAATCGGTTGGCCGGTACCGGAATAATACCCAATTTAGTGCCCTTTTATGGTATCATATAAGAAAAGGCGCGGTAACTCAAATACGCTTTATCGGATTTTCATGAAACTTCGTATACTTATTTATAACAATCATTGCAATAAGCCTATTGAATTTGGACCTAATCAGTTGTCTAGTACCCAAATAAAGAGTAATTATCAGTCAAATTT
This sequence comes from Ectobius pallidus, assembly GCA_964059195.1. Classification (NCBI taxonomy): domain Eukaryota; kingdom Metazoa; phylum Arthropoda; class Insecta; order Blattodea; family Ectobiidae; genus Ectobius; species Ectobius pallidus. The sequence continues at coordinate 16,669,742 of CAXKWD010000006.1, forward strand.
ATTATAATATTTTGGTTCAATTCGAAGCATTTTGATTGGCTCGCGGCCAACCAATCAGCGGGCGAGTCCCGTAACTAAGGTAAATAACGGGGAATTCTGGAAGAAGCCTTCAATTCCTGTCGAAACCCTCTTTAGTAAAGGAGGGTAAAAAGAAGGCACCTTCTTCAAATGCAAAATCAAATTCTCGGTTCTTTCTTATAGCGTCATCAATTAATGACAGCTTATAAAGCTTCCTTCAGTTGCCATGGACAGTTGACATCTACATGAAAAACAAATGTTCCCATATGTACGATTATAGATGAAATGCTGTTGTATAATGACTAATTATTTTGCTAAAATTGATTACAATTAGATTAAAGCATTGAATTTTACTTCAGCCTATGTCAGATTTATAATCCCTGACCTCTTAATAAATAAAAACATTAACTTCTGAGAATTTGCATAAGTTGGTACGCTGCTTTAGTGAGGGCCAAATCCGCTTTTATGACTCGAATATCGCGAATATTATGTTACCAATGAATGAAATAATACTATATTGTAACATAATAAAACTAGAAGGCTCGAAATATAGCCTAATTTCGAAATACGGTGATTTTTCTGTTCTGTGAGCTACGACGAGATAGTATTCTTTGGTGTTGGACACTCAAAAGTCGCAATGTGGTTTGGTCTTGGGATAAGATGCTTGTCTAGTAATCAAGAAATATCACGTTCGAGTCCACCCTAAAGCATTTTTTTTTATTATTATTATCAATATTGTTAAATTGAGCCTATTCCATTCTTGTGTCCTATTTTGTCAATGTGCTTAAATAAGTATTACATTTTTCTTTAAAAAAACTGGGAATTCATTGTCTTTCATTGACCTACAACATCATTCCTAAAGAATAACATAAGCCTATAAATGTTATTTCACGAACAGAAACTAGCTTTAAAGTTATTGCGTTGCGTTGCGTTAAAATTGCATAAGCCTATACTCAGAACAAAACTGCATACCGCTAGGTGGAACTATCCTCTTCTTATTGGCTTACTGTACTATTTCATTGTCAATGCATTTTGTAAAATGTTTACATATTTTAAGAATTAGTATATCAGTGTATACCAATATGACTTAAGGTTAAGAATCAAACTTTAGACCTTTGTTCTTCCGTAAGCCCTGCTTAATGAATCGATCTGGAGTTTAACTCGGAGATCTATTTAAAAAAAAAAAATTATTTTCTGTATATCATAACTGCAATTATTACTGATTAAAAAAGCATACTGGCACTTTGTTATATCAGTTTACCTGATTTTATTAGAAGAATACATTTTATTGAACAAAATGAGCTGCTTGCTTCAAGCAAGTTGCCATAGACACAGCATACCAATCAATCACTTTTGACAATAGTTCAAATGATGGTAAAAAATTGTTAACATATAAACAATAGTTTAAATAAAACATCTAAACAATTTTACTATATATTCTTATATATGTGGTGGTGCAATATGCCCACTGAGTCAGCAATGATGTTTTCTGCCATCTGATTTAAGGATGATAAGTCCAGTCCCAGCTTCCTAAGTACATCAGCAACCGATCGGTATACAGTACCTCTTGCTCCAAATAAAAGTCCATGGACAGTAAAATGCCGATCACCAAAATTCCTCCTATATTTATCTTTAAAGAAAGGAATACAGCTTTCATATATATCCTTTTTCTCACGGTCTACGTTGTTTGCTTGGTCGGCAGCATTATTTTCATACCTTATTGTGGGGTCAAGGATGTAAGCTTCATGTGATCCTTTCTTAAAAGCCACGATGTCGGCAAAGCGATTGGATCCTGTCCCATCAATAGCATGGACTTCCTCAAAGCATTCGTATCCATGTTTTGTTAGCATGGTGGTAAGTGCATGCTTCAACTTGTGGTGCCTCTGGGTAATCAGGAGAGAATTGAAGGGACAAGATCCGAGCACATGGCCTGGTGTTTCAGTCTCCTTTGCACATCTGCGACAAAGGGATGTCCCATTCGATTCCCTATGATTTCCAGGAACTCCTTTCAAGTTGGCATAATTGATATTTAATTTCAAGAGGGCCGTCCATTCTGAAGAAGTTAGCTTAACTTTCTCTGCCATAAAGTTGTTAGTGGCTGTATATTCCTTAAAATGAGATACGCCGATACCTTGCCATGACATTGATGACCATTCCTCGAATGATTTCAACCGCAAAACTCTTCTAAGTTGCCGAGAGCTCATTTGAGTATTACTCTTGTCCAGTGGACTCAGCCTTGCCAAGCTCTGCTGAATCTCGTCATCATAATTAAATACCAGGAGGAAGCGGGGATCGTCACAATTGGTCAACTTTTTAGCAACAGAAATATGTTGCAACGGGGCTTCCCATTGACAATTAATCAGCCCTCAAATGCAAAAACTGTTAAACTTCGTAGCATTAGGGCCCGAAAGTTTAGCCTATTGCCTGCAATTTACTGACCCATTGAGTTTTCGTGTACGCGATAAAACCGAGTTCAATGTCTAATGACTGTGTAGTACAATTGAACTAAAAAATAAATGTTCCTCTGAAATAGCGAGTGTTCATTTCATAATTAATGTCTGACCTTTTAGTGTGCACTTTGCATCTACAAACTTTTTCACATAAATTCTATGCGATGACAAAAATAAATAAAAATTCATTTTTTCTGTACCATAATCCTGTGCACTTATCTAGTCCTATTGGAATGATACCTATGTCGTTTTATGTCAAGATTTTATTTTCGTATACACTCTTAAATCCTAAAATGAAAGATATCTTCTGTTTTTCAGAAAAACAATATTTGAGCTGGGAAAACTTCTGTCAACGTCACATATTAATATTCGTTTGTTTTGCTAACTCATTTCGAAGACAGCAAATAATGGAAAACCCCACATTAAGTCCCCTGCTTCAGTCGATTCCCCTTTTTGACTTCAAACGAATGATTGGCTTCTTAAAGAACTTTGAAATTAATGTCGATGAATTTCAAATCTTCCACTAATTCTTTCGAAGACAGTGAAGTTGTAAACTTACACATAGAACTTTCCTTCAGTTTGCCAACAACTCGCTCTCTGCATGGGATCACTAACTTGCATACAAATGGTAAACTTCCTGGTCTTAGTTATTACTAATAGCATTTTCGCACACAACTCAGAACAGCTGTTATTAGATCACCATAAGAACTAAGATATACTAAGAACTAAGATCTACTAAGAACTAAATAACCACAAGATTGCGGAGGGAATATATAGACTTGCTTTATGCATAAATTCTTTAAAAACACCGCACATGTTTCAAGGATACAAGTGAGTAGGCTATATAGCGACGGTTGTGTACTGCTACTTACACACATGGAACAAATGCATTTATTTAAAATGCCATTAATTAGGAACGGGATGAACATGAAGCCTGTGCACTTCTACATTACTGTAAGTTTATCTAAATGCTGTTTGCTGTACTTAAAGTGTTAGGTTATAAAGAACTGAGTTGTCTGCGGGAAGAAGCTAGGGGTAATGTGTAATAATCTGTTCATTTTACTCACCTAGATTCGAACCAAGCTCTTGCACACAGACACCAACACAAGCAGTAATAAACATCTGACTCACTCACACTATGAGTCAGTGGTCACATGACTTCCCACCAGCAGCGCTATTGTCTACACCGTAACAGGATGGAGGGCGTTGACAAAGTGTTTCGCTTCTGAAAAATTATATTTGGGTTTTCATTTTTACTTTAATATTTTTCAGTAATATTAGAAATAGTTTTCACCATTATTGATAATATTAATTAATATAGTTTTCCATCCTCACAAAATAAACTGAATCTTATTCCTACACAACCACCACTGCTTGACCTTCGCTTTATGTAGACACAGCAATTATTCCAATAATTTCAAATTTCATCGGAATTTTCCACAAAAATGTTGTAACGCTGTTTAAAATTGCCGCGATTCCATCCCCTCCGTCTACACTCTCTCTGACGTAAGTAGTGCACGACTTCGCCGCTGCATACCGAGCCGTAATGGTGGCTTTGGTTCTTGCAGTCAATCAGACTGTATTTGGCAACTGCCTAGTTAGTGTGGGAGCTGCGAGGACGAGTCGGACCCTCCGGTTGTCTGTGTGAGTAGCGATGTCGTCACTATTTATTATCTAAAACTAATTTCAAGTGCCTTCAGCACATTATGCCTATATTCATATTTTGGTGTTAAGATAACTGAGGTAGGAAAGGACAGGGAAAGATGTATTTTCAGAGTTAGTTAACCTTAAGCACTTATAGTCATGGACCGTGTGGATATGGAACAAGTTTGGTATCAAGTTCATTGTTTCAAGGCATCATGAAAATGCCCATGTTAGAATGTGTCCGTTTGAGATCAGTAACTCTGTAGTGTTAGACTCCGCTTGTTCATGAAATGTTAGTTTTCCACTAAGAATTATTTCATACATTTTCTAAATACCCATATTTTGCTATATCATTGTTTGAAGTTTCTCTGATAGAAATATTAGTATTTCCCATTTCATTTATGCTTGCTAAAAGAATTTTTCTAGTGGGCGTATCGTCGCCATTTGCTTACCCCGTTGCATCTTGGGTAGATCTGGTAATGTAATTGCTGGCCCAGATGATATATATATTTACATTATTCCTTAACTTGAATTTTCATTGTCTCAAATTTAATGTTAAATCTTACTTCCCTATATCAATAAAATTAATTAAACTGTTAGTTGTATTGCATTTGTTAACTTGTGATCTTGCCTGTAAAAATTGTATTGCTTATAAATTTTACTGGCTCCCTTCCTTAGGCAGAATGGTCAGAAAGATATTAGCACTCTGATGTTTGAAATTGTATAATGTCATAGGTTTTTATGTAAATTATTATTCAGCTACTTATGAGGTGGACTCAGTTAAAATATTGTTCTGGTCCATATAGTTACTTCACGTAATATATTTTCTGGTTGCAAGTTAAATATTGTGTAGCTAATTTGCATAATTATGTGGAACATTCTGGGGCGTTCAAAGTTCACCATGTTAGGTCATGCCAGACATTCCTTGTATATTTACGGACATTAACCTCCCTTCTTGTATAGTGATACACACCAGTTAGGTTTGCCTTATTTTCCTTTTGAGATTTTGTAATTATGAATACCTTTCCTTTTTTTTTTTCTACAAGCTAATTGCTATTAAAGTACTCGATTAATTTTGGTACAAGTAGTTCAGCCCCTTTGCTAATAAATATATTTTCTATATTTTCTGCACCTATAGTTTCATAAAATCTTCTGGACTGTTCTTTCTGGCTATATTGCGTGTAGCTGGGTTCCTTCATTCTCTGTTTTTTGTATTTGACATTTTTCTGTTATTTGCTAATTTGAAATTGCATTTATATTTTTGGCTGTTTGCTGGCTGATTTTCTTAACTTACCCTGTCTAGTTTTTGCTCTCTTTACATAATTATTCTCTAATATCATATTCCTTTTTCAAACGTAATCTTCTGATTATTTAGTTTATCTTTGATTTTATATTTGTCCTTCTTTGTTATTTAATTACTTTCGCGTTTTGGATTTTGCTTACCGTTTTCATTTTTCTTTTCATTCCAAATTATTATTATTATTATTTTCTATTGCAAATTATACCGACCAGATTACCCTTCTTCTGTAGTATTTCTTAAGCATATTCTAAATAAATTCTCAGTCTCACTTCCCTTCTGTATATTCTAAAATAACTTAAAATATATTACCTTCTATTGGGTATTGGATAGGCCTAATTATAGTTCATGAGTAAATTTTTCTAAAGTTATTTCTAGTCTTTTGGTGATTCTAAATTACTTTAATATATATATTCCCTACTATTGGTAATTAGGTAGGCCTAATTAGTATTTACATAGTTGTGAACTTTGATTTTCTTTTGGCATCTATTATTCTAAATTACTCTGCCTGGCATTGACCTTTGATAGGCCTAGTCTTTATTAGTGGTCCATGCATATTTATTTAAAGTATACCAACTTAACTTTTGGAGTTTATTGGATTTGCAATTTGAATTATTCTTGGTACATGAAAGATAGCTTAATAGTTAGAGATCTTGGGCATTTAATAATCAATTTCTAGTCATTACTATTTATTGTCATTTATTTAAGGTAGACCTTATACTGTACATTGTTATATTATACATTAAATCTTATTGTTGGAATTTTGCGAATTTATGATCAAGTGCGATTGCCCTCTTGCTCTCCCATCCTTCTTAACCTGTATTGGAGATGGATCTTCGGCCTTGCTGGGAATTGTCCACATGCTCTTCCAAGTTATATTAAAGTGAGATATTATTAGTATGGAAGTTTTTGGTACCTGCAAATAAGTATCAGTTATTACATAATATATATATTGGATTTCAGATTAATTCCATTTGTAGGAGTCTCTTCATTTAACCTAGTGACCCCTTTTATTAAACTATTCTATTATAATTAAATTAACTCTAGCAACATTTCATTCTTAAGCAACATTATTATTTTTTACATAACCTAATTCTTCGTCGTTGCATGGTAGCAACCTCTCCAATTCAGGCGAGGGAGGAGAGTATATATGTTCCACATATATTACGTTTATTAGTTACTTTTCATTCTGCCATTTGTCCAAATTCATCATGGCAGTGAATATTTTGTATTGTGGGAATTTTTTTTTTGGTGACTCCGCCATGCACCATATATGCCATTTTTCAGTCACCTTCTTGGTCGAGCATCTTAATGATAAGTCTGTTAAAAGGTGTCATATTTCTCAGGTAAAAAAGTGTTAGTTTTCTCTTGTTCCTTATCCAGGGTTTTGTGTAATGTTTAGAATTTAGCTAGTGTAATGTTTTTGATGCACTTGTAATTGTGGTGCAAATTTCCATTGTCAATGTTTGTTATCTATTCTTGTCCTTTTCTTATGTTCACGTATTTATGTGTATCCTTTGCATATGTAATTGCTTTAAAAGAATCTTATTGTGACGATTTCGCTGCTCCCACGTTAGCCGGGGGAGCTCTCTTCTTCCCTCCAGTCTCAATTATTTTAAGGGGCCCCTTATCAAAAAAAAAAGAAATAAGAAACTAAATAATCTAGATTATAAACTCGAAAATGTCAATGTAACTAATCAAAATACAGTCTATTTAAAAAGAAACAAAAAAAACTAGGCCCAAAAAAAAAAGTAATCAAGCATTATCATGGTTGAATGTGACCATATTTTAAGATTGTAATTAAGAATGTAGATTGCATATACCAAGAAAGTAAAAAAAAATTAAAAAAAAAAAATAAAATATTACAAGATATACTGCAAATCATCTCCAAAATTGGACACTTTCACAAAAAAAAGGGACACGATATAGAAGAAAGCATTTGTGCGGCGATATCTATCTCTTTATTTGGACATTTAAGAGATGAATTCTTCAGTGAACTTTACAAGTTTCCATCCATAGTGAATCTATTTATCCACCAACACAGATATTAAGACACTTATAATTGTGGGTTGCACCGGTCCCCCTCCCACTGTGGTATTGTGTGTGTTGGACTCTACTCACCATTTTCAATATTTTCTTTCATGTCTGAGACTGCTCTATGAAGATTTCACCGGCATGGGCAGTGTGATGCTGCGGAGCTCCTGTTGGCCTGCTCTGGGGTATGGTGCACAGTACCTCAGATCTTTGGGTGTTTGCCTGACTCATGGGGCGACGGCCCTAACTTGCTGTTTGTCATCCGACATGGGTGGCCGGAGTCAAGAGCCTCTATTTCCACCAGCAGTCTTCTTTCTTCGAGCCCGCTCCGTCTTCTGCTATGAAGTATGCAACACTCTTCTCACCGACTCATCGCACCCTTCTTCACTCAAGAATGGACCTTGTGTGATTTGGGTGATTCGTGCGCCTAATTTGGATATTGGCGACGATTTGTTGTGAGTGCTTATGAGATTCTCACTAAATATATGGTAATTCTCGGTGAGTGCTACATATTGGGCTTAAGGCATGTGTTATTGCCGGCCGCAGTGTTCTTTAGTCTCAGAAAAAAGCAGATAAATTCTTCATAAAATGTGAGTAAGTTTTGGGTATATTATATCATGGTATTGTCCCTTCGTTTGATTCAGTTAAAGACATTCAAGAGAACTTATACATCAAGATATGAACTTTTTCAAAAGAAAAATATATTTGCTTCAAAATTTTTTTGTTGATTTAAAGACTATGAGTTATTATGAACTGTACTAGGCTAAGATTAATTGTGTTCTGATAACAGGGTCTAAATTGTTCTACTATTGTATTACTTGTATGCATTTTGGGGGTCAGATGTGTTTTCTGGGTTTCTAACTGTTTTGGTAAAAAAAAAAATCTTGCAATTTTTTTTTGTGTAGTCAGAGGGGAGGGCTGTAACGCTGTTTAAAATTGCCGCGATTCCATCCCCTCCGTCTACACTCTCTCTGACGTAAGTAGTGCACGACTTCGCCGCTGCATACCGAGCCGTAATGGTGGCTTTGGTTCTTGCAGTCAATCAGACTGTATTTGGCAACTGCCTAGTTAGTGTGGGAGCTGCGAGGACGAGTCGGACCCTCCGGTTGTCTGTGTGAGTAGCGATGTCGTCACTATTTATTATCTAAAACTAATTTCAAGTGCCTTCAGCACATTATGCCTATATTCATATTTTGGTGTTAAGATAACTGAGGTAGGAAAGGACAGGGAAAGATGTATTTTCAGAGTTAGTTAACCTTAAGCACTTATAGTCATGGACCGTGTGGATATGGAACAAGTTTGGTATCAAGTTCATTGTTTCAAGGCATCATGAAAATGCCCATGTTAGAATGTGTCCGTTTGAGATCAGTAACTCTGTAGTGTTAGACTCCGCTTGTTCATGAAATGTTAGTTTTCCACTAAGAATTATTTCATACATTTTCTAAATACCCATATTTTGCTATATCATTGTTTGAAGTTTCTCTGATAGAAATATTAGTATTTCCCATTTCATTTATGCTTGCTAAAAGAATTTTTCTAGTGGGCGTATCGTCGCCATTTGCTTACCCCGTTGCATCTTGGGTAGATCTGGTAATGTAATTGCTGGCCCAGATGATATATATATTTACATTATTCCTTAACTTGAATTTTCATTGTCTCAAATTTAATGTTAAATCTTACTTCCCTATATCAATAAAATTAATTAAACTGTTAGTTGTATTGCATTTGTTAACTTGTGATCTTGCCTGTAAAAATTGTATTGCTTATAAATTTTACTGGCTCCCTTCCTTAGGCAGAATGGTCAGAAAGATATTAGCACTCTGATGTTTGAAATTGTATAATGTCATAGGTTTTTATGTAAATTATTATTCAGCTACTTATGAGGTGGACTCAGTTAAAATATTGTTCTGGTCCATATAGTTACTTCACGTAATATATTTTCTGGTTGCAAGTTAAATATTGTGTAGCTAATTTGCATAATTATGTGGAACATTCTGGGGCGTTCAAAGTTCACCATGTTAGGTCATGCCAGACATTCCTTGTATATTTACGGACATTAACCTCCCTTCTTGTATAGTGATACACACCAGTTAGGTTTGCCTTATTTTCCTTTTGAGATTTTGTAATTATGAATACCTTTCCTTTTTTTTTTTCTACAAGCTAATTGCTATTAAAGTACTCGATTAATTTTGGTACAAGTAGTTCAGCCCCTTTGCTAATAAATATATTTTCTATATTTTCTGCACCTATAGTTTCATAAAATCTTCTGGACTGTTCTTTCTGGCTATATTGCGTGTAGCTGGGTTCCTTCATTCTCTGTTTTTTGTATTTGACATTTTTCTGTTATTTGCTAATTTGAAATTGCATTTATATTTTTGGCTGTTTGCTGGCTGATTTTCTTAACTTACCCTGTCTAGTTTTTGCTCTCTTTACATAATTATTCTCTAATATCATATTCCTTTTTCAAACGTAATCTTCTGATTATTTAGTTTATCTTTGATTTTATATTTGTCCTTCTTTGTTATTTAATTACTTTCGCGTTTTGGATTTTGCTTACCGTTTTCATTTTTCTTTTCATTCCAAATTATTATTATTATTATTTTCTATTGCAAATTATACCGACCAGATTACCCTTCTTCTGTAGTATTTCTTAAGCATATTCTAAATAAATTCTCAGTCTCACTTCCCTTCTGTATATTCTAAAATAACTTAAAATATATTACCTTCTATTGGGTATTGGATAGGCCTAATTATAGTTCATGAGTAAATTTTTCTAAAGTTATTTCTAGTCTTTTGGTGATTCTAAATTACTTTAATATATATATTCCCTACTATTGGTAATTAGGTAGGCCTAATTAGTATTTACATAGTTGTGAACTTTGATTTTCTTTTGGCATCTATTATTCTAAATTACTCTGCCTGGCATTGACCTTTGATAGGCCTAGTCTTTATTAGTGGTCCATGCATATTTATTTAAAGTATACCAACTTAACTTTTGGAGTTTATTGGATTTGCAATTTGAATTATTCTTGGTACATGAAAGATAGCTTAATAGTTAGAGATCTTGGGCATTTAATAATCAATTTCTAGTCATTACTATTTATTGTCATTTATTTAAGGTAGACCTTATACTGTACATTGTTATATTATACATTAAATCTTATTGTTGGAATTTTGCGAATTTATGATCAAGTGCGATTGCCCTCTTGCTCTCCCATCCTTCTTAACCTGTATTGGAGATGGATCTTCGGCCTTGCTGGGAATTGTCCACATGCTCTTCCAAGTTATATTAAAGTGAGATATTATTAGTATGGAAGTTTTTGGTACCTGCAAATAAGTATCAGTTATTACATAATATATATATTGGATTTCAGATTAATTCCATTTGTAGGAGTCTCTTCATTTAACCTAGTGACCCCTTTTATTAAACTATTCTATTATAATTAAATTAACTCTAGCAACATTTCATTCTTAAGCAACATTATTATTTTTTACATAACCTAATTCTTCGTCGTTGCATGGTAGCAACCTCTCCAATTCAGGCGAGGGAGGAGAGTATATATGTTCCACATATATTACGTTTATTAGTTACTTTTCATTCTGCCATTTGTCCAAATTCATCATGGCAGTGAATATTTTGTATTGTGGGAATTTTTTTTTTGGTGACTCCGCCATGCACCATATATGCCATTTTTCAGTCACCTTCTTGGTCGAGCATCTTAATGATAAGTCTGTTAAAAGGTGTCATATTTCTCAGGTAAAAAAGTGTTAGTTTTCTCTTGTTCCTTATCCAGGGTTTTGTGTAATGTTTAGAATTTAGCTAGTGTAATGTTTTTGATGCACTTGTAATTGTGGTGCAAATTTCCATTGTCAATGTTTGTTATCTATTCTTGTCCTTTTCTTATGTTCACGTATTTATGTGTATTCTTTGCATATGTAATTGCTTTAAAAGAATCTTATTGTGACGATTTCGCTGCTCCCACGTTAGCCGGGGGAGCTCTCTTCTTCCCTCCAGTCTCAATTATTTTAAGGGGCCCCTTATAAAAAAAAAAAGAAATAAGAAACTAAATAATCTAGATTATAAACTCGAAAATGTCAATGTAACTAATCAAAATACAGTCTATTTAAAAAGAAACAAAAAAAACTAGGCCCAAAAAAAAAAGTAATCAAGCATTATCATGGTTGAATGTGACCATATTTTAAGATTGTAATTAAGAATGTAGATTGCATATACCAAGAAAGTAAAAAAAAATTAAAAAAAAAAAATAAAATATTACAAGATATACTGCAAATCATCTCCAAAATTGGACACTTTCACAAAAAAAAGGGACACGATATAGAAGAAAGCATTTGTGCGGCGATATCTATCTCTTTATTTGGACATTTAAGAGATGAATTCTTCAGTGAACTTTACAAGTTTCCATCCATAGTGAATCTATTTATCCACCAACACAGATATTAAGACACTTATAATTGTGGGTTGCACCGGTCCCCCTCCCACTGTGGTATTGTGTGTGTTGGACTCTACTCACCATTTTCAATATTTTCTTTCATGTCTGAGACTGCTCTATGAAGATTTCACCGGCATGGGCAGTGTGATGCTGCGGAGCTCCTGTTGGCCTGCTCTGGGGTATGGTGCACAGTACCTCAGATCTTTGGGTGTTTGCCTGACTCATGGGGCGACGGCCCTAACTTGCTGTTTGTCATCCGACATGGGTGGCCGGAGTCAAGAGCCTCTATTTCCACCAGCAGTCTTCTTTCTTCGAGCCCGCTCCGTCTTCTGCTATGAAGTATGCAACACTCTTCTCACCGACTCATCGCACCCTTCTTCACTCAAGAATGGACCTTGTGTGATTTGGGTGATTCGTGCGCCTAATTTGGATATTGGCGACGATTTGTTGTGAGTGCTTATGAGATTCTCACTAAATATATGGTAATTCTCGGTGAGTGCTACATATTGGGCTTAAGGCATGTGTTATTGCCGGCCGCAGTGTTCTTTAGTCTCAGAAAAAAGCAGATAAATTCTTCATAAAATGTGAGTAAGTTTTGGGTATATTATATCATGGTATTGTCCCTTCGTTTGATTCAGTTAAAGACATTCAAGAGAACTTATACATCAAGATATGAACTTTTTCAAAAGAAAAATATATTTGCTTCAAAATTTTTTTGTTGATTTAAAGACTATGAGTTATTATGAACTGTACTAGGCTAAGATTAATTGTGTTCTGATAACAGGGTCTAAATTGTTCTACTATTGTATTACTTGTATGCATTTTGGGGGTCAGATGTGTTTTCTGGGTTTCTAACTGTTTTGGTAAAAAAAAAAATCTTGCAATTTTTTTTTGTGTAGTCAGAGGGGAGGGCTGTAACGCTGTTTAAAATTGCCGCGATTCCATCCCCTCCGTCTACACTCTCTCTGACGTAAGTAGTGCACGACTTCGCCGCTGCATACCGAGCCGTAATGGTGGCTTTGGTTCTTGCAGTCAATCAGACTGTATTTGGCAACTGCCTAGTTAGTGTGGGAGCTGCGAGGACGAGTCGGACCCTCCGGTTGTCTGTGTGAGTAGCGATGTCGTCACTATTTATTATCTAAAACTAATTTCAAGTGCCTTCAGCACATTATGCCTATATTCATATTTTGGTGTTAAGATAACTGAGGTAGGAAAGGACAGGGAAAGATGTATTTTCAGAGTTAGTTAACCTTAAGCACTTATAGTCATGGACCGTGTGGATATGGAACAAGTTTGGTATCAAGTTCATTGTTTCAAGGCATCATGAAAATGCCCATGTTAGAATGTGTCCGTTTGAGATCAGTAACTCTGTAGTGTTAGACTCCGCTTGTTCATGAAATGTTAGTTTTCCACTAAGAATTATTTCATACATTTTCTAAATACCCATATTTTGCTATATCATTGTTTGAAGTTTCTCTGATAGAAATATTAGTATTTCCCATTTCATTTATGCTTGCTAAAAGAATTTTTCTAGTGGGCGTATCGTCGCCATTTGCTTACCCCGTTGCATCTTGGGTAGATCTGGTAATGTAATTGCTGGCCCAGATGATATATATATTTACATTATTCCTTAACTTGAATTTTCATTGTCTCAAATTTAATGTTAAATCTTACTTCCCTATATCAATAAAATTAATTAAACTGTTAGTTGTATTGCATTTGTTAACTTGTGATCTTGCCTGTAAAAATTGTATTGCTTATAAATTTTACTGGCTCCCTTCCTTAGGCAGAATGGTCAGAAAGATATTAGCACTCTGATGTTTGAAATTGTATAATGTCATAGGTTTTTATGTAAATTATTATTCAGCTACTTATGAGGTGGACTCAGTTAAAATATTGTTCTGGTCCATATAGTTACTTCACGTAATATATTTTCTGGTTGCAAGTTAAATATTGTGTAGCTAATTTGCATAATTATGTGGAACATTCTGGGGCGTTCAAAGTTCACCATGTTAGGTCATGCCAGACATTCCTTGTATATTTACGGACATTAACCTCCCTTCTTGTATAGTGATACACACCAGTTAGGTTTGCCTTATTTTCCTTTTGAGATTTTGTAATTATGAATACCTTTCCTTTTTTTTTTCTACAAGCTAATTGCTATTAAAGTACTCGATTAATTTTGGTACAAGTAGTTCAGCCCCTTTGCTAATAAATATATTTTCTATATTTTCTGCACCTATAGTTTCATAAAATCTTCTGGACTGTTCTTTCTGGCTATATTGCGTGTAGCTGGGTTCCTTCATTCTCTGTTTTTTGTATTTGACATTTTTCTGTTATTTGCTAATTTGAAATTGCATTTATATTTTTGGCTGTTTGCTGGCTGATTTTCTTAACTTACCCTGTCTAGTTTTTGCTCTCTTTACATAATTATTCTCTAATATCATATTCCTTTTTCAAACGTAATCTTCTGATTATTTAGTTTATCTTTGATTTTATATTTGTCCTTCTTTGTTATTTAATTACTTTCGCGTTTTGGATTTTGCTTACCGTTTTCATTTTTCTTTTCATTCCAAATTATTATTATTATTATTTTCTATTGCAAATTATACCGACCAGATTACCCTTCTTCTGTAGTATTTCTTAAGCATATTCTAAATAAATTCTCAGTCTCACTTCCCTTCTGTATATTCTAAAATAACTTAAAATATATTACCTTCTATTGGGTATTGGATAGGCCTAATTATAGTTCATGAGTAAATTTTTCTAAAGTTATTTCTAGTCTTTTGGTGATTCTAAATTACTTTAATATATATATTCCCTACTATTGGTAATTAGGTAGGCCTAATTAGTATTTACATAGTTGTGAACTTTGATTTTCTTTTGGCATCTATTATTCTAAATTACTCTGCCTGGCATTGACCTTTGATAGGCCTAGTCTTTATTAGTGGTCCATGCATATTTATTTAAAGTATACCAACTTAACTTTTGGAGTTTATTGGATTTGCAATTTGAATTATTCTTGGTACATGAAAGATAGCTTAATAGTTAGAGATCTTGGGCATTTAATAATCAATTTCTAGTCATTACTATTTATTGTCATTTATTTAAGGTAGACCTTATACTGTACATTGTTATATTATACATTAAATCTTATTGTTGGAATTTTGCGAATTTATGATCAAGTGCGATTGCCCTCTTGCTCTCCCATCCTTCTTAACCTGTATTGGAGATGGATCTTCGGCCTTGCTGGGAATTGTCCACATGCTCTTCCAAGTTATATTAAAGTGAGATATTATTAGTATGGAAGTTTTTGGTACCTGCAAATAAGTATCAGTTATTACATAATATATATATTGGATTTCAGATTAATTCCATTTGTAGGAGTCTCTTCATTTAACCTAGTGACCCCTTTTATTAAACTATTCTATTATAATTAAATTAACTCTAGCAACATTTCATTCTTAAGCAACATTATTATTTTTTACATAACCTAATTCTTCGTCGTTGCATGGTAGCAACCTCTCCAATTCAGGCGAGGGAGGAGAGTATATATGTTCCACATATATTACGTTTATTAGTTACTTTTCATTCTGCCATTTGTCCAAATTCATCATGGCAGTGAATATTTTGTATTGTGGGAATTTTTTTTTTGGTGACTCCGCCATGCACCATATATGCCATTTTTCAGTCACCTTCTTGGTCGAGCATCTTAATGATAAGTCTGTTAAAAGGTGTCATATTTCTCAGGTAAAAAAGTGTTAGTTTTCTCTTGTTCCTTATCCAGGGTTTTGTGTAATGTTTAGAATTTAGCTAGTGTAATGTTTTTGATGCACTTGTAATTGTGGTGCAAATTTCCATTGTCAATGTTTGTTATCTATTCTTGTCCTTTTCTTATGTTCACGTATTTATGTGTATCCTTTGCATATGTAATTGCTTTAAAAGAATCTTATTGTGACGATTTCGCTGCTCCCACGTTAGCCGGGGGAGCTCTCTTCTTCCCTCCAGTCTCAATTATTTTAAGGGGCCCCTTATAAAAAAAAAAAGAAATAAGAAACTAAATAATCTAGATTATAAACTCGAAAATGTCAATGTAACTAATCAAAATACAGTCTATTTAAAAAGAAACAAAAAAAACTAGGCCCAAAAAAAAAAAGTAATCAAGCATTATCATGGTTGAATGTGACCATATTTTAAGATTGTAATTAAGAATGTAGATTGCATATACCAAGAAAGTAAAAAAAAATTAAAAAAATAAAAATAAAATATTACAAGATATACTGCAAATCATCTCCAAAATTGGACACTTTCACAAAAAAAAGGGACACGATATAGAAGAAAGCATTTGTGCGGCGATATCTATCTCTTTATTTGGACATTTAAGAGATGAATTCTTCAGTGAACTTTACAAGTTTCCATCCATAGTGAATCTATTTATCCACCAACACAGATATTAAGACACTTATATTTGTGGGTTGCACCGGTCCCCCTCCCACTGTGGTATTGTGTGTGTTGGACTCTACTCACCATTTTCAATATTTTCTTTCATGTCTGAGACTGCTCTATGAAGATTTCACCGGCATGGGCAGTGTGATGCTGCGGAGCTCCTGTTGGCCTGCTCTGGGGTATGGTGCACAGTACCTCAGATCTTTGGGTGTTTGCCTGACTCATGGGGCGACGGCCCTAACTTGCTGTTTGTCATCCGACATGGGTGGCCGGAGTCAAGAGCCTCTATTTCCACCAGCAGTCTTCTTTCTTCGAGCCCGCTCCGTCTTCTGCTATGAAGTATGCAACACTCTTCTCACCGACTCATCGCACCCTTCTTCACTCAAGAATGGACCTTGTGTGATTTGGGTGATTCGTGCGCCTAATTTGGATATTGGCGACGATTTGTTGTGAGTGCTTATGAGATTCTCACTAAATATATGGTAATTCTCGGTGAGTACTACATATTGGGCTTAAGGCATGTGTTATTGCCGGCCGCAGTGTTCTTTAGTCTCAGAAAAAAGCAGATAAATTCTTCATAAAATGTGAGTAAGTTTTGGGTATATTATATCATGGTATTGTCCCTTCGTTTGATTCAGTTAAAGACATTCAAGAGAACTTATACATCAAGATATGAACTTTTTTTAAAAAAAAATATATTTGCTTCAAAATTTTTTTGTTGATTTAAAGACTATGAGTTATTATGAACTGTACTAGGTTAAGATTAATTGTGTTCTGATAACAGGGTCTAAATTGTTCTACTATTGTATTACTTGTATGAATTTTGGGGGTCAGATGTGTTTTCTGGGTTTCTAACTGTTTTGGTAAAAAAAAAAATCTTGCAATTTTTTTTTGTGTAGTCAGAGGGGAGGGCTGTAACGCTGTTTAAAATTGCCGCGATTCCATCCCCTCCGTCTACACTCTCTCTGACGTAAGTAGTGCACGACTTCGCCGCTGCATACCGAGCCGTAATGGTGGCTTTGGTTCTTGCAGTCAATCAGACTGTATTTGGCAACTGCCTAGTTAGTGTGGGAGCTGCGAGGACGAGTCGGACCCTCCGGTTGTCTGTGTGAGTAGCGATGTCGTCACTATTTATTATCTAAAACTAATTTCAAGTGCCTTCAGCACATTATGCCTATATTCATATTTTGGTGTTAAGATAACTGAGGTAGGAAAGGACAGGGAAAGATGTATTTTCAGAGTTAGTTAACCTTAAGCACTTATAGTCATGGACCGTGTGGATATGGAACAAGTTTGGTATCAAGTTCATTGTTTCAAGGCATCATGAAAATGCCCATGTTAGAATGTGTCCGTTTGAGATCAGTAACTCTGTAGTGTTAGACTCCGCTTGTTCATGAAATGTTAGTTTTCCACTAAGAATTATTTCATACATTTTCTAAATACCCATATTTTGCTATATCATTGTTTGAAGTTTCTCTGATAGAAATATTAGTATTTCCCATTTCATTTATGCTTGCTAAAAGAATTTTTCTAGTGGGCGTATCGTCGCCATTTGCTTACCCCGTTGCATCTTGGGTAGATCTGGTAATGTAATTGCTGGCCCAGATGATATATATATTTACATTATTCCTTAACTTGAATTTTCATTGTCTCAAATTTAATGTTAAATCTTACTTCCCTATATCAATAAAATTAATTAAACTGTTAGTTGTATTGCATTTGTTAACTTGTGATCTTGCCTGTAAAAATTGTATTGCTTATAAATTTTACTGGCTCCCTTCCTTAGGCAGAATGGTCAGAAAGATATTAGCACTCTGATGTTTGAAATTGTATAATGTCATAGGTTTTTATGTAAATTATTATTCAGCTACTTATGAGGTGGACTCAGTTAAAATATTGTTCTGGTCCATATAGTTACTTCACGTAATATATTTTCTGGTTGCAAGTTAAATATTGTGTAGCTAATTTGCATAATTATGTGGAACATTCTGGGGCGTTCAAAGTTCACCATGTTAGGTCATGCCAGACATTCCTTGTATATTTACGGACATTAACCTCCCTTCTTGTATAGTGATACACACCAGTTAGGTTTGCCTTATTTTCCTTTTGAGATTTTGTAATTATGAATACCTTTCCTTTTTTTTTTCTACAAGCTAATTGCTATTAAAGTACTCGATTAATTTTGGTACAAGTAGTTCAGCCCCTTTGCTAATAAATATATTTTCTATATTTTCTGCACCTATAGTTTCATAAAATCTTCTGGACTGTTCTTTCTGGCTATATTGCGTGTAGCTGGGTTCCTTCATTCTCTGTTTTTTGTATTTGACATTTTTCTGTTATTTGCTAATTTGAAATTGCATTTATATTTTTGGCTGTTTGCTGGCTGATTTTCTTAACTTACCCTGTCTAGTTTTTGCTCTCTTTACATAATTATTCTCTAATATCATATTCCTTTTTCAAACGTAATCTTCTGATTATTTAGTTTATCTTTGATTTTATATTTGTCCTTCTTTGTTATTTAATTACTTTCGCGTTTTGGATTTTGCTTACCGTTTTCATTTTTCTTTTCATTCCAAATTATTATTATTATTATTTTCTATTGCAAATTATACCGACCAGATTACCCTTCTTCTGTAGTATTTCTTAAGCATATTCTAAATAAATTCTCAGTCTCACTTCCCTTCTGTATATTCTAAAATAACTTAAAATATATTACCTTCTATTGGGTATTGGATAGGCCTAATTATAGTTCATGAGTAAATTTTTCTAAAGTTATTTCTAGTCTTTTGGTGATTCTAAATTACTTTAATATATATATTCCCTACTATTGGTAATTAGGTAGGCCTAATTAGTATTTACATAGTTGTGAACTTTGATTTTCTTTTGGCATCTATTATTCTAAATTACTCTGCCTGGCATTGACCTTTGATAGGCCTAGTCTTTATTAGTGGTCCATGCATATTTATTTAAAGTATACCAACTTAACTTTTGGAGTTTATTGGATTTGCAATTTGAATTATTCTTGGTACATGAAAGATAGCTTAATAGTTAGAGATCTTGGGCATTTAATAATCAATTTCTAGTCATTACTATTTATTGTCATTTATTTAAGGTAGACCTTATACTGTACATTGTTATATTATACATTAAATCTTATTGTTGGAATTTTGCGAATTTATGATCAAGTGCGATTGCCCTCTTGCTCTCCCATCCTTCTTAACCTGTATTGGAGATGGATCTTCGGCCTTGCTGGGAATTGTCCACATGCTCTTCCAAGTTATATTAAAGTGAGATATTATTAGTATGGAAGTTTTTGGTACCTGCAAATAAGTATCAGTTATTACATAATATATATATTGGATTTCAGATTAATTCCATTTGTAGGAGTCTCTTCATTTAACCTAGTGACCCCTTTTATTAAACTATTCTATTATAATTAAATTAACTCTAGCAACATTTCATTCTTAAGCAACATTATTATTTTTTACATAACCTAATTCTTCGTCGTTGCATGGTAGCAACCTCTCCAATTCAGGCGAGGGAGGAGAGTATATATGTTCCACATATATTACGTTTATTAGTTACTTTTCATTCTGCCATTTGTCCAAATTCATCATGGCAGTGAATATTTTGTATTGTGGGAATTTTTTTTTTGGTGACTCCGCCATGCACCATATATGCCATTTTTCAGTCACCTTCTTGGTCGAGCATCTTAATGATAAGTCTGTTAAAAGGTGTCATATTTCTCAGGTAAAAAAGTGTTAGTTTTCTCTTGTTCCTTATCCAGGGTTTTGTGTAATGTTTAGAATTTAGCTAGTGTAATGTTTTTGATGCACTTGTAATTGTGGTGCAAATTTCCATTGTCAATGTTTGTTATCTATTCTTGTCCTTTTCTTATGTTCACGTATTTATGTGTATCCTTTGCATATGTAATTGCTTTAAAAGAATCTTATTGTGACGATTTCGCTGCTCCCACGTTAGCCGGGGGAGCTCTCTTCTTCCCTCCAGTCTCAATTATTTTAAGGGGCCCCTTATAAAAAAAAAAAAGAAATAAGAAACTAAATAATCTAGATTATAAACTCGAAAATGTCAATGTAACTAATCAAAATACAGTCTATTTAAAAAGAAACAAAAAAAACTAGGCCCAAAAAAAAAAAGTAATCAAGCATTATCATGGTTGAATGTGACCATATTTTAAGATTGTAATTAAGAATGTAGATTGCATATACCAAGAAAGTAAAAAAAAATTAAAAAAATAAAAATAAAATATTACAAGATATACTGCAAATCATCTCCAAAATTGGACACTTTCACAAAAAAAAGGGACACGATATAGAAGAAAGCATTTGTGCGGCGATATCTATCTCTTTATTTGGACATTTAAGAGATGAATTCTTCAGTGAACTTTACAAGTTTCCATCCATAGTGAATCTATTTATCCACCAACACAGATATTAAGACACTTATATTTGTGGGTTGCACCGGTCCCCCTCCCACTGTGGTATTGTGTGTGTTGGACTCTACTCACCATTTTCAATATTTTCTTTCATGTCTGAGACTGCTCTATGAAGATTTCACCGGCATGGGCAGTGTGATGCTGCGGAGCTCCTGTTGGCCTGCTCTGGGGTATGGTGCACAGTACCTCAGATCTTTGGGTGTTTGCCTGACTCATGGGGCGACGGCCCTAACTTGCTGTTTGTCATCCGACATGGGTGGCCGGAGTCAAGAGCCTCTATTTCCACCAGCAGTCTTCTTTCTTCGAGCCCGCTCCGTCTTCTGCTATGAAGTATGCAACACTCTTCTCACCGACTCATCGCACCCTTCTTCACTCAAGAATGGACCTTGTGTGATTTGGGTGATTCGTGCGCCTAATTTGGATATTGGCGACGATTTGTTGTGAGTGCTTATGAGATTCTCACTAAATATATGGTAATTCTCGGTGAGTGCTACATATTGGGCTTAAGGCATGTGTTATTGCCGGCCGCAGTGTTCTTTAGTCTCAGAAAAAAGCAGATAAATTCTTCATAAAATGTGAGTAAGTTTTGGGTATATTATATCATGGTATTGTCCCTTCGTTTGATTCAATTAAAGACATTCAAGAGAACTTATACATCAAGATATGAACTTTTTCAAAAAAAAAATATATTTGCTTCAAAATTTTTTTGTTGATTTAAAGACTATGAGTTATTATGAACTGTACTAGGCTAAGATTAATTGTGTTCTGATAACAGGGTCTAAATTGTTCTACTATTGTATTACTTGTATGAATTTTGGGGGTCAGATGTGTTTTCTGGGTTTCTAACTGTTTTGGTAAAAAAAAAAATCTTGCAATTTTTTTTTGTGTAGTCAGAGGGGAGGGCTGTAACGCTGTTTAAAATTGCCGCGATTCCATCCCCTCCGTCTACACTCTCTCTGACGTAAGTAGTGCACGACTTCGCCGCTGCATACCGAGCCGTAATGGTGGCTTTGGTTCTTGCAGTCAATCAGACTGTATTTGGCAACTGCCTAGTTAGTGTGGGAGCTGCGAGGACGAGTCGGACCCTCCGGTTGTCTGTGTGAGTAGCGATGTCGTCACTATTTATTATCTAAAACTAATTTCAAGTGCCTTCAGCACATTATGCCTATATTCATATTTTGGTGTTAAGATAACTGAGGTAGGAAAGGACAGGGAAAGATGTATTTTCAGAGTTAGTTAACCTTAAGCACTTATAGTCATGGACCGTGTGGATATGGAACAAGTTTGGTATCAAGTTCATTGTTTCAAGGCATCATGAAAATGCCCATGTTAGAATGTGTCCGTTTGAGATCAGTAACTCTGTAGTGTTAGACTCCGCTTGTTCATGAAATGTTAGTTTTCCACTAAGAATTATTTCATACATTTTCTAAATACCCATATTTTGCTATATCATTGTTTGAAGTTTCTCTGATAGAAATATTAGTATTTCCCATTTAATTTATGCTTGCTAAAAGAATTTTTCTAGTGGGCGTATCGTCGCCATTTGCTTACCCCGTTGCATCTTGGGTAGATCTGGTAATGTAATTGCTGGCCCAGATGATATATATATTTACATTATTCCTTAACTTGAATTTTCATTGTCTCAAATTTAATGTTAAATCTTACTTCCCTATATCAATAAAATTAATTAAACTGTTAGTTGTATTGCATTTGTTAACTTGTGATCTTGCCTGTAAAAATTGTATTGCTTATAAATTTTACTGGCTCCCTTCCTTAGGCAGAATGGTCAGAAAGATATTAGCACTCTGATGTTTGAAATTGTATAATGTCATAGGTTTTTATGTAAATTATTATTCAGCTACTTATGAGGTGGACTCAGTTAAAATATTGTTCTGGTCCATATAGTTACTTCACGTAATATATTTTCTGGTTGCAAGTTAAATATTGTGTAGCTAATTTGCATAATTATGTGGAACATTCTGGGGCGTTCAAAGTTCACCATGTTAGGTCATGCCAGACATTCCTTGTATATTTACGGACATTAACCTCCCTTCTTGTATAGTGATACACACCAGTTAGGTTTGCCTTATTTTCCTTTTGAGATTTTGTAATTATGAATACCTTTCCTTTTTTTTTCTACAAGCTAATTGCTATTAAAGTACTCGATTAATTTTGGTACAAGTAGTTCAGCCCCTTTGCTAATAAATATATTTTCTATATTTTCTGCACCTATAGTTTCATAAAATCTTCTGGACTGTTCTTTCTGGCTATATTGCGTGTAGCTGGGTTCCTTCATTCTCTGTTTTTTGTATTTGACATTTTTCTGTTATTTGCTAATTTGAAATTGCATTTATATTTTTGGCTGTTTGCTGGCTGATTTTCTTAACTTACCCTGTCTAGTTTTTGCTCTCTTTACATAATTATTCTCTAATATCATATTCCTTTTTCAAACGTAATCTTCTGATTATTTAGTTTATCTTTGATTTTATATTTGTCCTTCTTTGTTATTTAATTACTTTCGCGTTTTGGATTTTGCTTACCGTTTTCATTTTTCTTTTCATTCCAAATTATTATTATTATTATTTTCTATTGCAAATTAGACCGACCAGATTACCCTTCTTCTGTAGTATTTCTTAAGCATATTCTAAATAAATTCTCAGTCTCACTTCCCTTCTGTATATTCTAAAATAACTTAAAATATATTACCTTCTATTGGGTATTGGATAGGCCTAATTATAGTTCATGAGTAAATTTTTCTAAAGTTATTTCTAGTCTTTTGGTGATTCTAAATTACTTTAATATATATATTCCCTACTATTGGTAATTAGGTAGGCCTAATTAGTATTTACATAGTTGTGAACTTTGATTTTCTTTTGGCATCTATTATTCTAAATTACTCTGCCTGGCATTGACCTTTGATAGGCCTAGTCTTTATTAGTGGTCCATGCATATTTATTTAAAGTATACCAACTTAACTTTTGGAGTTTATTGGATTTGCAATTTGAATTATTCTTGGTACATGAAAGATAGCTTAATAGTTAGAGATCTTGGGCATTTAATAATCAATTTCTAGTCATTACTATTTATTGTCATTTATTTAAGGTAGACCTTATACTGTACATTGTTATATTATACATTAAATCTTATTGTTGGAATTTTGCGAATTTATGATCAAGTGCGATTGCCCTCTTGCTCTCCCATCCTTCTTAACCTGTATTGGAGATGGATCTTCGGCCTTGCTGGGAATTGTCCACATGCTCTTCCAAGTTATATTAAAGTGAGATATTATTAGTATGGAAGTTTTTGGTACCTGCAAATAAGTATCAGTTATTACATAATATATATATTGGATTTCAGATTAATTCCATTTGTAGGAGTCTCTTCATTTAACCTAGTGACCCCTTTTATTAAACTATTCTATTATAATTAAATTAACTCTAGCAACATTTCATTCTTAAGCAACATTATTATTTTTTACATAACCTAATTCTTCGTCGTTGCATGGTAGCAACCTCTCCAATTCAGGCGAGGGAGGAGAGTATATATGTTCCACATATATTACGTTTATTAGTTACTTTTCATTCTGCCATTTGTCCAAATTCATCATGGCAGTGAATATTTTGTATTGTGGGAATTTTTTTTTTGGTGACTCCGCCATGCACCATATATGCCATTTTTCAGTCACCTTCTTGGTCGAGCATCTTAATGATAAGTCTGTTAAAAGGTGTCATATTTCTCAGGTAAAAAAGTGTTAGTTTTCTCTTGTTCCTTATCCAGGGTTTTGTGTAATGTTTAGAATTTAGCTAGTGTAATGTTTTTGATGCACTTGTAATTGTGGTGCAAATTTCCATTGTCAATGTTTGTTATCTATTCTTGTCCTTTTCTTATGTTCACGTATTTATGTGTATCCTTTGCATATGTAATTGCTTTAAAAGAATCTTATTGTGACGATTTCGCTGCTCCCACGTTAGCCGGGGGAGCTCTCTTCTTCCCTCCAGTCTCAATTATTTTAAGGGGCCCCTTATAAAAAAAAAAAGAAATAAGAAACTAAATAATCTAGATTATAAACTCGAAAATGTCAATGTAACTAATCAAAATACAGTCTATTTAAAAAGAAACAAAAAAAAACTAGGCCCAAAAAAAAAAGTAATCAAGCATTATCATGGTTGAATGTGACCATATTTTAAGATTGTAATTAAGAATGTAGATTGCATATACCAAGAAAGTAAAAAAAAATTAAAAAAATAAAAATAAAATATTACAAGATATACTGCAAATCATCTCCAAAATTGGACACTTTCACAAAAAAAAGGGACACGATATAGAAGAAAGCATTTGTGCGGCGATATCTATCTCTTTATTTGGACATTTAAGAGATGAATTCTTCAGTGAACTTTACAAGTTTCCATCCATAGTGAATCTATTTATCCACCAACACAGATATTAAGACACTTATATTTGTGGGTTGCACCGGTCCCCCTCCCACTGTGGTATTGTGTGTGTTGGACTCTACTCACCATTTTCAATATTTTCTTTCATGTCTGAGACTGCTCTATGAAGATTTCACCGGCATGGGCAGTGTGATGCTGCGGAGCTCCTGTTGGCCTGCTCTGGGGTATGGTGCACAGTACCTCAGATCTTTGGGTGTTTGCCTGACTCATGGGGCGACGGCCCTAACTTGCTGTTTGTCATCCGACATGGGTGGCCGGAGTCAAGAGCCTCTATTTCCACCAGCAGTCTTCTTTCTTCGAGCCCGCTCCGTCTTCTGCTATGAAGTATGCAACACTCTTCTCACCGACTCATCGCACCCTTCTTCACTCAAGAATGGACCTTGTGTGATTTGGGTGATTCGTGCGCCTAATTTGGATATTGGCGACGATTTGTTGTGAGTGCTTATGAGATTCTCACTAAATATATGGTAATTCTCGGTGAGTGCTACATATTGGGCTTAAGGCATGTGTTATTGCCGGCCGCAGTGTTCTTTAGTCTCAGAAAAAAGCAGATAAATTCTTCATAAAATGTGAGTAAGTTTTGGGTATATTATATCATGGTATTGTCCCTTCGTTTGATTCAATTAAAGACATTCAAGAGAACTTATACATCAAGATATGAACTTTTTCAAAAAAAAAATATATTTGCTTCAAAATTTTTTTGTTGATTTAAAGACTATGAGTTATTATGAACTGTACTAGGCTAAGATTAATTGTGTTCTGATAACAGGGTCTAAATTGTTCTACTATTGTATTACTTGTATGAATTTTGGGGGTCAGATGTGTTTTCTGGGTTTCTAACTGTTTTGGTAAAAAAAAAAATCTTGCAATTTTTTTTTGTGTAGTCAGAGGGGAGGGCTGTAACGCTGTTTAAAATTGCCGCGATTCCATCCCCTCCGTCAACACTCTCTCTGACGTAAGTAGTGCACGACTTCGCCGCTGCATACCGAGCCGTAATGGTGGCTTTGGTTCTTGCAGTCAATCAGACTGTATTTGGCAACTGCCTAGTTAGTGTGGGAGCTGCGAGGACGAGTCGGACCCTCCGGTTATCTGTGTGAGTAGCGATGTCGTCACTATTTATTATCTAAAACTAATTTCAAGTGCCTTCAGCACATTATGCCTATATTCATATTTTGGTGTTAAGATAACTGAGGTAGGAAAGGACAGGGAAAGATGTATTTTCAGAGTTAGTTAACCTTAAGCACTTATAGTCATGGACCGTGTGGATATGGAACAAGTTTGGTATCAAGTTCATTGTTTCAAGGCATCATGAAAATGCCCATGTTAGAATGTGTCCGTTTGAGATCAGTAACTCTGTAGTGTTAGACTCCGCTTGTTCATGAAATGTTAGTTTTCCACTAAGAATTATTTCATACATTTTCTAAATACCCATATTTTGCTATATCATTGTTTGAAGTTTCTCTGATAGAAATATTAGTATTTCCCATTTCATTTATGCTTGCTAAAAGAATTTTTCTAGTGGGCGTATCGTCGCCATTTGCTTACCCCGTTGCATCTTGGGTAGATCTGGTAATGTAATTGCTGGCCCAGATGATATATATATTTACATTATTCCTTAACTTGAATTTTCATTGTCTCAAATTTAATGTTAAATCTTACTTCCCTATATCAATAAAATTAATTAAACTGTTAGTTGTATTGCATTTGTTAACTTGTGATCTTGCCTGTAAAAATTGTATTGCTTATAAATTTTACTGGCTCCCTTCCTTAGGCAGAATGGTCAGAAAGATATTAGCACTCTGATGTTTGAAATTGTATAATGTCATAGGTTTTTATGTAAATTATTATTCAGCTACTTATGAGGTGGACTCAGTTAAAATATTGTTCTGGTCCATATAGTTACTTCACGTAATATATTTTCTGGTTGCAAGTTAAATATTGTGTAGCTAATTTGCATAATTATGTGGAACATTCTGGGGCGTTCAAAGTTCACCATGTTAGGTCATGCCAGACATTCCTTGTATATTTACGGACATTAACCTCCCTTCTTGTATAGTGATACACACCAGTTAGGTTTGCCTTATTTTCCTTTTGAGATTTTGTAATTATGAATACCTTTCCTTTTTTTTTTCTACAAGCTAATTGCTATTAAAGTACTCGATTAATTTTGGTACAAGTAGTTCAGCCCCTTTGCTAATAAATATATTTTCTATATTTTCTGCACCTATAGTTTCATAAAATCTTCTGGACTGTTCTTTCTGGCTATATTGCGTGTAGCTGGGTTCCTTCATTCTCTGTTTTTTGTATTTGACATTTTTCTGTTATTTGCTAATTTGAAATTGCATTTATATTTTTGGCTGTTTGCTGGCTGATTTTCTTAACTTACCCTGTCTAGTTTTTGCTCTCTTTACATAATTATTCTCTAATATCATATTCCTTTTTCAAACGTAATCTTCTGATTATTTAGTTTATCTTTGATTTTATATTTGTCCTTCTTTGTTATTTAATTACTTTCGCGTTTTGGATTTTGCTTACCGTTTTCATTTTTCTTTTCATTCCAAATTATTATTATTATTATTTTCTATTGCAAATTATACCGACCAGATTACCCTTCTTCTGTAGTATTTCTTAAGCATATTCTAAATAAATTCTCAGTCTCACTTCCCTTCTGTATATTCTAAAATAACTTAAAATATATTACCTTCTATTGGGTATTGGATAGGCCTAATTATAGTTCATGAGTAAATTTTTCTAAAGTTATTTCTAGTCTTTTGGTGATTCTAAATTACTTTAATATATATATTCCCTACTATTGGTAATTAGGTAGGCCTAATTAGTATTTACATAGTTGTGAACTTTGATTTTCTTTTGGCATCTATTATTCTAAATTACTCTGCCTGGCATTGACCTTTGATAGGCCTAGTCTTTATTAGTGGTCCATGCATATTTATTTAAAGTATACCAACTTAACTTTTGGAGTTTATTGGATTTGCAATTTGAATTATTCTTGGTACATGAAAGATAGCTTAATAGTTAGAGATCTTGGGCATTTAATAATCAATTTCTAGTCATTACTATTTATTGTCATTTATTTAAGGTAGACCTTATACTGTACATTGTTATATTATACATTAAATCTTATTGTTGGAATTTTGCGAATTTATGATCAAGTGCGATTGCCCTCTTGCTCTCCCATCCTTCTTAACCTGTATTGGAGATGGATCTTCGGCCTTGCTGGGAATTGTCCACATGCTCTTCCAAGTTATATTAAAGTGAGATATTATTAGTATGGAAGTTTTTGGTACCTGCAAATAAGTATCAGTTATTACATAATATATATATTGGATTTCAGATTAATTCCATTTGTAGGAGTCTCTTCATTTAACCTAGTGACCCCTTTTATTAAACTATTCTATTATAATTAAATTAACTCTAGCAACATTTCATTCTTAAGCAACATTATTATTTTTTACATAACATAATAATTCGTCGTTGCATGGTAGCAACCTCTCCAATTCAGGCGAGGGAGGAGAGTATATATGTTCCACATATATTACGTTTATTAGTTACTTTTCATTCTGCCATTTGTCCAAATTCATCATGGCAGTGAATATTTTGTATTGTGGGAATTTTTTTTTTGGTGACTCCGCCATGCACCATATATGCCATTTTTCAGTCACCTTCTTGGTCGAGCATCTTAATGATAAGTCTGTTAAAAGGTGTCATATTTCTCAGGTAAAAAAGTGTTAGTTTTCTCTTGTTCCTTATCCAGGGTTTTGTGTAATGTTTAGAATTTAGCTAGTGTAATGTTTTTGATGCACTTGTAATTGTGGTGCAAATTTCCATTGTCAATGTTTGTTATCTATTCTTGTCCTTTTCTTATGTTCACGTATTTATGTGTATTCTTTGCATATGTAATTGCTTTAAAAGAATCTTATTGTGACGATTTCGCTGCTCCCACGTTAGCCGGGGGAGCTCTCTTCTTCCCTCCAGTCTCAATTATTTTAAGGGGCCCCTTATCAAAAAAAAAGAAATAAGAAACTAAATAATCTAGATTATAAACTCGAAAATGTCAATGTAACTAATCAAAATACAGTCTATTTAAAAAGAAACAAAAAAAACTAGGCCCAAAAAAAAAAAAGTAATCAAGCATTATCATGGTTGAATGTGACCATATTTTAAGATTGTAATTAAGAATGTAGATTGCATATACCAAGAAAGTAAAAAAAAAATTAAAAAAATAAAAATAAAATATTACAAGATATACTGCAAATCATCTCCAAAATTGGACACTTTCACAAAAAAAAGGGACACGATATAGAAGAAAGCATTTGTGCGGCGATATCTATCTCTTTATTTGGACATTTAAGAGATGAATTCTTCAGTGAACTTTACAAGTTTCCATCCATAGTGAATCTATTTATCCACCAACACAGATATTAAGACACTTATATTTGTGGGTTGCACCGGTCCCCCTCCCACTGTGGTATTGTGTGTGTTGGACTCTACTCACCATTTTCAATATTTTCTTTCATGTCTGAGACTGCTCTATGAAGATTTCACCGGCATGGGCAGTGTGATGCTGCGGAGCTCCTGTTGGCCTGCTCTGGGGTATGGTGCACAGTACCTCAGATCTTTGGGTGTTTGCCTGACTCATGGGGCGACGGCCCTAACTTGCTGTTTGTCATCCGACATGGGTGGCCGGAGTCAAGAGCCTCTATTTCCACCAGCAGTCTTCTTTCTTCGAGCCCGCTCCGTCTTCTGCTATGAAGTATGCAACACTCTTCTCACCGACTCATCGCACCCTTCTTCACTCAAGAATGGACCTTGTGTGATTTGGGTGATTCGTGCGCCTAATTTGGATATTGGCGACGATTTGTTGTGAGTGCTTATGAGATTCTCACTAAATATATGGTAATTCTCGGTGAGTACTACATATTGGGCTTAAGGCATGTGTTATTGCCGGCCGCAGTGTTCTTTAGTCTCAGAAAAAAGCAGATAAATTCTTCATAAAATGTGAGTAAGTTTTGGGTATATTATATCATGGTATTGTCCCTTCGTTTGATTCAGTTAAAGACATTCAAGAGAACTTATACATCAAGATATGAACTTTTTCAAAAAAAAAATATATTTGCTTCAAAATTTTTTTGTTGATTTAAAGACTATGAGTTATTATGAACTGTACTAGGCTAAGATTAATTGTGTTCTGATAACAGGGTCTAAATTGTTCTACTATTGTATTACTTGTATGAATTTTGGGGGTCAGATGTGTTTTCTGGGTTTCTAACTGTTTTGGTAAAAAAAAAAATCTTGCAATTTTTTTTTGTGTAGTCAGAGGGGAGGGCTGTAACGCTGTTTAAAATTGCCGCGATTCCATCCCCTCCGTCTACACTCTCTCTGACGTAAGTAGTGCACGACTTCGCCGCTGCATACCGAGCCGTAATGGTGGCTTTGGTTCTTGCAGTCAATCAGACTGTATTTGGCAACTGCCTAGTTAGTGTGGGAGCTGCGAGGACGAGTCGGACCCTCCGGTTGTCTGTGTGAGTAGCGATGTCGTCACTATTTATTATCTAAAACTAATTTCAAGTGCCTTCAGCACATTATGCCTATATTCATATTTTGGTGTTAAGATAACTGAGGTAGGAAAGGACAGGGAAAGATGTATTTTCAGAGTTAGTTAACCTTAAGCACTTATAGTCATGGACCGTGTGGATATGGAACAAGTTTGGTATCAAGTTCATTGTTTCAAGGCATCATGAAAATGCCCATGTTAGAATGTGTCCGTTTGAGATCAGTAACTCTGTAGTGTTAGACTCCGCTTGTTCATGAAATGTTAGTTTTCCACTAAGAATTATTTCATACATTTTCTAAATACCCATATTTTGCTATATCATTGTTTGAAGTTTCTCTGATAGAAATATTAGTATTTCCCATTTCATTTATGCTTGCTAAAAGAATTTTTCTAGTGGGCGTATCGTCGCCATTTGCTTACCCCGTTGCATCTTGGGTAGATCTGGTAATGTAATTGCTGGCCCAGATGATATATATATTTACATTATTCCTTAACTTGAATTTTCATTGTCTCAAATTTAATGTTAAATCTTACTTCCCTATATCAATAAAATTAATTAAACTGTTAGTTGTATTGCATTTGTTAACTTGTGATCTTGCCTGTAAAAATTGTATTGCTTATAAATTTTACTGGCTCCCTTCCTTAGGCAGAATGGTCAGAAAGATATTAGCACTCTGATGTTTGAAATTGTATAATGTCATAGGTTTTTATGTAAATTATTATTCAGCTACTTATGAGGTGGACTCAGTTAAAATATTGTTCTGGTCCATATAGTTACTTCACGTAATATATTTTCTGGTTGCAAGTTAAATATTGTGTAGCTAATTTGCATAATTATGTGGAACATTCTGGGGCGTTCAAAGTTCACCATGTTAGGTCATGCCAGACATTCCTTGTATATTTACGGACATTAACCTCCCTTCTTGTATAGTGATACACACCAGTTAGGTTTGCCTTATTTTCCTTTTGAGATTTTGTAATTATGAATACCTTTCCTTTTTTTTTTTTCTACAAGCTAATTGCTATTAAAGTACTCGATTAATTTTGGTACAAGTAGTTCAGCCCCTTTGCTAATAAATATATTTTCTATATTTTCTGCACCTATAGTTTCATAAAATCTTCTGGACTGTTCTTTCTGGCTATATTGCGTGTAGCTGGGTTCCTTCATTCTCTGTTTTTTGTATTTGACATTTTTCTGTTATTTGCTAATTTGAAATTGCATTTATATTTTTGGCTGTTTGCTGGCTGATTTTCTTAACTTACCCTGTCTAGTTTTTGCTCTCTTTACATAATTATTCTCTAATATCATATTCCTTTTTCAAACGTAATCTTCTGATTATTTAGTTTATCTTTGATTTTATATTTGTCCTTCTTTGTTATTTAATTACTTTCGCGTTTTGGATTTTGCTTACCGTTTTCATTTTTCTTTTCATTCCAAATTATTATTATTATTATTTTCTATTGCAAATTAGACCGACCAGATTACCCTTCTTCTGTAGTATTTCTTAAGCATATTCTAAATAAATTCTCAGTCTCACTTCCCTTCTGTATATTCTAAAATAACTTAAAATATATTACCTTCTATTGGGTATTGGATAGGCCTAATTATAGTTCATGAGTAAATTTTTCTAAAGTTATTTCTAGTCTTTTGGTGATTCTAAATTACTTTAATATATATATTCCCTACTATTGGTAATTAGGTAGGCCTAATTAGTATTTACATAGTTGTGAACTTTGATTTTCTTTTGGCATCTATTATTCTAAATTACTCTGCCTGGCATTGACCTTTGATAGGCCTAGTCTTTATTAGTGGTCCATGCATATTTATTTAAAGTATACCAACTTAACTTTTGGAGTTTATTGGATTTGCAATTTGAATTATTCTTGGTACATGAAAGATAGCTTAATAGTTAGAGATCTTGGGCATTTAATAATCAATTTCTAGTCATTACTATTTATTGTCATTTATTTAAGGTAGACCTTATACTGTACATTGTTATATTATACATTAAATCTTATTGTTGGAATTTTGCGAATTTATGATCAAGTGCGATTGCCCTCTTGCTCTCCCATCCTTCTTAACCTGTATTGGAGATGGATCTTCGGCCTTGCTGGGAATTGTCCACATGCTCTTCCAAGTTATATTAAAGTGAGATATTATTAGTATGGAAGTTTTTGGTACCTGCAAATAAGTATCAGTTATTACATAATATATATATTGGATTTCAGATTAATTCCATTTGTAGGAGTCTCTTCATTTAACCTAGTGACCCCTTTTATTAAACTATTCTATTATAATTAAATTAACTCTAGCAACATTTCATTCTTAAGCAACATTATTATTTTTTACATAACCTAATTCTTCGTCGTTGCATGATAGCAACCTCTCCAATTCAGGCGAGGGAGGAGAGTATATATGTTCCACATATATTACGTTTATTAGTTACTTTTCATTCTGCCATTTGTCCAAATTCATCATGGCAGTGAATATTTTGTATTGTGGGAATTTTTTTTTTGGTGACTCCGCCATGCACCATATATGCCATTTTTCAGTCACCTTCTTGGTCGAGCATCTTAATGATAAGTCTGTTAAAAGGTGTCATATTTCTCAGGTAAAAAAGTGTTAGTTTTCTCTTGTTCCTTATCCAGGGTTTTGTGTAATGTTTAGAATTTAGCTAGTGTAATGTTTTTGATGCACTTGTAATTGTGGTGCAAATTTCCATTGTCAATGTTTGTTATCTATTCTTGTCCTTTTCTTATGTTCACGTATTTATGTGTATTCTTTGCATATGTAATTGCTTTAAAAGAATCTTATTGTGACGATTTCGCTGCTCCCACGTTAGCCGGGGGAGCTCTCTTCTTCCCTCCAGTCTCAATTATTTTAAGGGGCCCCTTATAAAAAAAAAAGAAATAAGAAACTAAATAATCTAGATTATAAACTCGAAAATGTCAATGTAACTAATCAAAATACAGTCTATTTAAAAAGAAACAAAAAAAACTAGGCCCAAAAAAAAAAGTAATCAAGCATTATCATGGTTGAATGTGACCATATTTTAAGATTGTAATTAAGAATGTAGATTGCATATACCAAGAAAGTAAAAAAAAATTAAAAAAAAATAAAATAAAATATTACAAGATATACTGCAAATCATCTCCAAAATTGGACACTTTCACAAAAAAAAGGGACACGATATAGAAGAAAGCATTTGTGCGGCGATATCTATCTCTTTATTTGGACATTTAAGAGATGAATTCTTCAGTGAACTTTTCAAGTTTCCATCCATAGTGAATCTATTTATCCACCAACACAGATATTAAGACACTTATATTTGTGGGTTGCACCGGTCCCCCTCCCACTGTGGTATTGTGTGTGTTGGACTCTACTCACCATTTTTAATATTTTCTTTCATGTCTGAGACTGCTCTATGAAGATTTCACCGGCATGGGCAGTGTGATGCTGCGGAGCTCCTGTTGGCCTGCTCTGGGGTATGGTGCACAGTACCTCAGATCTTTGGGTGTTTGCCTGACTCATGGGGCGACGGCCCTAACTTGCTGTTTGTCATCCGACATGGGTGGCCGGAGTCAAGAGCCTCTATTTCCACCAGCAGTCTTCTTTCTTCGAGCCCGCTCCGTCTTCTGCTATGAAGTATGCAACACTCTTCTCACCGACTCATCGCACCCTTCTTCACTCAAGAATGGACCTTGTGTGATTTGGGTGATTCGTGCGCCTAATTTGGATATTGGCGACGATTTGTTGTGAGTGCTTATGAGATTCTCACTAAATATATGGTAATTCTCGGTGAGTACTACATATTGGGCTTAAGGCATGTGTTATTGCCGGCCGCAGTGTTCTTTAGTCTCAGAAAAAAGCAGATAAATTCTTCATAAAATGTGAGTAAGTTTTGGGTATATTATATCATAGTATTGTCCCTTCGTTTGATTCAATTAAAGACATTCAAGAGAACTTATACATCAAGATATGAACTTTTTCAAAAAAAAAATATATTTGCTTCAAAATTTTTTTGTTGATTTAAAGACTATGAGTTATTATGAACTGTACTAGGCTAAGATTAATTGTGTTCTGATAACAGGGTCTAAATTGTTCTACTATTGTATTACTTGTATGAATTTTGGGGGTCAGATGTGTTTTCTGGGTTTCTAACTGTTTTGGTAAAAAAAAAAATCTTGCAATTTTTTTTTGTGTAGTCAGAGGGGAGGGCTGTAACGCTGTTTAAAATTGCCGCGATTCCATCCCCTCCGTCTACACTCTCTCTGACGTAAGTAGTGCACGACTTCGCCGCTGCATACCGAGCCGTAATGGTGGCTTTGGTTCTTGCAGTCAATCAGACTGTATTTGGCAACTGCCTAGTTAGTGTGGGAGCTGCGAGGACGAGTCGGACCCTCCGGTTGTCTGTGTGAGTAGCGATGTCGTCACTATTTATTATCTAAAACTAATTTCAAGTGCCTTCAGCACATTATGCCTATATTCATATTTTGGTGTTAAGATAACTGAGGTAGGAAAGGACAGGGAAAGATGTATTTTCAGAGTTAGTTAACCTTAAGCACTTATAGTCATGGACCGTGTGGATATGGAACAAGTTTGGTATCAAGTTCATTGTTTCAAGGCATCATGAAAATGCCCATGTTAGAATGTGTCCGTTTGAGATCAGTAACTCTGTAGTGTTAGACTCCGCTTGTTCATGAAATGTTAGTTTTCCACTAAGAATTATTTCATACATTTTCTAAATACCCATATTTTGCTATATCATTGTTTGAAGTTTCTCTGATAGAAATATTAGTATTTCCCATTTCATTTATGCTTGCTAAAAGAATTTTTCTAGTGGGCGTATCGTCGCCATTTGCTTACCCCGTTGCATCTTGGGTAGATCTGGTAATGTAATTGCTGGCCCAGATGATATATATATTTACATTATTCCTTAACTTGAATTTTCATTGTCTCAAATTTAATGTTAAATCTTACTTCCCTATATCAATAAAATTAATTAAACTGTTAGTTGTATTGCATTTGTTAACTTGTGATCTTGCCTGTAAAAATTGTATTGCTTATAAATTTTACTGGCTCCCTTCCTTAGGCAGAATGGTCAGAAAGATATTAGCACTCTGATGTTTGAAATTGTATAATGTCATAGGTTTTTATGTAAATTATTATTCAGCTACTTATGAGGTGGACTCAGTTAAAATATTGTTCTGGTCCATATAGTTACTTCACGTAATATATTTTCTGGTTGCAAGTTAAATATTGTGTAGCTAATTTGCATAATTATGTGGAACATTCTGGGGCGTTCAAAGTTCACCATGTTAGGTCATGCCAGACATTCCTTGTATATTTACGGACATTAACCTCCCTTCTTGTATAGTGATACACACCAGTTAGGTTTGCCTTATTTTCCTTTTGAGATTTTGTAATTATGAATACCTTTCCTTTTTTTTTCTACAAGCTAATTGCTATTAAAGTACTCGATTAATTTTGGTACAAGTAGTTCAGCCCCTTTGCTAATAAATATATTTTCTATATTTTCTGCACCTATAGTTTCATAAAATCTTCTGGACTGTTCTTTCTGGCTATATTGCGTGTAGCTGGGTTCCTTCATTCTCTGTTTTTTGTATTTGACATTTTTCTGTTATTTGCTAATTTGAAATTGCATTTATATTTTTGGCTGTTTGCTGGCTGATTTTCTTAACTTACCCTGTCTAGTTTTTGCTCTCTTTACATAATTATTCTCTAATATCATATTCCTTTTTCAAACGTAATCTTCTGATTATTTAGTTTATCTTTGATTTTATATTTGTCCTTCTTTGTTATTTAATTACTTTCGCGTTTTGGATTTTGCTTACCGTTTTCATTTTTCTTTTCATTCCAAATTATTATTATTATTATTTTCTATTGCAAATTAGACCGACCAGATTACCCTTCTTCTGTAGTATTTCTTAAGCATATTCTAAATAAATTCTCAGTCTCACTTCCCTTCTGTATATTCTAAAATAACTTAAAATATATTACCTTCTATTGGGTATTGGATAGGCCTAATTATAGTTCATGAGTAAATTTTTCTAAAGTTATTTCTAGTCTTTTGGTGATTCTAAATTACTTTAATATATATATTCCCTACTATTGGTAATTAGGTAGGCCTAATTAGTATTTACATAGTTGTGAACTTTGATTTTCTTTTGGCATCTATTATTCTAAATTACTCTGCCTGGCATTGACCTTTGATAGGCCTAGTCTTTATTAGTGGTCCATGCATATTTATTTAAAGTATACCAACTTAACTTTTGGAGTTTATTGGATTTGCAATTTGAATTATTCTTGGTACATGAAAGATAGCTTAATAGTTAGAGATCTTGGGCATTTAATAATCAATTTCTAGTCATTACTATTTATTGTCATTTATTTAAGGTAGACCTTATACTGTACATTGTTATATTATACATTAAATCTTATTGTTGGAATTTTGCGAATTTATGATCAAGTGCGATTGCCCTCTTGCTCTCCCATCCTTCTTAACCTGTATTGGAGATGGATCTTCGGCCTTGCTGGGAATTGTCCACATGCTCTTCCAAGTTATATTAAAGTGAGATATTATTAGTATGGAAGTTTTTGGTACCTGCAAATAAGTATCAGTTATTACATAATATATATATTGGATTTCAGATTAATTCCATTTGTAGGAGTCTCTTCATTTAACCTAGTGACCCCTTTTATTAAACTATTCTATTATAATTAAATTAACTCTAGCAACATTTCATTCTTAAGCAACATTATTATTTTTTACATAACCTAATTCTTCGTCGTTGCATGGTAGCAACCTCTCCAATTCAGGCGAGGGAGGAGAGTATATATGTTCCACATATATTACGTTTATTAGTTACTTTTCATTCTGCCATTTGTCCAAATTCATCATGGCAGTGAATATTTTGTATTGTGGGAATTTTTTTTTTGGTGACTCCGCCATGCACCATATATGCCATTTTTCAGTCACCTTCTTGGTCGAGCATCTTAATGATAAGTCTGTTAAAAGGTGTCATATTTCTCAGGTAAAAAAGTGTTAGTTTTCTCTTGTTCCTTATCCAGGGTTTTGTGTAATGTTTAGAATTTAGCTAGTGTAATGTTTTTGATGCACTTGTAATTGTGGTGCAAATTTCCATTGTCAATGTTTGTTATCTATTCTTGTCCTT
This sequence comes from Ectobius pallidus, assembly GCA_964059195.1. Lineage (NCBI taxonomy): Eukaryota > Metazoa > Arthropoda > Insecta > Blattodea > Ectobiidae > Ectobius > Ectobius pallidus. Next base: position 16,707,758 of record CAXKWD010000006.1, read on the forward strand.
TTCTTATGTTCACGTATTTATGTGTATCCTTTGCATATGTAATTGCTTTAAAAGAATCTTATTGTGACGATTTCGCTGCTCCCACGTTAGCCGGGGGAGCTCTCTTCTTCCCTCCAGTCTCAATTATTTTAAGGGGCCCCTTATAAAAAAAAAAAGAAATAAGAAACTAAATAATCTAGATTATAAACTCGAAAATGTCAATGTAACTAATCAAAATACAGTCTATTTAAAAAGAAACAAAAAAAAACTAGGCCCAAAAAAAAAAAGTAATCAAGCATTATCATGGTTGAATGTGACCATATTTTAAGATTGTAATTAAGAATGTAGATTGCATATACCAAGAAAGTAAAAAAAAATTAAAAAAATAAAAATAAAATATTACAAGATATACTGCAAATCATCTCCAAAATTGGACACTTTCACAAAAAAAAGGGACACGATATAGAAGAAAGCATTTGTGCGGCGATATCTATCTCTTTATTTGGACATTTAAGAGATGAATTCTTCAGTGAACTTTACAAGTTTCCATCCATAGTGAATCTATTTATCCACCAACACAGATATTAAGACACTTATATTTGTGGGTTGCACCGGTCCCCCTCCCACTGTGGTATTGTGTGTGTTGGACTCTACTCACCATTTTCAATATTTTCTTTCATGTCTGAGACTGCTCTATGAAGATTTCACCGGCATGGGCAGTGTGATGCTGCGGAGCTCCTGTTGGCCTGCTCTGGGGTATGGTGCACAGTACCTCAGATCTTTGGGTGTTTGCCTGACTCATGGGGCGACGGCCCTAACTTGCTGTTTGTCATCCGACATGGGTGGCCGGAGTCAAGAGCCTCTATTTCCACCAGCAGTCTTCTTTCTTCGAGCCCGCTCCGTCTTCTGCTATGAAGTATGCAACACTCTTCTCACCGACTCATCGCACCCTTCTTCACTCAAGAATGGACCTTGTGTGATTTGGGTGATTCGTGCGCCTAATTTGGATATTGGCGACGATTTGTTGTGAGTGCTTATGAGATTCTCACTAAATATATGGTAATTCTCGGTGAGTGCTACATATTGGGCTTAAGGCATGTGTTATTGCCGGCCGCAGTGTTCTTTAGTCTCAGAAAAAAGCAGATAAATTCTTCATAAAATGTGAGTAAGTTTTGGGTATATTATATCATGGTATTGTCCCTTCGTTTGATTCAATTAAAGACATTCAAGAGAACTTATACATCAAGATATGAACTTTTTCAAAAAAAAAATATATTTGCTTCAAAATTTTTTTGTTGATTTAAAGACTATGAGTTATTATGAACTGTACTAGGCTAAGATTAATTGTGTTCTGATAACAGGGTCTAAATTGTTCTACTATTGTATTACTTGTATGAATTTTGGGGGTCAGATGTGTTTTCTGGGTTTCTAACTGTTTTGGTAAAAAAAAAAATCTTGCAATTTTTTTTTGTGTAGTCAGAGGGGAGGGCTGTAACGCTGTTTAAAATTGCCGCGATTCCATCCCCTCCGTCTACACTCTCTCTGACGTAAGTAGTGCACGACTTCGCCGCTGCATACCGAGCCGTAATGGTGGCTTTGGTTCTTGCAGTCAATCAGACTGTATTTGGCAACTGCCTAGTTAGTGTGGGAGCTGCGAGGACGAGTCGGACCCTCCGGTTATCTGTGTGAGTAGCGATGTCGTCACTATTTATTATCTAAAACTAATTTCAAGTGCCTTCAGCACATTATGCCTATATTCATATTTTGGTGTTAAGATAACTGAGGTAGGAAAGGACAGGGAAAGATGTATTTTCAGAGTTAGTTAACCTTAAGCACTTATAGTCATGGACCGTGTGGATATGGAACAAGTTTGGTATCAAGTTCATTGTTTCAAGGCATCATGAAAATGCCCATGTTAGAATGTGTCCGTTTGAGATCAGTAACTCTGTAGTGTTAGACTCCGCTTGTTCATGAAATGTTAGTTTTCCACTAAGAATTATTTCATACATTTTCTAAATACCCATATTTTGCTATATCATTGTTTGAAGTTTCTCTGATAGAAATATTAGTATTTCCCATTTCATTTATGCTTGCTAAAAGAATTTTTCTAGTGGGCGTATCGTCGCCATTTGCTTACCCCGTTGCATCTTGGGTAGATCTGGTAATGTAATTGCTGGCCCAGATGATATATATATTTACATTATTCCTTAACTTGAATTTTCATTGTCTCAAATTTAATGTTAAATCTTACTTCCCTATATCAATAAAATTAATTAAACTGTTAGTTGTATTGCATTTGTTAACTTGTGATCTTGCCTGTAAAAATTGTATTGCTTATAAATTTTACTGGCTCCCTTCCTTAGGCAGAATGGTCAGAAAGATATTAGCACTCTGATGTTTGAAATTGTATAATGTCATAGGTTTTTATGTAAATTATTATTCAGCTACTTATGAGGTGGACTCAGTTAAAATATTGTTCTGGTCCATATAGTTACTTCACGTAATATATTTTCTGGTTGCAAGTTAAATATTGTGTAGCTAATTTGCATAATTATGTGGAACATTCTGGGGCGTTCAAAGTTCACCATGTTAGGTCATGCCAGACATTCCTTGTATATTTACGGACATTAACCTCCCTTCTTGTATAGTGATACACACCAGTTAGGTTTGCCTTATTTTCCTTTTGAGATTTTGTAATTATGAATACCTTTCCTTTTTTTTTCTACAAGCTAATTGCTATTAAAGTACTCGATTAATTTTGGTACAAGTAGTTCAGCCCCTTTGCTAATAAATATATTTTCTATATTTTCTGCACCTATAGTTTCATAAAATCTTCTGGACTGTTCTTTCTGGCTATATTGCGTGTAGCTGGGTTCCTTCATTCTCTGTTTTTTGTATTTGACATTTTTCTGTTATTTGCTAATTTGAAATTGCATTTATATTTTTGGCTGTTTGCTGGCTGATTTTCTTAACTTACCCTGTCTAGTTTTTGCTCTCTTTACATAATTATTCTCTAATATCATATTCCTTTTTCAAACGTAATCTTCTGATTATTTAGTTTATCTTTGATTTTATATTTGTCCTTCTTTGTTATTTAATTACTTTCGCGTTTTGGATTTTGCTTACCGTTTTCATTTTTCTTTTCATTCCAAATTATTATTATTATTATTTTCTATTGCAAATTAGACCGACCAGATTACCCTTCTTCTGTAGTATTTCTTAAGCATATTCTAAATAAATTCTCAGTCTCACTTCCCTTCTGTATATTCTAAAATAACTTAAAATATATTACCTTCTATTGGGTATTGGATAGGCCTAATTATAGTTCATGAGTAAATTTTTCTAAAGTTATTTCTAGTCTTTTGGTGATTCTAAATTACTTTAATATATATATTCCCTACTATTGGTAATTAGGTAGGCCTAATTAGTATTTACATAGTTGTGAACTTTGATTTTCTTTTGGCATCTATTATTCTAAATTACTCTGCCTGGCATTGACCTTTGATAGGCCTAGTCTTTATTAGTGGTCCATGCATATTTATTTAAAGTATACCAACTTAACTTTTGGAGTTTATTGGATTTGCAATTTGAATTATTCTTGGTACATGAAAGATAGCTTAATAGTTAGAGATCTTGGGCATTTAATAATCAATTTCTAGTCATTACTATTTATTGTCATTTATTTAAGGTAGACCTTATACTGTACATTGTTATATTATACATTAAATCTTATTGTTGGAATTTTGCGAATTTATGATCAAGTGCGATTGCCCTCTTGCTCTCCCATCCTTCTTAACCTGTATTGGAGATGGATCTTCGGCCTTGCTGGGAATTGTCCACATGCTCTTCCAAGTTATATTAAAGTGAGATATTATTAGTATGGAAGTTTTTGGTACCTGCAAATAAGTATCAGTTATTACATAATATATATATTGGATTTCAGATTAATTCCATTTGTAGGAGTCTCTTCATTTAACCTAGTGACCCCTTTTATTAAACTATTCTATTATAATTAAATTAACTCTAGCAACATTTCATTCTTAAGCAACATTATTATTTTTTACATAACATAATAATTCGTCGTTGCATGGTAGCAACCTCTCCAATTCAGGCGAGGGAGGAGAGTATATATGTTCCACATATATTACGTTTATTAGTTACTTTTCATTCTGCCATTTGTCCAAATTCATCATGGCAGTGAATATTTTGTATTGTGGGAATTTTTTTTTTGGTGACTCCGCCATGCACCATATATGCCATTTTTCAGTCACCTTCTTGGTCGAGCATCTTAATGATAAGTCTGTTAAAAGGTGTCATATTTCTCAGGTAAAAAAGTGTTAGTTTTCTCTTGTTCCTTATCCAGGGTTTTGTGTAATGTTTAGAATTTAGCTAGTGTAATGTTTTTGATGCACTTGTAATTGTGGTGCAAATTTCCATTGTCAATGTTTGTTATCTATTCTTGTCATTTTCTTATGTTCACGTATTTATGTGTATTCTTTGCATATGTAATTGCTTTAAAAGAATCTTATTGTGACGATTTCGCTGCTCCCACGTTAGCCGGGGGAGCTCTCTTCTTCCCTCCAGTCTCAATTATTTTAAGGGGCCCCTTATCAAAAAAAAAGAAATAAGAAACTAAATAATCTAGATTATAAACTCGAAAATGTCAATGTAACTAATCAAAATACAGTCTATTTAAAAAGAAACAAAAAAAACTAGGCCCAAAAAAAAAAAAGTAATCAAGCATTATCATGGTTGAATGTGACCATATTTTAAGATTGTAATTAAGAATGTAGATTGCATATACCAAGAAAGTAAAAAAAAAATTAAAAAAATAAAAATAAAATATTACAAGATATACTGCAAATCATCTCCAAAATTGGACACTTTCACAAAAAAAAGGGACACGATATAGAAGAAAGCATTTGTGCGGCGATATCTATCTCTTTATTTGGACATTTAAGAGATGAATTCTTCAGTGAACTTTACAAGTTTCCATCCATAGTGAATCTATTTATCCACCAACACAGATATTAAGACACTTATATTTGTGGGTTGCACCGGTCCCCCTCCCACTGTGGTATTGTGTGTGTTGGACTCTACTCACCATTTTCAATATTTTCTTTCATGTCTGAGACTGCTCTATGAAGATTTCACCGGCATGGGCAGTGTGATGCTGCGGAGCTCCTGTTGGCCTGCTCTGGGGTATGGTGCACAGTACCTCAGATCTTTGGGTGTTTGCCTGACTCATGGGGCGACGGCCCTAACTTGCTGTTTGTCATCCGACATGGGTGGCCGGAGTCAAGAGCCTCTATTTCCACCAGCAGTCTTCTTTCTTCGAGCCCGCTCCGTCTTCTGCTATGAAGTATGCAACACTCTTCTCACCGACTCATCGCACCCTTCTTCACTCAAGAATGGACCTTGTGTGATTTGGGTGATTCGTGCGCCTAATTTGGATATTGGCGACGATTTGTTGTGAGTGCTTATGAGATTCTCACTAAATATATGGTAATTCTCGGTGAGTACTACATATTGGGCTTAAGGCATGTGTTATTGCCGGCCGCAGTGTTCTTTAGTCTCAGAAAAAAGCAGATAAATTCTTCATAAAATGTGAGTAAGTTTTGGGTATATTATATCATGGTATTGTCCCTTCGTTTGATTCAGTTAAAGACATTCAAGAGAACTTATACATCAAGATATGAACTTTTTCAAAAAAAAAATATATTTGCTTCAAAATTTTTTTGTTGATTTAAAGACTATGAGTTATTATGAACTGTACTAGGCTAAGATTAATTGTGTTCTGATAACAGGGTCTAAATTGTTCTACTATTGTATTACTTGTATGAATTTTGGGGGTCAGATGTGTTTTCTGGGTTTCTAACTGTTTTGGTAAAAAAAAAAATCTTGCAATTTTTTTTTGTGTAGTCAGAGGGGAGGGCTGTAACGCTGTTTAAAATTGCCGCGATTCCATCCCCTCCGTCTACACTCTCTCTGACGTAAGTAGTGCACGACTTCGCCGCTGCATACCGAGCCGTAATGGTGGCTTTGGTTCTTGCAGTCAATCAGACTGTATTTGGCAACTGCCTAGTTAGTGTGGGAGCTGCGAGGACGAGTCGGACCCTCCGGTTGTCTGTGTGAGTAGCGATGTCGTCACTATTTATTATCTAAAACTAATTTCAAGTGCCTTCAGCACATTATGCCTATATTCATATTTTGGTGTTAAGATAACTGAGGTAGGAAAGGACAGGGAAAGATGTATTTTCAGAGTTAGTTAACCTTAAGCACTTATAGTCATGGACCGTGTGGATATGGAACAAGTTTGGTATCAAGTTCATTGTTTCAAGGCATCATGAAAATGCCCATGTTAGAATGTGTCCGTTTGAGATCAGTAACTCTGTAGTGTTAGACTCCGCTTGTTCATGAAATGTTAGTTTTCCACTAAGAATTATTTCATACATTTTCTAAATACCCATATTTTGCTATATCATTGTTTGAAGTTTCTCTGATAGAAATATTAGTATTTCCCATTTCATTTATGCTTGCTAAAAGAATTTTTCTAGTGGGCGTATCGTCGCCATTTGCTTACCCCGTTGCATCTTGGGTAGATCTGGTAATGTAATTGCTGGCCCAGATGATATATATATTTACATTATTCCTTAACTTGAATTTTCATTGTCTCAAATTTAATGTTAAATCTTACTTCCCTATATCAATAAAATTAATTAAACTGTTAGTTGTATTGCATTTGTTAACTTGTGATCTTGCCTGTAAAAATTGTATTGCTTATAAATTTTACTGGCTCCCTTCCTTAGGCAGAATGGTCAGAAAGATATTAGCACTCTGATGTTTGAAATTGTATAATGTCATAGGTTTTTATGTAAATTATTATTCAGCTACTTATGAGGTGGACTCAGTTAAAATATTGTTCTGGTCCATATAGTTACTTCACGTAATATATTTTCTGGTTGCAAGTTAAATATTGTGTAGCTAATTTGCATAATTATGTGGAACATTCTGGGGCGTTCAAAGTTCACCATGTTAGGTCATGCCAGACATTCCTTGTATATTTACGGACATTAACCTCCCTTCTTGTATAGTGATACACACCAGTTAGGTTTGCCTTATTTTCCTTTTGAGATTTTGTAATTATGAATACCTTTCCTTTTTTTTTTTTCTACAAGCTAATTGCTATTAAAGTACTCGATTAATTTTGGTACAAGTAGTTCAGCCCCTTTGCTAATAAATATATTTTCTATATTTTCTGCACCTATAGTTTCATAAAATCTTCTGGACTGTTCTTTCTGGCTATATTGCGTGTAGCTGGGTTCCTTCATTCTCTGTTTTTTGTATTTGACATTTTTCTGTTATTTGCTAATTTGAAATTGCATTTATATTTTTGGCTGTTTGCTGGCTGATTTTCTTAACTTACCCTGTCTAGTTTTTGCTCTCTTTACATAATTATTCTCTAATATCATATTCCTTTTTCAAACGTAATCTTCTGATTATTTAGTTTATCTTTGATTTTATATTTGTCCTTCTTTGTTATTTAATTACTTTCGCGTTTTGGATTTTGCTTACCGTTTTCATTTTTCTTTTCATTCCAAATTATTATTATTATTATTTTCTATTGCAAATTAGACCGACCAGATTACCCTTCTTCTGTAGTATTTCTTAAGCATATTCTAAATAAATTCTCAGTCTCACTTCCCTTCTGTATATTCTAAAATAACTTAAAATATATTACCTTCTATTGGGTATTGGATAGGCCTAATTATAGTTCATGAGTAAATTTTTCTAAAGTTATTTCTAGTCTTTTGGTGATTCTAAATTACTTTAATATATATATTCCCTACTATTGGTAATTAGGTAGGCCTAATTAGTATTTACATAGTTGTGAACTTTGATTTTCTTTTGGCATCTATTATTCTAAATTACTCTGCCTGGCATTGACCTTTGATAGGCCTAGTCTTTATTAGTGGTCCATGCATATTTATTTAAAGTATACCAACTTAACTTTTGGAGTTTATTGGATTTGCAATTTGAATTATTCTTGGTACATGAAAGATAGCTTAATAGTTAGAGATCTTGGGCATTTAATAATCAATTTCTAGTCATTACTATTTATTGTCATTTATTTAAGGTAGACCTTATACTGTACATTGTTATATTATACATTAAATCTTATTGTTGGAATTTTGCGAATTTATGATCAAGTGCGATTGCCCTCTTGCTCTCCCATCCTTCTTAACCTGTATTGGAGATGGATCTTCGGCCTTGCTGGGAATTGTCCACATGCTCTTCCAAGTTATATTAAAGTGAGATATTATTAGTATGGAAGTTTTTGGTACCTGCAAATAAGTATCAGTTATTACATAATATATATATTGGATTTCAGATTAATTCCATTTGTAGGAGTCTCTTCATTTAACCTAGTGACCCCTTTTATTAAACTATTCTATTATAATTAAATTAACTCTAGCAACATTTCATTCTTAAGCAACATTATTATTTTTTACATAACCTAATTCTTCGTCGTTGCATGATAGCAACCTCTCCAATTCAGGCGAGGGAGGAGAGTATATATGTTCCACATATATTACGTTTATTAGTTACTTTTCATTCTGCCATTTGTCCAAATTCATCATGGCAGTGAATATTTTGTATTGTGGGAATTTTTTTTTTGGTGACTCCGCCATGCACCATATATGCCATTTTTCAGTCACCTTCTTGGTCGAGCATCTTAATGATAAGTCTGTTAAAAGGTGTCATATTTCTCAGGTAAAAAAGTGTTAGTTTTCTCTTGTTCCTTATCCAGGGTTTTGTGTAATGTTTAGAATTTAGCTAGTGTAATGTTTTTGATGCACTTGTAATTGTGGTGCAAATTTCCATTGTCAATGTTTGTTATCTATTCTTGTCCTTTTCTTATGTTCACGTATTTATGTGTATTCTTTGCATATGTAATTGCTTTAAAAGAATCTTATTGTGACGATTTCGCTGCTCCCACGTTAGCCGGGGGAGCTCTCTTCTTCCCTCCAGTCTCAATTATTTTAAGGGGCCCCTTATAAAAAAAAAAGAAATAAGAAACTAAATAATCTAGATTATAAACTCGAAAATGTCAATGTAACTAATCAAAATACAGTCTATTTAAAAAGAAACAAAAAAAACTAGGCCCAAAAAAAAAAGTAATCAAGCATTATCATGGTTGAATGTGACCATATTTTAAGATTGTAATTAAGAATGTAGATTGCATATACCAAGAAAGTAAAAAAAAATTAAAAAAAAATAAAATAAAATATTACAAGATATACTGCAAATCATCTCCAAAATTGGACACTTTCACAAAAAAAAGGGACACGATATAGAAGAAAGCATTTGTGCGGCGATATCTATCTCTTTATTTGGACATTTAAGAGATGAATTCTTCAGTGAACTTTTCAAGTTTCCATCCATAGTGAATCTATTTATCCACCAACACAGATATTAAGACACTTATATTTGTGGGTTGCACCGGTCCCCCTCCCACTGTGGTATTGTGTGTGTTGGACTCTACTCACCATTTTTAATATTTTCTTTCATGTCTGAGACTGCTCTATGAAGATTTCACCGGCATGGGCAGTGTGATGCTGCGGAGCTCCTGTTGGCCTGCTCTGGGGTATGGTGCACAGTACCTCAGATCTTTGGGTGTTTGCCTGACTCATGGGGCGACGGCCCTAACTTGCTGTTTGTCATCCGACATGGGTGGCCGGAGTCAAGAGCCTCTATTTCCACCAGCAGTCTTCTTTCTTCGAGCCCGCTCCGTCTTCTGCTATGAAGTATGCAACACTCTTCTCACCGACTCATCGCACCCTTCTTCACTCAAGAATGGACCTTGTGTGATTTGGGTGATTCGTGCGCCTAATTTGGATATTGGCGACGATTTGTTGTGAGTGCTTATGAGATTCTCACTAAATATATGGTAATTCTCGGTGAGTACTACATATTGGGCTTAAGGCATGTGTTATTGCCGGCCGCAGTGTTCTTTAGTCTCAGAAAAAAGCAGATAAATTCTTCATAAAATGTGAGTAAGTTTTGGGTATATTATATCATGGTATTGTCCCTTCGTTTGATTCAGTTAAAGACATTCAAGAGAACTTATACATCAAGATATGAACTTTTTTTAAAAAAAAATATATTTGCTTCAAAATTTTTTTGTTGATTTAAAGACTATGAGTTATTATGAACTGTACTAGGCTAAGATTAATTGTGTTCTGATAACAGGGTCTAAATTGTTCTACTATTGTATTACTTGTATGAATTTTGGGGGTCAGATGTGTTTTCTGGGTTTCTAACTGTTTTGGTAAAAAAAAAAATCTTGCAATTTTTTTTTGTGTAGTCAGAGGGGAGGGCTGTAACGCTGTTTAAAATTGCCGCGATTCCATCCCCTCCGTCTACACTCTCTCTGACGTAAGTAGTGCACGACTTCGCCGCTGCATACCGAGCCGTAATGGTGGCTTTGGTTCTTGCAGTCAATCAGACTGTATTTGGCAACTGCCTAGTTAGTGTGGGAGCTGCGAGGACGAGTCGGACCCTCCGGTTGTCTGTGTGAGTAGCGATGTCGTCACTATTTATTATCTAAAACTAATTTCAAGTGCCTTCAGCACATTATGCCTATATTCATATTTTGGTGTTAAGATAACTGAGGTAGGAAAGGACAGGGAAAGATGTATTTTCAGAGTTAGTTAACCTTAAGCACTTATAGTCATGGACCGTGTGGATATGGAACAAGTTTGGTATCAAGTTCATTGTTTCAAGGCATCATGAAAATGCCCATGTTAGAATGTGTCCGTTTGAGATCAGTAACTCTGTAGTGTTAGACTCCGCTTGTTCATGAAATGTTAGTTTTCCACTAAGAATTATTTCATACATTTTCTAAATACCCATATTTTGCTATATCATTGTTTGAAGTTTCTCTGATAGAAATATTAGTATTTCCCATTTCATTTATGCTTGCTAAAAGAATTTTTCTAGTGGGCGTATCGTCGCCATTTGCTTACCCCGTTGCATCTTGGGTAGATCTGGTAATGTAATTGCTGGCCCAGATGATATATATATATTTACATTATTCCTTAACTTGAATTTTCATTGTCTCAAATTTAATGTTAAATCTTACTTCCCTATATCAATAAAATTAATTAAACTGTTAGTTGTATTGCATTTGTTAACTTGTGATCTTGCCTGTAAAAATTGTATTGCTTATAAATTTTACTGGCTCCCTTCCTTAGGCAGAATGGTCAGAAAGATATTAGCACTCTGATGTTTGAAATTGTATAATGTCATAGGTTTTTATGTAAATTATTATTCAGCTACTTATGAGGTGGACTCAGTTAAAATATTGTTCTGGTCCATATAGTTACTTCACGTAATATATTTTCTGGTTGCAAGTTAAATATTGTGTAGCTAATTTGCATAATTATGTGGAACATTCTGGGGCGTTCAAAGTTCACCATGTTAGGTCATGCCAGACATTCCTTGTATATTTACGGACATTAACCTCCCTTCTTGTATAGTGATACACACCAGTTAGGTTTGCCTTATTTTCCTTTTGAGATTTTGTAATTATGAATACCTTTCCTTTTTTTTTCTACAAGCTAATTGCTATTAAAGTACTCGATTAATTTTGGTACAAGTAGTTCAGCCCCTTTGCTAATAAATATATTTTCTATATTTTCTGCACCTATAGTTTCATAAAATCTTCTGGACTGTTCTTTCTGGCTATATTGCGTGTAGCTGGGTTCCTTCATTCTCTGTTTTTTGTATTTGACATTTTTCTGTTATTTGCTAATTTGAAATTGCATTTATATTTTTGGCTGTTTGCTGGCTGATTTTCTTAACTTACCCTGTCTAGTTTTTGCTCTCTTTACATAATTATTCTCTAATATCATATTCCTTTTTCAAACGTAATCTTCTGATTATTTAGTTTATCTTTGATTTTATATTTGTCCTTCTTTGTTATTTAATTACTTTCGCGTTTTGGATTTTGCTTACCGTTTTCATTTTTCTTTTCATTCCAAATTATTATTATTATTATTTTCTATTGCAAATTATACCGACCAGATTACCCTTCTTCTGTAGTATTTCTTAAGCATATTCTAAATAAATTCTCAGTCTCACTTCCCTTCTGTATATTCTAAAATAACTTAAAATATATTACCTTCTATTGGGTATTGGATAGGCCTAATTATAGTTCATGAGTAAATTTTTCTAAAGTTATTTCTAGTCTTTTGGTGATTCTAAATTACTTTAATATATATATTCCCTACTATTGGTAATTAGGTAGGCCTAATTAGTATTTACATAGTTGTGAACTTTGATTTTCTTTTGGCATCTATTATTCTAAATTACTCTGCCTGGCATTGACCTTTGATAGGCCTAGTCTTTATTAGTGGTCCATGCATATTTATTTAAAGTATACCAACTTAACTTTTGGAGTTTATTGGATTTGCAATTTGAATTATTCTTGGTACATGAAAGATAGCTTAATAGTTAGAGATCTTGGGCATTTAATAATCAATTTCTAGTCATTACTATTTATTGTCATTTATTTAAGGTAGACCTTATACTGTACATTGTTATATTATACATTAAATCTTATTGTTGGAATTTTGCGAATTTATGATCAAGTGCGATTGCCCTCTTGCTCTCCCATCCTTCTTAACCTGTATTGGAGATGGATCTTCGGCCTTGCTGGGAATTGTCCACATGCTCTTCCAAGTTATATTAAAGTGAGATATTATTAGTATGGAAGTTTTTGGTACCTGCAAATAAGTATCAGTTATTACATAATATATATATTGGATTTCAGATTAATTCCATTTGTAGGAGTCTCTTCATTTAACCTAGTGACCCCTTTTATTAAACTATTCTATTATAATTAAATTAACTCTAGCAACATTTCATTCTTAAGCAACATTATTATTTTTTACATAACCTAATTCTTTGTCGTTGCAATGTTAACAATGTTTTCCTTTCAGATAAGCAGAACAATTACTACTGTCATTCATACGAGGGGTGCGGCATAAGTTATGGCAACTATTCTTTTTAATTTTTAAAATCTTGGAACATTTTTACATTTAGAAATATACAAATGAATGGGCTGAGTAAGGAAAGCAAGTATAATGAAGATTAAGGGTACTAGATGTAGGGTAGCGAAGTAAATAGACACCCATAAACTTCCATGCCGTTTGCATCGTGCCACTCTAATGTATCGCTGTAGTTGGAAACATGAAAGCAAACACGCACACTTTATGAACCCTCCAAGTTCGGTACGGATGGGCATTGTTCCAAAAGTTTCCATCAGCTCCTTGTGGTATTCTCTGGCATTTCTCCCTCCGATGGTGACTATTTTGACGTAACAATTCCGTTCAGCTATTGTCATATCCATTCTGCACGGTGGCTGACTCACAACTAAACTACCAAATCCTCTATTCGTATAACCATACATCACATTACTACCAAATGATTTCTCCATATACAATATTTAGGCCTTGTCGCTTCAGGGATTTAGCGCAACGGAGGATACTCTTTGAAAATTAAAGTTTCAAAGTTAATAAAAACATTAACATTTGAGCTAAAGGTATAATTTGTTTCGTAGAATGCTTAGGATTTTAGCTGAATCCATTACAAACACAAAATTTATTTCTCCGACTTAAGGTTGGATTTCCCTGGCAAGGTTACATATTATATTTATCTTTGGATTCAGGGGACCTCAAAACATGTATTGATAATGAATAGTCGGGATCTCTAATAATATTTCTTCCTCCATCTGTAGTACCTATGGTACACTAGGAAAAGTGAAAAGGCTGTAATTACTTTTCATAGAGATTAAAAAATAGGGTGGGAGCATTGGCCGTTTTCGCTGGAGTGGTATTTTTCAGAATTGATAAATTTCCTTCCTTTGTCGGGACTGAGTGTTGTGATGTTTCTTCATTTCCATCGCGGGGGCGACAATGGTTAACCATCCTGCCTAGTTCACCTTGATTCTGGTCTTACTGACTTCGGAATGTTCAGAGCAATACACATTTTCTTGCATGAATTCATATAAATAGATCGATGCGGAATGATCCAGTGTCACGACTGTAGTAGAGCAAAAAGTCTAATGTCCCATGCCTATGGTAGATGACGCAGCGATCGGGTTGTAGGCCTGGTCCTAAAGGGATGTAGCGTTAAGGTGTTTAGTTATTTATGATTATGATGATGATGATTATTATTATTGTCATTTTTATTATTATGACATTGCCACTACATGGGATAACTATGCGCCAATAAAATCTGAAATAGGACTCTTGTACAATATCAAGACCCGTACATTTCCTAGATTAGTTTTATTCCTGGGGCAGTTTGCCAGGGGAAATATGGACCGAGGTTGAAAACCTGAAGCTGGAGAGAAATATCGCCGGAAGCTGCCATTAATTTTACTTGTTGGCGTTATTTTTCTGCAATCTGGACTGGCGATTGGATTCCTCCCCCACTCAGCTTACAAGTACGTCTTTTGTTCCTTTTTCAACGCGTTTAACTTGCAAATTTTCTCCAGAGAGTCAAGTTCCCTTTTGATAAATGGACTGTCAACATCACCCTGTTCTTGTACGATACCTTTAAAATCCCATTAAATATAAGTTTGTTTTATTATATAATCTGAGATATCTACAAACCGAACAGGGAATAAAAATAACCAATTCAGAGGTACACAAACAGTGCCAATTGCCATAACTGTTAATTCTTTCTCTGAATATTTCATTTACATGACGTCATCCACTTCCGACCAATTGCAATAGCCAATTCATAAGGAAGATAAAGGAATATTAAATATTGTATGTAACTCGTAGGTTCATTTCCGCGCTTACCTGATCGCTATTCAACCACTATAGCCTATTTGTTGAACTGGATATGGAAAATGCGAGGAACTGACATTTGCAAGTTAGTTATTATCTATCATCTTCATGCAGCGTAGTAAGAAAGAAGAGGCAGTGTGAATGGAATCTCAATCTCTCATCCTTTATATCAAATCATACAAAAGGAAATTAAATTTCTGAAAAATAAAGAGAGGGAAATGTTCATCTTCACAGCCATCTGGATAATAAATAGAATCTCATCTCCTTTGGCTTGGCTTCAAAAAAGTGCGTTAATATAATTTAGACTGTCACAATTCATTTCCAGAGCATTTCATGAAGTTATTCCCTGTATTTTAATATCCAATGCAATGAGAACTTCTCTCTATGCAGGAAAAGAAAATTCTTATATTTCCATATAAGCTTTCATAGAAACTCCACGGTATCAATTTATAAAGACATTAGATTAGTTGTTCTCCCTCATACCTCAATCTGTGTACAGCACGAAACTGGACTGAAGCCGGCTCTCACCTGATTCCTTAAACAATGTGCACTTCAAAATTCATTAATTCCTTCATAAAGATGGTGTCTATTGTTATCATCACATCAGCACTGAATTGAACTCCTCGCTCTTGTTGTGGAAACACATTTTCTGGCATTTGCTTTGTGTTTCCTCCAATCACCGATTCCTGTGGATGCGTTTTCAGTTATCTGGGCAATCCGCTTCAAGTGAAGGTATGGATTATAATGACACGTAGAGAAGTAGCCTATGGTTGCCATGAGATCCAAATCTTCATAATGAGTTCTGAGTCGGTGAGTTTTTTCTTTCTTTCTTTCTTTTCTTCTTCTTCACCAGACAGTATTCCTAACATAAAACTGGTTTCCTTACGAGTATCTCCACTAGGTAACATATTACGGCACGCTTGGGTCAGGTGTAGGCACGGTTATTTAAACACACGGAATAATGTCAAATGAGTATATTTTGAGGTTACAGGAGCATATTTTAGAGCAGGAATTTTTCCAGCAATGGGATCTCACAATCTAGATAGTTCTAATACTGTTATTGTTAATATAAGTATTTACTGCTGTAATTCATGTTTCTTTTTTCCGTAGTAATACTAGGCGACTTGCCTATTCTATTACCTCGGAGCCGCGCCTATAATCAGCGCAACCAATCACACACAACAAACTAACTTTGGGGCAGGCCTGTGGAACGGTACTCCCAAGGTGTGAAGTCATTCCCCTACTTCCCCTCCCTTCGTGACCTCAAAAGCGTAGCGATTGGTTCAGTTGCGCAACTGAACCCATTCATTACATAGAATAGAGAGCCTGGACAAAGAGCAATTAGATGTTTGTAAATTTATAACACACAAGAAACGATCATAAGTCCTGCCGCTAGGAATTCAAGAGAAAGAAAGGCATGTTGAATTATAACTACGTTAATATTAAAACATCCGTCTATCATAAGTCATTGTAGATACACGGTTCTGCGGTTCCATAGTAATAAACGATGTCTACTAGACCATACAATACTAGCAACAACAGAGTTTATTAGCTCTGAATATACAAGTGCTGAGTTAGTACACTTTGCCTTTGTGTTGAATGTGTGTCCTAGCATTTTATCCGGAGTCCAGTAGATATGTCTTTTATGAATCCCGATGGAGTACTATACGTAACGATCATCCAACACCCAGGGAAGGTGAGGTCATTGGAAGAAATCGGCAATTCGGGGAAAGATACAAGTTACAGAGAGAGGTAGAACAGTTTGCTGTGTAAGGTCGTGTGAAATATTGATTTTGGATCGTCTCTACATGCTGCAGTTATGTCTGCTGAAGACCTCAGAGATGTGAAACAACTAAAACTCCCTTGTCAATAGTGCTATAGCCTACACTACATAGTTCCTTGCTGCTGTTTATGCCGAGCTGGTATTATTCATGATGAGATTTCTCACATAGCGCAATGGAGGTTTTTATTTTTATCATACACTTTGTCTTCACGAATATCAGAACGTACAGGTTTTGTCGTCTTAACGTTTTGCAGGAAAATCAAATATATATTTCTCTTCCTTTTTCTTAGTTTTACCTCTCCCTTTTAGAGACGATTAAGCAACCCCCGTTGCCCTGGCTTTACGGGACCGTGATCTGTCGGGAGAGGGATTATCTAATGAACTATTTTTATACTCTGGATGCAGCTAGAAGAATGGTCCTTACTCCAAACACCAGTTCTGAGTAAATCGATTTCAAAGTTTTATATGCAATGTAATATAGAGTGTAAGCAATTAAGTATATCTATGTCTTTAAATGTCAAATTATACAATATTTGAATCTTCGTCCAAACAATAATAAAGAACAAAACACATAAAGAACGCTACACACAAAACCAATATCTCCAATGACCCCTCGATTACACAGTGACTTTATCTCAGGGTCACTGGTATATATCGGCAATAGAGTTACGCTATTTCTGCTGAAACTTAGGTAAACATAATCCAAACTCCAATGCAAAGAGCCTTAAATTTAACCAGTAACCTAACCACTACTAATCACACCATCTAATTTTAAAATCTGTTTTTATTTTTCATGTGTTTTTGAGTTTGAATAAAAAATATCATATGTCCTTATTTAATTTTGTATTTAACGTTCTACCGGTAGATATTTTAATGAATGCTACCTCCCTGTTCATTACTAAGTATTTTTTTGTTATAAAATTTATAATTTCTTCTTCCATTCATCAGTTGCTGTACAGCCTAATAATGTATGTAGTGCATCTTCGTGTCGTCCATATAGAGGGCAAATATTTTTCATGAAGTCTCCTTTTCCATTTCTAACTCTCCATATACTCAGTCTCCACCAGCCTAATCCTATTTCATCCTTCTTATTACAAATAGTTATATAATTTCACCTCTTATTTATAACTAGCTTAAAAGGCCCGGCGTCGCCTGGGTTTTTTATTTTGTAATTCAAAATTAACTTATGAAGGATTTCTGATTTTCAAACTCTAGGTGCTTAAATTGGCATGTAGAATTTGAAATGAGGTAGAACGACTTGCCACACTAAAACTATTCCTCCGAAAACGCTTGATAAAGCTTTTTAATATCGATAGCTTCTCTAATTTGTCAAAGTCCCGTAGCCTATCATTTATTTCCAAACCTATCTGAGGCCATTGCCAACAATACACTTTTGCCATGTGAACTGATTTGGATTTGATAATTCTGTGTAAAAAGGGATTAAGTATTTCCAAAAAAAACATTTTATTTTTGGCATTTAAAATAAAAAACTTTTCAAAATCCTTTCCTAGTGAGCATTTACATTATGAAACAAAGGTACTGTAAAAATTTACATTATGAAACAAAGGTACTGTAAAAATTCCAAGTCTCTACCTATTATAGTTAAGGCTATACGCTGATTCTCTGTCAGTCAGTAACTCAGTCAGTCAGGACAAAGCCTTTTATGAATAATAATTTTGCACATGATGCTTATGTCGTTATTAAATAATCTTGGCAAGATCCAACCAACCCTATTTTTTCTATTTTACTCTTTAACTCCTTTATCCTGTTCTGCTCTCTTCCATCCAGTTGCTGCACGATGCATAACCTAAGTCATCTTCCTCGTTACCTTTTGCCTTTTTTACCATATATTTCACCTGTCTACTTAGAATCAGACCCATGGTACTATCTGTACCAGTTCCAAATCTAGCTGCTGTGTTAGATGAATTTCTTGATAAAAAGAACACTTTTTTGCAAAATCTACTTCTAACCACATCGAATCTGTCCTTCGGTTCACATACACCCCAAACCTCTGTTCCATAAAACATTTTAGATTCTGCTAAAGCTTTTAAAATTATGTTTAGCAATTTGAACTTGGCTTCGGGTAATTACCTTCAGCATTCATCTATTGTCATTAAGCCATTTTCCCTAAGTTAAATGCTGTATTAAGTTGAGTTCCCCATTTACTGTTCCTGCTTATTATTACCCCTAAATATTTGAACTCTGATAGAAGTTCTATTTCCCTGTCTTCCAAAAACCATTTTGGGTCAATCCATTAGAAATGAACCAAATTTAATAAAATTTGTTGCTCGACATTTTTTATTTTCCTAATTTTTTTACCAGTTATTTCCCAACTAAAGGTGAGTTCAAAACTATAGTAAAAAATTTTTTGGGCTCATACTTTTTTTTGGCGGCCATTTTAAGTTTGCTTTTTAACCATATTTCAGTCGAAAACATGTTTTGCACAAATGTATGTAACTCTCTTAATTTTATAGATAACAAGACAAAATAAACACCAAAATTATCAGAATGAAATGCTCTACATTTTTGTTTTAACACAATATTACCTAAGTAGTGAGGAAAGTGAAGAACAAAAATTCAAAACTACAAATTGAAAAATGACTTGACTTGGGAAATAACTGATAAAAAAATTAGGAAAATCAATAATGTCGAGCAACTTGGCCTGGTTCATTTCTAATGGATTGACCCTTTCTCAAATTTGGATAGTTTCTTACCCTTTTTACGCACTAGGATTTTAGTTTTCGCTACATTGATCTTTAACTTTCATTCCTTACAGTAACTGCTTACTGAATCGATGGCTCTCTGTAATCCGATGCTTGTCACAGATATCAAAATACAGTCGTCAGCGAAAGAAGCCTTGAATTGCTCTGTGGCACAGAACGGCGTTGTGAAACCTAGCATTTTCTACTCTCTCTAATAGGTCATTTATACAGGGGTGCCCACAGGGGGGGGGGGGGGGAAGACGCAGACTGCGTCATTGAAATATCTGGGGGGGCAAAATATTATCGTTTTATGAATTTTCTGGGGGGGGGTTGAAAATTGTTGCAAAATTAGCGTTTAATATGTTAAAAATAAAAATGGTAAAGTTCTATAACTTCAAAAGGTCTCTTCTTTATAAAGATAAAGATGAAGAATTTCAACAGCCAAGGTCGCCCATACCCGGGGGCGTGGCGCAAGGAAAAAAATGTACATTAATAATTATTATAGTCAGGTGTTTTTCTTTTAAGACAATTATTGGAAAGTCAGTTAAGACATAAAAAGTTTGCATAAGTTTTACCAAATTGACAACACGGAAGCAGAATCCACAGTGGATTAGGAAAGGGGGGTGCAGGGGATTCGGACCCCCAAAAGTCAAAACCTAATTCTATATTTGTATTTTCTTTAAATATTTATTTAATTAAACAAGATTTTTTGGTGTGTCAAATATGATATAGCAGTTATTTTCTTTTCATAACATAATGGGTAGGTCTATTATGTCCACTGTTCCATGTGTTATTCAACTTTTCTTATAAATAGTAATAAGTATTTTATAACTTAGGTAACAATTTCTTGTTTAAGCTGCCATGTCTTAGAGTATAGTAAACAAATTTACTAACTAGTTTTTCAGGGTTAAATTAGCGTAAAATGTGATTTTCATTAGTTCAACATTTAAAAATTTCCCGGGGGTGGGCACCCGACTTAGGTAACATTTTCTTGTTTACATTGGCATGTCTTAGAGTATGGTAAACAAATTTTCTAACTAGTTTTTGAGTGCTAAAATAGCGTAAAATGTGATTTTCATTTTTCAATATTTAAAAATTTTCCCGGGGTGGACCCTCCACTTAGGTAATGATTTCTTATTTATATTGTCATGTCTTAGAGTATGGTAAACAAATTTCCTAACTACTGTAGTTTTTGAGTGCTAAATAGCGTAAATTGTGATTTTCATTAGTTCAGTACTTAACAATTTTCCGGGGGTGGACCCCCCACTTAGGTAATGATTTCTTATTTACATTGGCTCTTCGAGTATGGTAAACAAATTTCCTAACTAGTTTTTCTGTGCTAAAATAGCGTAAAATGTGATTTTCATTAGTTCAATATTTAAAAATTTTCTGGGAATGGACCCACAACCCCCTTTTTGCGGGGTATTCCAAACCCCTCCGGCACTTTCGACCCTCGCCACAATTATTTTCTGCCTACGTCATTGTTGCACTTATATTATTATATTATTAATATAATGTTACAAAGTGGCCCAAGAAGTTAAAGCGACAAAAAGTAAATTTATTAAAAAAATTGCCCCCCTCCTAGAAAATATAATATGGGCGCCCTTGTCGACAGCCAATCAGGTTGGGGGTGAGCAATGAAGTTTTGGGGGGTGAGCAATGAAGTTTGGGGGGTGAGTCATGAAGTTTTGGGGGTGGGCACCCCTGATTTATATGAATATTAAATAAGTCAGGGCTAAGACTACAACCATTTCTCACCCCTCTTTCTTGTGTATTAATTGTTGTGCTTATCTTCTCGCTAATACTTATGTTAAAATTTACCTCATTATAATTAGCTTTCAGGTTACTTATAACAGCCTCACTCAAACCACAAATCCTAAGCTTAATCCATAACAACTCTAGAGTCAAATGCTTTTTCTAGATCTATAAAACAGAAGTACGAGTGTATAACCTTTTTTTGTTGCTTAATTAGGCCTATTTATCTATGAACTCGGATATAATATACACATTGTCCAGCGTATTTCTTCCTTTTCTAAATCCACTTTGAAGTGGATAAATAATTTTGTTATTCTCTAGCCAAAATTCCCGTTTATACTAGGCAACAAGGAGATGCCTCTATAGCTCCTTGGGTCTAATTTTTTCCCTCTACCCTTGTAAATCTGAATTAATACTGCGTTCTTCCATCTGTCCATGAAAATGCTAGTTTCCCTTATCTTAATGTACAGTTTTACCAATGTAAGCCTATTTAACCAATTTTTGTTCGAGTAAATTCTTTTCCAAAATTGCTATTGTATGCCATCGATGCCTACTGTTAATTTTCAACAATCCCTCTACTGTCATCTCCCCACACTGACACTAGGGCACATCATTAAGAGAGTTACAGTGATGTTCTGTTCCCGATACATAGCACTGACGTGCTCGCAAGAGACTTCCTCATTTATGTCGTTTATCATTGGCTTATATCTAATGTTTTTCTTCATACAGTTCCACACACCTGTCATATTATTACTAGACTTCGAATTTTGGGTAAAACATATTTTAATCCTTAAGTAATATATGGACGGAAACTTGTATATGCAAGTTTCATAAGTGACTATACTTTAAACTGATACTTTTATATGACCTAAAACAGCCTATTTTTACCTTAGACCCTAATATTGCCTTTTGCTTGTTTTCCTCTAAAGATAAAAATAAGTTAAATTTTTGTTATAAATTCTTGCATTTATTCTCAGTTCGTACAAAATTTTTAGCTCGGAATGTGCAGTACATGACACATTTGTGACTTGGTTAAATAGTAAGGAATGTTTCGTCTTCAGTAGAAAAAGTCTTTGGAATTACCAAGAAAATATAGTGTTCTTCTCCCGACTCCTACATCCAGTAACAAAAAAAAATCTGATGTGAAAGTCACATAACTTCCTCTGCCCCCCAAAAAGTTAGCAGTATTCACATATCCTTTTACAGAATCGCAAGACACAATTTTATGCTAATTATCCTATAAATACCTCTTCTTTCAATGATGCTACTAAAAGCGCAGGCTATATAACAAACTTAAAAAAAAAAAAAAACAAGTGACTGCAGACGTTTATTGAACTTTCCGCCGTAAAGAATAATTTCCGAAATTTATCGAATATTTCCCTCAGATACTTCTTTACTCTATACCTGGCCAACAATACATCTTTCTCACTTCACATTCTTATATAGAATAAGAGGCCGTGAAAGAGCGCGTATTCAGTTGTTCATCACGCAAGACAAAATTTCTACAAACAGTGGGTGAACAGTGGGTGGCTTGTAACTACCATCAGAGAATTTTTTCGAAAAAAAGTTTCAAATAAAAGTTTTAGCTCTCAGTAAAAGGAACACATGTGCAAATTTTAAAGAAAATCGTTACAGCCGTTTTCGAGAAAATCGCGAAAAACGAAAATTTCTTCATGTAAAGTCCCCTTAAAAATAAGAGAAATTTGTCGCCAATCTTCGAATCACATCTTCAGAAGGTACCTGACCCAAATACGAAATTTTGTTTTCATACGATTCTCCGTTTCGGAGTTAGCCTGTTCACAAACTTCCACACAGACAGACACACACACAGACATGTTTCCAAAAATAGTATTTTTGGATTCAGGGGGCCTTGAAACGTGTATACCTTATATGCTAAAAACTCAACTTCGAATTTTAGGGTCGAAAACAATACTTCCTCTACCTATAGTACCTATGGTACGGGCAGAGGAATTAAAAATCGTAGTTCTCTGAATTACTGAGGGATACAAGGGGTTGAATATGCTAGCGTGCGTAGCTTCCGGGCGCAGGGATTAGGCTTTCACTGTTATGGTAGTAATACAGACCCTAGTAATAGATCTATATAATTCTGTGTACCGTACCTATATCTGTGTTTTATCATGATTATTGATTAATGGTGACTTCAATCTCTATACATATAAAAGGCTTTGTCCTGACTGACTGAATGAATGACTGACTGACTGACAGGAATCAACGTACAGCCTAAACTATAACAGGTAGAGACTTGGAATGTTGACAGTACCTTCGTTTCATAATGTAGGTGCTCACTAAGAAAGGATTTTGAAAAATTCTGATTTTAACTGCCAAAAATTACATGTTTTTGAAAATACTTAACCCATTTTTACACAGAATTATCCAAACAAATTCACAGAACATATTGTTGCCAGTTGTATCAGGTGGGTTTGGATTAAATGAAATGGATGTTTGACAAATTATAGAAGGTATCATTATAATTCATATTATCTGTATTAATAAAAGGAATTGTCCTCGATGTCCAGCGAAATCTACTGAACGCAGAGATCTGAAATTTTAAACATAGGTGGGCTGAAGGGTCGGAAAATGCACCTCCAAGCCGGAATTTTAATTTTACTTTTCGTTCGTGAGTTATGAGTGAAAAACGGGCAAAAAACGTGCATTTTTTGCGTTTTCAAAACATAAGTTTTCAGTTATACATTTCAATGTCAAATCAATTACAGTTGGCTTTGGCTATTTTTGTCATACCTTGAAAATAAAACTTTCGCGATCGCTTGAATGTTGTAAGCCCTAAATATGGCCAAACATTGTTTTATATGACGAAACTCACTATACAGGGGTTTTCTGGACCAAGGAACTCGAATCTGAGGTCGCTTTTACCAGGCGATGCTATCTAATCGTGACATGTAGTCCACGTGATTTAGGTGTTAATAAATATAATGATTTAACTATTATGCTCTTAATTTTTAATTTTTGAAATAATTATCGCGGGCGAAGCCGCGGGCACATGCTAGTAAATATAATATTCTGCATTGCAATTGAGGTATTTCAGAAAACTGGCAACTTAACGATTTTATAAGAGACTATTTTACGACTTTTAGAACCTATTTTTCCAATTTTTAGAGCCTATTTTAGGTACCTAAAACAGCATTTTTAGCGACCTAAAAGTCCGAAGTCTAATTATTTCTTTATATCCTGTTAATTTTGTCTGTTTCATCTTTCAAAGACCCTTCCCTCTTTTTTATTAGCAGACTTTTGTATAGGATTCTCAGATTTATATATTGATCTCTAGTATCCAGGTCGTTGTGCTTTACCTGCAGATCTCCTTAACTCTCTGCACTCCTCGTCAAACCAAGTAACACTATATTTACTTGTGGTTCTCTCGTAGCACGACATACTCCTACCTGCTAAATCCCTTCATATATCAGCTCTGTAGCTTGGTTTATCATTCTGGAATTGATATAATCAGGGCCCGGATTCTGATGACCTAAAACTGTTTTAAAAATAACGTATAAAATGAACCTAAATTTTAAAGAAAATGACCTAATAATTATAAAAATGACCTAAAAACTGATATTTTATTTATACAAAAATATTATTGTACACACAAAGTTATAGACTAGTTTGTACATAATTGTAAAAACTATAAATAACTGTAATGTTGTGAATGTCCTTTTCTCATGGAAATTTATACTGGCCCTTAGACAATGGCGAGTCAAAATTCGGCATTTACTTTTGTCGTCTGCTGGGTAAAAAGTAGTTTGCACTCTCAAATCCAAATAGGTGGCAGACTCTTGTGCCAAGTCAATCTAATAACAATAGTAATATAATAAAAAAATTTGGTGTTTCTTTGATTCTCATTTCCGACTGAGACAAGACAACACTTCAACACAGAGTTTTTCCTTCTTGCATTAAACAAACAACACTTCAAAGACAGCACCGCTAGTGACGAAAAAAAGTGAATACACTTAATGTAAATACATGAAAATGACTAAGTAAGGAAGCAAATAACATGAAAATGACAAGATAATGACCTAAAATTGAAATAAATGTCCTAAAAATATAAAATAGGATAAAATGACAAAAAATTACGTAATGAAAATGCATTTTTATAATCTAGAGGCCATGACTAGGATTTATCTACAAGTTGCCAATGTCTATGCAGCATCAATAAAAAGATGACAAGTCATTAGAATCCGGGCCCTGGTTATAATACTCTGTGCCTATCCTCATAAGCGCACAAGCGCTATCATTTAATAACGTCTTAAATTTGTTCGCTTTGTTGTCTTTCTAACTTAAGACTTTTTACTCTTAACAACTGATATTTTCCGTTTGCTTTTTTCCACATATACATCAATTTCATCGCTGCTCACGACTATCTTAAGGGCCATATAATCTCCCAAAACTAGTTGTTTAACCTGAAAACATTTAGTCACCACCATTTCCTCAATTAGTTAATATAAGTTAAAATTCCAATCAGTTCACAATAGCTCGTGCATGAGTATTATCTACTCTTAAACAATTCAACGGCCCTCAATAGCGTGTTCACGCGCTCCCCCACTTCGTGAGACATCGGGTATACTCGGCGATGTTCGCCTCTCCCAGTCTAAACTTTCACGAAGACTACAAAATGAGGAAAACCATTTCTTTATTATATATAGCCTAAGTGAAATGAACACAATGAACAAGTATTCTAATTTTATTTTTACTTACAATTTTCATAGCTCTGAACCACAAACATTTTTAATAAGCTGCCAGTATAAATTTCTTAAAAATCCTGGAGTCAATTAACAATGGTGGTTGAAGCCGCGGGAACCAGCTATAGTATATTAATTGTTTAACCCTGGAAATATCGCGGACAATAAAAGTCCAAACAAACCACTCCTTCCCTTGAAAAATTAACTTATATAATTTCTGAAAATTCACATCATATTCATTTGTCAACAAACAGTTGAGAAACGATACATATTATCAGTGTTCACAGGTAGCTTTGGAACTGCATAAAACTTACGATATAATTAATTTCTGAAATCTACGTACTGGTAGGAACGATTTATATTCTAAAGGAAAAAGCGTAATATATCCAGCATTCAAGCATTGAAAGCCTGCGTTCCTTCCAAGAGACCACGATTCAATATTGGGGAATCGACTATAGAACAGAACGAAAAAGAGGAACAGAAAAGAGTAACGTATACCCACAATAGATTTTTCACCAACAGATACTGGTCTGCCATTTAAACTTACAATAAAGCAGTTTCCTGTAAGGGTAGCCTTCGCAATGACGATTAATGAGTACCAAGGACAGGCTTTAGATAAGGTCGGAATTTATTTGCCAGAACCAGTGTTTATGCATGGACAACTATATGTAGCATTTTCCAAAGTGAGACGTTCAGAGGATGTAAGAGTTAAGGTGGAAAAAACATCAGAACAGAGGAAGTTATTTGACTATTCTGATGAAGTATTCACAAAAAATTTAGTATATGATGAGATATTTTAAATAAAAATTGTGTATCTTACCTTACAAAGGGACTAAGTCGCAAAATTAAGTTTCTGAGGTAATCAACAATCCTTGTAAAGAAATAGCATTGGTCCTTACCTGCGGTGCTCTTTATAGAGCAACTTTGCAACCACACTATTATGAATTTCCCTTAGCGCTTTTGTACGGCAATGCAAGATGCCATGTACCACCATTGTATAGTAAAACATTTTTTTTTTTAATTTGGCGGTTAGCCCCTTTGTTATGTCAGGTACATAATTAAAGAAGCCAGCACTGACTTTCGTAATTGTCAGTGCCTTCAGGATTCTAGACCTGTAAGTTTCGTATTAAAGCATCATTTTAACCGTGGCAAAGCCACGAGCTATTTTCTAGTAACACACAAGTCACCTTACATGTAAAATATAAAAAAAAAAAAATGATAAAACTAAAAAATATAATTGTAAAAGCTTCTCTTGAGTCGACGAAGGATGCAAAGAACACATTAGCGATGTCAGATGCAATAGAGAATTATGTCATACAATTGTTAACCAACAACCACGAGTATGATAACTTGAACTCCTGCATGGAAATATTACGCACAGAAACAAAAGGGAATAAAATGAATGTCCGGGAAAGGCTCGAAATTTGTAAAGGAAACAGAACGACTCAATGAAATAATCGATTCATACAATCCACTTTTTGACTTTTTGAACTGTGCAAATGGAACCAGTAAATGCTATTCTCAGTTCTGTCACATCCGCCGATAGAAACAGGACAAGCAACGTGATTACAACAAGTAGGCCTACTCTAAGCACTAAATTATGTAATTCTGGTAATATCAGTCTGTGTAATGTTATGTTTTTTAGACCTGAGGATGGACTATTCAGTCCGAAACATGTCGTCGACACTAGAAAAGCTTTTACAATGATAATTGTAAGTTTTATTAGTTTCGTGTATATTTTACACGTAAGGTGAATTATGTTTTATAATACGCATGCACAAGCAATTGTGAACTGATTGCGATTTTAACCTATATTAATTGATTGCGCTAATGGTGGTAACTAAAACTAAAATTTTCACACTTAAGTTCAATCGGAAAAATGAAGATTATTGAAGAATATTTGTTTAATATTAAAGTTATCTATGTAGTCTATTAACTCGTGTGGCATTATCATGTAGTCAATCCTCTCTTACTAATGAATGTCAATTCCCTCTCCGTGTCTTCACCGAACTGCCCATTTAAGATTTCCAATGAAGTGGCTCTACAACATTTCAGAAGTTTCTCCCCGTCTTGGGTACAGATTCTTCAAGTTTCGATGCTTTCTAAATCCTTCCCGGACGTTAGGATCAATGACCCCTAGGGTTCCGACCTTTCTTACTTGTCTTCAACTTATTTTTTACTGCAAAATCAAAATATTTAACATTAACTTCTCACTCTCTTTCAAGACTATGACGTCATTGTTACCTATTGGTACATTAAAGTTCTCTTCACTTGTGGAATCGCTGAAGGGATTGGTGTCTATTGATGGTTAATGTTTAATGGAACAAGGTATACAGAGTTTTGAGGATATGTATTATTTTTACTGCGGTCTTAGGTTTGATTCTTACTACTAAGTTAGGTATACTTCTATACCTTCTCTTTCACTAACTCTGCCCATGATGAACAAATTATGCCTAACATTGTATACCACACTTAAATAAAACTGTTACTGTATTATGTTAGTGGCGGAAAAAATGGAATAACTTGGAAAACAAAATATGAGAAGCGATCGTTGTCATAGTTCCTTGCGCGGAGTTACATGGCGTTACATTACGTGATAGATAAATTAAGAACAACAAAAAAATTGGAAAAAATGTGTATTTCTTTGTCCTCTAATATTAACTATAAATAACTTGTGTAATAAATGATAATTAATAAATTATATTGAAATTGAGTCATTAAGTGCCAATATGGTACTTTATGAGATTGTGTGGGGGACGAGAAAATGTCTGTCCGTCCGTCCGTGTGTCTGTACGCGCGATATCTCAAATACGCTTTATCGGATCTTCATGAAACTTGGTATACGCATTTATAACGTCCATGGCAAGAAGCCTATTTATTTTGGACCGAATCGGTTGACCGGTATCGGAGTAGTGCCCAAGTTAGTGTCTATATTATGGTAATATATTATAAAGACCGGCACTAGAGTAAGAACTAATTAAAGGTCACATGTTTTTAAAATGATGTATATACTACAATGCCGCATTTCTAATCATTGAAGGCTTTGTCTCCAATGCAGTCAGATGTTTGTTTACTTCGTTGTTTGCGTTACGGGAAACTGTCGAATGTGCAGAAAATCAGTGACGTAACGTTAGCGTTTACAGTACTGTGACTCAAAGCCGGCTGGGCAAACACTCCTAATTTTCTTTGTAGCAGGGTTAGACCACTGTTCGCTTGACTACCACATAAAAACACGTAACATTTCAAATAGTTACTCATGATATTATAAATTATTTCCAATAATTTTACATACCATCAAAAATATATCACAAACTTAGGGAGATCAGTTAGCAGAGCTCGTTTAAATCAACGACCCAATGTTTGTTCACACAAAGAAAAGACAGCAATAAAAATACCTAGGCTATTACGTATCATGTTATACAGATTACTATACAGTAGTTTCACGAGATTAAATTAATCTAGGTTTCTATAGATAAACACATGAAGATTGTAAGGTTATTAAATTGCACTATAAGTTGCTGTCGTTACTAATATTAAATACGGGGTACCACCAATGATAATGTCGATATTGAAGCATTATCACGAGCTAAAGTTCAAAAGCTGATGAGAACTGTTTGCAAATGAAACTCCTGTATTGTTAACAGTATACTACAATATTGAGGGAGCATTTTGAAAGGATTTTATGAAAAGCATCGGCACTGAAAGTATTTATGTAAAAGAACAATAGAACAAACACAACATGAAAATGCATTGTACTCCCGTTTGTTATTCACCACATTTCATCAAGTCATTTAATTAAAAGAACCGAAATTGACATTTGGTTAAATTGAAATTCCCCATTTCCAGGAAATATAAATTACTTTATCGCTGCGTTATAATTATAGTCTTCATAAACAATGAATTTCAAAATACCAAACCCCCTAAATGTGCTTAAAAGTGATATCTAGGGAACAATATGATTGGATATGTAATTTCAGCCCTTGTGGACGTCGAGTTAGAAAATCCTCCATCGAAGTAGAAAGAACATACAAAACCCAGGTCTTCTAAGCAAAAAATCTGTATTTGTTTAAGCAGAACTTTTTTTTCTTTTTGTACTTTTAACTTTGCATATGAAACATAAATTTAGAAATATGAAGATCTACTATATTAGGCGTAAATAAATAATTTCCTAGAAAATACAGAGGATTTATATTCTATATTTTCACTTTGTAGCCTACCTCTCGTAAGTCTTCCCATGCCGGATGCAAGAAGCAAAATTCTTCAATTCAAATACCATTTTTGCCCCAAGCGAGTTTGTTACAAACTGTTAGGCCTACCTACTTTAGTCAATAAATATTATTATACCTACTGTTAATATTTTTTCCACATCAGATTAGGCAAGAGTAAGAAATAACTTTTCTCCTTGCAGTTTTAAACAAGCTTGGAAGTTTTCTTGGGATTAAATACAAAGCTTATCAGGTGGACGAGATACATGCGAAATAAACAACACAAGAGTATTCGTCCAGAAATGCGTTTATATTATACGAGGTCTGATTGGAAAGTTTTAAGAATGGGCTTATAATTTTAGAATGGTGGTAGTTACATGCTGTTGTGATGCATCTCCTTCTGACTGAACACACCGACTCCAACGGTGTTTCCACTTTTGGAAACATTCCTGGAAATTTTTTTTCTGAAGTGTGTTAAGGACGCTCTCCGTATTTGCCTGGATGTCTTCAATAGAGTCAAATCTTTTCCCTTTCAGTGAAAATTTCAGTTTAGGAAACAGGTAGAAGTCCGCAGAGGCTATATCAGGGGAATAGGACGGTTTTGGAAGCAGAGGAATTTGGTATAAAATTCCACGATTGAGAAGGCACGATGAGCTGGCGCATTGTCGTGGTGGAGCACCCAACGCCTGTCTTTCCACAATGGAGGTCTTTTCTTCTGCACCTTTTCGCGCAAACGCTCAAGGACACATTTGTAGTATTCCTGGTTAATTATCTGTCCTCTAGGGGTAAATTCATGATACACAATACCGGTAGAATCTAAAAAAATCACCAACATTTTCTTCACATTCGACCGACTTTGCCGTGCTTTTTTCGGTCGTGGTGATCCTGGACTCTTCCACTGCGAAGACTGAACTTTGGTTTTAGAATCATATCCATATACCCACGATTCGTCACCTGTAATTACCCTATTTAACAAATCTGGGTAATTTTTAACCCGATTAATCAGTTCTTGGCACACTTCAAGTCGGTGTTGTTTCTGGTCATTTGACAACAATTTTGGAATGAATTTTGCGGACACTCGACGCATGTTCAGATCTTCAGTTAAAATTGACTGAACTTAATTTAAGTTCATCGGCCATCTCCCTGATTGTAAGTCTACGATCAGAGCGCACTAAATCGCGAACTTTCACAACATTTTCATTCGTTTTTGAAGTGGAAGGACGGCCGGACCGTGGTTCATCTTCAAATGATTCGCGGCCATTTTTTAAATTGTTGAACCACACAAAAATACTTGACTGGCTCAGACACTTATCTCCTAAAGCTGTTTTTAATAGTTCGTAAGTCTCAGAAGCTGATTTCCCGGTTTTAAAACAAAATTTCACACAAACTTGTTGCTCCGTTTTTACGTCCATTTTCAGACAGAATACGGCAATAAGCCGTAACAGACCCTCATTCAACCAGCTGCCATAACGAACTGCATAAAGGAAACGCACTTTCCTGTCAGGAGGCGTTCAAGGACAAGTCAATGATTAACCCCGCCCCATCTTCGGTGTACCTACCTGCCTGCCAAACCAATAAGCAGTGGCGGATCAATTCTTAAAACTTTCCACTCAGACCTCGTACACGTAACAGAGGTCATTGCATTTCACCCTAATTATTTCACTAGCCATAGACGTAATCACAAGACGCAAAATATATTTTACAGTTATTTAAATGCCCATTTTCTTGAAAGAAAAAACATAGAGCTTGGAAACGCAGTCTGCTTTAATAGTGATAATAATCTCAACAGCAATAACAATACACTGATAAACTTAATCCTCGTACAACAGAAAATATTTCAGGGCCATCTGAATGATCGCCTGCACTTCAGTAAACAAAAATAAATGGTACAAAACATGTTGCACAAACTTTCTCACATATACATGTTAAGACCTGTATTACTAAGGTTTCAAGATTGACGAAAGAAGCTAGTATGTACCATTAAAAATGAACGCATAACCTCAAGGTTAAATAGATTTAAAAACCTTAACCGAGATTTTCATATAAAATTTTCCTTGTAGCATCACACATGTTAACTGAATAAACAATTGCTCCGACTATTCAATAGATTTACATTTCCTTGGTCAAGTAAATAAATCATAAAAGATAATGAAAACTAACACAATTAATATTATATATGACCTGGGTACACATTAATTATTGCTATTTGTATATGGACCTATGAGGTACAATATGTGAATGCTTTTCATTTTTTAAATTCAGGCTTAGTGAAGAAAATATGGTAATCTACATTGAAGCCTACTATTTTCTTGATTAATAATATAATTGCCACGTGGGTCCAGAAAGTAAAGAACCATCTGACATAACTAAATAATAACGCAAAGATATCCACATAAAACTTTATTTTCAAAGATACAGTACCTTACTCTGTTTCTCAACGTAATCGCCATTGCTGTTAAGGCATTTATTGTAACATGGTGCCAGTTTTTCAATGCCGATGTTATACTCTTCTATAGGCAAAGACCTGAGCCAGGATGTCACTATCGCTTTGAGAGCTTCATCAGTTGGGATCACTTTTCCGCGCAATAAGTACTTTAGTTTCGGTAAGAAGTGAAGATCGCTTATTGCCAAGTCAGGGCTGTAAGGAGGAAGTTCTGCTTCGTCGTTTTCAGTGGAAATTTTTTGGTCATTTTCCTCACAGCCCTGACCTGGTACTCACTGATTTTCACTTGTTTCCGAAACTAACGGACTTATTGCGTGGAAAAGAGTTCCCAACCGATGAAGACCTCAAAGCGCCAGTGACATCCTGGCTCAGGTCTTTGGCAGTAGAAGAGTATAACATAGGCATTAAAAAATGGGTATCATGTTACAACAAATGCCTTGACAGGAATGGCCATTAGGCTACGTTGTGAAACAGAGTAAGGTACTACAGCATCTTTGAAAATAAAGTTTTGTGTTAATATCTTGCGTTATTATTTAGTTATGCTAAATCGTTGTTTACTTTCTGGATGACACTCGTATAGTTGTTTTATTATTATTATTATTATTATTATTACTACTACTATTATTATTATTATTATTATTACTTAGCTTATATAACACGTTTCAACTGCATAGGCCTACAAGTTTACAATATTTGCATATACCAATAGCCTCTTTTAATAATTCATTCGTGTGCATCTTTTTCTATTGCTCAGAGATTGTTTTCTTTCCTGATATTCAGTTTAAGCAATTATAATATCCAGTGACATAGCGGCGTTGAGTTATGTAAAATGAACAAGCCCTACAAACCCGGCGTTTGCCCTTGCAAATAAGGAAACCATAGTCAATTTGGGCGGTCACGAAGTTTGATTTGAACCAAGGAGCTCTTGCCTGATTGGTTTTGGCGTGATCATTACGACTGAGATAAACTGACTGCATTTCACAACAATAAGTACATTAGATTTTCTCGTTAGTTTGGAAAACAAAGAATTTCAGTTACATTTTACTTAATGTATGTCCTGCCTTATGTTTCAGCTCAATGGTTCTGAGAATCGCATAAAGCCGTATTTATTTAGTTTTTGTCTTGTTACCTATTAATTATATAAACAACTGTGTTTTACAAAACCTGTTCATTTTAATTTTCTCTATAACTTTACTATGGCAGGTTTTCATGTATCGCTTACTGTAATGGAGATAGCCCAGGAAATTGACGAGTAAAATACACCTAAACCATTTTTGCATAAAGAAGTGATATACCCATTTTATTAGTCACGGATACAAGTATCGAATATAACATTCTTAAAAATTAAAATCGTTAGAAGCAATTTAAAAAAAAATCAAGATTAAAACGTTTCATGAAATTTCCCTTTACAACTTCAGCCATAAAAACCAAATACTGAGAGTTCGATAAAATAAAAAAAAAAAGAGTGCGTGGAACGCCACGCGACAGAAGTAAAACTTTATTTTATTTTTTCCATTTTTTATTATTGGATTTTTCAATTTTGCATTATTGGACTTTTTAATATTGGGTTTTTGGACTTTTTAAATTTTGGATTTTGGACTTTTTAATTTCGGATCTTTGAATTTTTAATTTTGGATTTTTTAAATTTTCGATCTTTGAATTGTTTATTTTTGATTTTTTAAATTTTTTATTTTTGAATTTTTAAATTTTTGATTTTATTATTTATTAAATTTTGGATTTTTGGATGTCATAGTTTTTAATTTTGGATTTTTTAAATTTTGAAACTTTGAATTTTTTTATTTTTTTTTATTTTTTAATTTTGTATTTTAGTTTTTTCAATTATGGATTTTAGAATTTTTAAATTTTGGTATTTTCAATTTTTAAATTTTTAAATTTTGGAATTTATTATTTGTTAAATTTTTGGAATTTTGGATGTTTTAATTTTAATTTTTTTTATTTTGGAAATTTGTATTTTTTAATTATGGATTTGCGCGGTAATGAACCTCCGGGTTCCATAATAGCTATTTATGTATCAAGTACGCAAAATAACGCTTTAGCGGACGAATCTAGTATAGCGGCCGAGGCGAAAGCCGAGGCTGAAATACTGGATGAGTCCGCTAAAGTTTTTGCGTACGTGGTGCATACAATATTTTTTTGTAAAAGTTCTATAAATTATATGAAATAAAACAAAAATACCGTAATTAATTATAATGAAAGGCAATCAGTCATTTCTTTAAGTTATATTGTCATGGCCATCTAGATCATAAAAAAACAATGACCGTACGTACCAATAACAAATGTGGTAGTAGCATAATATATGAATCCCTTGTTTGTAAAAGATATTGCATACCAACTAGTATTTATGAAAATCTTGTGAAAATATAAATGATAATACCGAGGAAATTTCAATCCAAGCCAGAAACACTGAATTGGAGCTGCTACCAGCAACTTCACGGCAGAAATAGGCTATGAGAAGGGATATATTACGGCATTTAAATGCTGTTCGTCCATGGTAAGGAATGTTTTTCATATGAACCAAAATGTGAAAAGTTGTGGGCTTATATTATTTTGTTGTCATGTGATGAAGTGGGCTACCGTGTTTTGCGAAAAATCCTGGTAAAGTTTCTGATTATCATAAATAAACGTGTAGGCTTAAATTTGTTGTTTTATGACCAATTATATGCGTAAATCCTTGTTAAAGTTGGTGTGACTGGTCAATGCCGTCTGGGTTTTGTTTATAGATTGCCATGACGACTTTAAAGGACAAGGCCGCTAAAATTGCATTTTGAATGCAATTTGAATGCACTTTTATGCAATTTTAGCGGACTTGTCCTTTAAAGTGCAGCTTTTCGGCGTGTTACCAGTCCGATAAGCAGCTGTTTTAGAGAGCGTGTACTAAAAAATAGATAATATACCTTTAGATTGCTTAGGAATTGTCTATTGCCATTGAGGAAGTAAGATCTGAAAAATTTCCTTTGATTACTCCTAATCATTGAGTTGATTGTTTTCTGTGCAGTCCGCACCGAAACAAGTCGGTTTTGAGTGTGACTGATTGTGACTGATTTCGTGACGGTTTTAGTGTGACTGATTTTCCCGATTCACCCTCTACCGCCACTAAAGAAGTTTTACTTCAAAAATCCTTGATTGAAAATACAGCGAACCGTTTATCCGCTGTGCTTATCCACAGACAGACAGACAGCTATGCAGACAGACGTCATGCCAAATGCCCTGTTTTCGGTTTCTAGGCATCTTGCAACACGTTTTCCCCGGTGATATTTCAATTTCGAATTTTTGTCACGACTACAACACTTTTCCATACGTATATGCAAGATAGTAAAAGGATACGCTTTTCCATTAAGCAACACTGAACTTCCCGGCCGGTTATCATAGCCTGCTTGTCGGCCTAACATTAATTTTTCTCCTTGACATGCTCACATACTCTATTCTCTTTTCTATTATAATCAAATCTAGTGATTCATTGGCATTGTTCCTGCTGGCAGTTACAAGCTTTGTGTTAAGTTCCTCACACCTCCATGAGTAGGATTCAGTTTACTCAGCTTTCCCTTCCTCCCATTATATCCTTACGAGTTTGTAGGGCACAGAGAAATGTACGCTTTTTGGTTTACCATTATATAGTTCATGTTAAAAATATTTTAGGCATTTTTCATCAAATGTCTTTTCATAATAAATATTAATACGTAAATACATATTACACATACGCTGAAGTTGGAAGGTAGTTAATTTTCTTCATATGACATTCAGGAATAAAATATTTCAGAAGTCATGGCAACTAATATTTACCAGTCAATAAAGCTGCAGGAAAAAAAATCAGGATATACGATAGAAAGTCGTTGGAATGTTCTTCGCAATGCTGATACTAAATTGGGATCCAGATACAAGGCGCTATGGATAAGGGACATTGAAATATGCGTAAATAGAGATCATTGTTTTATTCGTATTACATATGCACAAAACAGTACGCGTAATACTCTTACTCTTGCGAGCTAACAACCTTCAAAATAATCTCCCAAGGAGTCCACACATCTTTGCCAACGATGAGGAAGGCGCTGAATACCATCAGCTGTGTGTGATGCGTCTATGCGCGCCACCTCTCGTCGATGCGCTGTTAGGATGTCCTCCCTGTTTGCAAATCACTTCCCACGCAGCGGCGTCTTCATTTTTGGAATGAGATTTTGAAGGTTGTTAGCTCGTAAGAGTACGAGTATTAAGCCGGTTGTCGACCAAGAGCTAAGCTACGCCTTACTAAGCTAACCTGACTGCAGCTAAGCTAACCAAAAATTGGATGCCCACCAAAAACTAAGTGAATGCTGCATCAGTTGTTAGTGGTTTGTTGAGTTCGGTACACGTTACAGCAAACATGATCGAAGAGGAAAGTTCTGATGATGATTACAATACTCATCATAGAAAAAGAGCGTTAAACATGGCTTATTACTTAAACAAGAAAAGACGGAATCCCAGATATTGGTTAAGCAATCATATTCAAAATAGGGAAGAAAGTGGGGAGTTTGTCACTTTATTTGACGAATTAGATGACGAAATTTCCAGTTACATTATCGTGTTTGTAGACCACAATTTTATGAGCTGTTATCATTGATTGCTTCGGATATCACCAAACAGAATGGTTAGAAGAAACTTCATGGGTTTCGCTTGGTTGGTTACCAGTTCGCTTTCGATTTCTCATATATGGAAGAAGGAATTCTATCACTGTGGCGTATTTCCAAATATTTTCTGAAGGAGCAACTTGCCCACTTGTGCTGGCCTTCATCCTTTTCAGTGACTCCCTATGGCCATCCCGTCGTTTCTTCCATTCATTCTTTGCAGTTTGTACTGTAACAAAAATATAATATTTGATATTAAATTTTGTTGAACATTTCCAACTTTGACAACATTGTTTAAAATATTACATTTTAATAAAATAATCTATAGGTATTAAATTTAACAATCATTATACTTTTGTTCCAGGTTTCTGGCAACCGGTGATTCGTTCAGAACAATTGGCTATAACTACAGAGTGGCTAATAATACAGTTTCGAGAATTGTAGCAGACGTGTGCACTGCAATTTGGAACAACTTGCAACCAATTTATATGAAAGCACCAAGTGAAGAAGAATGGATAAAAATCGCAGATGACTTTCATAATAAATGGCAATTTCCACACTGTGTCGGGGTCGGGGACAGCAAGCACATCGCAATGCAATATCCTCCTCCTTCAGGATCACAATTTTTTCAATTATAAAAAAAAATTATTCAATCGTCTTACTTGCAATAATGAATACCAAAAAAAAAAAAAATATATTATCGACATTGGTTCAATGGGCCGATTCAATGATGGAGGAATTTTCGCTGACAGTGTATTTGGCCAAAAGTTAATAAATGGCCAATTACATTTGCCCAATGATGAACCTTTTATACCAAGTGGTGATCCAATACCCTATGTATTTATAAGTGATCAGGCAATTACTTTAAGGCAAAATTTTATGAGACCGTACACACAAGCTGCATGCCAAAACAACAGAGAAAGAAGAAATTTTAATTACCGCCTTAGCAGAGAACGTAATGTCGTCGAAAATACCTTCGGTATATTGGCCGCTCGATGGCGTGTATTTCGCCGGCCTTTTGAATGTAATTTAGAATTAGTGGATACGGTTGTAAAAACAACTTGTGTTTTGCATAATTTTTTAACCTCTTCAAAAACGACACAATCAAACAACTTTGCTGAATATCACCACTGCCTGTGTAATATCAAATAAAATGGATTGTTCCAAATGAATGGTGTTATTAATAAAATTAAACTACAATACCAACGAACGATTAAAATTGTTATTTACCTGTGTGTTCCACAAGATTGGAAATTGTTTAATAATTGCAATGAACTGCTCCATAATGTCCATTCGTCTCAACTGCGCCGATAACAAAATCAGTACTCGGGTAGAAGACGTCTTGTGGAGGGGGAAACCTAGCTTAGCTTAACCAGCGTGGGACTATGACCACAGCTAACCCAGTTGACATGGCTCACGTAGTTTCCTCAGCTTAGCTTTGTGTAGTTTGCGGTCGGCACAACTACATATGAAATCCCGCACAGCTATGTGAGCTAAACTAAGCTATCTTAGCTTAGCTTTTGGTCGACAACCGATTTGTGCACAGCTAACCCAGTCGACGTAGCTTTGTTTAGTTTGCGGTCGGCACAACTACATATAAAATCCCGCACAGCTATGTGAGCTAAGCTAAGCAAACTTAGCTTAGCTCTTGGTCGACAACCGGCTTTATAGACGTGATGTATAATACGAATATGCATATGTAATATGAATAAAACAATGATCTCTATTTACGAATCTTTCAATGTCCCTTACCCATAGCGAATTGCATCCGGATCCCAATTAATACCAGCATTGCGAAGAACATTCCAATGACTTTCAATCGTATATCTTGATTTCTGTTTCCTGCAGCTTTATTGACCGATGAATAATAGTTGCCATGACTTCTGAAATGACCCTCGTGGAAATAATATCATTACGTAATATTATTATCTGTGGAATCTCTCATAACTTCCCCTTTGTTACTTATAATAAACCATAATGGTAGTACTCTTAATAATTTTACACAGAGTGTACACTCAGTATGAAATTAGAAGGTGAATAACGCACTGGTTCCTAGGAAAGAAACATTAAACTTCACTCACTTTATGTGTTGAAACCTGTGTGACATCACTTAACTATTTGCGGTGGAATATTTATTATGTTTATGTTTATCGTAACCCATTGTCTCAATTTTTTAAATATTGACTTACCCTCTACATAGAATAGGCCTATGCCTACATCATTCTGATGAAAGTTTTCACATTTTCTTGCTGCATGGACTATCCCTAAAGGAGCTGTAATCTTTGACTCAAGTTCCCTCTTTCTTCTCTTCAAAAGCGATAAAAGTGAGATGTAATCAATACCATTACTCCGAGATTACCATCGTGGTGTCTGTGGGGTGTAATGTTCAGTCAATTCCACTCGAGGGCTTTAATATTCAACTTTTGCAATCGGCCTGTCTCCAGTTCACTAGCGTTAGAATTGTAGTGTAACTTACCGGTAAACTGATCCATTAATTCATCTTTACAGAAATGCGACTGAATACTTCCCTACCTAAGTTTTTGTATGCCTCATTTATCTAAGCGAAAATTGTATCAATACGTATTAGTGAGGTAATAATCAAAACTTTCCTTCGCTCTGGTTTGAGTTGTTTGCAAACAATTGTATTTTAATAAAACTATTTGCGTTTTGTGATTACTTTAATGGTTCACGAGATGAAACAGCGCACTACCAGATAGCTTGTTTCGCGTAGCAGTGATACACTCACTTCGTCGTTGCTTGCTGTGACGGATTTGCAAGGTTAAACCGCACTTACTTTAAAAACACGCCTCGTATAAGCTCGGCTAAAGTTTAGTGCTTTTTTTATTCCTCAAAATTACTATTTGAGTTTTTTCGTTTCTACCTAAGGAATAACCACAAAGAACTGGAGAGCAATACCACATCGAATATATTTTGAATATGCGAAAATTGAGTTCAGAGACAATTAAAAAAGACATAGAAGTAGATGACAGAAGATACGTTCGCTCCTCTCAAGCAGTAGGCTCGGGTTCGATTCCTGGTCGGAACAAGTTACCTAGGTGGGGTTTTTCCGGGTGTTTCCTCACCTTTGAGACAAATGTCGGGTATCTTTGTGCCCCTTGTGGTCCCCTGATATCATCTGGCCGTCATTATCATCTTCATCCCATCCTCGCCTTGTTTGGAAGTGTGAATGGTGTGTCTCGTCCTATGTGTTCGTGTTGTTTCGGAGGTGGCCCCGGCATTGGGCTGATCACCCATCCGGGGAGGCCCTCCATTTACTTGTCTGGTCAAAAAAATATGTCTGTGTGTTGAAATCCATAGTTCATTCCCCTCCCGACAGGTTGCGTCCCTGTGAGGCCCGGGCGGCGCGGGCCGCATAAAGGTCCCTACAAGTGAGAGATAAAACAACGAAAGAGAGAAGTAGATGAAAGAACAATTAAAATTACTGAAGACTTTTCCACTCATAGGCCGTGTGTTTGATACTGACCAATAACATTTCGTAATTTCTCGGATATAGACCAATCACGATCGTTCACCTTGTAATAGCTTGCTGTGAAACTTTATCTGATAAAACGTCAGCTCGTTACTTGAAACATAGGCCTAAGGCATAAAACTTGCAGTGATTAATACGTCACATGCTGCCAGTGAACAAAATGAACATTATTTTATAAACTTACAACACGTTTTTCGATTCGGTGCAAGTCGGTT
This sequence comes from Ectobius pallidus, assembly GCA_964059195.1. NCBI lineage: Eukaryota > Metazoa > Arthropoda > Insecta > Blattodea > Ectobiidae > Ectobius > Ectobius pallidus. Next base: position 16,748,522 of record CAXKWD010000006.1, read on the forward strand.
CGTGTGCTTGTATTACTTTGTGATGTGAGCAGTCTACGACGACACACTCCATCTTGTGATACGCACTACTGTAGCACTGGTAATGCGAATCGATTCATGGAATTGATGCATGGACTCTGCATTTGTTTAGTACGCCGTGATGTCAACGCGGGCAGAATATTGACAACAAAGTAAGACAATTATTATTATTTACCAAATCCGTTACATTTTATTCATGGAATAATCTAAACAAATCCTACTCGAGATTACGAGTTTCATCAGATACACATAGAATGTGGTTTCGCTTTACTCCTGTCCTAACCTGTACGGCAACTCTAAAGCTACAACCTACATGTCAGTGAATCATACACTTATTGCCAGTCCACTCTGTGAAATCTGAATATATTTTAAGAATTTCTTACGTGGTTGTATACGAATGTACAGTGCGAATTCAAGGTGACGCCACCGAACTTGCACCGCGTCCGATCGCTGGGACAGTTTTCATTTCTATACACTGCTTCTATTCGAGTGAGAGTATATCCCAATGAATAGAAGAGTGTCAGTGTTTAACTCAGCTATCTAGACGTTGAAGATTCTGTCCTTTCTATACTATAGGAATACATATTTGAGGTAACGAATTTTATGGACAGAATTTTTAATTTTCAAGTGTCCTTAACACTGGTGTTTGAGAAATTTTAATTTCCTTAGCTTTCTGATGACAAAATATCAGCAAAAAGTTCTTGATTTGGGGCGGTCTTAGAAAACCGCCGTCTTGTTTAAAATCGTCCCATAGTTGAAAAAAAAGTATCGTCTGAAAAACAATCGTGTAAAAAATACAGTCGAACATTTCAAATAGGTTATTCTAAACGTACTGTGCCTTCAAATTCATGTGCTATAGAAAATGTCGTTTTCGACATCTACTTTAAGAAAGTTGAGTTAAAACAAAATAAATCGATGGTTTTTCGGTCAATATGGCAACATTTAAAAAATATAATTCTTAGTAATTCATAGCGAAACATTTTCCTTAAATTAACGACATAGTTCCACACATAATTGTATGAAAATATTATTTTGTATCGTACGTTTGTCTCTATGTATCGTATGTCTCTAGAATTATCTTTCTCTTATGGGAATACAATAAAAGAAAACCATCCTGAGGTTTGAAATTGTAATTTAGCTGCGTCTGTTGTGCTCTGTTAATGCGTACTTGAGAAAACAGCTAAAAATATTTCCAGCCTATAAATATCTCCTTAAAACATGGTTTTTCAATTATTTATAAATAATTTTTAAAACTCCTGCATAAACATTTAAATGCCATTAACAAATTCATTTTGTTTCTTGAGTTATTTTTTTCAGACCTTGGACTTCTCTGACAAAAGAAAACCTTCACGCAAATGTGTCATACGTTTATATACCTAGTTGCACGATTAATAACAAAATACAAAAATTTTCATGGATCTACACACACAGAATAATTGTCTGAAATCATGATCTGTATCTTCCTATCCCACATTCTTGTTCTCTGTGCTAAATCATGAAGAGATAGAGCCTCATGTGGTGAGAATGCAACTTGGAGCTCATCAGTTGTCCTCACGAGGCGAGTGCACACTGTTCCAGTCGAACTCCCTAGAGTACCAGCAATGAATAAATTTCTTATCATTTTCAATTTATTGAAATTAGTAATATATATATATATATATATATATATATATATATATATATACATATATATATATATACACACAAGAAAAATATGGGGACCAAATATTTGATCGCTTCTGTTCGTATAAATACCTAAAAGTTCCTCTCTTGTCTCCTAATTCAAGTCACGAATATTATTATTATTATTATTATTATTATTATTATTATTATTATTATTGTTATTATTATTATGCTTAAAATTCTTTAAAATAGGGAAAAAAAGTGATAAGTGGTTAATTGCAGAACATCATTCTTTGTCCAAATGAGAACTGAGAAATATTCATGATAAACAAACTTTGTAAGGAATGTCGATGCTTTAAGAGTATTAATATCTACAGCAGCATGGGTCATAAACCTTGTCACACAGACACATTTATCTTGAATTACTGCTTTCGTGCTTGTAATAGTAAAGGACAATTCTAAAGACAGCTTCGTATCAATGAGTAAGCAGGGCAATTAGATCAATGTGTTTGTTATCGCATTTGAACAAGTAAATTATGTTCCATGGTATTTAATTCAACGTATTTCAAGTGTACTTATATCAACATGTTTCTATGACATTTAAGTAAGTGTTTTTATGAATACATCAATGGTGTGATTTATGTTTTTGTTATACATTCGTGTACGTGAAATTTAATTTGTTTCCATTACAGTTAAATCATAGAGTATTCGTGATATTCATATCAATGTGTTTCCAGTGCATTAAATTGAATGTTTTTATGGCATTCCCATCAGTATGTTTTATGTTATTGAAATTAATGTTATCCTTAGTATTTAATCAATGTAGGCTACATTTCAGCACGTGTTTCCGTGATATTACATCAATGTGTTTCCATGGCATTGGAATCACTATGCTTCCGTGGGATTTAAATCAGTGTAGTTTTAGACACCTGAATAAACGTTTGTGTATGATGATGAGTTGTGCAGAAATGCCTTACAATCCCACCTTAATGCTTAATAAAAGTTCGCTATTCTTTGTTCAGTTATTCTCCTTTCAAATTCATCAGAAACATAAAAATGAACATTCTTTATATTTCAGTGAAGGAGAGGAAAATGTATGGTAATACAAAAGAATGTATACACAATTTGAACTATCATAGAACATTTATTTCCCGCTCTACCAGGTTAAATTTATGGGAGAAAGTAATATTATATTTCTGCAACAGGTAGCAACAGAATAGTTTCAATAATCGTCCAACAATCGTGCCAATAATCATCCAACAATGAGAAGTACCTAACAGTGCTTGCTGATTCCATATTCCCTGCCATTCGTGCATTCTACGGTTTTATTACCAGCAATATGGCGAACTGCCACACTATCATAGGGACATGTGAGCATACCTGGATCGAAATTTGTCAAGGCAGTGGATAGGACGCAGGAGGCCATTCGAGTTTCCTGCATGCTCTCTAGAGCATACATGGGCATTTACTGATTCGCGAACCACTTGTGGTTCTTGACCTTCCCGCATAAGACACAAGATGACATTGCGGACATTCGGTGTACGTGGTGGATTATTCCCATTAATGAGTCATAATCTCTTTGTAAGTAGTGACAGGTCGCGACACAGTTCCGATTGGAAAGACGTTATGGCATATTCTAAGCCTTTGTATAATGAAATAATTGCACACGTAAAAGAATAATTAAAAATACAAAATTGTTTGTATTATTTGTTTCTTGTAGTGTACATTATAAAGTGAAATTAGTGTTTCCCTAAGAATGAGCAACCACCATTGCACTTATTGTCTGCTTGTGTCTCCATCTACCCGTTCTTTTCGAACTATGTGTAAGTTGACAAAAGTTTGCGGGTTGCGTGTCAATGGATAGGGGTTTGCCCACGTCTGCCTTATGCCAATGGATTTCTTCTTATGGGGTACAGTAAAATATGAGGTGTACAAATGTAAACCACGTAACCTAGACACACTTTGAAATTAGATTCAAGCGGTGTGAGCAGAAATATCAATGGACACTTTGGTACCATCTACGGAATCAGTGATGACAAGTATTCAGAAATGTATTGATGCTGAAGGCCTCCATTTTGAACACGTGTACATTTTGAACATTAATCACATTTTCATCAGAAAATAATTTATTTTTCAAATTGGACTTTAAGCTTTCCATTTCCAGAAATTTTAGCTTCTAGAATGGAAAATAGATTTTCTATGGCACTTAAAAGTGTGTATACATTTTTTGAAGCACTCTGTATGTACGATGAAGTAGTTAAAAGGAAGCAAAAATGATTAAATTCCTGATCTACTTCTTTATCATGCAGGCTGTCATTCAGTGAACACGAGACGTGGAAATTGCCTTCCTTGGGAATAGTTAAGACGCTTTCCCCTCTTCTTATCGCAACCACTGGCAGGTTCGACTTCCCATTATAATTTCATTCGTCACCATCACAAAAGCTACAGGAAAATTCTGATATTCGGATATTGGATTTCGATTTCGAGGAGGAATTCAGAAGTTATATTACTATTTCACAAGCAGGTATCAATATCACACCACACGACTCGCAATTATTGGAAGTCTCTCATATTCTTCAGACAAGGATGGTCTAGTCCTTTCTGTCAAAATAATTACTTACTTACTTACTTACTAACTTACTCAATGACAATAGACAAATCCTAAGCAAACCAAAGGAATATTATCTACTTTATGAAACCCGAGGGTTCATTGCTATGCTTACCTGAGCCCGCCATTCAACCCTATTCTGTGTTAACTCCATCCAATCATCTCTCACAAATCCGAACTTCCTTTAAATTCGTTTTAAGATTGTCCTCCCACCTACGTCTAGGCCAGACTATGTTCTTCCTCATCAGTTAGCTGCCATGTCTCACATCCATATAATATAACCGGCAGGATAATAGTCTTATAAATGTTAATTTTGGAATTTCTGGATAGAAGACGAGACGATAAAAGATTCTGAACTGCATAAAAACAAGCATTTCCTGATTTGAGTCTACACTTAACTTCTGCCGTAATATTATTTGTGTATGTAATTACTGTTCCCAGTTATTTGAACTCCTCCACCTGTTCGAACGATTTACCGGCTATTCTAATATTATGTGGAGCATTATTTTGACGTTCCATGACCATATACTTAGTTTTTTCTATATTAAATTATAATCAATAATTCCTGCAGGCATCGAAAAGACTTTCTGAATTTCTCTCGATTGTGTTTACGTCATCGCCCAACAAGCAAACGTCATCTGTATAAGCTAAAATCGGGTGACTGCCATTTAATTCTAGGCCTACGTTGTTTTCCTGAACTTTCCTAATGGCATATTCCAAAGCGAAATTAAAAAGTAAAGGTATCTCCTTGCTTCAAGCCGCTTCTAATCGAAAGCCTATCTGATATAAATTTCCCTACCCTGACTCTGCTATAGGTTTCATCTAGACACATTTTGTTCAGCCTAACTAACTTCTTTGATATCCCATACATTGTACAGTTTATCTCGCCTAACTGAATCATATGATTTTTTAAATTTTTGTATAGCTAGTGAACAGACTTATTATATTCCAACCTTTTCTCCAAGATGTGGCGAATACAAAATATGTGATCAATGGTTGATCTATTTCGCCTAAATCCACATTGGTGATCTCCAATGATTTCGTTCGCATATGGGGTTAATCTTGACAGCAGTATATTAAATAGAAGTTTGTATGATATTGATAAGAGAGAAATTCCTAGATAGTTATTACATTTGGCCCTATCTCCCTTTTTATTGAACGGTATAACAATAGATTCCTTCCATTCCTTTGGCAATTCCTCCTTTTCCAAATCATAAGAATAAGCCTACGGATCTCTGAGTTTAATCTATCACCACCTGCCTTAATTAATTCTGGTGGAATTTGGTCAACTCCTAGAGACTTGTGTGTTTTTAGTTTGCCTATAGCTGTTTCTACATCTGTTAAAGTTGGTTCAGCAACCAACGGCTCTGCTGTGAATATTTTACTTTCTACAATTCGGATATCTCCATGCACATTTAATAACTGATTAAAGAAATTTTTCCACCTATTCAAAATATTAATTGGAGCCTCGAGGCACGAGCCGCCATTATTGTCCTTAATTATGTTTATTCTAGGTTGAAAACCGTTCTTGAACTCGTTTATTCCCTTTTAGAGGTCCCTAACATTTTTATATTTACTATTTCCATCTAATTAATTTACTTTGTCTTTGAGATAGGTTCCTTTCTTTGTTCTATGATTCTAGTAGTTTCTCGTTTAGCATTGTGTAGATTTTCGGCCGTAGTGTCATTCGGATTCTACAACCACTGTAGTTTGGCCTGCTTTCTTGAATTTACTAATTTCACGCACTCATCATCAAACCACGGTTCATTTCGTTTCAATTCAAGTGGACCTTAATTTTCTTTCGCGGCTACTTTCGAGATCATGAAGGCCTTACCTCGAGCGAATGGCGAGATGCTATAAAAATGACAGCCAACGTCTCAGCAGTACGAGCTCTACCAGGTAGGACACAGGATAATAGCCTCTGTCGGCGATGCCACAGAGAGAAAGAAACACTTGCACACGTCCTGGGTTCCTGCCCTTTTGGAGAAACTCTACGCAACTCTCGCCATCACACGATCCGCTCTATGATTGCCGAAGAACTGCGATCCATCAATTTTCAGGTCTTTGAAGAAGTTCACTGTTTAGCTACGAACGGAGGTTCGAGGAGAATAGATATGATTGTCATACCTTCTAACAGTGAAGTGGGATACGTATTAGATCCCACGATCAGGTTTGAGAAACATAGGGGGCAGCCTGAGGAAGTCAACGAAGAAAAGAAAGCCATATATGTAACAACCGCTTCATACTTCAAACAGAAGTACAACTTACGAACAATTGAAGTAATTGACCTGATGGTAGGGGCACGTGGTACCATCCCACATCACTTCCTCTCTACCTGGAAAAGGTTCAGCCTAAATCAAAAGAAAATCAAAGATATTGTCGTTGCCACTCTACGTGGTTCTCTCGCTCTTCTTCGTCACCACTTATACAATAATCAATAATGTTTAATAATTTAATTATAGGAAAACTTTGACTTTATAGTTATAATGCTGATTTGGATATGTTACACTCTGTCTATATTGGCAGCCTGTATCTGCAGGGAGTTGTTATTTTAATAAATATATATAGCCTATATTTAATGCATTCCCAGGTTTTATCGATATTCATATCATCCCTAGCTTTTTGTTCGGCAGTGTTTTCTAGGACTGCAAATCTATTTGAAATCTCGACTTGGTAAGCATTCCTACTTTGGTCTTCACCTAGCTTTTTCAGACTGAATCTCTCTACACCGAAATGTTGCCTAGTTCCTAAGTTTAATGAAAGCCTCTCTCCAACAGTCGCAATTACCAGACAGAGATCCGAATCGCAGTCAGCAGCCCTAAAAGTTCGAACGTCGATTATACTAGACTGCCTCCTTGCATGGTCGATTTGATTATGAGTCTCTTCTAGATCTGGCAAGGTCCATGTGTACTTATGAATATGACGATGTGGGAATTTTTGTCAATATAATAATAATAATAATAATAATAATAATAGCAGGGTATAATTAGCGATAATAAAATGTATTTAACAATACAGTAGTGATAAATATAATAATAATATGTAATGATAGTTAACATAATAGTATAATATTAGTAGGAATAACAGTAAGTTTAATAATTGTCTAATCATAGTAATAACAATAATTTGAGGGAGGACACTGTAGACCTAGGCTCAAACTGTCATAACTGGAACAGGTACCATAGCATACTAATTTGAATTTCATGATTGACTAATTTTAGTATACCCCATGATGCGGCCCCCAATAGGATTGAACTGCAAGGATAACCTTGTACAGTAAAAGTTTTACTATAGCCTGTATTAACACCCACAACATCTTACACATAGTCATCCTGATTCTGTTGTTGATCTCTATACTCGATGTCCCTGGCTCAACCCCTCTTCAGTCGCTTGTGCCGCAGTTCTGCCATTGTCGTGAGTAAGAAATGCCGCCTTTCTAGGCCGGACGGTAGCATGTGTGTCATTGTGAGTTGTGATTGGGTCTTGTAAATACTCATTTTTATCAGCGTTGCCTGATCCGGATGAAATTTCCGTGACGAGACCATTAAAGGTAAACGAATTTACACGGGTATGGAAGGGTTAAAGACACTTTTATTTGGGAGAACCTACAATAAATCGCAGAAAGATAATTGTTGTTTAATATTGAATGTTAAGTATTGAAGTATAATAATCACCAGACCAACATTATCTAAACTTAGAGTGCAGGGAGGCCACATTTATCCTAGTTCAACATTTTACGGATCCCGCCAAACAAACACCGCCACTTTGAGAGCCCGACAAGCAGATCTGTCAGCTATATTAAGCTCTGAAGATTATATGGCGAGAGAGGAAAGCGGAGTATTCTGGATCACGAACATTGTGGAACCCGGTGAACACCTCGAGTAGAGATCCTGCAAGATGCCGCTCATAAGCCAATTGTCTTTAAATTTGTTTCGTTCTTTTTAGTCCTATAGTTTACGTTGAAGTTACATTTTAGACATATGAATTCAATACCGGTATATCAAGATTAATATTGGAGTTCCTGATATGTATGCACCTCATTTCTGGCACTTTTATTAGTGGATGCAAATATCCCAAGCAATCTTTCAACATACAGAGCCCACCAATAATGGACCCAAACTGAGTGGTGAAAATGACACTAAGTCTGATTAACTAGGTCTATATTCAGGAATGTTCTAAGTATAACTAACAAAATTAGACACTCGTCTGTATTAATTAATGACCTGTGTGTTGTACTGTAGAACACTGATTAACTTTACAAGAATTATCCTTCATCAACATCTCTGGTATTTATGGCACATATCTATTGTGGTACCTGCAGCGGGATTTATGGTGGATCTGCTATTTTTGTGAAAGATGACATAAATGTTAAAGAAATGATAGATTTTTTTTAAAATTATGTATGCAGAACTATTTCGAAGTGTCTACAACATGTGTTTGCAATTTTAACTAACCTGCATATCTATTTATAAGCTTAGAACTCTTCAAGGACAAACATTAATCTAGTTTTAACAGCTGATTTCAATGTTGATTTTATCTCTAACACTAACAATAGTAATTTAAAATTCTGTTTCATTTACCCTATAGTATGTAAACCTCTTCAGGTACCTGTGTTGACATTATAATTACAATTAATAATAACGATAATTATATAGCAAATGTAATCCCTACTATATTTTCAGATCATGATGCAAATATAGGGCACAGAGCAACTCTGATGTGAATGATATCAATGTATTATATTTTATTCAACATTATTAACTGGTTTTATGTGTACAGAATATTTGAATGAGGGAGCAGATTGCTTTCTCAAAATGTCTATGCAGTGTGTTGGCAATGCATTTCCATTATCACATTCCATGTATAACATAAGCGGTATAATGAGTGGTACACTGGCAAGCTCAAGGCATGTGTTATTACAATCTCTGGCAGGAGAATAAGCAGAGTGAACGTAAATGCAAATGATCTTAATCAGATATAATAATGTTAAATTAAGAAATCCTACAGCAACGTTTGAATTCAGACACTGTGTTGAGGATGTCTACACTGCAACCTTGAATCTCAACAACAGTTCATCTCGTGATGTGTATGGAATTAAGTTAGCATGATCATCTTTCACATGTGAACCACTGACTCATTTCTTGCCTGGGCACTTCGGCATTTCCGAATGATTTCAAGTATGTAACAGTATTCCCCGTTTTGTAAAAGTTCGATAAATATGAGTATTCTAATTACAGGCCTGTAAGTATAATCCCAACTGTATCAAAGATATTTGAACTTTTATTGAACAAGCAAATTTCGCCTTATTTTGAAGAAACTTTTAGTTTGGATTCAGAACATCTCATAATGTCGTTATATACAGTACATTAATGACTCCCGGCAAGTATTCGGGATGAGTGCTCAGAATCCTAGCTATTCGCTGAAGATCTTGCTGAAAACTTCAACCTTCAAGATAATGATAATACACATATCAAATTAAATTAAATAACAAATCTTATTGAAGGTTGATGTAATGAAAAATCTCTATCACTCAATAAAAATAAAACTGTTTATATTAAATTCAAATTTAACAGATGGGTGGAAAACCTTCTAATTCAGCTAAGTTTTAGGCATTCATCTCGAAAGTGGCCTAGGATGGAATACACACACGAATTATAGCTTAACAAAAGTAAAGTAAAGTCTTCTATATGCTAAGAATTCTTAAAGGCAACGTGACCTTTCGTTCATTGATTGTAGTGTAATACGCATTTATACACAGACACTTGAGTTATGGAACCATATTATGGGGAAACCATGTCTCTTCTAATACACTTCTTGAATTGCAAAAGAGAGCTATGACGATTATATGTGGAGCTCAATCAAGAGAGCAAAGTAAACTGCTTTTTATTGACTTTCTCAGCCTACCATCTCCTCTATGCCAGAAATAATTTAAATAATTTCACAATTTGTACTGATATGCATAGTTATTCTGCAAGTACTATTTCTAACATAGAGTATAATTTAAATAGCAACCCAAAACAGTTTTCTCTACACACCTATGAGACTTTTCAATAGTCTCCCAATAAGAATAAGGAATCTCCCTATACTGACATTTGGGAGGACAGTCCGAAATAATCCCTATTTATAATTTAAATTAATTTCATAGCTTTACTGGATGGCAATTCATTTTAATATGACTATGCCATACATGTGCTTGTCTACGGCCGCATTGATCAGTCTATCTGTTCAGAAAATAGTAATTAATTAAATACAGCAGTACGCATTATAGTGCAAGTAATTATAGCTTAACAATATAAGAAATAACAAGTACAAGTATTATGAAATATCGATAGCAAGTGTTACATTTAGCAGGTCGAATGTTCTTATTTTAAGGAGGCATAGATACTAGTACTGCAAACAGGAGGGGGTTAAGAACAATACACCGCATCATTTCTTTGAGAACCACAAGTACTAACATACCAAAAGAAAGTCATAAACTCATAAATAATATTTTACAATTTAATGACTTTTTAGGAATAAGGTTTATGCTAGCAAGCAAGAAAAGCAAGGGACTCATTACATTCTGCAACATAACAGATCTACCGAATTCAAAGATTTAGAATTACATAAGCAGACTCTGATAATTGCATCCTTGGGGAAATAAGGTTACACAAGATGTAGCAATAACCTGTGTAATCTTGTTAGCATTCATTAAATTGCAAATATTTTCTGCCCTCCCCTTTGTTGATTTAAAATTTCAGAACTCGCCCTGATTCTAGTATAATCTTGGATTCAGTTGTTTTCCGTGACGTATTGCTTTTGGGTTTGAAATTTTCCCGTATCGTGGCGCTTGCGGCGTCTCAGAGCTTTCGTGGAGGGATGTGGCGAACTAGCTGGGTTAGTTGTTGTTGAGTGCAGCTTATTGTATAATGTAGTGTTCTGGGACTAAGGATGTGCCTCACGGGTTCGCCGCGATGTATTACTGTAAGTGAATTAAGTCATGGTTATGTTTATGTATTAGAGTAATTCTTTCTTAGTAAATCACTTCGAATTTTACCATTTTCTGTCAGTTATAATGTTGAGTTGAAGTCATGCCTCTAGCGGAGGGCATATTGCAGATGAAAGCCCTTGATAATGAGATCACAGATACTAGGATTATTATCGGGCGGGTTCCCGTATGATTCGCTTAACTTTAACTTCGTCACAAGACACCAAGACGTAGATTTTGTCAAATCACATTTCTATTTATATGAAGCTTATTAACTTAGTGTATGTGAAATTGGACGAAGGACTGGTTCTCACTAGATATATTTTGATGCAAGGTTATTATATATTTTCTGTCGCTTGTAAATTACTTGTTTACCTTGCCTGTTACATGTTGGCTTAAGCAATCTCGTCGCTGCGAGTATGATTCTGCGTAATGTTAACTGTGGCACGTTGCTCATATGTTTTTCGAGGTCATTGATCTGTATCCTCTACTGAGCTGTAGTTGCTTGTGTAATATCTTTATTCTTACGCTTCGCCTTTTGCTAAACTCATCTTGGTACTATTTGTAGATTCTGTTTTCCCCCAGTAAGATAACTTTAGTATTTTATACATTACTTTGCATATTGGAATTTGACTTGCATTAAACTAAGCTAACAGTAATTAATTATTATTCTAAAGAGATTGCATAGATGTTGCATTACAGAAGTTTGTTGGCCTATGGCATTTCATACATTACCTTGCATATTGGAATTTTGACTTGTACCAGACTAAGCTAACAGTAATTAATTATTATTCTAAAGAGATTGCATAGATGTTGCATTACAGAAGTTTGTTGGCCTATAGTATTTTCATACATTACCTTGCATATTGGAATTTTGGCTTGCATCAAACTAAGCTAACAGTAATTAATTATTATTCTAAAGAGATTGCATAGATGTTGCATTACAGAAGTTTTTTGGCCTACAGTATTTGCATACATTACCTTGCATATTGGAATTTTGGCTTGCATCAAACTAAGCTAACAGTAATTAATTATAATTCTAAAGAGATTGCATAGATGTTGCATTACAGAAGTTTGTTGGCCTATAGTATTTTCATACATTACCTTGCATATTGGAATTTTGGCTTGCATCAAACTAAGCTAACAGTAATCAATTATAATTCTAAAGAGATTGCATAGATATTGCATTACAGAAGTTTGTTGGCCTATAGCATTTCATACATTTCCTTGCATATTGAAATTTGATTATTTCTACTTTATTTCTATTATTTGGCATTTAAAAGCGAGCATAGAATTCTATAGTTTTCCTTCATATTTAGATTCTGCGACTTGCATAGATTTGTGCTGCATCAAAAAGGATACTTACTATTCTTGGTCATTAATCATAAATTAGGGATTTCTGGATTATGCTTTCTCATGGATAGACTTGTGGATTATCATATTCATACATTTTGGTCAACCTGGAAATTACCTGTGAAAAATAGTATTTGCTTCTGGTATGGTAGTGTGAAAACCAGTCCTTAGACATAACAAATTCAAGGAAGTTTCTGTATTATAATAATTGTTTATAAGTATTATGGGTCTTATTAGCTTTAGTGTGTGAAATTGTTTGCTGTGCATATTTTAAATATTGCATTGTAGAATTGTAAATGTTCTCACCTAGGGATGTTGGTATTCCAGAATTACGCAATCTCAATTTTATACTATTATTATTGTATTCAGTGGGATACAGGAGTTGTTCAATTTTGGGAAGAGTGATTTGAAGATATATTGGAATTAACTATTTAATATATATTATATTTCTATTCAAGAATACAGTCATTGTTACATTGTTTATGGCATGAACTTCTGTTTTGCCCTGTTCCTGGCGTTTCATCCTACAGTCTCCACCGTCCACTCAGAACTTGTTTCTTTCCACTACCTCTGGATAGGTCCTAAAATTTATCCTGGTGCTTCCTAAAATAGCATTATTCATCAGTGGTTGTTTCTCTGAGTTATTTTCCCCCTGGTACCGCTTAGTACAATTTTATATATATATATATATTTTTTTTTCTAGAAACATTCCTAGTATTTTTCTATTACTTCATTAATAAATTTATTAACCATTAATTACATAAAGTCGGTACACCTGGTTACCCTGTGTATATTAGCTAATAATATATTATGTTCGAAATTCCTTAAAAGGGATATATTAACCAATCATATATAATTATAGGCCTACATAAAAGACGTAAATTTGCAAATTTCGCGATGCACTTAAATATTATTACATTACAGCATTTTCAGTCTGATTCTGTGTCTCAACTCCGACATTAGAAATATGCACATTGTCACCTAGGTAACCATCTAGGGAAATAAGACAGTGCCTTGCCAGTTATACACGACAATGTAATAACAGGGCCGGTATGGGACAGATACTTCTTACTGTACACGGACTGTTTTAGTTAATAAACACACTTCACACCCTCGAAAACTGTGTTGTCGATCTGATAGGCTAGAGTCTTTAGCTACGTCCGGAACCAGCAGAATGATTACATTGGAATCAAGATACTGCCCCACCAGAGTGAGATTATTGTACCTTCGATAGTGAAATATTTCAACTACACCCAGAACTTCAGAACTTACACCAATGCCGGAAGTGGGATATGAAACTGTTTCCTCCTTCATTGTGGCATTAAATCAGCATTGACTTAGAATCGCGGCTAAGAAGACCTGTATATCTCTACGCTCGGAAAGTACCTCAAACCGACAAGCTGCTCAGAACTGCGTATTTCGCACTGACAAATATCCGAGGACATCTCTAGCACCATATATACATACATACATACATACATACATACATACATACATACATACATACATATAACTTAATAGTTTTGGCAGAAAGGAATACTTGCTAGATAAGGAGAAACTTGGCAATTTGAAAATTACCAGAGAGAGAGAGATAAGTGTGAGCTCAGCGTGATAGTCAAGCATTGCGGAGATGCAAATTTAAGACGTTGGAGGCATTAAATAGAGCCGCAAATAAGTGGGAGTGGAATCGCGTAACACGAGCGTGTCTCCCGAGGAGAAGAAGAAGAAGATAGATGGGAGGAGGATTTCTGATCTGATTCAGTCACGCAAAGAGAACAGAGAGTTTTCATGTTCCCTGTGGGACCAACATTACTGAGCATGATCACTTCTCCATCACTTCATTATTTTCACTTGTGTCTGAATTCATTTCCGATATTAAAACATCAGATGTGGAACTTTTCTAGCATAGAGTACACGATTGCATTCATCCAAAGTCGAGGCAAGACTTAAAACCTGAGTTTGTGTATGAAACGATTAGCTTGTAACTATTCTCCACAAAACTTGTTACGAATTACAATTTACAACTTATTGTTCCAAATTACACGAAACATATACATTAAAAAGTTGATACACCACCCGAAGAAGCAGAGCTTGTGTTCGGGGGTGGTTCAGTTCAATATATTAGAAAAAACTTATACTAAATAATTACTTAAAACAATACATAATTTGGAGAAGTATGACAGAATATTATGTATAAAAGGTTAGAACATGTTGTATTTACAATACAAAGGTACGAGGTAATACAATAATAACACATAACAATTTATTTGTTCAAATTTTAGTAAAAAACAAAGAAATTAAGTTCTATCCAAATTTTAAAGTTTAATATGAAAAATGTTATAACAGCAATAGTAGAAAACAGAAGTAATAATTATATAAATTTTCTAATTTTATACCTAAATTGTTTGTTGTTTAAGCTATTTAGATCAGGATGGTTGGTAATAAATGATTTGAATAGTCTTGCGCATTAAGTTTCGTACTTCATAGCAGTAATTAATATACCGTGGATTATAACATATTGACCACACTATGCAATTTACTTAAAACCAAATCGTTAAAGACGTTATCAACAAAATCAAGAAAATTAAATTCTCCTCAAGTAAAGTGGTTGTAAAAATGTCGAACACTTGAAAGATACACACCGCAAATAAAATATAATGTAATGCACTCACACAACTTTCTTTGCCCCCAGTAAGAAGACGTATACCGAAAAGTGTGCATTCAGCTGTTTCAGAACTAATGCAAAGATGTTACCGTTCGCCAGGCAAGACAGAGCGACTGGTTTATGACTACCCTACAGAAAAGTTTTAAGATAAATGTTCCAAATACAATTCTAGCTCATAGTATAAGCGTTTCGGGTACGTTGATAATAAAAGTAAGAAAAAGTCTTCGTCAAACTTTCTATCACATCCCTATCATTTTAATAACCCAAATATATATAACGATTTTTCGTTCTCGAGCTATGCTCGTCACAGACACACACATAGACATGGTTCTGAAAATAATATTTTTGATTACAGAGGACCTCAAGACGTGTGACGTATTTATGTTGAAAACGTGACATCGAATTTCAGATTCGAACACAATACTTCTTCTGCCCATAGTACTTACTGCACGGGTAGAGAAAGTTATGAATTGAACATTGTTCTCCAGCAAACAGTTAAAACAAGCAAACTCATGGATAAAGTTTAGATGAATAAGAACTATACTGCAGCTGATATTATGTTTCAACAGAATTTCGATTGATTTGATAATGACACTGGCGTTAGTAATCCTTATCATACATGAAGCCACGACTGAATTTCATACTAATGGATCCGTCTTTACCTACATGGATAAGTTGAAAAAAAAGAGTTGTGTTTATTATGTATGAAACAAACAAATATAAATTAAGTAATAAAGACAAGACAAGTTGTTAAACCGGAATTCTAGAGACATAAGGCAGAAAAGGACCTTTGGAAACACACAAAAAAAGGAAAAAGAACAAAAGTTTGTAAGAAAGGCTGAATAACAACAAGCAAGATGGCCTTTTGCCTAAGACGAAATATGAGAGCCAAATACAAAAGACACAAATAGCTTTCTAAGGAAACATCAAAGGAATGTAACAGGTTAAAAATAAAATCTTCACTGACCAGGAGAAGAGAAAGACACGAATCCCATGGTAAAGTATGTCCAGAAACATTTAAGAAAATGCAGGAAACAGAAAAGTATTTAGAAGAATGTCATTCGGGTAAAGGATCTGTCAGAAGTGACAAAAAAGGAAGGACAAGGTTACTTTCGGAAGAAGAACGTACTAAAATGAATGAAGAAATATTGGTGTACCTGGAAAGAAATAGAGGAAGTTTAGGAAGTTGTACGTACCTGCAAAATTCAAATGTTTCTTAACACAAACAATACACAGAAGAACAGGTAATATTTCCACATATTGCAATAATCAACATCTTAACGTCACAACACTGATCACTGCCAGCAGCTATGATCGTTTTATATTAATTGAAATAAATAACGAAATTGCTCCTTTTAGCTTCACACATGTTTCATGAATGCTCGATCAAGAAAGAACAAGACCGTTAATTGCTGAGCGGTAATTGTTTACTACCATTATTATCGAACGTATAACTGGAAAGTTCCCAAAAACGGTCGCTATGAAGCCTAACTTAGCCTAAGTATACCACAGAGTACGTTTGGTGTGTTAACCTAGCTAAGTGAAATCAAATGAACTCCAGGAGCCCGGGTAAGCGAATAACTCGTCATTATTTATTATGATAATAAGTTGGAAGTTGTCAGTGGTACATAACATTTGCTAGAGTATCATATAGATATAATCGTAACAAATAATTGTCAGATAAGCGCTCAATTCCTAGTTTAAGTGTGCATATAAATGGCTTACTTCACACTTGAAATGTATGAACTTTTTATTTCATAAGTTTCTCCCAAAACTACCAACTAATTATGCTGAAAGTGTCTTAATAAATAAATTTGATCTAAATTACAATAAAATATAAATTGCTCATGTTTAAACATCCGACAAAATATTGTGTACTGAAGAATGCCCCCAGTAAATATCAGGAACTAAGTCATAGTATTCATACTTTTATTTTCTACTGATTTAGAACAGAAAGAACTATCTGAAGTTAGGAGCATGGAGGAGACATACACAGACTTGTAATGAATAATGCAGTCACTCAAATCGCGTGGCGTGAAGTCTCAGTAAATAATAAACAAGACGACAAAAAGCAAGAGCCAAGTGTTCAGGATAATTTTATTCCTCTAGAATTGATTCCTTATTATCCCGAGCTCTCCATTAGAGAAACTCAAACTGTAAAAATACACTGGAATCCTAGAACTACCAGTTGTGATTTTTAGCATGCATGTCTTGAAAGTGAAACGGAAATACGAGGGGTATTCCGAAAGTAAGTTTCGTCAGTTTGTCATACGGACACTTTATTGACCCAAAAGCAATACAGCATGGCAGCATGAACTATACACCGTGCACTATTTTTCGACATAGTCGCCAGTGACATTGAGACATTTGTCGTAGCGTGCGATCAGTTTGAAGAACCCACTGTGGTAAAACTAGGTGCCCTGCGATGCAAGGAATTGGCGCACAGCCTGCTCCACCTCAGCTTCCTGTCATTACTAAAGGTTCCATACAGACCATTTTGAGTGACAAATTGATGTTCCATAAGGTTTGTGCGAGATGGGTTCGTGGAGGCCGCACTTTGCGGGGACGGAAATCGGGAGATCAATTTCAAACAGCTCTATCTCGGACAATAAAAGGTTCAGCGGCTGCAGCAATGGCTCGTTTGAAAGAGGGGAGATAGCGGTACATGGCAGTGGCGCCAAATCTCTCGTGCCATCGTGAGCGGTACACTAATACCCGCGGGCACGCCAGTCTGCTGCGACTCGCTCTTCTACGGCGCAGTGCGCCTGCGTCATGCCTCCTCCGCTGACGCCACTTCCGTCGTGGAACCAGCCACGGGTGAGGATTCGTCTGGCGTTTGTTTGGTTCCCCTGGTGAACACGCCGCTCCTGCCATACATTGACGAAACTTACTTTCGGAATACCCCTCGTACATTGTCAATTATAGAATATTATACGATGTTCAATATGAAACGCAATCACAACATAAACAAGGAAGTTATAACGATGTGCACAATGAAATTGATCGTAACATAAGTGGACCAAATTCACAACGAAAAGCAAACATCGTAGTAACAATGAAAGTCTCATTGTGTACACAATGTTCAAAGTGGAAAGCAAACATCGTAAGAATCATCAAAGTTTTGCCTTTCTAGAATAAAATGCAACATAAAGTTTCTACTGTTTACAATGAAACTCAATATAAAATATGTTACCATGTGCACAATGAAATGGAACATATAAGTTTATATCAACTTCACAATGAAACGCAAAAGAACGTAGACATCACAATTTGTATTATACTATGTTTTTTAATGTAAGCTTTCAAAACAGGGCATTCAGATAATTTAAATGCAACATACTTAGCTTAAAAGCGTGCTTTCCTAATTTTCTCTTCCATTTTATTCTTGAGGGAGTCATTAGAAATGCAACTACTACTTGTAAAATCACCTATTTAATGTCATCGCAACTGCGTCCAGCGTATATACCTAATGGTAAATTCAGACGGTGTGACCATCACAGAAAAATCTCCAAAGGGCATACGACTTCCTAGTAGACTGACTGAAAGCAATACATTAAAGTTGAATGAAAACAAAACTGTATCCATTTCATTCAAACGAGGTGGAAAGCAAGCTTCCTTTCATCATAGACAAAGATTGTTAAACATCTGAATCACATTTTAAGTACGTATGTTGGTGTGATCTTCCAATCCTCCGGAAGCCCAACCCTGTTTAGTGATGTGTTCCGAAGTCCTCAAACTTGTGTGAGGTCGAGCGTTATTTTGATTTTTCTTCTGTGGAGATTGAGGATGACGCCATTCCATCGAATGCCGTTTTTTTCGGGCTCAAAATGGTGAACCCAGATTTCATATACATAATATTTTCAGGTAATATCACAATTAATATAATTAAATTTATATAAATAATCATCGTGCAAAAAACAGCATGCAATACTCGTGCCGTAAGCGCATAACGGATCTCGGAAAATTGAAAAAACTCGGCGCCAGCGCCTCGTTTTTTCAAACTATTTCCTCGATCCGTATGCATGCCTTACGGCACTTGTATCGCAATATACTATTTCGAGGGTAAGTGTGTTTATTAACTAAAACAGTCCATATACAGTAAGAAGCATCTGTCCCATACCGGTCCTGTTATTACATTGTGTATGACTGGCAAGGCACTGCCATATTTCCCTAGATCAGGCTTGGCAAGCAATGCACTGAGAGTGAGAAGTGCTCTACCCCTACACTAGCCCCATCCCTATTCCTTCTATCTGAGAGGTACGCAGACTCGTGACGCATGCTACAGTGGCGGTACCTCGGATATTGGTTGAGAGATCTTTTAAGTAATGAAACGAATATTTCTTGAACTGCTGAAGAGTTGGCTAGGAAGGCACAGAGAAAGGTAATGGGACAACTAGGTACCATGAGGAAAGACGCAATGGCAACTTTGAACATATTCTAACCAAGCCTTGAGCTTAGAAAAGCAGGTCTATATAATTAACATGATTTATTAATTGGTTCTACTTATTTCCCTTATGTTACTAGTGGCATTTAAGTGATTTCTACACCGTAATTCTCAAAATAAACGTCACAATTTAGCTGAATTGTGTAGTGAAATTATTTAAACGTGCATTATTACATATTGGCGTATTCTTAATGGCACTGTGTTAATTTAGACAGTTGGCATCTTTTTAGTCTCTTTGCAGATATTATATTTTTAATATCCGACTACAAACTCGATGAACTTAAACATAGAACACATCGTAGATATTCATCAGAAATGTAACTGCCCAGCAAGCTCTTGTTCAAGGTCAATAGGCTGAAAAGTTATTTAAATTGATAAGTAGTACCAAACATGGCCAATAATTTACTTGCAAAATGGCGAAGCTTGGGAAGTGTTTTCGGCAGTGAAGTGTATAAATCCAAACTAAGTTTTCCTGAACTGCGCAATGGTGTGCTGCTTTGAAGGTTAATTGATTCCAATTACAGTTCGTCATCATAATGTAAATGGATTTTCGACTAGCCTGCAGTCATTGTCTAACGCTTGCACGACTACAAATTTATCTGAGAATGCTCCTGTAATAGTGCCATATATTTTTCTTTCATATCAAGCAATTCATCTTTCATAACCGATTTTAAGGATAGAAAATGGTGCAATTTATTCTCTTCTAATTGGCTCTGCCACATATTTATTTTCTGATTGAATATTTTCACACAGTCTGTTAATACTTAAATGTACAATCTTGTTGTGTTTAACTTGTAAGCAAAGGCTAAGTTCATTTACGTGAACCGTTAAATCGCTTAAGAACGCTAAATCACAAACAAAAATATCATCTTTAAGTTCTGGAACTGCAATCCCTTTGGTTGCTAGGAAAGTATGTATTTCCGTAGATCAAACATTCTTTGCAACATTTTGCCTCTGGTTGGCCATCTTGCCTGGCAGAAGTATGGTAAATCTAAGTATTCGGAATCTGTATCAAAATTTCCTGAAATTGTCTATGCCGCAGAGCATGCGCTCTGATTACATTCACAATCTTAACACAGATATCCATTACGTTATTCAAAGTAGCTGATTTTGCACACAGTGCTTCCCTGTGAATAATGCAGTGAATGGCTACAAAGCTATTAGAGGAAAATCCATTTTTACAAAGGAATTTTCGCAGTCTCACTATTAGACCCATTTCTGTTCCCACCATTGCTGGAACCCCATCTGCAGCTACGCAGACCAACTTGTCCCATTCAAGCTTAAACTTTCACGCTATCATCATCACTGCCTCAAAAATATCTTCACCGCGTGCGTGATCTTTCATTGAATAAATGTCCAGTAGCTCCTCGATCACAGCTAATTCTGTATTTACACGTCTTATAAATACAGCAAGTTGAGAGTATATTTATTTTCAGTAGTTTCGTCCATGGCAAGGGAAAAGGAACAATGTCTATCAACCGTTTCTCCAAACTTTTGCCAGATCAACAATTCTGTTGGTAATAGAACCTCGCCTTAGGTTCCAACATGAGCCGAATTGAAATTCCACCTGATGGTAAAGCTTGTAATGTAGTCAATAACAGTAGGACATATCCAACCCTGTGCTTTATCATCTTGAAGTAAAAAAATACTTGTTCTCCCAGTCCCGATTAGATACTCTTCCTTCACTCATGTTGGACACAAGCCAGCACTGATCAGGATTACTGCCACGCGACCAGTCCCCGAGTCAACCGGTTTAGTTGTCATTACCTCGCTCTTGAAATAGAGTAGTGGGGACGAGAGGGAGGGTAACTTCGCGCCTTCAGTGCCTTCGTTCCCGACCCTGCCCTAGATGGTTACCTAGGTTACCCCATCCACCCTACAGCCCTGATCTACTTCCCTCAGACTTCCAACAAGTTTGGGCCATTAAAGGATGCCATTCGCGGAAGACATTTCGAGGATGACGAAGAGGTGATTTGCACAGTGCAGAAATGACTTCGTGTCCAGAACAAGAAGCGGTACCGACAGGGAATACCTTGTGTCTCGCTGGAGAAAGGCCATAGAACGGGACGGAGACTAATTGGAAAAATAAGGAGTGTAGAAGAAACACCAATCTTACTTGTGTGTAAGTTTCATTGTGTTCAATAAATAATTGTTGAAGAAAAAATGTGGTGCATTACTTTCTGGGCGACCCAGTACAATGCACGTGAGAGAAAGATTGGCAGCAGCAGTGAAAGCAATGCATGGCATAAAGCAGCTCAGCAAAGTATCGCTTGACAATCACCTTAACATCTCACCGATTGCCACATATGACCTGGAAAACCTCTGGATCCAAATAGCAAAGAAATAATTGCACGAAATTGAAAATCAAAACAACACTATGCCTCCCAGGACTGGATGCAGAGCAAATATGAGCTGAGACACGTAGTGACGAGATTTGCTGTACCTGGCTTTCACCACCAGGACCATTATGCACGTGGAAACGTGCAAGAGATGTCATGTGATGTCGTGTGAAAAGAGACAGGAATCTTTGACAACATTTTATACAAAATGAACAACCCATGTACATTGAGCGATCTTGCTGTACCATTTAAATTTAGAAGTAGCAGTAACTTCACCAATAGACATTTCGGCTATTATCAATATAAATATCAGCTTCCTCACGATAAGCATATTAATAAATAACTGTGTTTCGATTGGCCTTAATTTCATTCTTGAATGAACATACGAATTGATGTTTTCCATTTTTTCTAGCTTTTTTAAAACTTACTGTTACTGACATAAATGCGTAACTTCAAAAATTCCTTAAAAGCGGATATGTAAGATAAATGGAATTGCTTTGTAGTAAAATATACTTTTTTGCACGTGTTACCATTGTCACTATTGGTAACGCATTAGACGAGCACTTGTGTTAGACTAATAGCACCATCTTCATATAGAATGTGTTTAATGTAGCGAGGACTCAAGTTTCTTCTAATTAGCACATTGTAACATGAAAAGTTACGAACTGGCAGTGAAACAGCAAAGTCTGAGGGCTATGTATCTTACTACACATGAATACCTCAACAACACTGCAATGCGAACGATCAAGTTTCCCTTCCTCTCACTGGCTTCGGTTTGACTTGTATACAAGGGATGTCACAAATTCTCCTCCAGGTCTCAACTTGATTGAGCCCCAGTATAACATTAGCTGGAGCCACCATTACATCCTTTATGCACCAAGTTGTTTTGTAATAAGATACATACAATAATATACCAATATTTACTTAATCTATTAAATTAGGCCCATTTGTTCCGAGCTAAATACATATTATTCATTTAATAAAGTAAATTTAAATAGATTTCAAGAAAATTATTTAATTATTAACAACAAAAACGGTACTACAAGACAATTTTGTTTTTTGGGGGGGAGGGTTTGGGTATTTCCTATAAGAAGGACGAAACCGGCGATGGAATAGTTGCACATAGCGGGCTTAGTTTATTTAACACCACCCCTAGCTGTGTCGAGGATAATGCACTGCTCATGTATGTGTAATGCATTTGATATCAACATTAATGGTAGGCGAGTTGCATTTATTATCATTGAGATGTCATAGTTAAGACTCAGTTCATTCACTTAAAAGCCGAACATTAAAAATTTTATTTACCTCTTAAGTTATCCCATTTTAAGAAATATTTTGAATTATAATTACGTTTTAAAATGATGTTTTATAGGAACACAACTCTCAAAGAAGGAACTGGTACCGTCATTCCTCAGATCCCAGTCATCCCTTCGGATATACTCGTAAGTTACCGTTTCTCTGTAGTTCCCCGTTTTCTGTTACCATCAACAAGTCGCAAGAACTCGATGTATGAAAACCGTGGTCAACTATAGACAGGTTGTTCAGCAGTTGGCAATGCAAACATTCTCCAAATGGGTGGACACTTAATCTAGTTCATCCAGAAACTTCATATTAAACAAAAATAAGTTTGTACTCTAAACATTGAAAGTAACAATAAAAACTGATTACAAATAAAATAACGTAATTCGTGCCATTTAGGTTGAAACGATGTCAGTATTAATTATTTTGAGTTAGGAAAAGGACCGGTTGAATTAATAAATACTGGGGAAGCAGTGGCTGCCTGCTAGCATTTCATACCGGGTGTTCGGAAATTCATATTACAAACTTCTAGGGCAACTAGAGGGGACTTAGTAGACAGTAATTCGAATAGAAGCCCATATCCGGAAACGTACCGTTTCCGTGTCACAGCCATTACATGTCCGGAAACGTACCGTTTCCTTGTCACAGCCATTACAATGTGTCGGATTTGCTGGCGTTGTTTTGCAACCGGAGAGGCAGTACATGACGTCAGAAGACCACCATGTGAAATTAGGTGTGACGTAAGATACAGAAGTAAATGATGTTTGACTCATTACAGACGAAAGTCAAATTTTTTGGTAACAATACCAAAGCAACAAAAAAACCTTCATTGATTACAATAACAAATTTGTTTCTGTAATCTGAATTGGATGTGTCCCATACAAAACTGCTCACTACAACAGAGGCTCGATGTGACGACCACCAACGTCCTTGCACACATTGTACCGGCGAATCATGTTCCGGTGCACTCGTTCCATCACACCTGGTGTTCCGTTAATCTCTTGTGCTCCAGGCATGACACCATAGCAGGGTAATCGTCACGTCCAATAAGGTGACCCTTTGACGTCATGTATTGCCTATCCGGTTGCAAAACAACACCGGCAAATCCGACACATTGTATTGGGTGTAGCACGGAAAAGGTACGTTTCCGAACATTGGTTCCTATTCGAAATATTATCTACTAAGTCCTCTTTACCAGCCCAATAATTTTGTAATATGAATTACAACACAAGCCTACTTCGTAAATAAATTAATGTTATATTTCACCATTTATTTGTAAAACATACATAAGTAACGGGCACTTTTGAATCCTTCCCGACTACGTCACTTGTGGATTTGTCGGTAATTTCAAATGTACCTAGTTATCTTATATTCCAAACAAACCTTTTCATATGCTGGCATCTATGACGCTTTCTTTATGTTCAATGTTTATGAAAATGTAGTTTTAAGTAGATTTCTTGAAAGGTATCCATTGCTACTCTTACTATGGTGAAACTTCCTGAAAATGTCCATGCAATTTAACGCGGACCCCCAAAACCATCGACAACTCTTAAAGTAACCAAAATTCCAATAAGAATATTAAGTACCGGTATCTTATTTAGTAAGTTATATTTTATTTCATTCTGATATTATTATGATATTGAAGGATATTTAATTACACGAGGGGCGTTCCATATTGATTTACACTTTATTCTTTTACATTCACTAAGAACCTCTATGCCTTGGCAGATATAACCACTTTCTCAGCAAAATCTTCTTTAAGCTGTACATACTTGTGCTACCCAACTAGGACTTCTCTAGGCCCTCTGAGAACCATTTTTTTGCAGTCTGTCATACCCACCTCAGGACATTTCCTGGAAGTCGGCGAAATGATGTCTGTGCCGAAATGAGAATACAGTGTTTGTGGCAGCACCGGAAACCCCATCTTAGTTGTGCTGTTAATGTTGGTCCCTGGTTCCTGCCAGTCAATATGGATGATTCCATTCTTGTTCCAAAAGATTGTGGTCATGCGTTTGGCTGCTGAGGGCGCTGTACAGAACTTCTTCGGTTGGGAGCTGCCTTTGTGCTTCCACTGCATTGATTGGACTTTGGTTCTGATTACCACCTATTCAGAACTATGAAAAAACTTCTGTGTGGAATCATTTTATAAACTTCCGTGAATCTGATGTGGGTGCGACAGACTCTGAAAAAGTGTTGTAACGCTGTTTAAAATTGCCGCGATTCCATCCCCTCCGCCTACACTCTCTCTCTGACTTAAGTAGTGCACGATTTCGCCGCTTCATACCGAGCCGTAGTGGTGAGCTTGGTTCTTGCAGTGAACCAGACTGTGTTTGGCATCTGCCTAGTTTGTGTGGGAGCTGCGAGGATGAGTCGGCCTCTCCGGTTTTCTGTGTGAGTAGCGAGGTCGTCACTACTTATTATGTAAAACTAATTTCAAGTGCCTTCAGCACATTATGCCTGAATTCATATTTTGCTGTTAATATAACTTAGGCAGGAAAGGACATGGAAAAGATTTATTATCAGAGTTAGTTAACTTGAAGTCCTTATAGTCATGGACCGTTTGGATATGGAACAAGTTTTGTATCAAGTTAATTATTGCTAGGCATCATGAAAATGGTCATGTTGGAATGTGTCCTGTCTGAGATCAGTAACCCTGTAGTGTTCGATGCCCGTAGTTCATGAGCTTCTAGTTTAACACAAGGAATTATTTCATACATTTTCTAAATACCCATATTTTGTGAAATTATTGTCTGAAGTTTCTCTGATAGAAATATTAGCATTTCCATTTCATAAATCTTTGTTTAAAGAATTTCTCTAGTGGGCGTATCGTCGCCATTTGCTTACCCCGTTGCATCTTGGGTAGATCTGGTAACGTAATTGCTGGCCCAGATGATATATTTATATTATTCTTTAACTTGGATTTTCATTGTCTCAAGTTTAATGTTAAATCTCTCTTCGCTATATGAATAAATTTAACTAACCTGTTAATTGTATTGCATTTCTTAACTTGTGATATTGCCTGTAAAAATTGTATTGCTTATAAATTCTACTTGCTCCCCTCTTTAGCGAGAATATTTCAGAAAGATATTAGCACTCAGATGTTTGAATTTTGTATAGTGTTATAGATTTTCATGTAAATTATTTTTCAGCTACTTATGAGGCGTAGTTATTTAATATATTGTTCTGGTCCATATAGTTACTCCACGTAATATATTTTCTGGTTGCAGGTTAAATATTGTGTAGCTAATTTACATAATTATGTGGAACATTCAGGGGCGTTCAAAGTTCACCATGCTAGGTCATGCCAGAGATTGCTTGTATATTTATGGACATTAGCCTCACTTCTTGTATAGTGATACACACCAGGTAGATCCCCCCTTTATATTCCTTTTTTTGAGATCTTGCAATTATTAAAATTTTCTCTTTTTTTACAAGGTAGTTTCTTCCCATCTTGCATTGCTATCAAAGTATACGATTAGTTTCTGTACAAGTAGTTCTGCCCTTTTTTTTAATAAATAAATATTTTATATTTTCTGCACCATAGTTTCATAAAATTTTCTAGATTATTCTTTCAAGCTATATTGCGTGTAGCTTGCTTGGTTACATTCCCTGTACCTTTTGTATTTGACATTATTCTGTAATTTGCTAATTTGATTTTTGCATTTATAGTTTTTGGCTATTTGCAGGCTGATTTTCTTAACTTACCTTGTCCAGTTCTTTGCTTTTCTTTACATAATTATTCTCTAATATTATATTTCTTTTTCAAATGTAAATTCCTGTTTATTTAGTGGTGCAGTGATATTTAATTACACTCGGGTTCTAGATTTTTCTTACCGTTTTTCTTCTTATTATTATTCCAAATTATTATCTTTTCTATTGCAAATTAGGTAAACCAAATTATTGTTCTTGAATAGTATTTCTTAAGCAAATTCTAAATAAATTCTCAGTTTGACTTCCCCCCCCCCTTGTATATTCTAAAATACTTTAAAATATATTACCTACTATTGGCTATTGGGTAGGCCTAATTATAGTTCACGAGTAAATTTTCCTAAAGTGATTTCTAGTCTATTTGTGTATTCTAAAATACTTTGAAATATTCCCTACTATTGGCAATTAGGTAGGCCTAATTAGAATTTATCTGGAAATTTCCTTAATGTAAATTGTACATAGTTGTGAACTTTGATTTTCTTTCTGGTATTCTAAATATTCTAAATTAGTCCGCCTGGCATTGAACTTAGATAGGCCTAATCATTATTGGTGATCCACTCATATTTATTCAATGTATACCAACCTAACCTTTGGAGTTTATGTGATTTGCCATTTAGAATTATTCTTGGTATTTGCCTGAGCCTTGTTACCTGAAAGATATCTTAATAATTAGAGATGTTGGTCATTTAATAATGAATTTCTAGTCATTTATATTTAATATTATTTATTCAGGTAAACTTTATATTGTACATTTGTTAAATTATACATTAAATCTCATTGTTGGAATTTTGGGAATTTATGCTCAAGTGCGATTGCCCTCTTGCTCTCCCTTCCTTCTTAACCTGTATTGGAGATGTATCTTCGGCCTTGCTGGGAATTGTCCACATGCTTTTCCAAGTTATATTAAAGTGAGATATTATTATGGAAGTTTTTGGTACCTGTGAAAAAGCATCAGTTATTACATAATGTATATATATGATATATCATATTAATTCCCTTTAGTAGGAGTCACTTCATTTAACCAAGTAACCCCTTTCATTAAACTATTCTAATTATTTATTAAATTCTGTTATAATTATTAACTCTAGCAACATTTCATTCTTAAACAACTTACAATTAAATCATAACCTAAAAACCACATTCGTTGCATGGTAGCGGCTTCTCCAATTCAGGCGAGGGAGGAGAGTATATATGTTCCACATATATTACGTTTATTGGTTATTTTTCATTCTGCCATTTGTCCAAATTCATCATGGCAGTGAATATTTTGTATTGTGGGAAATTTTTTTTTGGTGACTCCGCCATGCACCCTATATGCCATTTTTCAGTCACCTTCTTGGTCGAACATCTTAATGATATGTCTGTTAAAAGGTGTCACATTTCTCAGGTAAAAAAGTGTTAGTTTGGTCTTGTTCCTTATCCAGGGTTTTGTGTAATGTTTAGAATTTAGCTAGTGTAATGTTTTTGATGCACGTGTAATTGTGGTGCAAATTTCAATTGTCTATGTTTGTTTATCTATTCTTGTCCTTTTCTTCTGTACACGTATTTATGTGTATTATTTGCATATGTAATTGCTTTAAAAGAATCTTTATTGTGACGATTTCGCTGCTCCTACTTTAGCCGGGGGAGCTGTCTTCTTCCCTCCAGTCTCAATTATTTTAAGGGGCCCCTTATAAAAAAAAAAGAAAAAGAAATTAAATAATCTAGATTATAAACCCAACAATGTCTATTTAATCAATGAAAACACAGTCTGTTTTATAAGAAACTCAAAAAAAAACTAAGCCCAAGACAAAACAAAGATAATGAAGTATTATCATGGTTGAAGGTGACCATATTTTAAGAGTGAAGTAAATAAAGAATGTATATTGCATATACCAAGAAAGTAAAAAAAAATATATATAAATAATAAAAAAAAAAGAACATTTAGAAGACATACTGCAAATCATCTCCAAAATTGGACTCTTTTTTCCAAAAAAAAAAAGGACATTACATAGAAGAAAGCATTTGTGCGGCGATATCTATCTCTTTATTTGGACATTTAAGAGATAAATTCATCAGTGATCTTTTCAAGCTTCCATGCATACTGAACCTATTTATCCATCAACACTCCTGTTTAGACACTTTATAATTGTGGGTCGTACTAGTCCCCCTCCCACTGTGGTAGTGTGTGTGTTGGACTCTACTCACCATTTTCAACATTTTGTTTCATGTCTGAGACTACTCTATGAAGATATCACCGACATGGTCAGTGTGATGCTGCGGAGCTCCTGTTGGCCTGCTCTGGGGTATTATGCGCAGTACCTCAGATCTTTGGATTTTTCGCCTGACTCATGGGGCGACGGCCCTAACTTGTATTTTGTCATCCGACATGGGTGGCCGGAGTCATGAGCCACTTATTCTTCCAGCAGTCTTCTTTCTTCGAGCCCGCTCCATCTTCTGCTATGAAATATGTAACACACTTCTCATCGACTCATCGCATCTTTTCTTCACTCAAGAATGGACCTTGTAGTGATTTGGTGATGCGTGCGCCTAATCTGGATATTGGCGACGATCTGTTGTGAGTGTTTATGAGATCTTCACTTAAATATATATGGTAATTCTCGGTGAGTGGTAAATATTGGGCTTAAGGCATGTGTCTATTGCCGGCCGCAGTATTATTCTGTCTCAGAAAAATGCAGAAAAATTCTACATAAAATGTGAGTAAGTTTTGGTATATTACATCATGGTATTGTGCCTTCGTTTGATTCAGTCAAAGACATTCAAGAGAACTTACACATCAAGATATGAACTTTTTCAAAAAAAAAATATTTACTTCAAAATTTCTTGTTTGATTTAAAGACTA
The DNA here is from genome assembly GCA_964059195.1 of Ectobius pallidus. NCBI lineage: Eukaryota > Metazoa > Arthropoda > Insecta > Blattodea > Ectobiidae > Ectobius > Ectobius pallidus. The sequence goes on from CAXKWD010000006.1 coordinate 16,778,388, forward strand.
TCAGTCATTATGAACTGTACTAGGGTAAGATTAATTGTGTTCTGATAACAGGGTCTAAATGGTTCTACTACTGTATTTCTTGTATGAATTTTGGGGGTTACATGTGTTTGTGGGTTTTCTAACTGATTTGATATAAAAAAAAAATCTTGCAATTTTTTTTGGTGTAGTCAGAGGGGAGGGCTGTAACGCTGTTTAAAATTGCCGCGATTCCATCCCCTCCGCCTACACTCTCTCTCTGACTTAAGTAGTGCACGATTTCGCCGCTTCATACCGAGCCGTAGTGGTGAGCTTGGTTCTTGCAGTGAACCATACTGTGTTTGGCATCTGCCTAGTTTGTGTGGGAGCTGCGAGGATGAGTCGGCCTCTCCGGTTTTCTGTGTGAGTAGCGAGGTCGTCACTACTTATTATGATAAACTAATTTCAAGTGCCTTCAGCACATTATGCCTGAATTCATATTTTGCTGTTAATATAACTTAGGCAGGAAAGGACATGGAAAAGATTTATTATCAGAGTTAGTTAACTTGAAGTCCTTATAGTCATGGACCGTTTGGATATGGAACAAGTTTTGTATCAAGTTAATTATTGCTAGGCATCATGAAAATGGTCATGTTGGAATGTGTCCTGTCTGAGATCAGTAACCCTGTAGTGTTCGATGCCCGTAGTTCATGAGCTTCTAGTTTAACACAAGGAATTATTTCATACATTTTCTAAATACCCATATTTTGTGAAATTATTGTCTGAAGTTTCTCTGATAGAAATATTAGCATTTCCATTTCATAAATCTTTGTTTAAAGAATTTCTCTAGTGGGCGTATCGTCGCCATTTGCTTACCCCGTTGCATCTTGGGTAGATCTGGTAACGTAATTGCTGGCCCAGATGATATATTTATATTATTCTTTAACTTGGATTTTCATTGTCTCAAGTTTAATGTTAAATCTCTCTTCGCTATATGAATAAATTTAACTAACCTGTTAATTGTATTGCATTTCTTAACTTGTGATATTGCCTGTAAAAATTGTATTGCTTATAAATTCTACTTGCTCCCCTCTTTAGCGAGAATATTTCAGAAAGATATTAGCACTCAGATGTTTGAATTTTGTATAGTGTTATAGATTTTCATGTAAATTATTTTTCAGCTACTTATGAGGCGTAGTTATTTAATATATTGTTCTGGTCCATATAGTTACTCCACGTAATATATTTTCTGGTTGCAGGTTAAATATTGTGTAGCTAATTTACATAATTATGTGGAACATTCAGGGGCGTTCAAAGTTCACCATGCTAGGTCATGCCAGAGATTGCTTGTATATTTATGGACATTAGCCTCACTTCTTGTATAGTGATACACACCAGGTAGATCCCCCCTTTATATTCCTTTTTTTGAGATCTTGCAATTATTAAAATTTTCTCTTTTTTTACAAGGTAGTTTCTTCCCATCTTGCATTGCTATCAAAGTATACGATTAGTTTCTGTACAAGTAGTTCTGCCCTTTTTTTTAATAAATAAATATTTTATATTTTCTGCACCATAGTTTCATAAAATTTTCTAGATTATTCTTTCAAGCTATATTGCGTGTAGCTTGCTTGGTTACATTCCCTGTACCTTTTGTATTTGACATTATTCTGTAATTTGCTAATTTGATTTTTGCATTTATAGTTTTTGGCTATTTGCAGGCTGATTTTCTTAACTTACCTTGTCCAGTTCTTTGCTTTTCTTTACATAATTATTCTCTAATATTATATTTCTTTTTCAAATGTAAATTCCTGTTTATTTAGTGGTGCAGTGATATTTAATTACACTCGGGTTCTAGATTTTTCTTACCGTTTTTCTTCTTATTATTATTCCAAATTATTATCTTTTCTATTGCAAAATAGGTAAACCAAATTATTGTTCTTGAATAGTATTTCTTAAGCAAATTCTAAATAAATTCTCAGTTTGACTTCCCCCCCCCTTGTATATTCTAAAATACTTTAAAATATATTACCTACTATTGGCTATTGGGTAGGCCTAATTATAGTTCACGAGTAAATTTTCCTAAAGTGATTTCTAGTCTATTTGTGTATTCTAAAATACTTTGAAATATTCCCTACTATTGGCAATTAGGTAGGCCTAATTAGAATTTATCTGGAAATTTCCTTAATGTAAATTGTACATAGTTGTGAACTTTGATTTTCTTTCTGGTATTCTAAATATTCTAAATTAGTCCGCCTGGCATTGAACTTAGATAGGCCTAATCATTATTGGTGATCCACTCATATTTATTCAATGTACACCAACCTAACCTTTGGAGTTTATGTGATTTGCCATTTAGAATTATTCTTGGTATTTGCCTGAGCCTTGTTACCTGAAAGATATCTTAATAATTAGAGATGTTGGTCATTTAATAATGAATTTCTAGTCATTTATATTTAATATTATTTATTCAGGTAAACTTTATATTGTACATTTGTTAAATTATACATTAAATCTCATTGTTGGAATTTTGGGAATTTATGCTCAAGTGCGATTGCCCTCTTGCTCTCCCTTCCTTCTTAACCTGTATTGGAGATGTATCTTCGGCCTTGCTGGGAATTGTCCACATGCTTTTCCAAGTTATATTAAAGTGAGATATTATTATGGAAGTTTTTGGTACCTGTGAAAAAGCATCAGTTATTACATAATGTATATATATGATATATCATATTAATTCCCTTTAGTAGGAGTCACTTCATTTAACCAAGTAACCCCTTTCATTAAACTATTCTAATTATTTATTAAATTCTGTTATAATTATTAACTCTAGCAACATTTCATTCTTAAACAACTTACAATTAAATCATAACCTAAAAGTCAACATTCGTTGCAGTGTTTCTCAGAGGGCCTAGAGAAGTCTCACTTGCGTGGCATAAGTATGTACAGCTTAATGAAGACTTTGCTGAGAAAGTGGTTACATCTGCCAAGACATAGAGGTCTTAGTGAATGTAAAAAAATAAAGTGTAAATCAATATGGAACGCCCCACCACAGGTTGTCAGAAATTCCCTCACCTTTCTCTTCAATATTCTAGGTTATAAGTTTCAAGATATAGTCATGTTTTTGTTTCATTTAGTTTTGTATACTAGAATAAACTGAAAACGAGCACTTTGCTCCTTCGGGTAATTAACTACTGTATATCAAATAATATATTTTATGTAAAAAAGTAAATTATAAATGTAGGCCTAATAGTGTTAAGCATTTACCACCTTATTCCCACAATAAAATACATAGTAGAGCATTGTGCAGTTTTAGGCACACGACACTAGTATATTATTGTATATACTGTAATTGTATAACACCACAATAACTCAGAATTTTATATACAAGTTACAAAGAATATGGTTCAAGTAGAAAGCGTGTGTTCATATTAACTTAGCCGATATCAATATATAAAGACACCATTACAATTGTGATTTACGAGACTTTAGAAAGTTAAAACACTAGTAAAGATGGAACATAAACAGAATATAAATTAAAATAGAGGTAAAATTGGTGTAAAATCAATACATATTCTTGTTGGTGTCTTTTTACTGTAAAATATAAAAAGGTAAAATGATTCCTATGCAGGCCATGAAGGCCTAGAGGGTTCCAGGAGGTTGAGGCTCCCAGAATTTGGACATGTGGAATGTGAAGGTGGTAAGGTTCTCAGCCTTACGCCTTTACCCCTAGGATTGCTCCTGGTCTCATTTCTGTTAGAGGCTGAGTCGACCCCAGGGGCATAGGGCCACCAGAAGGATTAAGCCAATTGAAAAACTCCAACGACCTCATTGGGAATACTATAAAGTATCTCGTACCAAACTAACGGGAAATGTATTTCGGCTCATGATTAATACATCTTCAGTAATGACACTAACTACCACATTTACGCTGACGATTTACAGCTGTATAAACATACACGACCTGACAGAATTAACATGGCTATAAATGAAATTAACAACGATCTTGAAACAATAACTAATTGGGCAAGACACTCTAAACTTACAATTAATGCAGGAAAATCTCAGGTGATCTTAATGGAGCATCGTAATTTGTTGAAAAATGTCAAAGAGGAAAATTGACACCCGTCAAATTAAACGGAAGCATTGTTCCATTTAGTCCGCATGTAAAAAAATCTCGGCTTTCATTTTGACAGTAATTTAAATTGGAACATCCATATAAAAGAAATTTGCAAAAAAATATACTCTATATATTTCACGCTCTCCATCGATTAAAAAACTTTCTACCTTCTTCTCTAAAGAAAACACTCGTATCAACACTCATAATGCCTCATTTCGATTACTGTGATATTTAGGGACCGGATTCTTAGGTTTTTACCTATTTTTTTCCTTACTTCCAAAACAAAAAGCGCTTATACACTTTTTCGGATTATGTCCATAGGATTCACCCACATTAATTCTATAGCACCTAAAAATACCTAAATGGGGTATAAAAACCTAAATATACCTAAACGGGATATATAACCTAAAATATGTAATTTAGGCTACTTTTTTTTTTTTTGTCACTTGAGAAATCGATATTTTGCGACAAGACAATAATTTTTGTCGGGTTGAAATTAATGTCACCAGCGTTTCGTTCAACCCATTGTCGTCTAGAATGGACAGTATCAAGAGAGGAAGTAGTACCGGCGTATTCCTTTTAAAATATTCTAGTGTCCAATTAACTTGGGAACCTGCCGCAATTGCTTTGATGAAATTCACACCTATGACGTCATGTGAGGTTGAAAGGACATCTTCTGCCTTCCAATGTATTCTAAGATAACAGGAAGAACTTCACAGTTGAGAATCTTGAAAGATATTTAGTGATATACTGTAACCAGGAAATGTGAGGCAATCTTATTTTCAATGCTTCTTTTGATTGTTTATTCTTTCTTTCTTGTATAATATTGTCCTAAAGCAAGTTTACACAAATTTAAGTCTATTTTGTTAAGTTAAACTATACAAGTATTATGTATTGCATCCTATATAGCACATTCAAATTCATTAAACCAATTATTCTACCCAAAAACGATATTTTGGACAAAAAACCTAAAAAAAAACTATTTCACCTAATGGAAAACCTAAAACAGCGTTTTTAAAAACCTAAAAATCCGGTCCCTAGTGATATTCTACTAAGCGACCTGAGCTTCAAACTAGGACAAAGACTACAACGTGTTCATAATGCTTGCGTTCGCTACATTTGTGGTATTCGTAAGTCAGATCATATTACGCCAGCATTTGAAACATTGGCATGGTTTCACTTGGACGACAGAAGAAAATTGCACTCTCTCTGCCTCCTATATCGAATTCTTCACACTTCCTGTCCTCACTATCTGTCATCACGCTTTCAAACTCTTTCATCTCATCATAACCTAAACACTCGGTCCAGGTAATATCATATTCTCGCAATACCTAAACATCATACATCTCTTTACTCAACATCGTTTACTACTTCAGTCATCCGAATGTGGAATTCTTTACCATCTCACATCAAGGACTGCCGGTCACTGTCAACCTTCAGATCGCAGTTAACAGCACATATACGTAGTACTTAATAATAATGTTTTCAAGTCCTATGTTAATTTCAGTTTCTATCACTTAATGCTTTTATATAACTAAATCATATTTGTAACAATTAATTTCTTTTTTATCATTTAATGTATCTTAATGTATCTTAATTATTCAAGTATATATGTTCTAATTTTTTCTTTCTATTTAATGTTCGTTTCTTGTATTCATGTATATCAGTTCTTTTTAATTTATTTTTAATCATTATTATTGTTAACATTATGTATTTCATGTTTTTGCCCTGGCTGAGTGGTAGAGAAGGCCTTATGGCCTTAACTCCGCCAGGTTAAATAAATAAATAAATAAATAAATCTTCATTGCTTATTGGCAGCGTGCAGGTCTTGAACGCTGGAGATGAATGTCGGATTGTAATTCCTAGGAGCGAGCTGAAACAGGAACTTGTGGGGCAGTTTTTACATTGCGTTTTTTATTTCATTGAATGCATGCGAATTGTCCATAACGTGTTTCTCAAAGCTGATTTGAATAATTTATGTTGAAATATAATTTGTTTTCCTTTAATCTCTAACTGAATTTTCTACCTGTTTTCCCGGATATCTTGCCACGGTCGTTGCATTTTAATTATGTAATCGCCACTTTTTCAAATTTGTTCTTTTCTTTGATCTCCATGTTAGCTTGTTTAATTTCTCACATGTCCGTAATTGAAGCCAGCCAAATGGAATGCCGTCACTCCAAAAACGTATCGTGCTTGTGAAAACTCGTATGGGTTTAAATGGAGTGAAGCGGCGGCGTAACGGATATCGTACTGGTTGAAATGCCATCGCTCCACGGCCACAAGGAGACAAGTGGAACGATGGCGCGCTCGTCAAGACGAATCTGTCCATCCAAAGAAGTAGTCCTTGTTGATGCTCCGCGTAGTACACATCTTCGACTTGGGAATTTATACTTCAATGGTTTCTACCGTTATATGTTCTGTCGTAGATTCCTCGTATCATATGTTACAATGCCAATCGCAGTATTCAATTTAAACACTAATAAATTGACAGAATTATTATATTGCGTGGATATAATAGTTAGTTCCAGGGTCTCAGCGTCTACAGAAATCTCGTGTTTCTTTCCCGCACATGTAAAAGTCTTGTCTTTATATTATGTTTCACGTGACCAATAGATCTGATCTAGTAGGCAGTGACCAGAGTGCTCCGAATTCATATGGTCTTACCTACAGCTACTCTGGGATTGATGCATGTTCTTGATATGAAAATATTATTTTTCGGGAGCATTCTCAATCTATGTTTCATATCCCCATTTAATGTTTAAAAATATATATATATACAATTAATTTATGAAACAAACCAATCCCCTTTGTAAAGAGATATTAAAATTAGCTTTGGGCTCGTTTTGAGCGAGTATAATAACATTATTATAACATAATTTATATTCATGATAATTAGACTGTATATGCAATACCAAGAATATGGAATGACCATAAATATAAGTAAAACCAAATATTTGGTCACTAACTCAAGCACTGCATTACAATTACTAACGGAGAGAAAATTGAACAGGTGGATGAATTTAAATATTTAGGCACTTTGGTTACTGGGGATGGAATTGGATTAGAAGATACTAGAACACGTATTGAACAAGCAAGAAGAGTTTTGGGAGCCTAAAACTCAGTTTGGTGCGATAAAAACATATCTAGAAAAACTAAATTACATATTGGGAAAGCGTTTGTGTAAACTGTCCTATGCTACAATAGTGAAGCCTGGATACTGAATGCAGAATACAAAAGGAAGATATCAGCAGTACAAATGGATTACTTAAGAAGAAGTGCAGGAGTCTCAAGAATCCAAAAGATTAGGAATCTAGAGATAAGGAGAAGGATGGAAGCGGATGAGACAGTCCTAGATAGAATTGAAATAAGAGGTTTAAGATGGTTTGGACATATAAGGAGAATGGATCAACATAGATGGCCGAATAAAATGCTTCAGTGGCAACCACCTGGAAGAGGAAGACGGGGCAGACCGAGAAGATCCTGGTACCAGAGAATTAAAGAGATCGTTGATGGGAGAGGACTCCAAGAAGAGGACGCCTTGGATCGAGAAAGATGGCGATTAGGAATGGGAAGGTGGCAATAGCTGCAAAATCCCTACTACTACTACTACTACTACTACTACTATAATATATTCTGGCATTGGGCTATTATGCTGCATTAAGAATAGTACGGTAATTATAAAGGATCAGCACTGATGTAGCAAAACGTAACGCTTTTGGGGAATGACTTCATTTTTACGCAAACATATGAATACAGTGAACGCCGTTTAATGTAATCGCGGATATTGTTATCAGTCGGGTAATGTTATTTTTATGAAGTCCCGTACAGATTGATACTTATACATTTAAAAAAATCCTGTGTATTGTGATCAAAGATTTTGTTTTTGTTATCATTGTTTCATTTGTGTGGTCTTATTTCTAAGTACTGTACGTCATTAAAAAATATCCACGCAAATAAAGCCGCGATCAGTGTAATGATTCAGTTCCTCACATTGCAGTTAAAATTACAATGAAAATAACCATGTACCTCATCACAAGATATGTTGGAAATGTTCTCCTCTTGAATTCACACAATACTGGCACCTTTTTAGGAAATTTTCTTTCACGAACATAAGTTCAGCTTCCGAGATAGAGTTAATTTCTCTTGTGATATTGTCTTTAAGTCCTTCTAATGTATGGGAAATTGACCTATACACTTTAATTTTCAAGTTTCTCCATAAATAATGGTCACATACTGTATATATATACATATATATATATATGTGTACATATATATATATATATATATATATATATATATATATATGTGTACATATATATATATATATATATATATATATATATATTTAACACCTGTACATCAGAACCATACTATCGTATGTCCATGTTTGGTGATATTGAGGTAATATTTACTCTTGTACCCATACAACTGTAAACTGTATTTTATTTCCAAATCATTGTAGGTGGTCTTAATAATAAAATTAAAGAAATAGCTAAGGCCAGATTCTAATTCGTCCCATTCTACATGGAACTAGTGTCTTGTATGTATACAATAATATTATACAGAAAAGTATAGTATATCCTTCAGTATATAGAGCCATATAGATCTTATGTGCAGAGAAAAATATTCACACAATTTAGAACCGTATCTATATGTATGTACATATAACTTTCTAAGTAGTAATAATAATAATAATAAAGAATTTTTAGGACCAGTCAGTAATTACTGACATTACTGATGCGCACGGTTTTAAAAATTGCTATTTAAACATCACACGTTTCGATAAATTAACGAATTATATGAAATTTTACAGTTTTCTCTTCAAACTACTGAAATGGACATATAATAGTATGATTCTGAGGTACAGATATATATTCATATGTATTATATACATACATATAATTTTTATACACACGATAACTGCGGTAAATTTGCTCAAATTCATTCCAGACTGATACCTAATATATAGAGGTGAAAAAAAGGATTCAATTTTGTCTTCCGGTCTGTCTAGGAGATACAATCTGACTTTGTATACAATTTTTTTTAAAGGAATGTGGGATCCACAGACATAGGCAGTATGGAACTTTGGCAAAGTAACCTTGGGAGCGATAAATAATTGTTTAAACAAAATACCTGAATTAAGAGTTAAAATGCTAAATAGGATTTTCAAAGCCTTTGTAGAGTCCAAAGTCCTCTATGGAATTGAGGTGTGGGGGGGGGGGGAAAGAAATCCTGGAAATATCCAGACATGGTAAGGGCCAGGCGGGAGATATGAGCTAGGTTATGGCAGCAGCATGAGTACTATCTCAGGTAAGACCTTAATGTTTTTTTTAGATACATTTACAGTATGAGAAAGATAACAATGACATAGTTAAAATATGTTATTAATTTCCGCTAAAGGACAATAATAATAGGAACAGAGTTCACGATATTACGAAACTATTGGATGAGATAGGACTAGAATGAATTTGGAAGTCGGTTCTGACCTTGAGAAAAACATAATAACGCTCACCAAGATCGTTAGCAGAATATGCAACGATATTTAGACGCTAAACCACGTAGCTATAATGAGGGAAAAAGATCCCTAGTGTTCTATATTGAAATCAAAGAAGTCTGGGGTTTGGAAAAGTACGTATCAGGTTGCTCTAAGAAACAAAGAATGGGTTTAGCCTGGTGGCGGTTTGGGGTATGGAAACTCAGGGGCATGAGAAAAGACGATGTCTTCCATGTCTAAATAGAGAAGACGCTGAACACATAATTTTAAAATGTCCACTATCTGAAACGATCAGAGAACAATTTTTTAATAAAAAATTCCTAGGAATTAACACAACGACGAAGAATACGAAAACTTTGAAGGAAATGGGGTATATTTTGTATATTCCTAAAAGAAAATGGGAGAAACTAATCCTAGAATTAGGTAAGCAAATGTGTTAGTCCTTTTGCTTTAAACATAATTAAGGCACTTACATCAATACAGTGGTCCCATAATTTTTTTGAAGGTTTCTATGTTAATATTTGTTTGTAATGGTAGGAGTTACACCCTATGGTGAAAACCTTTGTAAATATTACACACAAGAATAAATTACATACGTACCCACTTTTTTTGTTTCAGCATATGACACCCTTGATTTTCTCAAATCCATGTTCCATTTACCGTGGTAAAATTGAAGTGTGAGGCTTTGGTTAAGTGGGTACAACGACAAGTAGGCCTAACAATTACTGTCGAGAAGAATCTTGTGTACACAAATCTTGGGACATATTATATAGCAAAGTACTTCTTGATAATATTTTGCCATCTTCATCTTGTGGTTCCCATCTAGCTCATTGTCTGGACCTCAAGGAAAAGTAAGCAGGGACTGGGTTGAATGCCTTATAATCTTCAACAACAGGAACTTTGATGGAGACAACAACATTCAAGATCTCTGTCGCCTTACGTTTAGGTTGCAAAATCGGTCATGGACACAAGTGCATAAGTGGTCACCGTGCTTTGAGTTGGGGCAGATACTCACGACACTCGGCCATAAATGAAATTCTCCACAGAGCTTTGGTCTCCATGCACGTTCCAACTCTTCTAGAACCAACGGATGGTATTAAAATAGTCCCTTGGTAGGGCCTACAGGGTCAAATCCCTTATGTGGGACGCCACCTGCGCGGACACACATGTGCTTTGAAAGCTCGGATGCTGTTCAACTAAAACATAAATAAATACCGCGCCTTAATTGAAAATTATTTTTTCGTCTTTGCAGTGGAGACAATGGGTTCATGATGATCAGATGCCTCAGCACTTGTTGCCGGATTGGAAGAAGCCTGCCTTCATTAACTGGGGAACCTCGATCAAGTGATTTACTGAGGCAGGGAATTGGCATCGCACTGCAGCAAGGATACATTAACAGAAGTTACAAGTTACAAAATGTTCGGTGTACACTATTTAGAGGCATTGGTATTAGAAAAGGCAGGTTCTGTTCCATTATTACGGTTATGATTACATGTTCAAATAATTCCTGACAGTCATATTTAAGAAAATGTAATAAGTTATTAACCCTGAAATACAGCATTCTGTTAGATTTAAAATCTCAGTCAATTTTGTTAATGGTCAAAACAGGATCAAGGAGCTAAAAGAACACACTAAGTCCATTGATAGGAAAACAATTATTAAATTTACTTAAAGTCATTTTACTTCCTTGTCTCTTTGCTCTCTTTGAGAGTCATATTATTTCTTATGGCCTTCATTCGTGGAGCCACACGGCTAGTGCCAAAGAAATTCTAACGTGTCAAAAAAGAGCACTGGGAACAATATTGAACAAGAAATCCAACTGAGGATCTTGACAGCCTTTAATGTATTTATCTATAGGTCCAGCTTGAATTTTATTAGTACAGTACACGGAAATTTTGACTATTTTAATAACAGATAAAACATTAGCAATATAAATTCTATAATTAACTTTAATCTAGACCTCGCAAAATGCGGATTAAGTAAGACAAAGAATACGCGTTTCGATATTTGTGTTGTTTTTGAAATAAAATTATTAGAGTCAGGAAAGTTTCCATTTCCTCTCTCAGAAATGTTGAATGTCTATGTTGTTTTATTTTGTAACTTCGAATTTCATATTAATTTTTAACCGTTTCAATTATTTTTGTGAATTATCTGCCTATAATACTGACAAATTCCTATTCAAAGCACTTTTGTGTTGGATTTATATTATTATTATTATCATTATTATTACCAAAAGCTTATGTATGAAAGGCTTTTGATTAGAGAAACCATTAGTTCAAGGGGTGGAAATAATAAGTTTATTTGAATCCAAGTGCTTCATTGGTTGACTCGATTAATCTCGGCATTTTAAAGAGAGAGAGGAAAAGTGAGCGTTCTTTTAAAGGTTAAGGAGCCTCCGGAGCTTAATAAAGACCGAAACAGGCCCAAGATAAGTTACAAGATGTCTTGTCTTCTCTCCACTGCACTTAGAACAGAGTTAGAGAAGATGAGAAGTAAAGAGAAAGGTAGGGAGTTTGTTTGCATGCTCATCATTACGAAATGCATGTTAGTAATTACATGAACTTCAATAGGAAATTATGATAACTATTTAGTGCATAACTCTCTTTCGGTTTGGACCAATATCTATATTATCTATATTAATAAAAGGAAGTGTCTGTCTGTCTGTCTGTCTGTCTGTCCGCGATGCCCAGCGAAATCTACTGAACGCAGAGATCTGAAATTTTAGCCTATACATAGGCGGACTAAAGGGTCGGAATGTGCACCTCGAAGCCGGAATTTTAATTTTCGCTTTAGTTCGTGAGTTATGAGTGAAAAACGGGCAGAAAACGTATATTTATTCCGTTTTCGAAGCATGAGTTTTCAGTAATAGAAATCAATTACACTAGGTTTTGGCTATTTTTGTCAAACCTTCGACATAAAAGCATCGCGATCTCTTGAATGTTGTAGCTCACGCTGGTCGATTCATTTGTTTAGAATGTCAAGGCCCGTAGACAAATGAAATTTTCAACCTACACGGACGAGGGGTATCAACATATACCTAAATATGGTTAAACATCGTTCGATTTGGACGAAACTGACTATACAGGGATTTTCTGGGCCAAGGAACTCGAATCTGAGATCGCTTTTACCAGGCGACGCTATCTAATCGTGACATGTAGTCCATGTGATTTAGGTGTTAATAAATATTATGATTTAACTATTATGCTCTTAATTTTTAATTCTTGAAATAATTATCGCGGGCGATCGCTTGATTTTGTAAGTCCATCCTGGACGATTCATTTATTTAGAATATCAAGGCCCGAAGACATGAAATTTTCAACCTACACGGAATAGGGATAATCAATATGGGCCTAAATATGGTCAAACATTGTTCGATTTGGAAGAAAACTGACTTTACAGGGGTATTCTGGGCCAAGGAACTCGAATCTGAGGTAGCTTTTACCAGGGGACGCTACCTAATCGTGGAATGGACTCCACGTGATTTAGGTGTTAATAATTATAATGATTTAACTACGCTCTTAATTTTTAGTTTTTAATGTTTGAAATAATTATCGCGGGGGAAGTCGCGGGCACATGCGGGCACATGCTTTTTGTCTGTCTGTCCACGATGCCCATCGAAATCTACTGAACGCAGAAATCTGAAATTTTAAAGATAGATGGACTGAAAGGTGGGCGAATGCACCTCGAAGCCGAATTTTTAATTTTAGCTTTCGTTCGCCAGTTATGAGTGAAAAACTGGCAGAAAACGTGATTTTAGCGCTGTCGAAGCATCAGATTTCAGTAATACATTTCAATGTCAAATGAATTGCAGTTGTCTTTGGCTATTTTTGTCATACCGTGGAAATAAAAGCATCGCGATCGCTTGAATGTTGTAAGCCCACGCTGGTCGATTCATTTGTTTAGAATGTTAAGGCCCGTAGACATATTAAATTTTCAACCAACACAGAAGAGGGATAATCAATATAGGCCTAAATACTGTATGGTCAAACATTGTTTGATTTGAACGAAACTATACAAGGGTTTTCTGGGCCAAGCAACTCGAATCTGAGGTCGCTTTTACCAGGCGACGCTATCTAATCGTGGTATTTAGTCCACGTGATTTAGGTGTTAATAATTATAATGATTTAACTATTATGCTCTTAATTTTTAATTTTTTAAATAATTATCGCGGGCGAAGCCACGGGCACATGCTAGTCATTTATAAGAGTGAGTCTGAAATCAGCCAATCGTAGATATCGAACTTTCTTTATAACCTCCTCTAAAAGTGATAAAGGCACGTCCTGTTTTCTGATTTCTTTGTTGAGGTGTTGGAAAATATGGAAATCACTGAAAGCGAGGTCCGGGCTGTAGGGTGGATGGTTAAACACCTCCTAGCAAGCCTCCTACAGAAGTTCGGCTGGGAGGTGTTTAAATATCCACCCTAAAGCTCAGACCTCGCTCATATTGATTTCCATATTTTCCTACACAGCAATAAATGACACAGAATGACAGAGAGGAGCAGATGTTTGTCACACAATGGTTCAAATCCCAGGCGGCCGACTTGTACGACACAGATATTCAAAAGTTGGTTCCGGTGGCAAATATATTGAATAATAGCTGAATACTTGCTGTATCTGTTGGAAAATAAATGTCCACGAAATCGTGTTTTGTTTCTGTAAATGGCCCCAGGGAAACTTACTTTATGGACGCGCCTCGTATGTTATGAATGCCTTTTAACAGTACCGTGTCAATGTAAAATTCTAATCAAATAATTTAACTTCAATACATTTTATTAATTATTTATTATATTTATTCGTTAAATAGTCGTAATAAATGCAACTCGTGACTTGGAAGTCTCTTGGATAAATTTCAAGTCAATTCTGGCATTACCTATGTTGATGATAATAATAACAATAATAATGATGATAAATATTATATTTCTAATTATAACACAAGGCGACCCCCGGGTAGTGAATTGGGGACGGCGCCGGAATGGTCAAGTTCGAATTTTTAATTTCGTAAATATAAAAAGCATACGTAGCCTACTTTAATATTTTATACGTAACGAACAAACAGGGAAGGTGAAGTTCTTAATAATTCTGTAAAGACTGTATTGCTAAACACTACGTAACAATAATCGTGACTAAATGTGTTTTCCTGGTCCATCAAGAAAACGAAAAGTCCGAAGGTTTTATTTTTTCAAGAAGCTAAAACATGGCGCTCACTTTAATATTACCAAGCAGGAAGATGAAGTCAGATTTATTCCCTGTTTCCAGACATTTACGACGAGATTGATTAGACTGCACTATGCTCGTATATTGCATTATATTAAACTACAGGTTATATGAGTTTTGACTAAACACATAAATTCACAACTAGTTCCAGCATCTAAATCAAAAAGTTAATTTTTCAGTGTGCTTCAAGCCAGACGCGGCCCTGGGGTGACTCGCCAAGAAAAGTCATAACATCTATCTAGTAGCAGCAATAATAATAATAATATTAGTAATAACAATAATAGTAATAATAATAATCTAGCAAGATTTCTTTGAGGTTGCATCCCATTGTGTGAGACCTTGTAACACCACGTATTGCATTGCAGAAGGCTAGTTCTCTATACAAAGCACAGGAGTAGGTGTATCTATGTTAAACACGTCTCATTCCCATAGTCTTTCTAAAGCCGCGTTCACACCTGTGCAACGTTGCATGCGCACAAGAAGCTTGCGCCTGGCAGGTGGAGATGCAAGCCGGGGCATGCAACGGTGCAGGGTGAGGCATGCGTGGAATCTGTGCGCACGGACCTCCTTGCGCCGGTGGACGTAGGCGCAAGTAGCTCCCCATTTGAAACGGGGAGCTATGTGCAACAGTCCTGCGTCTTCCAAGGCTCTGCTCTGATTTTTCATTATGGCGGAGTGGTTTAATGAAAATAATATTGAGTTCGTGGAGGATTATCGCTCGTATCCGTGTTTGTGGATAGCTAGCTCCCCGGACTACAAGGACAGGACAAAAAGGAGCGATTCCTTACAGTTTCTAAGGGACAAATACGCTTTGGGAACAACGAAAGCGGTGCTAAATAAAATAAAAATCCTCCGATCATACTTTCGTAGAGTCCAGTAGAGTAGAGCAGTGGTATTATTTCAATGAATAGCCCTTTTTAGGCTTTTTAAACAAACGAGTTTAGCCGTCTTCATAAAACATAATAGTGGACACTAATATGGCACCGAAAATTGTTTATAATTTTGACAGAGTTATTCTAGTTCTCCCCCCCCCCTAAATAAGCAAGTAACTATTCCTTATATTGGCACTCGAAAAATAGCATAAACAATTGAGATATTTACCCTTTTTAATGATACAATTATTCAATGCTCACTCAATTAACTCCCTATCTACTAAAATAAGTTGACTGAAATTGTTTCTATATATACATTTCAAAGTATTTCAGACTGCTCAAGTTTCATTTCCTGCGATAGTTACAATAAACAATAACACGTGTGAATTGATTCAACCGAGGGAAGAACTGAGGTCAATGATAACAACGTTGCTTTTGTTTTGGAAAGCAGAAGCCAAGGCCGACTTGGTTACATCAGTTAACATAAACACTGACTTAATGGATTGATGCCGCCTGCCCATGCAATGAATAGCTGCACTATACAAAGACAAACAACAAAGCGATATAATATAGCCAACATTATTAATTTCAGTGCGTTGTATAAATTTATTTGCATTACATCTTTTCTTAAAATGCACTAATTCACATTTATTTATTTTCTTTTGTATTAATTGGAAAATCTATTTAAAAATAGTGTTTTTCTGCAAAAGTCCTCTTTAGCCCCTAGTCTAGTGGTTGCTGACTACGGACCCGCAAGTCTGGGTTCGAACCCCGGTACCTCCTCAAATTTTTCTGAGGTAGGGCCAACTGGAACGGGGTGCATTCAGTCTCGTGACACCAACCGAGGAGCTAATTCATAAAGAAGTAGCGGCTTCGGTTCAGTAAGCTATCAACAACTGCAGTAGGATTCGGCATGCTGACCACATGCCCTAATCATGCCAGCTACCTATTCAAAATGTGACAATTATTACGCTCATATTATTGGTAATTAATAATAAATAAAATTATATTTGGAAGAAAGCAGTTCGTTCGTTGAAAATGCCACTGTTCGAAATAGTACCTACTGGTGATCAGAGTTGTTCCTACTGCGTACATTTTCGAACGATATTCTGGAAATGAAAGATTGATTGCCATGACCAATTTTACTGCTGTTTGACTTTCATATTTTTGTGAAAGGTCAACTACATTGCCAACTTTGTGATTACAATACAATTGAATTTTCTTCTTACGGTTTCGTCTTTGTCGCAAAATAACAACAGCTGCAGCAGCAGCAGCTACGGCACCTAAATCCAAAGCGGACATTTCATCTGCGCACTTCTAGCAGGTGTGAACAGAAAGAGGTATGCGCCTACAATAATGGAGCCGCAAGAGACTAGGTGCATGCGTGAGCTTGCACCGTTGCATGCGCAGATGCACTGGAGAGGCACGGCAACTAGCCGCAAGGTGCACAGGTGTGAACGCGGCTTAAACATTAGCATGTGTCTGGAGAAAAGTTCACTCTAAATCATTCGGTTAGATTAACTGTAATTCAAATAATCGCATAGCATAGAAACACACATCACTTTTAACATTCAAAGCAATGGTATGACTCTGTATGGCAGATTCTCGGGATGTTTACATTGTCTGAGCTTTCGGCTGCTATAAGCTCTCAAGCCATATTCTGGGAGAGATCTTCCTCGGATGATGGCTGCAGAAAATCAATAAGTTTATCAATGTATTTTTCCAAACTGAGAGTGAATGTTTCTGGTTTATAACATGCATTTAGGTAGGGAATTCTTTACATGAGTGTATAAGCGATTACAGAGTGGAGCTTGCATTATCACAAAAGCTTGGGTAAATAAAGAATCTTTCTGTTTTAAATGTGTGATGGTCTACCCAATACCACTTCGTTGAGGATAAAAATTCCTCTGACACCGAGATTTGAACCCTGGATCATTGGCTATCCATGCCACTTGCTCTACCAACTGAGCTAAGGCAGGGTTCAATTCAAAGCGCCAGATTGAACCTCTCTCCTATGACTGATTGCCCTTTATGGTCTACCTGACTGACAGAAAAGTTATGTCACGTGCAGTGCTGTGAAGCACACTAATTAGCGATTTTTGTGACCAGACTTTCACTTTTATTGTACACTGAACATCCAAGATGGATATATACGAAAAAAAGAAAAATATCCCCTGACCCAAGGGAGATAGATAAGAGCTTGAAACAGTGCAGTGATTACCTTGAGATATGAAGCTGCTTGCATGAATATTTTGATAATTTTATCTCAACAGGAAGTGGGTCCTGAGCATACGGATCAACCCTCGTATGCATTCATGAACCACACATTATTGTCTCTGTTGGACATTACATGAGAATATTATCTCCGACTATGCCAACTCTAATTTGTTAGGACAGGAACAGAGTCAATGTATAGTTATGCGAAAACTTTAACTAAACCATGAATAATAAAAATTCACAATTAAATAGTTATGCAAGCTAATTCAGCTTAAAACAAGATTAAATATTAATTTAAACCTAATTTGTATGTGTATGTGTATGAAGTAACGTAGTAAAGAATAAAATCAGGTAAACTGATGTAACAAAGTGCCAGAATGCTTTTGTTTAATCAGTGATAATTGCAGTTATAATATGCAGGAAATAAGTTATTTTTGTCTAGATTGATTCATGTCTGCTCGACACGAATTTCGATCAAATTCACCTATTATGCCATCTACGTATATACATATGTTGAGATTACACTCCTCCCTGACTTCTAATGCTTGCCGCATCTCGGAAGTTACAGAACCTGGATTTTATATTTAACTTTATGACTAACATTATCTTAAACTGCTTTTATGGTATTTATAAATATGGCTCTAATTCTTAAACTAACCATTTTGTACCAGAGAATATTTCTAGGCCTATCTATCGAATCGAAGGCTTTTTGCAAAACCGAAAATCACCAATACAGTTTGCCTTTTTTAAAACGTATATAGTTGTCCACCAATGTCTTTATGACACATACTGGTCGATTGATCGTTTAACCCAAACTGAAAAGGTTACATTTTATAATATTTCCATCCAGCATCTTAGTCCATTAGCTAGAACATCTGTGAATACTTTACTAAGACAGGAATTCTTGAAATCCCTCTGCAGTTACGTACACATACTTCTTTAAAAATAGGTTGAATCAAAGCAATTTTCCAAATCTTGAGAAATTTACCACTTATTTTAATTTTGTGAAATATATTTACTGTAAACTCTGAGCCATGTCTCTGGAAGCAAAATACTTTCCATAAATTTAGGGAAAAGCTGCAGCAGTGTTGCATTTTAATTTTGTGACATTTATCACTGGAAAAATCCGTATCGAGTTCAAGTGTAACCTTATAAAGCATTAATACTAAGTACTTCCAATTTTAATTGCTTGGCAGTATTTCTAAATTAAATAAATAATTATAGTATTGTCGCCAACTGGTTGGGGAGGTCTCACCCCTATTATTTATTTTACTCTTTAAAAATCTCTATAAGTAAGTAACGTCAGCTGGTTAATTTTACTTCACAGTTGTTTTTTCCTTGAGTAACAGATCCTCGTGATGGGATGTAGCTTTGATATACCTGACCTTAGAAAACTATGCCAACCACGACTTGTACAAAGTAGAGAGTTGGGCTAAGAATCACAAAATCACATTCAATGAGCAGAAATCGAGACTGTTGGTAATAACAAGAAAAAGACCAAGGACAGCAATTGATCTTAAAATTTTTCTGAATAACAAGAATATTCCACAATCGGAAAGTATAAAATATCTTGGCATAATAATTGATAGGAAGTTTAATTTCCAAGAACATATCAATGAAGTAACCCAAAAATGTACTCATCTCATACATTCATTGGCAAAATCGGCAAAAATAAATTGGGGATTAAGCCACGATGTAATGAGAGTTATTTACAAAGGTGCTATCTTACCAATTCTATCATATGGAGTACCAGTCTGGAGTGAGGCCATTAATAAAAAACATAATGCTGCAAAACTTAAGCGAGTACAGAGATTAATCAATATCAAAATAGCAAAGGCATTCCGTACAACTTCATATGAAGCATTGTGTACGCTAACAAACACTACCCCAATAATTCTAGAATTGCAAAAGTTGGCAACACTATATGAAATCAAAAAAGGAAACCAGAAGGACACAATTGAAAGGCCAAGACACTATTCGATATGGCCACATCCAGCTGATATATACACCATAAAAACAAAGGAAGATACCATAGAATACAGAGTGGACATTTATACTGACGGCAGCAAAGGAGACACAGGAGTAGGCGCAGGTATAGCAATATTTGTCGATAAAAAACCAGCCATCCAGCTACAATACAGGCTAAAAGACCACTGCTCAAACAATCAGGCTGAACAGCTTGCGATCTTAAAGGCCCTAGAATATTTAGAAAAAGATCAGCACAGTCCTTACGACCAAAAAATAGCAGCTATTCATACAGATAGTAGAATAACTTTAGATTCGTTAAAAAATCCAACCAATCAACTTCACTTAATAGCATCAATCAGAGAAAAAACTAGAGAATTGGAAGCAAAACATTGGACAATCCACTTTACCTGGATCAAGGCACACAACGGGAATATCGGTAACGAAACAGCTGACCGTCTAGCAAAAGAGGCTGCAGGGAACGACGACATACCAGTGAGTTACGATCGTAAACCACTAAGTTCAGTGCTAAACGAACTACAGACAATAATTGTTAATAAATGGGAAGAAGAATGGAACAGTACAAAAAACGGTACAGTGACAAAGACGTTTCTCCCCAGTATAAAAGACAGGTTAAAAATAAACGTACCGCTAAGTGGAAAAATAACTAGCTTCTTAACAGGCCATGGGAAAATGAACTCATACTATTTCCGATTTAATATAACAACCAGTCCTATGTGTACGTGTGGAAACGAAGAACAAACAGTGGATCACCTACTATTTAAATGTATCAAACTTGAAAGGGAAAGACAAATTTTTAAGAACAATATGATAAGTAAACATGGAAAATGGACATTTGACAAAATCAAATTAATGCGCTATTATACACAAGAACTAATCTCATTCATTAATTCGATAGATTTAGATAAGATGTAAAAGAATGAAGTAGTAATACAAGTAGTTAACTAATATATCAGAAATACAGGAGATTAACTAATATTATATAAATAGAGTATACCTACATGTTAAATAATATTGTAAAGAATAGTATGAAAATTGAGTTTTAATAAGGTAATGAATAAGTTCTACAGTAACCAGCCATAGAATAAGGAAGATAAAAGACAGTATATTGTATGCATTAAAATGTAATATTAGTAATTAGTGCATGTAGTATTACTCTCATTGTAATGGGACATGCAGTTAAATAAACAAATTAAAAAAAAAAAAATATATACCTGACCTTATCGTCCACATTTCCAGTTTTTTTCAACACTGTCCAAACACTTTTGACTGCTTTACTGCAAGCAGAACATTCCCTACCGAACCAGTTATTATTATTATTATTATTATTATTATTATGCATAAACTTATTTGTGTTTTCTCCATGTGTAGTGTAACAGTTCAATAGCTCCGGGAATGTTATTATTGCTTAATTGGCATTGGATTCCGATTTTTAATATCTCACTCACTCTAACTTGTAACATAAAGGAAAATTCCCCTATGAATTCATCTTTCCATTTAGAAATAACTGGTATTTCACCATTAGCCTCAGAGGGTGAAATCGGGTTGGATGGATAATCTTTAGATTGTAAAAAAATACTCAATTCACACAACAGAAACATATGGTTAGAGCATCCTCCACTGCTTATCCCACATTTTGCTATTTTATCTACAAGACCAAAATTAAATAAAAATAATAATGTTGATATTGTATAAAAAATGTCGATTTAGAAAGAAATTATTCATGAAAAAGTGAAGATCGGTATTATATATTAAATCCCTTTTATGTTTTTTGAATCGTTAAAATTGTTTATCAGACCGTCTGTTTAAAGCTCCAGGCTGAGACTGATAAAAGGTATCTAGCCTGTTAAAGGTAGATAAAAAGGGGCTAACCAGTTACAAAAGCAATTCAGGACATCACCAGACGTCACTCTCGTTCCCATTTTTTCAGTTTAATCACTAGAGATATTATTGTACATACTACTACTTCTATCGTGTACGTAATTATCATTTATAATTCAAGATAACCTAAGTATATCAGTACTTAGAATTTGACGGAAATGTTTTGACATACAGAAACGCAAGACAACACAACAGTTTCGTTTAATATTACTTACGACTTTTTCTGTCCATTAATTAAACGCCTGCCTCTCCTTATCATAGCGAAGGATTTTTCAATATTAGTTCTCGTACTTACCTTTTCAATAACTTCGCTTGCCAACATTTTTGTTAAATTCGTGCTCACCAGTTAAGTTCTATATAACGGTCTTATATTAAAGGGATAACTATAACCTGTACCATTACCATGAGTATACTTATATAGTTTCCAATGGCTATGTCTTGATGAGGTGTATTGATACAATGCATGTTGTGTAAATCAGTGAAGTGTTTATTCTATATAAAATTCTATAACAAAAACTATATATAACATAATATGTCATGAAGGACTTGGTTGTGAAATACATTCATTTTTATTTGTCGACTTCAACAATAGCAGGTTATGATTCTTGGTTTTGACAAATTTTGGGTGTTTAAATATTAGCAGTTATGAAGGCAATATCTCTCTCCATCTTATTTCTGGGTGAACTTCGTAAGTTATTTTCAGCTCAGAAGACTCAAAGATAAATCACATGGGAAATTCCATTCAGCAAATGAGGTTATTTATAGACTAAGGAGACAAAACAGAAGGTACAACTACAGCAATTGTTACTAATAGCACCGCCATTGAAACACTCCACTTCCAATGATTAGTTACGAAATTGAGGCGGCGTTGTGGTTATAGCTATTGACCACACCACCCCTTTTGGTTATTATATTCTATCCGTTGGTGGATTGAAATTTCGCATTCACAAACCCGAACTCTATCAGCTTGTCTGCCAGTGAGTTACGACGCTGTAAAACTGCTGGAGTCAAGATTTAGCTTCCTAATATTTGAATGTACCGGCAAAGCCCTAACAGTCAATATATATAAATATATATGTGTGAAGAATATAATATAATGACTGGAGTGTACTTTATGTTTCTCTTCACATTAACAATAATTTTTGTTCATTAGTACATTCAGTCCTGTCATACCTCATTCTTACCACTTTTCCTTTAAATGAAACCATATTTGCAGGTTTTGTCAACATTTATGAATTTTTAAATTTATTTCGTGTATCTATAAGGATATATGTGACAGTTTAAAAGTGAATTTAATTACTTAGTTCAATGTTCAGTTTTACTGATCACCTGTCTTCAGACGGGGTTTCTAGTTGTACTTAGTAAAATTAGAATCTATTTGAATCAACCTTTAGAAGTATTATATAAAAAGGATTAGATTACAAAGACCTGAATGTAATGAATTTAGTTGAGGAGAAGGGACAAGCTAAAGCTAAACAAACTTTGGGGTTCCACAGTCAGAATATAATAGATTGCTTGTAGGCCCACATCAGATGAAATTGATGTACAACAACATGGAAACCCCTAACCTTTCATATAATACTTCACACAAACAAACATAACATTTTTTCAATTATTTTCAATTTCCTACTTTTAAATTACAAGTACCACCTATGCTCAGTAATTAAAACCTTAGAAATTTGACCTATTTTAAAAAAAAACATAAATTATTTTCACACTTTTAACATATATAAGCTACTAGTCTAGAGATATAAAAACCTGATACATACATTAAATTAGTCATTAGTATTACTAAAAATTCTTAAAACGGTAAAAAATGTATTTAAAGTTCATAAAATTGAAGTCTCATATTAAAATGCAGATACTGTCCTCTTCCTAATACGTGTTTCGATGCTAATGATGTACACAATGTATGACTGTCAATATGTTTCATGGTTTCCAAAATTTTTGTTCAAAAGTTCATAAAATACCTAAAATTATGAGTTGCACATAATGTGAGGCACAGAACATTTCATCATTTTTAATTTTATTATGAACACGAAGTTCATATGACAACTTTAAAGGCTATTTTTTGCGAGTGGAATGCTGAGAAAGTTTTAGTTCTGAGAATATGCAAGAAGAAGTTTCAACATTCGCACATTACTTTTATAATGCAGCTAACTTAAGAATCCGGTGTCGACCTGGTTTGTATTTTGATTTTACTTTAAAGTCACGTTTTGAAGGACTTTTAATTTTTAAAATTTAGGTCCTTACTCTTCAGAGTTCGAAATGAGAAAGAACGACTTACCCCTCACTATCACATTATTTCCTCAGGAAGTGTTAAATATCGATTTATATCGCGCACAGAAGACAGAATTTTTCAATTATTCTTTTACAGACTATGGATAGTAAGAGTTGAAATAAGAAGAAACAGAAATTCCCCTAAATTAAAATATTACTGTCTTTACGGGATATTTTATTTCCCACTCTCATGTCCCCACATAACCGTTTCGGAACTGAAATAAAAAAGAAATTCAATATCGCTTTCATACTTTATTGATACATAATAATTTACTGCACACATAAGGCTAAATATTTCCAATTTTTCGCTTTCTGCATGCTTAAACTCAGCACGCAGATTTACAAAGATTATTCAACTCATACGCCGCGTGTGTGATATTGACCAATAACGTTTAGCAATTCCTCGGATATAGACCAATCACGGCCGTTTATCTTACAATATTCTTGTAGAAATCGAGAGGATGGCATTTTATCGGGTAAAATGGTCTGGTCGTTACTGAAGACGCAAGTATCAGTGTGCAGTGATTAATAGTCAGATGGTGCCACTAAGCGGCACGAAAACAGATTATTTTATACAACATAATTTGTTTGGAAATTGAAATAACAGAAATGTACATTGATTAAGAACACAATATCGATTCGGTGCAAGCCAGTTCCTGTGCTTTTATTCTGTTCTGCTGTTAGCTTAATTGAATGAAGTTAACTATGTCTTATATGCACTTGGTGGTAGCACTGATTACACCAAAACAGCTCGAATCGATTCATGGATGGTTGATTCATAGTATGCCGTGATCTCGCAGCTGTTAGTTTTGTTTTTGTAGAACAAAGAACGAAAGTTATTATTATTTGTATAATCTGTTGGATATTTATTCATGGAATAGTCTTAATAAATCCAACTCGAGTTGACGAGTTGCATCAGATAAATTCGCTCCTGCTGCGCAGTCGCGAATCTATCGATAAACTCGTCAACTCTCGTGGGATTACCTATGATAATATTTAAAAATATAAGTTATGGGGGATGAAAACGGGGCATGGGTCGTTTGGCCAAATTTTAAGTAGCCCATGTCTGCCTGGTGGTCTTCAGGGATGGCGCGTGAAATTTAATACAATTCGGTTAACGGATCAAAGATTTGTACAGATATACAATAAGGGGTTGAAAATCAAATAGGTATAAGAGGCGGTTTGTTCGAATAGTTATTAAGTGACAGTATGGTACTTTTTGAGATTGTGTGGGGGACGGGAAAATGTATATCCGTCCGTCCGTCCGTCCGTCCGTGTGTCTGAACGCGCGATAACTCAAACACTTTACCGGATTTCAATGAAACTTAGTATATGCGTTTATAATGTCCATGGGAGGAAATTGGACCAAATCGGTTGACCGGTATCGGAGTAATGCCTAATTCAGTGCCTATTTTATATTATAATATTAGGAAGAATTTAACAAATGCAAATCGGTTAACCTGACAACATATTGTTTTACACCGATCATATAAGGTTTTGGAATTTGCAATTCCTATAGCCATGACATATTCCTTTGCATTTGATTATCAAACTAGTCAGATGTTTATATTGTTGATCAAGTTGAATACTGTTTATATACAGAAGGTTAAGTATGTTCTTCCAGAAGTTATTAATGAACTTCATCTTGTAAATGAGAGGAAGTTGAATAAGGGTATTGGTATTAGCCTTATGCCCTCATTACTAAAGCTACATAAACTCCTATTGTTTTTCACTTCTTTATGTTGCTTTATTAATGAGGGCATAAGGCTAATACCAATACTCTTATTCTTCCACAAGCCATGCTTAATGAATCGATCTGCAGCTTAACTCTGAGATAGATTACAAAAATAGGCCTAACTATTTTGTTCATATCATAATTGCAATTAACTTATCACTGATTAAATAAAAGCATTCTGGCACTTTGTTATACCAGTTTACCTGATTTTTTTAATTAAATTTTGTAGCCATTTTATAGGATCTGTATGTACCTTGTTAAAAACCGATCAAAGAATGCCGACTTGTATAGAAATAGAAAACAGCCAAGGGGCGGTTTATTCGTATATTACCATAACCTTTAATTTTTCATGTTTCTACAGGGTCTATGTGTAAGGTCTGTCTGTTAATTGCTCAAAGAATCTTAAGGGGTGATTTCTTCCAATAATAGTAATGCTTAAAATTGTTTCCGGGTTCTATTGACTCTATGTGAAAAGTCTGGTGAAATTAATCACAGAATGTAGATATAAATAAAGGTCACGTAATAGGGATGAAACATGTAAGAGGTGATTTCTTACCAAATTAATTTCGTTTCGAAAGTAATCCTAGTTGTATAGGGATTGTGTGTAAAATCTGGTAAAACTGGGCAAATAATGCAAGGTTTAAATAATGGTAATATAATATAGGTTGAAACATTTATGGAGAGGTTTCAACCAAAATTAGCTTGCCTAAAATTTTATTCTAGTTACTTTAGGGTTTTATGTAAATTCCGGTGCAGTTGATCAGAAATGTAGATTTAAATGAAGATCACATAATACGGGTTGAAAATCAAGTCGTGATTTGTCCCAAAATTAATATTGCCAAAAATGTTCTCTTGGTTCCGTAGGATCTATGAGTTAAGTCGGGTAAAATTTGGTCAAAAAAGTAGATTCAAATATAGGTCAAATAGTAGACATTTAAAAAAATTAGGAGTGGTTTCTTCAATATTGTTGTTTATAATTTACGAGGTTGGAAATTTTCGCAGAATCACAACAGCGCACTGCCAGATAGCTTGTTCGAGTGACAATAAAAACAATTGCAAGACACATATAAGATTTATATGAACCATTTGTAACTTTGTATTTAAATTGTACAATATTGCCAACTTAAAAAAAAAGAGTGCGTGGAAGGCCACGCGACAAAAGTAAAACTTTATTTTATTTTTTCAATTTTTTTATTCTTGGATTTTTTCAATTTTGCATTATTGGACTTTTTAAAAGGCCTATTGGGTTTTTGGACTTTTTAAATTTTGGATTTTGGACTTTTCATTTTGGTTCTTTCAATTTTTAATTTTGGATTTTTTAAATTTTCGATCTTTGAGTTGTTTATTTTTTTTATTTTTGGATTTTTATTTTTTATTTTATTTTTTATTAAATTTTGGATTTTTGGATGTTATAATTTTAAATTTTGTTTTTTTTTTAATTTTGGAAATTTGTATTTTTTAATTATGGATTTTTAATTTTTTTAATTTTGGATTTTTGGATTTTTAAATTTTGGATCTTTGAATTTTTTAATTTTGGATTTTTTCAATTTTGATTCTTTGAATTTTTTATTTTTTTGATTTTTTAATTTTGTATTTTAGTTTTTTAATTTTGGATTTTTAGATTTTTTCAATTTTGGTATTTTTGATTTTTAGTTTTTAATTTTTAATTTTGGAATTCTGGAATTTATTATTTACTAGCTTAAATGGCCCGGCGTCGCCCGGGTTTTGTATTTTGTAATATGAAATTAACGTATGGAGGACTTTCGATGTTGAAACTCTAGGCCCTTATATAATATGTATGTAGAATTCGAAATGAGGAAGAACGACATATGGCCCTCAGACTATTCCCTCAGAAAACGCTAGATATAGCTTTTTATGGCTCATGGAGGATGTCGAATGTTGCATTCCATTGCTTCTACACACTAGGCCTGGGAGGAGTGCAAATAAGAAGAAAAAGAAATTCCAGTTACATAAGATTGTATTGTCTTGACAGAAAATTGTATTTCTCACTCTCATATTACCATACAACCCTTTCTGGGCTGAAGTAAAAAAAAAAATCAATATCACTTTCATACTTTCCTTCCCAAAAACCTGGGACATAATATATTATGTGCGTATCAGTGGATAGGATTTGTTACCGACTTCCGATAATAGCAAACTCACTGGCACACACTTAAGTTGTCCCTGCAATACGATCGCTTATTCTACATCAAAATGTGAAGTGAGAAAATGATATTTTCCATGTCGAGGGCAGAGAAAGTTATGTGACTGCTTTATTTTCGTGGATTTTATGCTCCAAGAATTATTTTCACAATTATATATTAAATACATCGATAGCATCAGCATTTGTTAAAGCCCAGTATTATAATATAGTTGCCAAAGCCCTATGTAAACATCGTAAATAATACTTTCATTATGTAAACAATTGACATCAGAACTCTCTAACTTTGCCTCATTTCACATTTCCGACTTTTCCCGTGGATTTTCCAAAAATCTTGTTTCATACAAACCTTGTCCTGACAATTACGAACACAACAAAAAAAGAATCACCCAAATCGGTCGAGCCGTTCTCAAATGATGCGGCAACAACCCTTTTATAAATTCATTTTTATTAATATAGATTAAATTTTGGATTTTTTTAATTTTGGAAATTTGTATTTTTTAATTTTGGATTTGCGCGGTAATGAACCTCCGGGTTCCATAAAATAGATAATATACCTTTAGATTGGTTAGGAATTGTCTATTGCCATTGAGCAATTAAGGTCTGAAAAGTTTCCTCTGATTACTCCTAATCATTGAGTTGATTGTTTTCTGTGCAGTCCGCTCCGAAACACGTAGTTTTGAGTGTGACTGATCAGTCACCATTGCAAAAGACGGGCCGCAACCCGCATAATAACACCTCCCCAAATTTCAAAATTGTTAAATAAAAGGACCCTTTGACCGCGTAAGATAACATTTTAGAGTAAGAAATTGGATATACAAAATTACAATAGACTGTCTTTTCGGCAACAATAATAGAATGGAACATGCTAGCCACCCCTACTTTACTACTATGACACCACCTCCAAATCATACTAAAAATTATGGGGCAAATGGGCTTTGCCTAGGTACCCATTGCCTACTACATAGTAGTGGGCATAAAAGAGGAAGGAGCCACATATCAAAAGTACGTTGCAGATATTCTCAATTCGATTCCGATTCCGATCAGTCACAAAATCGGAATCGGAATCGAATTGAGAATATCTGCAACGTACTTTTGATACGTGGCTCCTTCCTCTTTTATGCCCACATAGTAGTAGTATGTGGGCATAAAAGAGGAAGGAGCCACGTATCAAAAGTACGTTGCAGATATTCTCAATTCGATTCTGATTTTGTGACTGATTTCGTGACTGATTTCGTTTTAGTGTGACTGATTTTCCAGATTTACCCCAACCGCGAGAAAAGAAGTTTTACTTCAAAAAGCATGTAAAGCACGGTTAAAGATTATAGAAATATCTGAGGAAAACAGTCACGTGAAACAAAAATGGAATTTGATTTTGTTGTTGTTGTTTGTTTCTTCTCAAGGAATAAGCTGTTAGAATCTGTCGAGTTGCATTACTTTCACTCTATATATCTGTTGCATCTGTCATTGCGGGCAACACAATTATTCCTCGAGCTATAGAGGTACAGAACATTATTTATATATTGTATTTCATATAATCATATTATTCCTATCAATAGGAACGACCCACGTGCACTAATCTCACAATAAACAACAATACAGCAATGAAATCTGCAATAGGTTATTTAAAGTGCAGTTGTCATGGATACAATCTAACTGCATTTTGATTACAGTTCTTGTTTAAGTTCATGATTACTATGAATGTGCCTCATTTGAAAGAGAGTTTGGTTAATTAGCTCTTAATTAAGTTTTAGCGTGATTCACACGTTTCATTACATTGCCTGTGAAATGGTTATTGTCTGTAACCACACACAACACTTCGTTTAACTAAAATTGCTAGCAACCATTGTGCACAGCGAAGAATCGACCCCAAACCTCCAAGGCATGAATAATTATAAAACACAATAAACACAATTGAGCTGAAATTAATTAAACTATTAGCAATGAAATTTAATTACACTGTAGCTAATTATAATATCATTGTATTGGTATTTTCACGCTGGACACAAATTAATGATGAATAGAGATTATTAATAACAACAAAATCTCATAATTTCATTTGTAAAATTCACAATTCCATTGCAATATTAACAAGAGTGGGCCTATTTACTGCGTGAAAATACACATTTTTAAAAACAAAACATTTTTCAGCAAAAGGAAAGCACACCGGAAAACTAGATTTGCAGCCAAGGAAGAAGACTGTGCAATGCTGCATTTATGCAGTGTTGCTTCACATGGAATTGAATCATGGACGCTGAGGAAAGGCATTATATATATATATATATATATATATATAGTACAGTGCAGTGTTCCCTATTACAGGCCATGGAGGCCCAGAGGGTTCCAGGAGGTTGAGGCTCCCAGATTTTTAGACATCGGCACATGAAGGTGGTAAGGTTGTCAGCCTTACGCACCGGCCGCCTTTGTCACCGGATTGCTCCTGGTACTCATTTCTGTTAGAGGCTGAGTCGACCCCAGGGCCATAGTGCCACCAGAAGGATTAGACCAATTGGAAAAATCCAACGGCCTCATCGTGGATCGAACCCGCGACCTTCCGGGTTGTAGTTCAGCGCCTCAACCACTACGCTATGGCGTACCCCATATATATATATATATATATATTCGGGATGAGGTTTTAAAGAAAATAGAGAAGATTCGGCGGACGGACAGAAGAACGCTTTAAGAAATTTTAAGACGAGTGCATAAGAATTTATGTATTTCGGAAGTCGTAAGGAACAGAATTGATAACGGTTAGAAAACATAATGCGAAGAAGAGGACTTCCGCTGGATGTCATTGAACGAAAAAAGGTAACTTGCTAGAGAAAGAAACTGAGCTACTGGATGACATCAAGAAGAAAATAAGGTGTGGTAAGTTAAAGGATGCAGCAATTGAATTGGAGAATGAAATTACACCATCGGCAAAGAGCTACAAACCTGTCGTGAGGCAGAAATACATTATATATATACAATTTATAATATATATATATATATATATGTAGGCTACACAATATCTAGGCAGCAAAATAACATCTGATGGAAGAAGTAAACAAGAAATTATAAGTAGAATATACCAAGCAAACTTGCCTTCAGAAAGACAAATAAATTATTTACATCCATTAATATTTGTTTAGAAATAAGAAAGAATTTTATGAAAACATATGTATGGAGCATAATGTTGTATGGATGTGGTCAAACCTGAGATCAGAAAGAAGAAGAATAGAAGCATTTGAAACATGGTGCTACAGAAAAATGCTGAAAATTAGCTGGATCGATCAAATTACCAATGAAGAAGTTTATGAGAGAGCAAAAGCAGAGAAAGAAATTTGGACCAAATAAGAAAAAGAAGAATAAAACTCATAGGTCGTTTACTAAGGCACCAAAGTCTTTTAAAAATCATTATCTAAGGCACAATTGAAGGCAAGAATAGCAAAGGAAGACAGTACATGGAACAAATTACGGATGATATGAACTGTAAAACAAAGGCCTACTAAGAATTAAAAAGGAAGGCAGAAAGAAGATCAGATTGGAGAGTCGCTGCAAACCAATCCAAGGATTGAAGACTAAAGAAGGAGATATACACACTTTACAAATTATATATAATATATTCTAAAGAAAAACGTTTGTCCTAGGTAGGAATCGAACACCATGTCTATCAAGCTAAGGAAGGAGATTTAACATAAAAACGTAGAAGAATATATTATTATTTCTGTATTTAGAGGTGGAAAATTGTGTCGCTGCATACGCTTATGATGGGTACCTAAGCTATAAGTTCCAAATATACATAATCTCATGTGGAGTTAGTTCATTCGCTGACAAATTTGTATCACGTGTAACAATTCACTAGGTAGGAAATTAAAGTATGCAACGCTAGAGCCCGACTATAAATGAGAAAACCAGAAGTCTTCGGGTAACAATGTAGATTTTTAACAATCAATTTAAAGTTGACGAACTGAGTTTGTAAGCAGCATAAAGCACAAGTACAACAATATTTGAAGATCATAAGTTACTCTTCAGGATTAAAAATGAACAGAATATCAAAGGGACATATATAACATGTATACAATGTGAATCTGTCAAGGATACTTGAAATAAATCCTAAAATATCATTAACTAAATATTTAAGTCACACAGATCAAAATCCAAATGGAGAGAATCGAATGTTAATACCAAATCCCAATAATTGATGTAAGATATTTGTTCGGCATTGATTTTGTTCAATGAGCATTTCTGAATCACTATTTCACACTGATTACAAAAATGAAATCCGTTTTCGCGTATCGCGTCATAATTTTTCATAATTTAAAGTTTTATGTTTTCAGTATTTTTCGTATAGCAATATTCCATTGTACTTGTGGTTTGTTAAAAAAAATATTAGAAAGGCACGACAGGTTATAATTAAACTTTATTACTTCAAATGTGAAAGAATATATTTTCTTATGTATATATTTAACATTTATTAAAATCTATTAACTATATCCGTTCTCTGGGGAGATAAAAAAAAACCTTAGTGTATTGCGAAACATCCCTGCAGTTCTAAAATTGTATAATATAAACTATAATTCCCAAGAGTAGAGGTTGTTCATAGATTCTTCTCAGATAAGTCTTAAAGGTCATAATGGAAACATCAGTCTTTCCATACATATTTGTATTTATTTTCTTACACTGCAAATGGGTCTCAACCCGGTGGCAGTGGTGCAATAAATACCAGGCATACATATATACAAAAATGACACGCTATACATACACTTACATATTAAATATCGCAACAGCTATCCACATACCTGATAATTAAAATATATATATATATATATATATATATATATATATTTCCATTTAAAACTATAACATAAAAAAATTGCATACTGAGAATATTTTAGAAAAAATTATACATTATCATATACCCTATTCAATATATTTTTAAAAATTTTGGCGTTAGCAGGAAACGTTTCGAAGATTTCTGCAGGTAAATCATTCCAATCCTGAATCCCTCTATTTGGCGCACTCTTTTTGCTTTAAATGAGACAATGAGACAAAAAACTGCAGTACGAAAACCAATTATGGCCTCTCTGTGGAGATTTCAAGCTTATTGGACTATTACTTGGTTTCCTTGTTTCTTATGTGAATGGGATAGCAGAGCTAGGTCATAACTGTGGCCACACCTGGTGAAAAAAATATATAAAAAGTGAGCCTCTTATTGATTGCTCAAACGTTTTGTGTCTTGACGTGTTATGAGTGTAACAATGTGTTGAACAGTTCCTAACGAGAAAACAAAGGATTATAGGACCTGTGTTCATATGAACTTTTTTCCTTCTTCTGGTGTAAGGAACCCATGGCCGAAGATTGTACGAGTATTTTTGAAACGCACCGTATAACAGGTTTTGTTGACGAATTAGGTTTAATTTGGGCTCTTCTGCCCAGAGGATTCGATTATTAACGAGTTTTCGGCATTTAGGTTTCCCGCTGTTATTGATGAATCAGAATTTCCAATGTTTATTCACGAGATAAGGTTTCAGGAAGTTGGGTTGATTATTAATACGATTTCGGCAGTTAGCTTCACGGTGATGTTGATGTATCACGGTTCATTATTAACAAAATATTGACAGTTTCTCCGAGATTTCTTAAGGTTTCAGTCGGGTAATGAGTAAGCTAATTCATACTCCATAATATTCATTAAAGACAACGGGAGCGTTGACATAACGCAAACGATTTGTTTACGGCTTTCATGCAGCCCACGTTTGTACAATACCTTAGTATCGAGGCGATTGACTTACCACTTGTCACTCTGCCCTCTATCGAGAAATAAGCGTAAAAAAATTCAAATTGGTTTCAGCCTCCACCCGGAGGCCCTACGCTTCACCACTGGGAGCGATATGAAATAGGATTAAGTTTGTACAATAAGATATTAATGCATGGGTGCGCATCTGTGGCACATCGTGTCACTGTGCGGTAGGGGAATTTCTCCCACTACAGTCGCCCTTGACGTCAGCATAAAGCAGTTTCGACGTGACACTGAACATGAAGAACAGGTTTCTTACGTCACAGCAAGGGATGGGGACTAAAACGTTTCCCCTCAGTTGCTCACCTATGTATTAATGTTTCGTATGAAGGTATTTTGTGATCAGCAGTGTGAATGCTATAAATCTTTAATAAATAACGCAACAACATTTCTTTGAACTCAGTTCTCTAGATCTCTAGAGCTGTAGTAAGGGTGTTTCCTGTTGGCTGCACGTCAAAGTTTGTCTTAAAGGAATCTATATCGACTGCTTAATGTACTCGCATGGCGTAACGAACAGAGTTACTCTCCTAGTCTCCTTTATATTCCACTACTCGGGTGTAGAGTTCCTCATCGATTGAATCTTGCAGACTGCAGACTTGTTTCATTTTTCCGAATGACACTTTCTCCACCCCGTGCCGGAAAAGAAGATTACACACAATCCAAACAATTATTTACTAAATTAAAAATAATACCTGCAATATACATATAAACCGTTATACAATACTCGTAACAAAGGGGGGAAAATCCCTTTAGGCAGGCCTATAGGCTGAGGTAAATTTCGAAGTGCTTTTGGTTTAATTTATTGTCACTGCGCAGCACTCTTCTTCTTTAGCCTTGGCACGACAAACCCGCATTAATAACTGCAAGAAAGAGGAAAGGGCACTTTTTAAACATTCAAATCTCGCCTTATATGAGAACTATCGAGACACTAGTTTTTTTTTTTGTAGAGTACTCATCAAGAGCTTTTCAACGACACCCCACAAGACATTCTTTCAAAAATTTCGAATTTCCATCCCCCACCCCATCCCACTCGTACCCCTAAAACCCCCGAATCGTTGGTATCACTGTGAACTCCATAGGGATTACTCTAATTTATTCAAACAAAGTTTTCCTCCATACTTCATAGGAGCTGAGATATAAATTTTTCAAAATTTCAACCCTCCCCCGACCCCCTTGGGCCAATTTTGCTGATTAACGAACTTTTCCGAACTATTGGGTCTAGAAATAGCATAATAAAATTTGGTTCAAATATCTTCAAAATTACGGCAGCTAGCGTGTAATTTTTTGTGTATATATATACAAAAAATTGGAACGTGCAGTGGTTTCTTACTTAGGGAGGCATGAAACGTAAAAATATGGAATAATTTTTCCAAAATCATGACATGGTATCGATTGCAGTAGGTAGATTTTTCTTCGAAAACTACCTAAAATAAATCGGTTAAACTGTTCAGGAAACGAAAACAGCAGGATAGTGAAATGTTTTGTGTATGCTGTCTAAAACTAGATATTTTAATATTAATAGAACTATAATTTAATTAACCAGTAGGCCTACTATTATCTGTTAAATTTTCAGACGTAGAATGTACTATAACTCCACTTTTGAATCAGTATTGACATTGATGTACCGAGTGAAGAGTGGCCCTCCCTTAATTCCACCGTTCAGCATATTATTTGCTTGTAAATTTGTGAGTTTAACGCCGTCACAACCAAATGCAGTAAAATTCCTGGATTTCAATAAAATACACGTATGTGTAAGTTT
The DNA here is from genome assembly GCA_964059195.1 of Ectobius pallidus. Classification (NCBI taxonomy): domain Eukaryota; kingdom Metazoa; phylum Arthropoda; class Insecta; order Blattodea; family Ectobiidae; genus Ectobius; species Ectobius pallidus. The sequence continues at coordinate 16,813,831 of CAXKWD010000006.1, forward strand.
TTAATCCGTTTCAAGATGGTGGCCATTTTACTGCTTCCGTTTCATTTAATGTTGAGCTTATTCCAACACTTCGCTCATGTCATGGAATTTCTAAATCACTATTTACAGTTTTAATCTGTTGGGTCATAAGAATATTGGCTAAAATTTAGAATGTTCACAGTTATCTGGTAGAAGCTACACAACTGGTTACTTCTCACACTGCACACAACAACTTTGCAATGACTAAATACTATTTTTAACTTGATTTCAGATAGTACGTAGGCGTAGTAACCTTGCATGTATTGGTTATGTTATTATCATTAATGCGCTTTATTTTATTTAACTACAATTGTGTAAACATGTATAATCTATCTACTTGTCTCTAATTACATATATGTTCGTATAATTGTAGGAGCCAATTAAGAACATGTTACTAAATAACTTGATTAGATTTATAAATACCTTAGAAACTCTTTCACAGATATAAAGCTGCACTAAGAAACTTAAAGCTCTCCCACCATTGGTTATAATGTATCGAGGTTTATTGGAATTCCAACCGCATGAGGAGGTTGAAGCTACTGCTCGTTCTGGGAAGAAATGAGCAAAATTGGACAACTTGACTTGTAAAACATTTCAAATGGATTTTTACTAGAATTTGTGAAGTTTCTAACATTGGGTGTTGTATATGTTTTAAAATTCCATAGATATGTGTTCGTTTAACATAGTATAAGTTATAACGTTATTATAAACAAAAGCGGTGACTTTTATTGTGAAAGTGTGGTCACGTAGCCTAATTAATGTAAAGCACGTATAATATTCCTCCCGTGTATTGTCAGCGTTTAACAAACAAGAACCGTATTTGCAATAATTTCATAGCCTGTCACTGTTATGTTTTGGACAGTAGCATTTGTCGGGTTTGACAAGCCGTAAGCTGTACGTGTATCGGCCATTTCTCATCCCTGACAACCAATGCGGGGTCAGGTCACCAGAACAAGAAACCGTTTCCTTCTTCGTCTTGGAAACGTGACGTGTAAGAATAGTATAAGTACATGTTTCTTAAGTTCGACCAATTTAGGGGGTAAATGGGTTAAAAAGGGGGAAAAGAAAGAAAGTTCATGACGTATATCTTCACTCTATACAAAATGTGGCAAGTAAGAACTTGAAGTGGTAAACACTTTTCCTGGGTAGCCTACGCATTGGTCAAAATTTGGTATTAAAATGGATTTACTAAAAACTATAGAATTGTACTTAATACATATTTGCACTAAGCCATCGATATACTGTATGTTTCGTAAGTGTATAATTATTGAGAATTGAGGAAATGTTTGACATCGTGACCAGGTGGCGATAATATTTTACATGACGAATTTCTCCAATGCACTTAAGGCATAGGCCTATGTATTGTACACACATTTTTCCGGAGATGTCGATTTGTCTGATTGTGTCTCCCTTACAATAGGTACATGCTATCTGTTTAGTTCAGTTTTGTGATTTTCATCGTTCGTTCCTATTAGTGTTAGCTCAATAGTCTAAATAAATGTAACCCGAGATCGGGGTAAGAGGGAGTTCCCCGTGAATTTATCCATAAAATCCATACCTTTGGTTGCATTAACCGTCTTAATATAAATGTTACATACGTGAAAACAATTACCGTAGATATATAAGCATTCATGAACCACAGATTAGTGTCTCTGTTGGACACTAAATGAGAATATTAAAGGACAAAAATTACTCCGGCACTGGGACTTGAACACAGGACTTTTGGCTTTTCGCGCCAATGCTCTACCAACTGAGCTAAGCCGGAGCTCAATTCACAGCGCCAGATGGAATGTCTCTCCTATGACAAATTGCCCTAATGGTCTACCTCACAGACAGACAAGTTATGTCATATGCAGTACTGTAAGGCATACTAAGTAGTGAGTAACTGTGGTTCATGAATGCTTATATATCAATCTTGAATGTTAACTGTACAATAACAGTGGGAGCACGGTCACAAAAATCACTATAATCAAAAATAAAATACCTATATGGTATTTCTTGGCGAAGGACAGCAATCCTTGAGGTTATTCCCTCTTGGATGTTTACCTAAAATCTCTATTATATATAAAAGGCCTTGTCCTGACTGACGGACTGACTTAATGACAGAGAATCAACGCAGAGCCTGAACTATAATAGGTAGGGCCTTGGAATTTTGACAGTATCTTCGTTTTATAATGTAAGTGCTCATTAGGAAAGGATTTTGCAAAATTTTGACTTTAAATGCCAAAAATTAAATGTTTTTGAGAATACTTAATCCCTTCTTACACAGAATTATCAAATCCAAATTACAGTTGACATGACAACATATTGTTGCCAGTGGTCTCAGATGGGTTTGGAAATAAATGACATGTGAATTTAACAAATTAGAGAAGCTATGAATATAATTCATGTTATAAATAAATATTAAAGAATGAAGTCCACGAAAATAATGCAGTCACATAACTTTCTCTACCCTGGACATAGAGAAAACAATACGAGGTATGATAATGTGTATATTCTAATATCGCAGGTTTTTGGAGAGAGAAGTATGAAAGTTATATTGCATTTTTGTTTAATTTCATCCCCAACATGAGAGTGAGAAATAAAATATTCCGCAAAGACAATACAATTTTATGTTAACGGAATTACTGTTTCTTCTTTTTTAAACCCCTACCAGGCTTGCTGTGTACAAGCGATGGGGTGCAAACTTCTACATCCTCTATGAGCCATAAAAAGCTATATCAAGCGTTTTCTGAGGGATATATGATTGATTACCTATAATTTAAAAATCGAATGTCCTTCATAAGATAATTTCCAATTACAAAATAAAAAAACCCGTGCAACGCCGGGCCTTTTAAGCTAGTGTTACATAAAGAAGAGAGACTTGTTTGTTTCATTTTGATAATTTTTGTGTTTTTAAGATTTTTTCATTCAATTCGTATGGCCGTAATCGCCAGTTTGATCCAAAATTAAAACATAACGAAAACTGTTATTAATGCCGCTTGCAACGTGACTTGCTGTAACATAGCTTACCTTCCTGGGCTATTACAATCGACAGCCTCGCTTACATTGAAAAAGCTGATGTATTTTATTCATTTTTGTAATTTAATTAGTCATTATACGCATAACTCTGTAAGTATTCCCTAAATAATATTATGATAATATTATAGGAGAGAAATCCTCTGACACTGGGATTCGAACCCAGGATTTAGGATTTGGCTATTCGTGCCAATGTACTACCAACTGAGCTAAGCCAGAGTTCACTTCACAGCGCCAGATATTATACTGATTATATTTTAAATACAGGATGCTTACTGTGCAGTTTGAATTACTGCTTTTCAGGCTGAAGACGATATTAATATTAGTTGGAGTAAGAACAACAGACCTCTTAATGAACGACAATACGATTCTGGTACGTCACATGCAATGAGTGTACTATAATATGGTCGAAAAAAGTAATGTTTTTAACATAGTTCGATTATGAATTCAAAACCTTTCCAATGCAATGGAACCTGCCATCTGAAAATTTTGCCTTCTGTAGGTGTATGCATTCGTTATGACAGAGACCGGAAGAATTTCATTAAACTCCAAGATGTGACCGTGTCAAAGACAATGGAACAGGCAAGGGAGAAATCGGTTTGAAATGAGTTATGGATTCCTGGGGACGAGCTTTATGAATCCCTGATGTCACTCGTATAACAGAATTGCATTTCTTCCTTACCGTACTGGAAGTTAAAAAAGACGGATCTCTTTGAGCATCAAGGATGAATAGCTACTTTAAACTTAAGTATATCAGAAAGTTGTATGCGTTGTTGTGTAAGATTATTTCTAATGAGCATTCTGTGAATATTCCGTTATATTTATATTCTGACTAGCTTAAAAGACCCGGCGTCGCCCGGGTTTTGTATTTTGTAATTGGAAATTAACTTATGAAGGATTTTAAATTTTAAATTCTAGGTCCTTATATAGGCATTTATAATTTGAAATAGGAAGAACGACTTATTACACTCAAACTATTCCCTCAGAAAACGCTTGATATAGTTTTTTATGGCTCATAGAGGATCTAGAATGTTGCATCCCATCGCTTGTACAGTGCACAGCAAGCCTGGTAGAGGTTTAAATAAGAAGAAACAGAAATTCCTGTAACATAAAATTGTAATATCGAGGCGGGAAATTTCCCACTCTTGTGTTACCATAAAACCGTTTTGGGGATGAAATTAAACAGAAAGCATTATCACTTTCATACTTTTCTCTCCAAAAACCTGCGATATAATATAATAATATACCCATTTCCATACCTCGTTTTGTTTTCTCTATGTCCAGGGTAGAGAAAGTTACGTGATTCCATTATTTTAGTGGATTTCATTCTGTAATATTTATTTATAACATGAATTATTTTGATAACTTCTCTTATTTGTCAAAAGTGCATCTCATTTGTTTTTTCCAAGCCCATCATATACCATTTGGCAACAATATATTCTGTGATTTGGAATTGATAATTCTATGTAAAAAGGGATTAAGTATTTTAAAAAACATTTAATTTTTGGCATTTAGAATCAGAATTTTTCAAAATCCTTTCTTAGTGAGCACCTACATTATGAAACGAAGGTACTGTCAAAATTCCAAGTCTCTACCTGTTATAGTTTAGGCTGTACGTTGATTCCTTTCATGCAGTCAATCAGTCAGTCAGTCATTCATTCAGTCAGTCAGGACAAAGCCTTTTATATATATAGAGAAGAGAAGATATGAGTTGTATTTACATAAGTTCATCTACCTTCCTCACTTCACATTTTGACTTACATTAAGAGGTCGTATTGCAGAGAGTGGGTATTCAGTTATCTCAACCCAGAATGCTTTCCTGAATATTATTGTTTTGATATGTCAATTCCACTCGTACTCCGCGTGTTTGATATTGACTAATAACGTTTAGCAATTTCTCGGATATAGACCAATCACGATCGTATTACTATGATCAGTATTATTAAATCGCTGATATTGGAAGGGTATTATTTTGACGGAATGAAAGTCGAAGGTTGACAAATTAATTACAACTGTGTTTCGCAACGATTACGATATATCTCGTCGTCAGAAGTCACTGCATGAGCACGAACCCAGAACAATAACAAATAATTACAGAAAATTTAATGGGGAAACTTATTGCAAACGCACAAAGAAAATCATTTTAGATAGAAATGTCACTGCTAATTTAAAACTATGTCATGCAAGACAACGTAAATATTGAGCATTTAATGTGGGTTCACGAAGATTACTACATCCACAGGACGTGTATCACAATTCAATTATTATTCATTTAAATTTACCAATGCCTCGAATATCGACCAATCACAAAGCTTGTCTTATGATATAAAAATGTAATTTTATCTGCCAAAATGTCAACTCGTACGTGGAGGATAAAAAAACATTATTTTATACAACACAACTTGTGCATGCATTGAAAGTTCAGCTTCAATTCGGTGCAAGTCAGTCAGTGTGTTTATTACTATTTAGCTTATCTTCATTAGGTTAACTAGTTGGTAGTTGGTTAGTATCTGTAATACATTCCATAATCGTTTGTTCATTCTTTTAGCTTTCCGTGATCTCACAGCTGGTACAGTGATGTTTCTATTTGAAACGTCTTATAAGAACGTAATAAATTATTAAGTTTTCAGCTTGGAATTCACTCTTAAAATGATATGTAGGCTAATCTCATACGAGTTCAAACTCAAGAATATATCGATATTCGAAATATCTCGTGGGATTGCCTCTCGATAGCTTTCGTGTTTGCATTTCTTTCCTTTTTATTGGTACCCAAGTATTTGTATGTCTATAAATGCTGTGCTGTTCGAGTTAACATAGGTTTTTGATGCAATTGATCATATTTGAATATATTGTGTTTTATCACTGGCATGGCTTAGATGGAGATGCAAAGGAGTGTTAAGCAAGAGCTGAAACCTAGAGAAAGATAGAAGATAATGCTGAAAAAGAGACGCAGATAAGCATAGAAATGGGAAGCTAACAGAGCGACAGATAGAGGAAAACACTGGGGCGGAAAACTAGTTTTCTGGCTTTCTGTATTGACTCGAGTTACTCAAAGTGCTCTCAGAGAGTGGAGGTGCTCAGTGCAATCACTAATATTCATGCTTTAACATTTCATTGAAATCCGTTTCAATAAATATATACAAATCCATACCTCATACAATAGTTTAATATCCTCATTATTCTTGGAGCCAAACAGATGTTTTAATGAGTGTGTTTTTATGGAATGAGCAGAATTTAATCAATATTGAATTTAATTTGTACGACGCACTGGGAACCAAAACACCAGCGTTTCAATCCCCCTGTTCTCAATATTTATATTATTTGTCCAGACAATGCTACTTATGCTATCACACTACTTATTCTGCCGTCACTATAGAGATGACGCTGTATTGCACCCATATGCTTCACCTGCATGGGAATACATCCTAGACACCTCATTACCACAACACCAGGCTGGATACTGCACTACATATACTAATTATTATTATTATTATTATTATTATTATTATTATTATTATTTATTTATTTATACTGGCGAAGTTAAGGCCATAAGGCCATAATTATAAATTAAAACTAAACATGCTACAGACAATAAAATTACAAGGATTTAATTACAAGTTTCATAAACTAAACTAAAATAAAATTAATGACTAATACAATGGATATTGAATTTATTTCTAAATTATGATACATTTCGACAGTCTCTGATGTGACAAGGCAACGAATTACAAAAGCGAGGAATTGATACACTAAAAGATGAAGAATAGAATGATGTTGTATGCCGGAGAATAAGTAGTAGATTTTGGTTATGCGTTCGTGAGGTCGAAAGGAGATTAAAACGAGAGTGTAAATAATAAGAAGAGGAAGATAACACTGGACAACAGCCAAAAAAATTTTTGCATGAAATTGGGCGTTTATTATGTGGATTTTAGTGCTGAATTCAATTATGCAAACAGTTTTTCTCTGGCACTCTCAGTTTCAAAAAGAAAGCCTGTTTTCTGAATTAGCACTGGCTGTAAATGCTTAAATTTCTGTTAAAGTGATTGACATAGTAAACAAGACCTAATAGCGATTATAACATTTATTTATTATTATTTTACTGCTTTAGTTAGTAAGGACCGTGGTGTTATGATAATTGCTCATGCAGTTCAAATGAAAGAAAGTTACAAAAATATGCAACTAATATTACAAAAAGTGCAGTATGACAAGTACAACTGGTCCATCTGTGGCGATTTCAAAATGATTGGAATACTGTTAGGATTGCAAAGCGGATACACGAAATATTGCTGCTTTTTGTGCGAATGGGATAGCCGTGATAAATCCAAACATTACGACACTAAAATATGGCCTCCCCGGAAGAATTTTGTCCCTGGAGAAAAGAATATCTCAGCTGAACCATTGGTTGATAGATCAAAAATTTTATTGCCTCCACTACATATAAAATTAGGCCTAATGAAGAATTTTGTCAAGGCATTAGACAAATCTGGAGCAGGTTTCAAATACCTAGAAGAAAAATTTCCAAGAATCAGTGCTTCTAAGTTGAAGGAAGGCATTTTTGTTGGGCCTCAGATTCGAGAACTAATAAAAGATCAGCTGTTTGAAAGTAAACTGAATCATGTGGAACTTGAAGCATGGATATCATTCAAGACTATTTGCGAACAGTTCTTAGGTAATACTAGAGCACAAAATTACGAACAATTATTTGAGAAATTACTAGGAGCCTATAGAAATCTTGGTTGCAACATGTCTCTCAAAATTCACTTCCTGCATTCCCATTTGGACTTTTTCCCTGCAAATCTAGGACAAGTTAGTGATGAACATGGAGAAAGATTCCACCTAGATATTTCCGAAATGGAGAAAAGGTATCAAGGAAGATGGAAACCCAATATGCTTGCAGATTACTGCTGGAGCCTCAAAAGAGAAACCACAGGAGAGTACAGAAGAAGCAGCAAACGGCAGAAATTCAACTGACAGCAGTAGAGGATGGACTTGAAAACGAGCTGGCAATGTTTTCAGGTATGTTAATTGGTTACTTTTACAAAATTAAATATAATTTTATTATGAAGGATTCTTCTACATACGAATATTACCAGTTAGTCTTTGATATTACGGTGACTTTACGTTTATAAACGACTAGACGTGTAAGTACACGATTTACTACGAGTAAAAACCTGAGGGTGCTTGACAAAAACAAAGGCCATATTTGAACTCAGCACATCAAAATACATAAGAAATGATATGTTTTGTGTAAAAAAATATTACCAGTTAGTCTTTGATATTACGGTGACTTTACGATTTATTTATAAACGACTAGAAGTGTAAGTATACGATTTACTAAAAAACTGAGGGTGCTAGACAAAAACAAAGGCCATATTTGAACTCAGCACATCAAAATACATAAGAAATGATATGTTTTGTGTAAAAAAATTTTTGAAGGTCAGTTTTGTTGTCCAGTGTAATAATAATATGTTATGAAGGAAGATAAGAGAATGGATCATTCGTTGTTTGAGGCGCTTCCATGACAAAGTGTGTAAAGAAGGCGTCACGTGGTCAAATAATCTGATATTACAGATAAATCTAACACAAGCGTTATGAGCACGCTGAAGTCTGTCAGTAAGGCTGGTGTTGGTCAACAGAATATCGCAGTAATTGAAATGAGGCTTCACTAGCGCTTGGACAAGACGTTTCTTTAGTTCTCTAGGGATTAGTCGTTCACAGTTTTTAGAGAATGGAGTAATGAATATACCTTTTTACAGACGTGTGATACTTGAGTGTTCCAATTTAGATCTCAATCCATAAAGACGCCAAGATCTTTTACCGATAAGCTGTAGTTTATGGCGCATAGTGGCAACTTCATACAACTAAAGGCTTCTTCTGCGGCACCTCATTCGTCTTGATAATGCAGAAACAATGGAATTCCTAACAAAAAACTCCCTGGTGAGAAGAACGGTAAAATATTGTATATTCTGAATGAAAGTGATGAAATGATTAGAGATATTTAAGGTTTAGATTAGGGTACATTTCACTAGTACTTGTTCATATGCTTGCCGATCCTCCACACAAGAAACATACACACTCCACGAAATAATTGTCTCCTCTCTTTTTGAGTGAACCTACAGTACATCACCTCGTCTCGTTTCGTAACAACGCTGCAGAGTCTTTTACAGCTTTGTGAGGATCTAGCAGAATGTTCTATATTGTATGACTTTGCCATACAAAGGGTCAAATACATCTGAGTTATACTCATCCAAAACGGAGTTTTAAAAGCTTGACGAACTGCTTGACCAGAATAGATCAACTGAACTCGTATGAAGGAACACAAATTTAATCCCAACTGATCAATCAGAAATCCCATCTGTTTTATTCAACACGTCTCTGTTTCCCTAGTTAAAGGTGAGTGCATATGACATGGCTATGCCTTTTCTGTTTGTAAATCACAAACTACACAACTTCTCTGCATGTACATTGTTCTTATTTACACTATGCATCAAGCTCTGAAATTGGACTTTAAGGAAAATATATTTTATTCTCGATACACTTCCTATGTTATTATACTCTCTAAAGAAACATACTATACCAGTACCATAAGTACTGCAGGTACCGGAAGTATTGTGCTCGACTCTGAAATTCAACGTGGAGTTTGCACCATTAATAGGTATTTTGAGATCCCCTCAATTAAAAAAGGCAATTGTCAGAAACAAGCCTTTGTGAGTCTGTCAACACTACACTCGAGACTAAAAACTTATAAAAAATATATTATTTAGTTTTATCTTCTGGGGATGTGACACAAGATACACCATGATTTTTCTTACTTTTACTGACACTTTTCATAATTGAACTTTTTATTTCTTCTGGAAACCAGTCTAACGAGTTCTGTACACGATAATTCTTATACTAGGAACTAAAACTTTGCTTGTAATATTTTTAAAATTAAATTCTATGGGGTGTAGTTATAAGCCATTCGTCGCATACTCAAACTCAATTTTTAGTCTTGCCTCGAGAATACTGTTGAGACAACTGAAAGCGCATGACTGCAATTCAGCCTTTTTTATGTTCTAATACGAATTATTGTTTCACGTCAGATTTTTATTAGCAATCTCACAAATGCATGTTAGAGCAAAGCAGGCAACTATGAGACTGTCAGGGTTGCGACTAGCTCAAGCGTTGGCGGTGGTTGAATTAGTAAAATAATGGGGGTGGTCATCCGATCACTGGCGAAGACGAGGAATATTGCCGTCATTTTCTGGACAAGAACCTTCCAGTAGAATCGTGTCCAGAGAATACCTTTTCGTTACCGCTGAATGTAGGTGTGCGTTTAATCGTGAAGAAACATGCAAACTATTACATTCTGTGACCTTCTGCTTGGGCCGTAGTTATTTCTGTCGTCTATGTTGAAAATTCCATCTGCTTGCGGCCCTTGACATTATAAACAAATGAATTGAACAGGGTAGGCTTACAGAAACGAAGCGATCGATAATTCCATGCGATATATTGAAAAAATAGACAGTATTTCACATCTAAGTTATGACAAAAAAGACAAAGCCACATGCAATTGAATTGATAATTTAAATGTAGCCTATTACCGAAAAATCATGCTTCGATAGCGTAAAAATTTCACGTTTTCTGCCATTTTTTTTCAAATCCGGCTTCGAGGTCATTCGATCTCCCTTCAATCCATCTTTGTATAATATTTCAGATATCTGTATGCAGTAGATTTTGCTGGACATCGCGCACAGACAGACAGACAGACGGACAAGCTTCCTTTTATTATTATAGTTAGTAATTTTCCTTCAGAATTTTTGTTGTAACGTTTAATATTGTTTTTACAGAATATTCTTTATACTTTTCTCCATATAGATTATAATATTTTAGTAAGTAGTAAACCGTTTAACATATTGGTCTCTTTGTGTATTGTATTATCTTTAGACAACTAGTTCTTATACCTTAAATGATAATATTGTGTTTCTGTGTATCTGTAACTATATTGTACTCTTATCATACTCTCTATTGCATTATTGTAAAGTTAAATTGTAATAGTCCTGGTTGAATGAAAGAGAAGGCCTAATGACCTTAATTCCACCAGGTAAAATAAAACAATTCTAATTACAATTCTAATATTGTAGCGATCCTTTCAACTGGAGACAAAAACTCGTCGAATGAATGGAATAGCCATATAAATACGATTGGTGAAGTTATGTGATATAGAAAGCAATATATTATAGACGAATGCACGTAATTATGACTTAAGTACAAGACCAGATATAAATTCTTTGTGATTCCAATGTCAGTAAATATGCTTCCATTTACAATTCAAATAATGTCGCCTGATTGTTGAGTCGGTGAGGAAGCATATTTCAGACATAAATATCAAAAGAACTTGTCAAAACATTAAAGAGAGTTCTGACTAAACAGTGATAATTTACATGAATGAATGAATGAAGTGCTTTTATTGTTAACAAGAAAAACTATCTTTTTACATTATTCGTTGCATGAGCCCTTAGGCTGTCCATGCTTTAACTGTGCACAAGCAAAAAGGTATCCTAAAAGTAAAACTAAAAAAAACACACAAACAGTTAAACACTAGTAAATATACAAACAAAACACCACACACACACACACTCCCCACCAAAAAAAGCACATACACCAGCAATACCCTTAAACCCACCAACCAAATATATTTTACATATTATTCTATATACAGCCGTCTACCCCATCGGAGTACTCCCCTTACTCCCTCGGTCCCACTCCCTCGGCCAGTTCCATCCTAAGCTGCCTCACTTTGGACATAAATTTCCCCACCCCCCCAAAAAATCTAGTGTTAAGTAGCAGATCGTATGTAAACAGTTGACCTCTACAAGAAGCAGTGAAAGACTCTGGTAGATGCCGTTGCCTCAGTGTTTCCGTGAATTTACATAGATCAAGAGCTTGTTAGAGCTCGAATCTCGTCCAGTAAAATGTCAATTTCCATTAACTCAAATATTTTCAGTATTTTGAAGAAATTATAATATGGATATCTATTGTTCTGAATTCTAGGTGACATTGAAAACACAATCCGTTGACATGGGCTTACTTAGTTCTAATTACATCTATATCAGCTGATTGCAATGTGTAGCTGGAGAACTATATTGCAAGGATGAGATGTTATCCTCGCAAACCAATATTATAAGAGGTCAAGGCAATGCTCGATCCTTCTCACCTGGAAAGGAGAAAGCCGTTTGAACTTTCCGTAATTCCAAAAATAACTCATTTGTTGTGTTGTTTGCTTATAATGAGCAAGAAAACCATTAGATATATAAGCATTCATGGACCACAGATTATTGTCCCTGTTGGACATTTCTCAAGAACAGCATTGCCCTGATCACTCGTTCATGTATTATATTAACTTATATGAACCTCGTCTATGATCTGATAAAATGTCTACGACTATTAAGTCAGGTGAACTTGCTGGCTATACCTTAAGGGTGACTTGGAATGGTGCAAAATCTGTCCGTACTTTTGAAACAAAACTACTGAGCAAGTGGAAATTCACAGGTTCCTACGCACACTTCACAAGAGCTTGTATCAGACCTATTACTCAACAGGCAATCAGTTAGCTCAGGAGCATGGTAACTTCAGTGTGGAAGTGTGTCTAAGTCCCAATCAAGTGAACACTGGATGAAGATAGATGAGAAACCATACTATAACTTTCAAAAATTGTATTTAGGAAGCTGCTTTTGTCGAAGTTCATAATATGAAAGGAATGGAGTTTGTATATACGAGCAAATCGTCACAAAAGTTACGCAATGAACAGAGTTAATGAGTTGTCCATAGAAAAACATGCCGAATTTGCAGCAGTAAAATTTCAAGGTTTTAATGCAATTGTGATTACAGCCTACAGGTCGCCTAAAGAGGATATTCATGTGTTTTTAGAACGTCTTCAGTGTGTGTTTGATATTGTTACGACAAATAGTAAAACTAGGGTTGTATTCTGTGCGGATCTCAACGTTAATAAGCAATGTACTTCACGTAATATATTTTTTATATTCTAAATCAGTTGGGTTTTTATTATGTTAACAATATGCCAACTTGTTTAATATCCTGTATGGATATTATTCTTACGAACTATGGTAATAATGAATAAAGTTATGGTACTGTTGACTACAATATTGCGGATCACGATGGAATATGTTTCGTTGTAAACAGTATTCCTGCTATACCTTTCACCAGTGCTCCTAAATTAATTAGAAGGATTTCTTACGATAAAATTTGTCATTTTCGACCGTTGTTAAGTGGTATTAATTGGTCCCTTTTGTTGGTGTATAATAATTGTTCTCTTAATGTTAAATCATTTTTTTACATTTTGCTTGATTTGTACGGTGAATGTTTCGTATGTACTACGTATTAAACCCAAAAATAGATACACTGCTAAACACAACGCTTGGTACACTGTCGAATTACATACTCTGTGCGACCGGTATTTTGCTCTTGAACAATATTAACAGAGGTCATAATAGTGAACGTATAAATAAGCTGATTGCTGACGTTAAAAAAGATTATGTAAGGGTACAGCTTTGTACAGCCCTGAGTATAATGCAAGTTTAGCGTTTAGAGCATTTCCTTAGCATTTCGGATCGTGGGAAATGCAAGTTGGCGTTTTTCCCCGGATGCAAGACGCAAGCAGCTTGGCGTGGTACAGACCAGCAAGGGAGTGTACAGTCGATTAGTGGCAGTATGCTGGAGGGACTATGGCGGCAGATATTAAATAGGCCATGTAAGTGTGATGAAGAGCAGGAAAATAGTATCTGGCGTAACTATGTGTATATATGTTCAGTAGGGTAAATAAAGGGTTTAGTTAGAAGTATCTGTGTACATCATTATGAATAGTGTACATCCCTGAGTGGAGTAAGGGGATGGTGAGGGTTGAGGTCTGAAGGGGGGATATTCTAGAACCAACTGCATATCTCTCTACAGCAACAGGAGAACAAGGAAGCCGACAACCAGAGATGGAACGACGCAGAAGGTAGGCCCAAAATCCTGATGTGGTGACGGGGTTGGGCACGAGGAGTATGCAGAAGCGAGGGGTTGCGTAGAGATTTTATAAGTCCGAGAGGCACCCGCTGCATACAGTGCACAGAGTATCACATATATGCATAGATAGACCCCGGCCCCGTTACAGATGGTGTCAGAAGTGGGATGCGGCAACTTCATCAACTCTTAGACCGCGAGGAAATTTTTGAGTGAAACGTTCGTGGGAAGGGTTATCTTCCGCGTCGGGCTCCAGTCGCGCTTCAGTAAAGAAGAAAGAAGAGAAATTGTGAAAATAATGGTCATGGACTCCGCAAGTGACCAAGGGGTAAAATTTTATTAAATTTTTATGGTGTAATATTGAAAGTAAAAAAGAAAAGTTACAGTGAAACGTAAATTCCAGTTTTTTTTAAATACAAGAAGTCAAGTGCCCAAGTGTATATGGATTCCATCCCTGAAGAAATGCAGTAATTAAGGTAGGTGGTGTAGCTGTAGTTGATACCTCCAGTGAAGCGTACCACCGATCAAGAAATATCCATGATGTAGAATAAATTACTAGAAATTGTGTGAGAAGTAAATCACAAGAAATTGTTTGAAGAATTGATTATAACGCAAGAGGCAAATTATACTGCAGGAGGCTGTACATAAAGCCGTAAATATTCAAGAAAATGTTATTAGAGCCGTGAAAACGAGCGGGTATTTCGCAGAAAGCCAATATAGATTAAGACATGTAATGAGAGTGGCAGTAATAATAAAGAAATATAAAGAAGTCGCCACGAAATAAGAATAAATTTATTTACATGAAATAGGAACCATTTTTTGATGAGCAGCGAAGGATTAAACCATTCAGATGTCATAACCTAGGATACATTGCCATTCATTGAAGAAACCTCAGAAGTGAAGAAGTGTAGAATTTAGCATGCGGAAATACGAGGAAAAGTGAGGAAATAGTAGATACTTGTGTTCGATAAGGCCCAGGCACTCGGAACAAGATATCGGTAGCAGAGTTGATCCTCGAGTACAAAGTATTGTACGTGGAAGCTTAGCGAATGCTTCGTAGAAGAATTGAAGAAATAATTGTATTACAAGAAGTACAAGAGATACATTCAGATACATTACTGAAGAAGTGAAAGAAATATATTATCAGAGAGATAATTGAGAATTTTTTAGCATGCAGGGCATGTGGGTTATCAGTTGAAGAATAGAGCATGCGGTTGAGAGGTTATGGTGACTGAAACGACGAAATACTACGAGAATGACGAGGCAATGGAGACAAGTTATGAGAGGGATTGAGCAACTAAGATCGTATTTTCTAGGAATGGGGAAGACATTGAAAGAAGTGTTAGTATACGACTGAAGTGGAAGGAACTAAACTTATCGCTACGTGATGCGATGCCTGTCTGAAGAAATGGGCAAAACGGTCCAAGCCGGCGGGAATGCTACCCCGGAAGAGAGAAGACGAGGCGGAACAATCTTACCTATGAGAAAAACTGATCACCACATGTGCGACCGATCGAACCACGTTAGGAATCAGACGGCCACGAAAGTGCAACCAGTAGCCTACGTGAATAGTCAACAGGCCACAAGAAGGGTGAGACCATCAGCGGGTGTTAGATTCAACCCCACTGAAGAATTCGGAGAGCAGTATGGCAGCAGATGACAGTCTCATAATCTGTGGAGCAACATTCTTCGAAACCAGCAGGAATCTTCATCTTCATTTTTCTAATCCATTTTCTAATATCCCTGTAATCCATTGTTAAAGCTGCCGTAACATCGAGTGAACCAAGGTAGGTTGTGAGTAGCCCATTGGAATTCCTGAGCCGTGATACAACTGAAGAATTGGTGAGTTAGAAATTTTTTATTTTTTCAAGAAAGGAAGATAAGAAGAAGTGCCTTGAAAAATGAATTAATACCGTGATTGCTTTAAAACATTTAATTTTGCATATGAGAACATTTAATTTTTTAGAAAACGCTTTTTCATTATGAAACGATTCAATTCGATTTTTTGTCAAATGTTTAGCCTATAATTTTTCAATTATGAGTTATGAAAGTGTTATCTATGATTTTAAAAGTTTTGTAATTTTTTGGTGTGTTCAATTTAAGTTTCGAATATTTTGAGTAAGTTTCATGAATGTATCGATCTAGGCGAGGTCATTGAGATCACAGTCAGGCCACATAGAAGTGAACCTTGGCTGTTAAGTTTGCTATTGTTATGTTTGTCTTGTAAATCATTTTCATAGAAAGCATTTTTTATTTTTTGTTTAGTAATTATTTAAGTGTATAAGAATGTGGAAATTAGCTTGATTTTAATAATAGTAATTTTGAAATTTTAACGAGATTTTAAACGTGTTGATATTTTAAGATAGAGATTAATTATTTCAGCAGAAGGAAAGATTGATAGCAGTGTAGTGAGGAATTATTTTGCAAGGTACAAGACATGCTAAAGAGATTATAAAAGTATTTAACTTGATATACACTGTGAAGGTCGAAGCCAAGACCAGGAGGAAATCCATGTGAGATAGATGGTGACGTCAGATGTCACTGGAGTTAACATTGTACTTGACAGATAAGCAGAGTTAAGTAATTGTATGATCACATTCAGCTGTTACGAAGTTAGTGATTAATTGTTAATCAATGAAGTCATTTGTGCCATAGTATAAAACGTAAACAAACGAAATGAATTATTATTTAAATTTAGGTACGATAGATGGCATAAATTTAGTTTTTTCTCCTAGAAGAAGGAAAGAGGGACAGTAATATTTTTTTTTCAATGCCTTTGTTAATTAAGAATGAAATAATTATTTATTATGATTTTAGAATGTTGTGAATTTCCATTTTTTTTTTAAATACGAGAATTGTGTAAGGCATGATTAAGCTTAACTTTTGCCGTACGGAAGTCGCGAATCCGTGCAGCAGTGGATTGAGTCAATTGTGATTGTGGTTTAAGTGTTTTAAAGAATTTTCATATTTTATTTACAAGATTATTTGTGTTTTGTTGTGGTCACTATTGAGATATTATGGAGAAGAGAGAGTTATGTAGATTACCCCGTTATGAAGAAAGAGACCAACCCTGTAGATTATGATAGTAACTTTACATTACTTTATGTTTTTTAAGTAACCAGCTAGCAGTGCTGAAGAGTTTAAGAGTTAATATGATTTTTTTTCTCCACGTTTTAAAAATATTGTTTTTACATAATTATCAAGTATTTTTATTATTTGTATTTTGTAATCACAACATGAAGGATGTTTAAACGAACGTTAGAAAGGAATTGCAATACATTGTTTCACCGACACAGCTGCTACATAGAGAATCAAAGTCCAGGTATATGCACTAGAGAGGTAGCGAGAAAGCGTAACGTGATATAAGTATGACTTGAGATACCCAGATGGTAGTAAGAATTCTATACAGAGTGATTACGCTAAGTTAACGAGTTGATAATATTATTTTAAGTCTTAGAGATTATATGGTAGATTGGCAAAGATTTATTATATTTTTTGTTATGAAGCATATAAACTGTATCTGATCTGAGTTAAAGTATAATTGCAATTAAATGTTTTGATTATTTTTAGAATTTTGGAACAAGTATTTAACTGATTTTTGAATAAGTGAGCAAATTTTAAGTACGTATACATAAATTGATTTAACAGATTTTTTTCTCACTTTACTGATTATTTTTGTTTGTTGCATTTTTGGTTTAGAGTTATTAGTATTACTTTTGCAACGCTGTTTTTTCTTGTATTTTTTATTACTTAATAGATACACTGAGTGCATTGAATGTTGGTATGGGTTATGAGCCATCGCTGCGACGTACCAGGTCAGACCGTTTGATTTTTTTTATGTGTTTTTTAGATCTTTAAAGTTCATGTTTTTTATTTTTTTTCCCCGAGCTGAGGACAGCTCTTTTTTCGTAGGGGCGGGTATATGTAAGGGTAAAGCTTTGTACAGCCCTGAGTATAATGCAAATTTAGCGTTTAGAGCATTTCCTTAGCATTTCGGATCGTGGGAAATGCAAGTTGGCGTTTTTCCCCGGATGCAAGACGCAAGCAGCTTGGCGTGGTACAGACCAGCAAGGGAGTGTACAGTCGAGTAGTGGCAGTATGCTGGAGTAGAGTGTGTTGTTCAGGGACTATGGCGGCAGATATTAAATAGGCCATGTAAGTGTGATGAAGAGCAGGAGAATAATATCGGGCGTAACTATGTGTATATATGTTCAGTAGGGTAAATAAAGGGTTTAGTTAGAAGTATCTGTGTACATCATTATGAATAGTGTACATCCCTGAGTGGAGGAAGGGGATGGTGAGGGTTGAGGTCTGAAGGGGGGATATTCTAGAACCAACTGCATATCTCTCTACAGCAACAGGAGAACAAGGAAGCCGACAACCAGAGATGGAATGACGCAGAAGGTAGGCCCAAAATCCTGATGTGGTGACGGGGTTGGGCACGAGGAGTATGCAGAAGCGAGGAGTTGCGTAGAGATTTGATAAGTCCGAGAGGCACCCGCTGCATACAGTGCACAGAGTATCACATATATGCATAGATAGACCCCGGCCCCGTTACAATTATAAATATAATCTGAACCAAGCTAAGATTAATTGCAATGAGAGTTTAATTCTCAATGCAAATAATAAGTGCAAAATGGTTTGGTAAACTATTAATATGGAATGTGGAAATATTAAACCACATTCCACTATAGAAAATTTGGTGGCCGATGATTTTAGCAATCATTTGTCAAATTCTGTGAATGAGATGAAGAATTCAATAGGCGCCCCTTACAATGCTTCAGAATACCTTTTAAATGAACTAGACAAAATTAATGCTAATTTTAAATGGAAACATGTAGTTCAAAATGAAGTTTACGAACTTGGAAATAAGTTGAGTAATTCTAAAAACCATAAAATTTATGGCTTCTCAAATGGTTTACTTAATTCTATATTGAACTGTATTTTAGATCATTTAGTATTGATAATTGACCAGTGTTTGGATGAGGATCATTTTCCAGACATATTTAAAATTTCGAAGGTGGTTCCTATATATAAAAAGGGTGAGTGGAGCTTAGTAACAAATTTAGACCTGTGTCATTGGTACCCATTATGTCTAAAATAATAGAAAGCGTTATGTTGAAACAGTTGGCTAACTATTTTGAAAATAACCATTAGGACTACAAAGTTGGAACACGTAAGCTAGCCTTATTTTAAAACTGTAAAATTCTTATTTTCAAGTGAAATAATATTCCATCCGTATAAAGACTTTCTGATTTAAATAAAGTTACTTACGAAATGTTCTGCTATAATATGTCAGCCTGCTGAGTTGTAGGTCATACCTGAAACACACAGATGAAAAGTTGGTTGATGTAAATAAGCAGTAAGCAGGGGAATGAAATATCGCTGTCAAGGAGGGAAATTGAAAATAATAACTCCATTTGTTTTCGTGAACTGTAATATGGAGTAACGACTCCCAGGGCAAAACAAGTCCAATATATCGCTTTTATTTCTGCTGTGCAGCTTTACTACTGTAGTACTTTAAAATTTATAAAGCATTGTCCTTTAAATGTTTACATTTTGAAAAAGTACATAAGTCAATGTGTATATTTAAATTAACAACGTCCATAAAGTTCGAGATATATGAATAGAGTACTTTACTGAAAATAGATATTTAAGGTTTTATAAAATTAATAATTACATGACCAATCCGAACGCCTTGGAGCTACATCCATTTTTGGACCGGGCAAACCTTCTTACCACGGGTGGATGACAGGATTTGGGCCATGGGGTCAGAATATCTTGACCTTAGGGCTGCTGTTTCATCGGGTAGCTCCTAAGTTGGTGTTTGTGTCAAGTGCACCCAGTTTCAGACCTCCCTGGCTAAAAAAAAATCAAGAGGTAAGAGGGACTAATTCAGACTTGCGGATCCGTAGTCAGCAATGCTAACCAGTAGGCTAGACCAAGCAGGCAGTCCATTAACGCAACACATCCAACAATACAAATGCTAAATAATTGAAATGGAGAGTAAGCTAGAGGCAGTCAATTGAGGAATTACTCGCTCTGAGTCCCCGAGTCAACACGGAATATTTATTAAGAAAACAAAGAGAGGATATGAATAGCTGCACTGACTGGAGTGAACTGTATTCATTTTTTTATTAGGCTATAGGTAATCTCACGAGAGTTGACGAGTTTATCGATAGATTCGCGACTGCGCAGCAGGAGCAAATTTATCTGATGCAACTGGTCAACTCGAGTTGGATTTATTAAGACTATTCCATGAATAAAATGTAACGGATTATATAAATAATAATTACTTTCGTGCTTTGTTGTATAAAAACAAAGCTAACAGTTGTGAGATCACGGCATACTGTGAATCAACCATCCATGTATCGATTCGAGCTACCCTGGTATAATCAGCACTACCAATGGTGGATAGTTAACTTCATTCAGGTAAACTAACAGCAGAACAGAATAAAAACACACGAACTGGCTTGCACCGAAACGAAATTGTGTTCTTAATCAATGTACATTTCTATTATTTCAATTTCCAAACAAGTTATGTTGCATAAAATAATCTGATTTCATGCCGCTTAGTGGCTGCAGTGACTATTAATCACTGCACACTGATACTCGCGTCTCCAGTAACGAGCAGCACATTTTACCGCGATAAAATGCAATCCTCGCGATTCCTACAAGAATATTGTAAGATAAACGGACGCGATTGGTCTATATCCAAGGAATTGCTAAAGTTATTGGTCAATATCAAACACGCGGCGTATGAGTGGAATAGTCAGAACAAAATGTGGTTAGTAAGTTACGTATTTATGGATGAGAGAAATGAATATTCTAATTAAATGGTGTAGTCATAAGATTGCCTTACCGTTGCAACCCCGTGTTCGTGAAAGAACCCAAATACGCGTTGGAACGCGTATAACTGAGCATATTCAAATGTAAACCTATTTTTGGTTTCGTCATTATGTTTATGGTTTTTCGGATTATTGGGTTTTGCAGTTTCTCAGAATTTTCAGATAGCTTATAATACGTGACAAATCACCTGTCAAGATCATCAAGACAATGGTCATGTGTTGCTTTATGTAGAGGATTTATGGGGTCCCCCTAATAATCTTTATATTTAATTGCACGAAAATAATGCTTAGGGAGATATGAAAAAACTATATTTTTGTTTGTTTCTACAGAAGAAATAAATCTAAATCTACGTTGTTATAGCTATCCCTTTTCCGTGTAGATTGATTATTTCAGATGTTTGCGTGTCTTGGCATTATACGAGGTCTGATTGGAAAGTTTTAAGAATGGATCCGCCACTGCTTATTGGTTTGGCAGGCAGGTACACCGAATGTGGGGGGTTAATCATTGACTTGTCTTTGAATGCCCTCTGACAGGAAAGTGCGTTTCCTTCATTCAGTTCGTTGTGGCAGCTGATTGAGTGAGGGTCTGTTAGGGCTTGTTGCCGGATTCTGTCTGCGTGAAAATGGATGTAAAAACAGAACAACGAGTTTGTGTGGAATTTTGTTCTAAAACCGGGAAATCAGCTTCTGAGACGAATCGTGGGTATATGGATATGATCCTGAAACCAAAGTTCAGTCTTCGCAGTGGAAGAGTCCAGGTTCACCACGACCGAAAAAAGCACGGCAAAATCGGTCGAATGTGAAGACAATGTTGGTGATTTTTTTCGATTCTACCGGTATTGTGTATCATGAATTTACCCCTAGAGGACAGACAATTAACCAGGAATACTACAAATGTGTCCTTGAGCGTTTGCGCGAAAAGGTGCAGAAGAAAAGACCTCCATTGTGGAAAGACAGGCGTTGGGTGCTCCACCACGACAATGCGCCAGCTCATCGTGCCTTCTCAATCGTGGAATTTTATACCAAATACCAAATTCCAAATTCCTGTGCTTCCAAAACCGTCCTATTGCCCTGATATAGCCCCTGCGGATTTCTACCTGTTTCCTAAACTGAAATTTGCACTGAAAGGGAAGCGATTTGACTCGATTGAAGACAACCAGACAAATCCGGAGAGCGTCCTTAACACACTTCAGAAAAAAAAAAAAAAAAATCCAGAAATGTTTCCAAAAGTGGAAACACCGTTGGAGTCGGTATGTTCAGTCAGAAGGGGACTATTTGAAGGAGATGCATCACAGTAGCATGTAAATACCGCCATTTTGAAATTACAAGCCCATTCTTAAAACTTTCCAATCAGACCTCGTAAACAAATGAATCGACCACCGTGGGCTTACAAATTTCAAGCGATCGCGATGCTTTTATTTCCAAGGTAATAAAAAATTGGCAAAGCTATCTGAAATTGATTTGACAATTGAAATGTATTACTGAAAACTGACGCTTAGAAATGAGCAAAAAATTCACGTTTTCTGCCAGTGTTTCACTCAAAACTCACTAACGAAAGCGAAAATTAAAAATCCTGCTTCGAGGTGCATTCGGCCACTGTTCGGTGCTCAGTTTCTACGCTATTGAGAACTCTATAGTTATTATTTTGCACTCCATTATTATTAACGCACACGAACTGTTATTCACATAGATGTATTTGTTTTCTTGTAAAAGGTTATACAGTTTCTCACTTAATTATGATAGGCGCTGGTATGCAATCTTTTGTGGTTTATTCTCTCTGTAAGCTTAACTCAGCATTTGTTTTGTATTCTCTCTGTAACGTCTAGTCTCCGAGGGCGCAGTAAGATGATGTTATGCGCATGTGTATCCCCTCTCTCGCCGCTTAACGGCTTTGTTTCTTGTTTACGTAATAGCTGCCGGTATCAATCTGATTTAGTCTATTCTATTCTATTCTTTGATCTTCTACTGTCTTCTGTCCGAGTCTGACTGTTTGGGATTTGCTGTGTCTGCGATGTCTGCGTGATAGTTTGGAATTCAGGTGAGCGGCTTTGGTATTTTGTATAGTATATTTTTTGTCACGTAAATTTTCATATATATTGTTTTTTCATTACTCAGATGTAGTTTTTTCCCGCTCACCTGGGTTTTTGTCAGTCATTATTTTGTCATATTTCTAAATTTTACTTCACGCAGATATCGGTTTGTTTGAAATGTATGTATGGTGTGTGAATGTTTTAGACTCCCTTCTTTTCTTCTTTTCTTCTTTTCTTCTTTCTTTCTTCCTTTCTTCTTTCTTCTTTCTGCCCTTCAGGCACTTCTTTATATCTCACAGAATATTCTTTAGATTGCAGTAATGATTCAGATTTTTATTATAAATTCCTATACGCAGACATTTTTGGTTCTACTACTAGGCAAACATAACTAATAACCTAACATGGTTCCACAAGTAGTCTTATTTATGTAATTTGGAAAAAGCAGTCTGACCATAATAATTATAATCACTATAACTTTTTAAGAGGTTACAGATTCAGAAAGTTTCATGTTCAGTTTTTGCCATAGTAATTGTAATTATATTGTTAATAAATTTGTGAGTATGAAAATTTACATCTTTTTCTGGTATCGAAGCTAAATTTATATTTATATAAGTTTTCATCTAATTCATTCCTATCCCCTATTATTGCACTGTTTTCCAAATCCTATATGCCATAACCTATATGCAATGGAACTCCAGTTGTGTCTTCGAGTGGGAAATCCCTCAGTCATCTACAGTGCGGGGAGCAGCAGTGGTAGTAGTGCTCCGTATGTTGCACTATAGCCACAGCAGTGGTAGCAGCCGCTACGTAAGATCTGGCCTTGGATCCAGCCGCCCGGTCCTCTACTGACTACTACATTCTTCTGTGGATCCATCTACCTGGACATTTCTTGGATGTCGTGGACCAATCTATCTTCGCCTGGTAGCCAAATCCAATCCAGCATTTGGCAGTATATCCTTGTTTGCGCACACTTCTCACCTTATTTTTCCATTCCATATTTTTTCTTTGAGTACTTGTATGTATGGTTGGTCGCAACTTGCTTCGGCACGTTGTGCTTTGTGGGGAGGAGGTCTTTACCTGTTTTTGCTAATATTCTTTACCTTTGCTTTTCATGTACCCATGGCTCGAGAGGTATTTCTTCTGATCTACTGCGCAAGGAAGGGCTGCTGGAAGAAGTTATTATATCTGGTGTTCAGCTGTATTGTTATCAGTTGCATTCTACCCTCACTCAACTGGTTGAAGCTATTATGGTTCTGCTGGAAGTCTTTTTAGTAAAAGGTATAAGAGAAATTTATTATTGTCTTCATAATTTTCAACAAAACTATTGATTATTTAATTTCAAATCTTATTTCTCCGGACTATTCGCCTTCTGTGAATAAGTCTGGCTTGTCATTGCAAAATGTGTCTACTGTTGTGTACCTATTATTCATTCTACGAAGGTACACCAGTTTAGTGTTATGAGTCATCATGTGCATTTTTTCTATTTCGTCAAGATTATTACATTCATTACATTGTTAATTCAGGTCAACTCTCAAATTTTTCTATTGACAGTTCTTTAATGCTTGATATTCTATTTTTCATGTGTCATCGTCTGGGGAGCAACTTCGTAACTACTTCTGCGATTCGCAATTATTTGAAGTCATCTGATGTGTCATCATGTCTATGGTATTGTGCATTGCGACCATTGTTGTTTCTCGCTGTCCACTTATATTCTTGGAATTTGGTAAGTTTTTACTTTTCATCAAACTGATTTTCCTAGTTGATTAATTCTATTTATGGTCTTTTCTTCTCTTTAATATTTCAATCTTGGTTAATTCTATTTAAAGTTTTGTTCGTCTGCTTTAAATATCTGGAAATCATTTGCTGATGCGGTGTAGTTTGAGTGTGGCATGGTCTTGCGGTGGTGTACACATGATGGGCCTTGTGTCCTATTTTTTGTCATGTTGTTATGCTACTGCGAGGTTTTGTTGCATTTCTGCTGCATTGTTTAGCATGCGTTTTCCAGTTTATTATCTCAATTCTATATTTCATATCTATTCATCAGTTATTACTAATTAAAATTGAAATTTTTTGGTAATATTTTTCTTCATTTTTATTAACGTGTTGTGAATGAAATGCAACGCAGTCTGGCTGGCCTATTGGGCTGGTGTTGAGCGTATGCTCTGGCAATCACGGTGTTCCATTTCCAGCGTCGTGTTGCATTCCTATTGCAACTCGTGTTTACAATTTGCTGGTATATACGTCGCTCTAAGCCGTAGGTACGTGTACCGAGCGGGCGACTGTTATATCATCGTATTGTGCTATAGTCCTTTATTCTGGGGCATTTACTTTTGGAGTAGCTTATATAATGTCATCTTATAGTATTCCTTGGTCGCAATGTTATTCTTAAAGTCATGATTCATTGTTGCGCAGTTTTGGATGGTATTTTTGGCATATAGTGTGTGTGTCTCTTTAGCAGCTATTATTGAGCATTATCCTCTGTTGCAGTGACACTTGTTTCGAATTTTTCATATTTTTGGCATATTTGGGTGCACCCGTTTTTTTTTTCTTCGTGACGAGTGTTTTCCTGTCTATATTGTGGGCCTACGTTTGGGAACTAGTCTCAATTCTCTTATATTTCTATATTTATTATTATTATGAGAGTTGTTTTCTGGCTTGTACTTATAGAAAACATGCCTACGTTTGAAAACATTCTTCTCTATTTGTGTATTTTGGGCCAGTTAAATTTTTTGAATTTTTATATGTCTAGTTCAATTTGCCATCTTATTCTCGTGCTCCCTGGGTGTTGTTTTTTGAGTAAGGTTAAGGATTTCTTCATACTTTAAATTCTTTTGCATTTTCTTCTGTAAGTAATGTTTACTCACATAGCTGCTTATGCCATTTATGAGTGGTTTTTTTCTCCGCAAGCATAGTTCCTAATATTGCTGATTATTTCAGTGGGTCTCTTGCGTTTGGATTTTCCACTTATATTTTGGGTAGGTTAGTTGTTGTGGTTTGCATTATTTTATTTCATCAATAATTCTGTTATTTCCATTTGATAAGTGGACGTTGGAGTCTCTCCCAATTGGAGAGTATGGGATCTCTACTGCGCGAGGGAGTATGGGATCTTTTCGTGCGTGGGTTGTTGGCTCTTTTGTCTTATCTTTTCTTATCAGATATCCGATCTCAGTCTATTGTTGTTCGCTCATCTTTAATTATTTAACATTGTTCCGTCTGATTTATTCTGCCTGTAATATATACCGAGTCCTTTCCTTATTGTCCAGCCTGATTGTGTAAGTAAAAGTGTCATGTAGCTTTTTCAAAAGAAAAGTTGCTATTTGAATCTATAATTCAGATTTTGGTATTAATATATATGTAATATTCAAATTTTGATATATTTTGGAGGACCTGATTTTCCAATGAAGTTATTAAAGTCATATAAGCATGAGCCATATAAATAGAAACATAAAGCTCTTTTCAGAAAAAAAAGAAACTAATTAATAAAGTTTATATTTAGTGCATACCAGCGTAGGATAAATTAAGATTCATTCAAAACTATTTCTTTGCTAATGTACCCTGCTCTTAACAGGATTTGTTATTACTGTAAAACAAATTTTTGTAAGCTTATGTATGTAATTTAATGTTTGAAAGGTACATTTTTCATATAAACATGTTGGATTTTTGATAATTTAAGACAACTGTGAAACTTTAAGTGTGTGTGTACTTTATTGGAGCTGCATACTGCTAGAATTTTTGCACTTACAGTACCCCTCACTGTGGGATTCCAAGAAGAATAGCCTGCTTGAAGTTTCTTCTGATCGCTCCAGCCCTGCAGTGGGATAGTGCACTCCCAACTTCTCTTTGACCAGAGTATGGTCCGGCATGCGTCTGGTGTTGCATCAGTCTCCTGTACAGTATACATCTATATCAAACATCCAACATTACAAGAACTGCATTCTCCGTGGCTGCATTGGACTGAAAGTGGTTTGGGGAGTGATTCTCAGGTTGGACACTGGGGTTCCCTGCCGTTCAGCTGCAGCCAAGTATGGTTTATACTAATTGAAGTAGCTAAGCCTACAACATATTCTACACCTTTCATCCATGTTTATTTACTGTTTACTACATCTACACTTCGACATTGCTTATTCGCACCTGGGCTTCTGTAACAAGTGACTGTTCATATTCTACTCTCAGCGGGGACATTTCTTTAAAGGGGTGAGGCTGTTCGGTGCTCAGTTTCTACGCTATTGAGAACTCTATAGTTATTATTTTGCACTCCATTATTATTAACGCACACGAACTGTTATTCACATAGATGTATTTGTTTTCTTGTAAAAGGTTATACAGTTTCTCACTTAATTATGATAGGCGCTGGTATGCAATCTTTTGTGGTTTATTCTCTCTGTAAGCTTAACTCAGCATTTGTTTTGTATTCTCTCTGTAACGTCTAGTCTCCGAGGGCGCAGTAAGATTATGTTATGCGCATGTGTATCCCCTCTCTCGCCGCTTAACGGCTTTGTTTCTTGTTTATGTAATAGCTGCCGGTATCAATCTGATTTAGTCTATTCTATTCTATTCTTCGATCTTCTACTGTCTTCTGTCCGAGTCTGACTGTTTGGGATTTGCTGTGTCTGCGATGTCTGCGTGATAGTTTGGAATTCAGGTGAGCGGCTTTGGTATTTTGTATAGTATATTTTTTGTCACGTAAATTTTCATATATATTGTTTTTTCATTACTCAGATGTAGTTTTTGCCCGCTCACCTGGGTTTTTGTCAGTCATTATTTTGTCATATTTCTAAATTTTACTTCACGCAGATATCGGTTTGTTTGAAATGTATGTATGGTGTGTGAATGTTTTAGACTCCCTTCTTTTCTTCTTTTCTTCTTTTCTTCTTTCTTTCTTCCTTTCTTCCTTTCTTCTTTCTTCTTTCTGCCCTTCAGGCACTTCTTTATATCTCACAGAATATTCTTTAGATTGCAGTAATGATTCAGATTTTTATTATAAATTCCTATACGCAGACATTTTTGGTTCTACTACTAGGCAAACATAACTAATAACCTAACATGGTTCCACAAGTAGTCTTATTTATGTAATTTGGAAAAAGCAGTCTGACCATAATAATTATAATCACTATAACTTTTTAAGAGGTTACAGATTCAGAAAGTTTCATGTTCAGTTTTTGCCATAGTAATTGTAATTATATTGTTAATAAATTTGTGAGTATGAAAATTTACATCTTTTTCTGGTATCGAAGCTAAATTTATATTTATATAAGTTTTCATCTAATTCATTCCTATCCCCTATTATTGCACTGTTTTCCAAATCCTATATGCCATAACCTATATGCAATGGAACTCCAGTTGTGTCTTCGAGTGGGAAATCCCTCAGTCATCTACAGTGCAGTGCAGCAGCAGTGGTAGTAGTGCTCCGTACGTTGCACTATAGCCACAGCACCACCCTTCAGTCCATCTTTGGTTAAAATGTCAGATTTCTGCGTGCAGTAGATTTCGCTGGGCATTGCGCACAGACAGACAGACAGAAAGACGAACACATCCTTTAGCAGCTTCGCCCACGGTAATTAATTCATAAATTAAAAATTAATAGCAACATAATCAAAACATTATATTCATTAACACTTACACGTGAATCATTGATAAACTAAATGATTAATAATATATATATATATATATATATATACCCGAGAGGAGCTAAGAAGGAAACCTGAAGTAAACAAAAACCAGTGTGTTTCTCTCACTCTTAAGTCATACGAGTAATGTGCTAGAGTGAGACAGATGTACTTTTTTTTTTTTCACCTTCAGGTTTATTTCTTGGAACGGCCAGACTTTAGTTATTTAGTTTTAATAATACTACAAATAGTTAAACGTAGAGTTGGATTATTCCCACAAAGTCTCTGGCCTTGAAGACAAACCCAGCCAGCGAGCTTCTCGTTACGTCTCGTTACCAAGATGCGCGAATTCGGTGCGCGTAAGATCAGTAAGCTACCGCTGGGCAGAGAGTGAACATCATGCAGCATGTCGCCAGTCGTAGAAAATACTATAATAGTTGAGTGGAGGGATAATGCCGCTGCGAGAGAGACAGACAACACGTGGAGTGGGATAGGAGAGCTGAGCCAATCAGGGTGCAGCTACCTCCCCTAGCCAGGAACTCTACGAGCGGTGAGACTCGCTCCTAAGGTATATACATAAAAACCCAGAGACGTTGTGGAGGTAATCCTACTCTAGCTGAATTAATAATAATGCCAACTGTTACTATATTAATGGACGATAACGAAAGGTATGAGAGATCGGAAGATATTGTTTCTGCCTGTTACACATTCAGTTATCTTACATACGGAGAACGTCGTCTCGTTGCATGTAATTTACAAGGAATATAACTTACATAACAACAAAATAAATGCAGAATTTGATATTATCTATCTGATTAGGTTTTCTGCCATCTGCCTGGTTGTTATAGACAAATCAAGACATAGCCATTTTGTATTCAGTGACCCTCTCGAGTCCATGAAATTCTTACCTTTTCTGCTGAAATCTGAGTCGCTCTTCAAGTGAACAGAACTCACAAACACTTACAAGAAAGTATCACACGAGAACACACAACCCGTAACCGAAGCCAAGACGCAACTGATCGCTAGGGTCTGAGAACAGGAGGAGACTACACTCCGTGACGTCACTGTTGTTGTTATAGCAGGAATACACCTCATCCCACTGAACTGAATGGACAAATCCCTTCATATACTGTTACTGTTGGCCTCTCCCATGGGTGAGTGGTTAGGTTATTCGCCTTCCACCTCGAGGAGTCGGGATTGGATCTCGGTGGATCCATGTGGAATTTGAGGACGACAAAATGGAGTCGGGGCAGCTTTTCTCGGAGTACTCCTGTTTATCCTGCCGTACATCATTTACTAGTGCTTAATTCATCATAATATGATCATTGGTTGCATTAAAGCAACGTTTCTCAACCTATGGTCCGCTGACAGCTGGTGGTCCGCGAAGATGGTGCAGATGATCCGCAGACACAATTTTAAAAAAATATCATAAAGCAAGTGGAAAGTAAAGGAGTACAAATTTTTCACATAAAATGGACACTATATGTCAAAGTATTTAAAATCTTCGAAAATACAGGTCCTATTGCAAGTTTCCTTACTTTTGCAGTTACGAACCACAGTTTGAAACTCCTGATGTACTGACGTCTATGGTTCTTTCTTTCATTCAATTTAAAATAAACAAATTTCAGTGCGAAGTTAATTTCCAGAATTATCTGAAGAAGCATTGAAAATTGTCATGCAGTTTTGAACAACCTATGTTTGTGAGAAGGGACTTTCATCGCTCGTTCAACTAAAAACAAAATACAGAAACCGACTTAATGTATCTGCTGACCTTCGACTAAATTTGACTAATATTGAGCCAGATATCCCGGAACTGTGCAAGAGGCGACAAACTCAACCGTCTCATTAAAAGTGAGTAATAACATAATTCCTAATTATATTATCAAATTGGTAATAAATATTAAAGTCTGTTCAAAATATAATTTTACTGTCAATAGTTTACTTCCAATTCAATAACTGTGTTTCCGTCGAATTAAAAATAAATGTACCGTATTTAGATTTATTTCGTATTTCTTATTTTTATAATTAATTCCCCAAATATTAAGAATATAGGTCTACATATAGCCTACTTTTAAAAATGGGATGTAAAATTACGGGTTCGTAATTTTTTTAGACATTTTACAGGTCCTCGGTTTCAAAAACGTTGAGAAACGCTGCATTTATTATTAGAATATTACGGTTTTGGTTCTCCACATTGCCATGTCTCTTTCTCAGAATCAATTAATTTTACTCTGCACAACATTTTTAGTGAATTAATTTAATTTAAGTTTATACAAACATTACTTACGTGGGAGTAAACATAGCTTTCCTCTGGATCGGAGATTCTGGTTTTAAATCCGGCCGAGGTTGGTATTCCTCCAGGAGGGAGTAAAATAGTCCGCACCATGGCACCAGCCCAAATTAAAGCTCCTGGACCAGATGTTCTTACATCAGAGAGATCTGGTATCTGTCATCCCGCTCTCTGCAGGAGAATAAGTGTAACCAAACTAGTTCCAGGTAATGAATCGACCTTGAGGAGGCTCTAACGCTACTGGGTGTGGTACGTATATTTCATAAATCTGCGTGCTCTATTAAAAAATAACGAAATTGGCTTCGTCTATTTTCTCATTTAGTCAAAATGAACATGGTTGCTGGCCAAAAACAGCTAAGTGATCAATATTATTATTATTATTATTATTATTATTATTATTATTAACTCTAAAACTAAACTCCGTGGCACTACATCCCTGAAGGGACTTCGCCTACCACCAGACCGCTGCGACATCTACCATAGGCAGATGACAGGATTGGAGGGCATGTGGTCAGCATACCGACACCCACGGCCGTTAATGGTGGTTTCCATGACCGGAGCCGCTACTTCTCTATCAAGTAGCTCCTCAATTTGAATCACGAAGCTGAGTGCACCACTCCCAGAAGAAAAATCCAAGGAGGTACCGGGGATCGAACCCGGGCCGACGGATCTGTAATCAGCGACGCTAATCACAAGAACACGCCGGCAATTATTACAATTACTATCATTATTACAATCATGTTATTATTATTATTCATTATGATTGCCGTTAAGGGGAGGTTGTAAGCTGTATCTCTGCCATGTTAAATTATTGATGTTCATGTTCCTTTTTCTCAAAAACCATTTGATCAATTGAAACAAAATTTTGTAGACTTTTAGATCTGTATCTTGTCTTTAAACGTTGGTTTTTTAAAAGGAATATGTTTGTAAACAAATATGTTATAACTTTTTTTGGAAAATTGAATTTTTCCATTCGGTTTTATTCATTAAAAATGAAATAAATTTCTTACCATTGAAGATAAATGCATTAAAAAACCACCGTTTCTGTATTAATGTAGTTTTAGTAACTGGAACAAAAATCAGATCTCTACTCTTAATAACTCCCGAGAAAAAGGAACAAATGTGCACAAAAAACAAAACGAGAGAAAAAGTACGTTAAAGATAAAATGTACCATAATGTGCTCGAAGTGCATATTCAGGACAAAACTTGTATGTCGGATGAAACCCTATGGAAGAATGTAGCCCACACTGCTCTCTTCATATTTTCCAAGCTATCTGTATTAGTACCTACATCTGTATTAGTGCTAAAACCTTGTCCATAGTACAATTGCAGCTCCTTCTCAGTGGGCCTTCGTTGCCGTGTGAGTGGCTTCAAGACGGTTCCCACTGAATTTTTTTCTCGATTTTCTAAGGCGTGAGGCCATACGTTTCTGTACATGCTAAAATTTAATGGATACGTTTTTTTTTAACTATAGAAAAGAGCAAAATACCTTATTATTCGAGAGGCTCCTTCATGCCCCGTCATCTTCCAGGCTTGCCAACCACCGATTATTTTACCTGGGCCCTCCCACCTCAGTTCCACAGGCATCCAGAGCCTCTCGAACCCCGGATACTCCGGGAACATTGCGTCATCTGGCCAGGATGCCACAATGCTAAGGTTGAGATAAGTTCTCTCCGAACTGCATTATATAGTTAGATCACTGTTGCGCACAGTACAAGCGAGGGATATGCAAAAAAAGAAATATCTAATTTTTATGAATATATATTTGGGAAATTATTGTTTTTTGTGTAAGATAACAATTTTTTGCAACATTCAGTCGGTAGATATGAAAGCATATGCTAATTAAAAATGCGAATTAAAAATAAATGTACCGTATTTAGATTTATTTCGTATTTCTTATTTTTATAATTAATTCCCCAACTATTAAGAATATAGGTCTACATATAGCCTACTTTTAAAAATGGGATGTAAAATTACGGGTTCGTAATTTTTTTAGACATTTTACAGGTCCTCGGTTTCAAAAACGTTGAGAAACGCTGCATTTATTATTAGAATATTACGGTTTTGGTTCTCCACATTGCCATGTCTCTTTCTCAGAATCAATTAATTTTACTCTGCACAACATTTTTAGTGAATTAATTTAATTTAAGTTTATACAAACATTACTTACGTGGGAGTAAACATAGCTTTCCTCTGGATCGGAGATTCTGGTTTTAAATCCGGCCGAGGTTGGTATTCCTCCAGGAGGGAGTAAAATAGTCCGCACCATGGCACCAGCCCAAATTAAAGCTCCTGGACCAGATGTTCTTACATCAGAGAGATCTGGTATCTGTCATCCCGCTCTCTGCAGGAGAATAAGTGTAACCAAACTAGTTCCAGGTAATGAATCGACCTTGAGGAGGCTCTAACGCTACTGGGTGTGGTACGTATATTTCATAAATCTGCGTGCTCTATTAAAAAATAACGAAATTGGCTTCGTCTATTTTCTCATTTAGTCAAAATGAACATGGTTGCTGGCCAAAAACAGCTAAGTGATCAATATTATTATTATTATTATTATTATTATTATTATTATTATTATTAACTCTAAAACTAAACTCCGTGGCACTACATCCCTGAAGGGACTTCGCCTACCACCAGACCGCTGCGACATCTACCATAGGCAGATGACAGGATTGGAGGGCATGTGGTCAGCATACCGACACCCACGGCCGTTAATGGTGGTTTCCATGACCGGAGCCGCTACTTCTCTATCAAGTAGCTCCTCAATTTGAATCACGAAGCTGAGTGCACCACTCCCAGAAGAAAAATCCAAGGAGGTACCGGGGATCGAACCCGGGCCGACGGATCTGTAATCAGCGACGCTAATCACAAGAACACGCCGGCAATTATTACAATTACTATCATTATTACAATCATGTTATTATTATTATTCATTATGATTGCCGTTAAGGGGAGGTTGTAAGCTGTATCTCTGCCATGTTAAATTATTGATGTTCATGTTCCTTTTTCTCAAAAACCATTTGATCAATTGAAACAAAATTTTGTAGACTTTTAGATCTGTATCTTGTCTTTAAACGTTGGTTTTTTAAAAGGAATATGTTTGTAAACAAATATGTTATAACTTTTTTTGGAAAATTGAATTTTTCCATTCGGTTTTATTCATTAAAAATGAAATAAATTTCTTACCATTGAAGATAAATGCATTAAAATACCACCGTTTCTGTATTAATGTAGTTTTAGTAACTGGAACAAAAATCAGATCTCTACTCTTAATAACTCCCGAGAAAAAGGAACAAATGTGCACACAAAACAAAACGAGAGAAAAAGTACGTTAAAGATAAAATGTACCATAATGTGCTCGAAGTGCATATTCAGGACAAAACTTGTATGTCGGATGAAACCCTATGGAAGAATGTAGCCCACACTGCTCTCTTCATATTTTCCAAGCTATCTGTATTAGTACCTACATCTGTATTAGTGCTAAAACCTTGTCCATAGTACAATTGCAGCTCCTTCTCAGTGGGCCTTCGTTGCCGTGTGAGTGGCTTCAAGACGGTTCCCACTGAATTTTTTTCTCGATTTTCTAAGGCGTGAGGCCATACGTTTCTGTACATGCTAAAATTTAATGGATACGTTTTTTTTTAACTATAGAAAAGAGCAAAATACCTTATTATTCGAGAGGCTCCTTCATGCCCCGTCATCTTCCAGGCTTGCCAACCACCGATTATTTTACCTGGGCCCTCCCACCTCAGTTCCACAGGCATCCAGAGCCTCTCGAACCCCGGATACTCCGGGAACATTGCGTCATCTGGCCAGGATGCCACAATGCTAAGGTTGAGATAAGTTCTCTCCGAACTGCATTATATAGTTAGATCACTGTTGCGCACAGTACAAGCGAGGGATATGCAAAAAAAGAAATATCTAATTTTTATGAATATATATTTGGGAAATTATTGTTTTTTGTGTAAGATAACAATTTTTTGCAACATTCAGTCGGTAGATATGAAAGCATATGCTAAGCTGACTTCCGTGAAAAACATTTTAAAAAATACAGTATATTCAGCTGTAAATTTGTACATAGCATATTGCGCCATCTACTCAGGGAAACCTAGAACTAAAAGGAAAAGGAATTGGTCCCGTCTGACAGCCGGCAACGTATGAATGGACTTTCATTATTGTGCCGGCAATCAGCCGGTAACGAGTTAAGGAGATTTACTACGCCATTATGGCCCTTATAGCACAAAACGACTATGTAACATGTAAATTATACTTAATTCAATTGAAATATACAATAAACCGAAAATCCACATTTTTGATCAAATGTGCTTACAACCTCCCCTTAAACACAATCAATAATGCAACAGAGAAGGCAGGGATTAATATGATATAAGAAACAATGTGAATGTGAAAACAGTGAAGTGAAAGTTTCAATTTTGATTTTCACTCACAAATATTTACAAACTAACAAACAAAGTGATCCTGTGGGACTGATTCTACAAAAAAACCACTCTCTAATGCCATAGCCAGGCGTAAAGCTTGTTTTAAAAGTGTTGTAGGCTACGTCAGAAAAATAAAACTCATCATGTCGTTGTACAATTGTATCTCCAAGAGAGAATAACAGGCCTGCGTCACGTGTCTCACACAGCCATAGCTAAGAACTTGTTATGACTGTTATGAGGAGCCCATCAGATACAGCACGCCCGAGTAATTATACAGTAGATAGAAGTATTGTGTTCAGGAATATTAATAATCCTCTGAACTGCACACCTCAAGTGTATTGAGAAAAACATATTATTATGTACACAGAGAATAGGCAACGATTTCATTTACTTTTACTAAGAGCTACATGCTTGTTTGTTATGATTATGTTGTGCGGTTGCAGGAGTTGTTTACATGCATGGAAATGTTGCATCTATTTATATTTCATATTACATTTCGTAAAATATGTCAACGACTTTGACCAACATGGAAACAGAAACTGACACTCTACCCGAATCACAGCATCATAGTGTACATAGAGGAAGTATTGCGTTTATAAGACGAGTTTTTTATATAAATACACGATTTGAGTCCCAGATTCAAAAAATCTCCCACCTCAGTTCCACAGGCATCCAGAGCCTCTCGAACCCCGGATACTCCGGGAACATTGCGTCATCTGGCCAGGATGCCACAATGCTAAGGTTGAGATAAGTTCTCTCCGAACTGCATTATATAGTTAGATCACTGTTGCGCACAGTACAAGCGAGGGATATGCAAAAAAAGAAATATCTAATTTTTATGAATATATATTTGGGAAATTATTGTTTTTTGTGTAAGATAACAATTTTTTGCAACATTCAGTCGGTAGATATGAAAGCATATGCTAATTAAAAATGCGAATTAAAAATAAATGTACCGTATTTAGATTTATTTCGTATTTCTTATTTTTATAATTAATTCCCCAAATATTAAGAATATAGGTCTACATATAGCCTACTTTTAAAAATGGGATGTAAAATTACGGGTTCGTAATTTTTTTAGACATTTTACAGGTCCTCGGTTTCAAAAACGTTGAGAAACGCTGCATTTATTATTAGAATATTACGGTTTTGGTTCTCCACATTGCCATGTCTCTTTCTCAGAATCAATTAATTTTACTCTGCACAACATTTTTAGTGAATTAATTTAATTTAAGTTTATACAAACATTACTTACGTGGGAGTAAACATAGCTTTCCTCTGGATCGGAGATTCTGGTTTTAAATCCGGCCGAGGTTGGTATTCCTCCAGGAGGGAGTAAAATAGTCCGCACCATGGCACCAGCCCAAATTAAAGCTCCTGGACCAGATGTTCTTACATCAGAGAGATCTGGTATCTGTCATCCCGCTCTCTGCAGGAGAATAAGTGTAACCAAACTAGTTCCAGGTAATGAATCGACCTTGAGGAGGCTCTAACGCTACTGGGTGTGGTACGTATATTTCATAAATCTGCGTGCTCTATTAAAAAATAACGAAATTGGCTTCGTCTATTTTCTCATTTAGTCAAAATGAACATGGTTGCTGGCCAAAAACAGCTAAGTGATCAATATTATTATTATTATTATTATTATTATTATTATTATTATTAACTCTAAAACTAAACTCCGTGGCACTACATCCCTGAAGGGACTTCGCCTACCACCAGACCGCTGCGACATCTACCATAGGCAGATGACAGGATTGGAGGGCATGTGGTCAGCATACCGACACCCACGGCCGTTAATGGTGGTTTCCATGACCGGAGCCGCTACTTCTCTATCAAGTAGCTCCTCAATTTGAATCACGAAGCTGAGTGCACCACTCCCAGAAGAAAAATCCAAGGAGGTACCGGGGATCGAACCCGGGCCGACGGATCTGTAATCAGCGACGCTAATCACAAGAACACGCCGGCAATTATTACAATTACTATCATTATTACAATCATGTTATTATTATTATTCATTATGATTGCCGTTAAGGGGAGGTTGTAAGCTGTATCTCTGCCATGTTAAATTATTGATGTTCATGTTCCTTTTTCTCAAAAACCATTTGATCAATTGAAACAAAATTTTGTAGACTTTTAGATCTGTATCTTGTCTTTAAACGTTGGTTTTTTAAAAGGAATATGTTTGTAAACAAATATGTTATAACTTTTTTTGGAAAATTGAATTTTTCCATTCGGTTTTATTCATTAAAAATGAAATAAATTTCTTACCATTGAAGATAAATGCATTAAAAAACCACCGTTTCTGTATTAATGTAGTTTTAGTAACTGGAACAAAAATCAGATCTCTACTCTTAATAACTCCCGAGAAAAAGGAACAAATGTGCACAAAAAACAAAACGAGAGAAAAAGTACGTTAAAGATAAAATGTACCATAATGTGCTCGAAGTGCATATTCAGGACAAAACTTGTATGTCGGATGAAACCCTATGGAAGAATGTAGCCCACACTGCTCTCTTCATATTTTCCAAGCTATCTGTATTAGTACCTACATCTGTATTAGTGCTAAAACCTTGTCCATAGTACAATTGCAGCTCCTTCTCAGTGGGCCTTCGTTGCCGTGTGAGTGGCTTCAAGACGGTTCCCACTGAATTTTTTTCTCGATTTTCTAAGGCGTGAGGCCATACGTTTCTGTACATGCTAAAATTTAATGGATACGTTTTTTTTTAACTATAGAAAAGAGCAAAATACCTTATTATTCGAGAGGCTCCTTCATGCCCCGTCATCTTCCAGGCTTGCCAACCACCGATTATTTTACCTGGGCCCTCCCACCTCAGTTCCACAGGCATCCAGAGCCTCTCGAACCCCGGATACTCCGGGAACATTGCGTCATCTGGCCAGGATGCCACAATGCTAAGGTTGAGATAAGTTCTCTCCGAACTGCATTATATAGTTAGATCACTGTTGCGCACAGTACAAGCGAGGGATATGCAAAAAAAGAAATATCTAATTTTTATGAATATATATTTGGGAAATTATTGTTTTTTGTGTAAGATAACAATTTTTTGCAACATTCAGTCGGTAGATATGAAAGCATATGCTAATTAAAAATGCGAATTAAAAATAAATGTACCGTATTTAGATTTATTTCGTATTTCTTATTTTTATAATTAATTCCCCAACTATTAAGAATATAGGTCTACATATAGCCTACTTTTAAAAATGGGATGTAAAATTACGGGTTCGTAATTTTTTTAGACATTTTACAGGTCCTCGGTTTCAAAAACGTTGAGAAACGCTGCATTTATTATTAGAATATTACGGTTTTGGTTCTCCACATTGCCATGTCTCTTTCTCAGAATCAATTAATTTTACTCTGCACAACATTTTTAGTGAATTAATTTAATTTAAGTTTATACAAACATTACTTACGTGGGAGTAAACATAGCTTTCCTCTGGATCGGAGATTCTGGTTTTAAATCCGGCCGAGGTTGGTATTCCTCCAGGAGGGAGTAAAATAGTCCGCACCATGGCACCAGCCCAAATTAAAGCTCCTGGACCAGATGTTCTTACATCAGAGAGATCTGGTATCTGTCATCCCGCTCTCTGCAGGAGAATAAGTGTAACCAAACTAGTTCCAGGTAATGAATCGACCTTGAGGAGGCTCTAACGCTACTGGGTGTGGTACGTATATTTCATAAATCTGCGTGCTCTATTAAAAAATAACGAAATTGGCTTCGTCTATTTTCTCATTTAGTCAAAATGAACATGGTTGCTGGCCAAAAACAGCTAAGTGATCAATATTATTATTATTATTATTATTATTATTATTATTATTATTATTAACTCTAAAACTAAACTCCGTGGCACTACATCCCTGAAGGGACTTCGCCTACCACCAGACCGCTGCGACATCTACCATAGGCAGATGACAGGATTGGAGGGCATGTGGTCAGCATACCGACACCCACGGCCGTTAATGGTGGTTTCCATGACCGGAGCCGCTACTTCTCTATCAAGTAGCTCCTCAATTTGAATCACGAAGCTGAGTGCACCACTCCCAGAAGAAAAATCCAAGGAGGTACCGGGGATCGAACCCGGGCCGACGGATCTGTAATCAGCGACGCTAATCACAAGAACACGCCGGCAATTATTACAATTACTATCATTATTACAATCATGTTATTATTATTATTCATTATGATTGCCGTTAAGGGGAGGTTGTAAGCTGTATCTCTGCCATGTTAAATTATTGATGTTCATGTTCCTTTTTCTCAAAAACCATTTGATCAATTGAAACAAAATTTTGTAGACTTTTAGATCTGTATCTTGTCTTTAAACGTTGGTTTTTTAAAAGGAATATGTTTGTAAACAAATATGTTATAACTTTTTTTGGAAAATTGAATTTTTCCATTCGGTTTTATTCATTAAAAATGAAATAAATTTCTTACCATTGAAGATAAATGCATTAAAATACCACCGTTTCTGTATTAATGTAGTTTTAGTAACTGGAACAAAAATCAGATCTCTACTCTTAATAACTCCCGAGAAAAAGGAACAAATGTGCACACAAAACAAAACGAGAGAAAAAGTACGTTAAAGATAAAATGTACCATAATGTGCTCGAAGTGCATATTCAGGACAAAACTTGTATGTCGGATGAAACCCTATGGAAGAATGTAGCCCACACTGCTCTCTTCATATTTTCCAAGCTATCTGTATTAGTACCTACATCTGTATTAGTGCTAAAACCTTGTCCATAGTACAATTGCAGCTCCTTCTCAGTGGGCCTTCGTTGCCGTGTGAGTGGCTTCAAGACGGTTCCCACTGAATTTTTTTCTCGATTTTCTAAGGCGTGAGGCCATACGTTTCTGTACATGCTAAAATTTAATGGATACGTTTTTTTTTAACTATAGAAAAGAGCAAAATACCTTATTATTCGAGAGGCTCCTTCATGCCCCGTCATCTTCCAGGCTTGCCAACCACCGATTATTTTACCTGGGCCCTCCCACCTCAGTTCCACAGGCATCCAGAGCCTCTCGAACCCCGGATACTCCGGGAACATTGCGTCATCTGGCCAGGATGCCACAATGCTAAGGTTGAGATAAGTTCTCTCCGAACTGCATTATATAGTTAGATCACTGTTGCGCACAGTACAAGCGAGGGATATGCAAAAAAAGAAATATCTAATTTTTATGAATATATATTTGGGAAATTATTGTTTTTTGTGTAAGATAACAATTTTTTGCAACATTCAGTCGGTAGATATGAAAGCATATGCTAAGCTGACTTCCGTGAAAAACATTTTAAAAAATACAGTATATTCAGCTGTAAATTTGTACATAGCATATTGCGCCATCTACTCAGGGAAACCTAGAACTAAAAGGAAAAGGAATTGGTCCCGTCTGACAGCCGGCAACGTATGAATGGACTTTCATTATTGTGCCGGCAATCAGCCGGTAACGAGTTAAGGAGATTTACTACGCCATTATGGCCCTTATAGCACAAAACGACTATGTAACATGTAAATTATACTTAATTCAATTGAAATATACAATAAACCGAAAATCCACATTTTTGATCAAATGTGCTTACAACCTCCCCTTAAACACAATCAATAATGCAACAGAGAAGGCAGGGATTAATATGATATAAGAAACAATGTGAATGTGAAAACAGTGAAGTGAAAGTTTCAATTTTGATTTTCACTCACAAATATTTACAAACTAACAAACAAAGTGATCCTGTGGGACTGATTCTACAAAAAAACCACTCTCTAATGCCATAGCCAGGCGTAAAGCTTGTTTTAAAAGTGTTGTAGGCTACGTCAGAAAAATAAAACTCATCATGTCGTTGTACAATTGTATCTCCAAGAGAGAATAACAGGCCTGCGTCACGTGTCTCACACA
This sequence comes from Ectobius pallidus, assembly GCA_964059195.1. Classification (NCBI taxonomy): domain Eukaryota; kingdom Metazoa; phylum Arthropoda; class Insecta; order Blattodea; family Ectobiidae; genus Ectobius; species Ectobius pallidus. The sequence goes on from CAXKWD010000006.1 coordinate 16,854,997, forward strand.
GCCATAGCTAAGAACTTGTTATGACTGTTATGAGGAGCCCATCAGATACAGCACGCCCGAGTAATTATACAGTAGATAGAAGTATTGTGTTCAGGAATATTAATAATCCTCTGAACTGCACACCTCAAGTGTATTGAGAAAAACATATTATTATGTACACAGAGAATAGGCAACGATTTCATTTACTTTTACTAAGAGCTACATGCTTGTTTGTTATGATTATGTTGTGCGGTTGCAGGAGTTGTTTACATGCATGGAAATGTTGCATCTATTTATATTTCATATTACATTTCGTAAAATATGTCAACGACTTTGACCAACATGGAAACAGAAACTGACACTCTACCCGAATCACAGCATCATAGTGTACATAGAGGAAGTATTGCGTTTATAAGACGAGTTTTTTATATAAATACACGATTTGAGTCCCAGATTCAAAAAATCTCCCACCTCAGTTCCACAGGCATCCAGAGCCTCTCGAACCCCGGATACTCCGGGAACATTGCGTCATCTGGCCAGGATGCCACAATGCTAAGGTTGAGATAAGTTCTCTCCGAACTGCATTATATAGTTAGATCACTGTTGCGCACAGTACAAGCGAGGGATATGCAAAAAAAGAAATATCTAATTTTTATGAATATATATTTGGGAAATTATTGTTTTTTGTGTAAGATAACAATTTTTTGCAACATTCAGTCGGTAGATATGAAAGCATATGCTAATTAAAAATGCGAATTAAAAATAAATGTACCGTATTTAGATTTATTTCGTATTTCTTATTTTTATAATTAATTCCCCAAATATTAAGAATATAGGTCTACATATAGCCTACTTTTAAAAATGGGATGTAAAATTACGGGTTCGTAATTTTTTTAGACATTTTACAGGTCCTCGGTTTCAAAAACGTTGAGAAACGCTGCATTTATTATTAGAATATTACGGTTTTGGTTCTCCACATTGCCATGTCTCTTTCTCAGAATCAATTAATTTTACTCTGCACAACATTTTTAGTGAATTAATTTAATTTAAGTTTATACAAACATTACTTACGTGGGAGTAAACATAGCTTTCCTCTGGATCGGAGATTCTGGTTTTAAATCCGGCCGAGGTTGGTATTCCTCCAGGAGGGAGTAAAATAGTCCGCACCATGGCACCAGCCCAAATTAAAGCTCCTGGACCAGATGTTCTTACATCAGAGAGATCTGGTATCTGTCATCCCGCTCTCTGCAGGAGAATAAGTGTAACCAAACTAGTTCCAGGTAATGAATCGACCTTGAGGAGGCTCTAACGCTACTGGGTGTGGTACGTATATTTCATAAATCTGCGTGCTCTATTAAAAAATAACGAAATTGGCTTCGTCTATTTTCTCATTTAGTCAAAATGAACATGGTTGCTGGCCAAAAACAGCTAAGTGATCAATATTATTATTATTATTATTATTATTATTATTATTATTATTAACTCTAAAACTAAACTCCGTGGCACTACATCCCTGAAGGGACTTCGCCTACCACCAGACCGCTGCGACATCTACCATAGGCAGATGACAGGATTGGAGGGCATGTGGTCAGCATACCGACACCCACGGCCGTTAATGGTGGTTTCCATGACCGGAGCCGCTACTTCTCTATCAAGTAGCTCCTCAATTTGAATCACGAAGCTGAGTGCACCACTCCCAGAAGAAAAATCCAAGGAGGTACCGGGGATCGAACCCGGGCCGACGGATCTGTAATCAGCGACGCTAATCACAAGAACACGCCGGCAATTATTACAATTACTATCATTATTACAATCATGTTATTATTATTATTCATTATGATTGCCGTTAAGGGGAGGTTGTAAGCTGTATCTCTGCCATGTTAAATTATTGATGTTCATGTTCCTTTTTCTCAAAAACCATTTGATCAATTGAAACAAAATTTTGTAGACTTTTAGATCTGTATCTTGTCTTTAAACGTTGGTTTTTTAAAAGGAATATGTTTGTAAACAAATATGTTATAACTTTTTTTGGAAAATTGAATTTTTCCATTCGGTTTTATTCATTAAAAATGAAATAAATTTCTTACCATTGAAGATAAATGCATTAAAAAACCACCGTTTCTGTATTAATGTAGTTTTAGTAACTGGAACAAAAATCAGATCTCTACTCTTAATAACTCCCGAGAAAAAGGAACAAATGTGCACACAAAACAAAACGAGAGAAAAAGTACGTTAAAGATAAAATGTACCATAATGTGCTCGAAGTGCATATTCAGGACAAAACTTGTATGTCGGATGAAACCCTATGGAAGAATGTAGCCCACACTGCTCTCTTCATATTTTCCAAGCTATCTGTATTAGTACCTACATCTGTATTAGTGCTAAAACCTTGTCCATAGTACAATTGCAGCTCCTTCTCAGTGGGCCTTCGTTGCCGTGTGAGTGGCTTCAAGACGGTTCCCACTGAATTTTTTTCTCGATTTTCTAAGGCGTGAGGCCATACGTTTCTGTACATGCTAAAATTTAATGGATACGTTTTTTTTTAACTATAGAAAAGAGCAAAATACCTTATTATTCGAGAGGCTCCTTCATGCCCCGTCATCTTCCAGGCTTGCCAACCACCGATTATTTTACCTGGGCCCTCCCACCTCAGTTCCACAGGCATCCAGAGCCTCTCGAACCCCGGATACTCCGGGAACATTGCGTCATCTGGCCAGGATGCCACAATGCTAAGGTTGAGATAAGTTCTCTCCGAACTGCATTATATAGTTAGATCACTGTTGCGCACAGTACAAGCGAGGGATATGCAAAAAAAGAAATATCTAATTTTTATGAATATATATTTGGGAAATTATTGTTTTTTGTGTAAGATAACAATTTTTTGCAACATTCAGTCGGTAGATATGAAAGCATATGCTAAGCTGACTTCCGTGAAAAACATTTTAAAAAATACAGTATATTCAGCTGTAAATTTGTACATAGCATATTGCGCCATCTACTCAGGGAAACCTAGAACTAAAAGGAAAAGGAATTGGTCCCGTCTGACAGCCGGCAACGTATGAATGGACTTTCATTATTGTGCCGGCAATCAGCCGGTAACGAGTTAAGGAGATTTACTACGCCATTATGGCCCTTATAGCACAAAACGACTATGTAACATGTAAATTATACTTAATTCAATTGAAATATACAATAAACCGAAAATCCACATTTTTGATCAAATGTGCTTACAACCTCCCCTTAAACACAATCAATAATGCAACAGAGAAGGCAGGGATTAATATGATATAAGAAACAATGTGAATGTGAAAACAGTGAAGTGAAAGTTTCAATTTTGATTTTCACTCACAAATATTTACAAACTAACAAACAAAGTGATCCTGTGGGACTGATTCTACAAAAAAACCACTCTCTAATGCCATAGCCAGGCGTAAAGCTTGTTTTAAAAGTGTTGTAGGCTACGTCAGAAAAATAAAACTCATCATGTCGTTGTACAATTGTATCTCCAAGAGAGAATAACAGGCCTGCGTCACGTGTCTCACACAGCCATAGCTAAGAACTTGTTATGACTGTTATGAGGAGCCCATCAGATACAGCACGCCCGAGTAATTATACAGTAGATAGAAGTATTGTGTTCAGGAATATTAATAATCCTCTGAACTGCACACCTCAAGTGTATTGAGAAAAACATATTATTATGTACACAGAGAATAGGCAACGATTTCATTTACTTTTACTAAGAGCTACATGCTTGTTTGTTATGATTATGTTGTGCGGTTGCAGGAGTTGTTTACATGCATGGAAATGTTGCATCTATTTATATTTCATATTACATTTCGTAAAATATGTCAACGACTTTGACCAACATGGAAACAGAAACTGACACTCTACCCGAATCACAGCATCATAGTGTACATAGAGGAAGTATTGCGTTTATAAGACGAGTTTTTTATATAAATACACGATTTGAGTCCCAGATTCAAAAAATCTTATTTTAAGAAAGATGTCTGTGTACGTGTGAATAGCATAGCTCGAGAATGAAATATCGTATAAAACGAAATTTTACAATTAGCTTAGATCTTCTTGACGATGTTACAAGACCACTGACGATCTTTAGGTCTACTAGGCTATTAGTTTACGATATTCTCGGAAGCGGCCTTGAGTTTTTTTATTAACTTTTGGTAAATGAATCTCTCTATACATGAGGCTTTGTCCTGACTGACTGACTTTAATGACTGACAGAGAATAAACGTAGAGCCTAAACTATAATAGGTAGAGACTTGGAATTTTGACATAACCTTCATTTCATAATTTAAGTGCTCACTAAGAAAGGATTTTAAACATTTTTATTTTAAATGCCAAAAATCAAATGTTTTTGAGTATACTACGATTTTACACAGAATTATCAAATCCAAATCAAATTCCATATACAGTTCTCATGACAACAGTGTATTGTTGGCAGTGGTCACAGATAGCTTTGGAAATAAATGGTACGGGACTCTGAGAAATTAGAGAAGCTATTGATAGAATTTGTTGTTGTAAATATTGAAGAATGAAATCCACGAAAATAATGCACAAATGTAAAATAAGTTGTCGTATTGGGGGGATAGCTTAATCCAGCTGTCACAATCTGAGTGTGTATCAACGAGTAAGTTATGCAATATCAGAAGTCTGTAAAAAATAAAATTTACTGATACGTTATTCATAGCTGTTTGCTTTGTATTTTTAGTTGTGAAATATGGATGTTTATCATAGGCCCTAAGCTTGTAAAAGGAGACAAAATAAGATGGAACATTTTTAGTCCTATGCGCGCAGTATATTATTATATCTCTGGTTTTGGGGAGGAAAGTATGAAAGTGGTATTGAATTTCATTTTGATTTTATCCCCAAAACGGTTGTATGGTAACATGAGAGTGAGAAATAAAACATTCCGAAAAATCAGAATTTCTGTTTCTTCTTATTTCAATCCCTCCCAGGCATGGTGTGTAGAAGCAATGGGGTGCAAAATTCTACATCCTCTATGAGCCACAAAAGCTATATCAAGAGTTTTCTGATGGAATATTTTGAGTGTGATAAGTCGTTCTTCCTCATTTCAAGTTCTACATACCTATTTAAGGAGCTAGAGTTTGAAAATTGAAAGTCCTTCATAAATTAATTTCGAATGCCAAAATAAAAATCCGAATGACGCCGGGCCTTTTGAGCTCGTAATAATATACGCTGTATTACATGTAATCATTTATTATTGTTGCTTGAAACATTTTTCGCAATAAATCCTCCCCATAGTAATTAATAGCTACTCATTTCATACACAAACGAGCTAAGATCTTATCTTTCCTCGCGAATAATGCGATTGGAAAAGTAATAAGAAGGTGGAAAATATACTCCATACTAATAAGGAACCACAATAGGTGAAATAGAAAACAACTGCAACAACCTTAAGATAACGATTGTATTCTTTCATTACGAGAATACTCACGGCAAGGAGACGTCGTTCATTATATTCATCAACAATTTACTTTGTTATTTATTTACTTAGTACTACTAATACGATTTTTATTACTTATCATTATTATCGTTATTATTTTTATTATAGCTATTAATATAACTATTATTATTGTTGTTATTATACAATTTCAGAGTAATACGAGTGTCAAGCTTCGTCATATCCAACACAAATTCCACAAAGTTTCTATTTGGTAGGGGAGATGTAATAAACTCCTTCTCTCGGTGGTGTTTGTTTGTTATGACAGTGGCAATGTTACTCCATAAGGGTGGTTACAATGCTTTCATCTCTCTATCTCTCTAGTTTCTCCCATGTAATTTACCAAATATGCACGTCTCGCTTAATTCCAGTCACTTCCTTCATCAGCTGTTTGTCTTAAATAGGCCAATAGATTGCTGCAGATATCTGAACAAAATGTGAGATGTAATGAACACTGGTATGTGCTTCATTGTTTCGATGAACTACAGAAATAATTTTCAAGTTATCATAGCGTGACTAAAATAGATAATATTGTAAAAGGATATTTCCTTCTGAAACCGGGATCCAAACCTGTGAACTTTGTCCTTCCGTGTTAGCTGTGAAATAAGATGAAGTTTAACAATTCATCTCTCTATCTCTCTAGTTTCTCCCATGTAATTTACCCTCCCCCCAAAAAAGCTATAAAAAGGTTGAAATATAGATACCTTCAGATAGAAATAAGTCGAATGTGGAACGTGAAAACTGAAGCCATACCTATTATAATTGGAGCACTGTGTACGATACCAAAAAACCTGGAAAACAATCTATCATAGATAATGGGAGAAGCACAGGTTTCCAAAATTCAAGAGATCGCCCTGCTCGGAACTGCTGACATTTTGAGGAAGGTGCTACAAGAATCTGCTCCTGAGGGGGGCTGGAGGCAACCTGGAGCAGAATCTTAAATCCAGCCTCAACGCTGTGAATCTAAAAATTCTGAAAATAATAATAATAATCAAATCAGGTAAACTGATCTAACAAAGTGCAAGAATGTTTTTGTTTAATCAGCTATGATTGCAATTACGATATGCAGAATGCAAAAAAAAGTCAAATTGGCCAGTTTCGGGATTTGAACCATGGAACTCCAGAATGTGAGGCCAAGACGTTACCATTTCAGCCACCTGGGTCAGTTTAACGGTCAAGTTGGATAAGCGCATGTAAAGCAATAGTGTTATTTGTCATAGTTAACTGTATTTTAATTGCCAAAGCCTTATAAGATCACAGTAAAACAATTGACTATTTGTCATGATAACTGATTTGCATTTCATAAATTCTTTCGAATACGTAGGCTATCTAATATATAAAGTCAAATGTGTGTTTGTGGATATGTGGGTACGTATGTACGTATGTATGTATGTATGTATGTATGTATGTATGTATGTATTTATGTATGTATTTATGTATGTATGTATGTTCCCTACACAAATCTACATTTCTTGACCAATTTGCAGGAAATTTTCCACACATACCCAGTTAAGCCCGGGAAGTAACGCGGTCAACATTAAAATTCAAACAAACGACTCCTTCCCTTGAAAATTATATAATTTTTGAGAATATTATACTGAAAAAAATTAAATGCTGTTCAGTTCACATGACAACAGTGTATTGTTTACTGTGATCACATAGGGCTTTGGAAACTATCTAATACTGGACTTTAACGAATTATGATTCCATCGAAGTAATATATTGGCGAAACTAATTACTGAAAAATGAAATCCACGAAAATAAAGCACAGTGTGATGCAGTCACATAATTTTATCTACCCTCGACATAAGAAATATTTTCTCACTTCACATTTTGATGTAGAGTAAGAGGTCGTATTGCAGGGACAACTTAAGTGTGTGAGTATGCTATATCAGAAGTCTGTAAATAATCCTTTCCGCTGATACGTTATCCATAGATGTAGGCCTTGTATTAGTTGAGAAATAGGGATGTTTATCATAGGCCCTAAGCATGGAATGGGACATTTTGAGTCCTATGCTCGCAGTATATTATGTCCCGGGTTTTAGGGGAGGAAAGTATGAAAGTGATATTGCATTTCTCTTTTATTTCAGCCCCGAAACGGTTGTATGGTAACATGAGAATGAGAAATAAAATTTTCCGTCAAATCAATACAATCTTATGTAATTTATGTTTCTTCTTATTTCAACCCCTCCCATGCATGATGTGTAGAAGCAACGGAATGCAGCATTCGACATCCTCTATGAGCCATAAAAAGTTATATCTAGCGTTTTCTGATGGAAAGTTTTAGTGTGATAAACCTTTTTCTTCATTTGAAGTTTTACATACATATTATATAAGGACCTAGAGTTTCAAAATCGAAAGTCCTCCATAAGTTAATTTCAAATTACAAAATACAAAGCCCGGGCGACGCAGGGCCTTTTCAGCTAGTGTAATATATAAAATGGAATGTGTGTTTGTGGGTATGTGGATATGTATGTAAGTATGTATGTATGTTCCCTATACAAATCTACATTTCTTGACCAAATTGTACGTAATTTTCCACACATACCCAGTTAAGCCCGGGAAGTAACGCGGTCAACATTAAAATTCAAACAAATCAGTCCTTCACTTAAAATTATATAATTTCTGAGAATATTATACTGAATAAAATGAAATGCTGTTCAGTTCACGTGACAACAGTGTATTGTTTACTGTGATCATATAGGGCTTTGGCAACTATGTAATACTGGACTTTAACGAATTATGATTCCATCGATGTAATACATTGGCGAAAATAATTACTGAGAAATGAAATCCACAAAAATAAAGCACAGTGTGATGCAGTCACATAACTTTCTCTACCCTCGACACATGAAATATTTTCTCACTTCACATTTCGATGTAGAATAAGAGGTCATATTGCAGGGACAACTTAAGTGTGTGAGTATGCTATATCAGAAGTCGGTAAATAATCCTTTCCGCTGATACGTTATCCATAGCTTTAGGCTTTGTTTTAGCTGAGAAATAGAGATGTTTATCATAGGCATTAAGCATGGGATGGAACATTTTGAGTCCTATGCTCGCAGTATATTATGTCCCGGGATTTAGGGGAGGAAAGTATGAAAGTGATACTGCATTTCTCTTTAATTCAGCCCCGAAACGGTTGTATGGTAACATGAGAATGAGAAAAAAAAATTCCGTCAAGTCAATAGAATCTTATGTAATTTATGTTTCTTCTTATTTCAACCCCTCCCAGGCATGACGTGTAGAAGAAACGGAATGCAGCATTCGACATCCTCTATGAGCCATAAAAAGCTATATCTTGCGTTTTCTGATGGAATAGTTTGTGTGTGATAAATCTTTTTCTTCATTTCAAGTTCTACATACATATTGTGTAAGGACCTAGAGTTTGAAAATCGAAAGTCCTCCATAAGTTAATTTCAAATTAAAAAATACAAAGCAACGCCGGGCCTTCTCAGCTAGTATTACCATAAAATAGGCACTAATTGAGCATTACTCCGAAACAGGTCAACCGATTTTATCCAATATCAACAGATGTCTTCCCATGGACATTATAAATGTGTATACCAAGTTTCATAAAATTCCGGTAAAGCGTATTTGAGTTACCGCGTCTTTAATACAGACACTAAATTGGGTTTTACTCCGGTACCGTTCTATCGATTTGGTCCAATATCAGTAGACCTCTTCCCATGTACATTATAAATGCGTATACGAAGTTTCATAAAAATCCGATTAAGCGTATTTGAGTTATTGCGCCTTTAAAATAGACACTAAATTGGGTTTTACTCCGGTACCGGTCAACAGATTAGGTTCAAATTCAACAGGGTACTTCTCATGGACGTCATAAATGCGTATACCAAGTTTCATGGAAATCCGATACAGCGTATTTGAGTGATGGCGCCTTTCTATTAGAAAGGCGCCATAATCTATTAAAATAGGCACTAAATTGGGCATTACTCCGGTACCGGTGAACCGATTTGGTTCAATATCAATAGGGTTCTTCCCATGGACATTATAAATGCTTTTTCCAAGTTTCATGAAAATCCGAAAAAAATTATTTGGGTTATGGTGCGTACAGACACACGGACGGACGGACGGACAGACGGACGGACAGATTGTCCCCACACATAATCTCATAAAGTACCATACTGGCACTTAATAATGATAATAACTATAAACGCTAATAATGAATAAACTCCTTGGTGCTGCATTATTTGTGAGACAAGGCCTATTATCCGAACGCCGCTTTTTCTAGCATAGGCAGATGGCAAGATTGGAGGCATGTGGTCAGCATGGCGATTCCCACGCTCATTATATACTACGTTTTCATGGAGAATTCAAATCGATCTGAACTGGCGTATCGTACTGAAATTGTCATGAAAACGGCAATTCAGATCGAATTTAATCTCAAGGTCGATACAACTAAAAAGTAGGACTGGATCGGATTGAGATTATATTCAACGACTTGAAAACACTACCACATATTCAATTAGATCTCATTACGCTAAGCAGACATTTCATTGGTCTTCAATGTCATTGTGGTGTTCTCGTGTATGGCAAGAAGAGTTTCATTGGTCATTGAATGTGGGGCTATCGCATTCTGTAGGTTCTCTCGGAAACGTTGTTTTCAATGCCATATCGAACATTTTTGCATGAAAACGAGATTGTATTCAGATCGATCTGAATCCTGCATGAAACCGTAGTAATTGATGGCTTACTGAACCGGAGCCGCAACTGCTGGAGGAAGTGAACCAGATCATGGTCTAACTCAAAATTCCGAAGAAGTACCGGGGATCGAAACCAGACTTGAGGATTCTTAGTCAGCAATGCTAACCACTAAGTCACATGGGCGGTCAATAATTAAGAACAATGCCGATTAGTATTAGGCCTAAAACTTTCCATAATCATTAATATAGAAACAACTTCAAGGAATAAATTCAAGGCAAATACGTTTGTAAGTTACTATTAGAGAATAGATATGATTACTTTATATTTTACAGTGCCATCAACATGTCTCTCCCCAGCTATGGTTCAGACCCATAGCTGGTATACCAGAGTAGGGCATGTTAACTACTGTTGTGCATCTGTTTGTTATTTCTGATTAACAAGTAATTACACTACATCTTTAATTAAAGTTTTCGAAAATGATTTAAAGCACGTGAGTTTGTGTCTTTAAGAAAACGGTAAACATTTTCATCATAGTCTTTAAATATGTGAATTTTATGTTGATTTTATTTCTTGCTTCATAAATAATTATTGAAGAAAAACATTTATAACGAAACGCTAGCGTTGCCAACTGATTTCAGTTCCTTTGTGCATTCTCACCTGCACAAAATATGCGGATCGACTTATTCTATCATTGAAGAATGTTATAAGAGGAATATTTGTATTATTTATAATATTTATCCGAGTGTCTGAAACGTAGGAGCAAGTGAACGTTATGTTGAAGCCAGATTCACGTTCGGATGAGATAAACCTGGGATAGCTGTAGACTGACAGGGAGTTATGTTGAATGTTACACTAGAACAAGGTATAATCTGTACTAGCTGTTTCTTGTTATATCACAAGTACATCTATATCTCTCAGAACACGAGGGAATGTCTTAACAACTATTAATTCCCACGATAATGCGGGTCAGGCAAGAAATGTTAAAATACACAATATATGCTAAAGTTTATTGTATGGATTTTGGGAGATCTGTATCAGGATAGAGGAGAGGATCAAATAACAAACGTCTGTCGATCATTACAGATGTGTTTCTGTATTAAAAATGTGGCTTCGATTTTCAAAACTGAAGGAACCATTGATAACATGACTTATTCGGTCATGGAGAAACTAAGGGTATTTGACTCTTTCCTCATCGGACAGTACTTCGGAGGACTGTAGGTGACATACGTGCGGTTACGTGCTGTAATTAGAGGAATAACCACATTTGTAACGAACGATTGGTGTTTCTCCTCTTCTTTGTCCTCATATAGATTCTAGCAAGATACATTTCTTATTTCGACAAAATCAAGGCAAATACAGGAATACCATAATTTATAGGTACTCATGGTTTTTATGTTAATATTAGTGTGTAATGTTAGGAGGTACATCCTATGGCGAAAAACCTCTGTAACGCCAAGGGTGTTAATATTACGACACAAGAATAAACTATATCTATATCATATCATTTCGACAAAATCCGGACGCCTCTTTATATTACAAAGTATTAATTGTTACATCATGTTTATTTCTAACATTTTCTCTCACTTGGAACTTGCAGCATATTGTGGTTTGGTTCTAAAAGGGCCGCTGTCATAAAACTTGCTTTTTAGATAACTGACTTTGAAGCCTTTGTAGAAGTAACTTTTTTTGCTGAGAACTTTCAACATTGGTCTCATAGGATTCGGTATTATGTCTATTATAATAGACTGATAATTATCTGTAACATACATTGCCTCTTTTATTAAACGAGAGATAAAGACTAGCCAGCTCAATAATGCATAGATCTCATTTTTGCAAGAAATTGACATTGGTCCTTTTAGAACCAAATAATTCCACGTGTTTTAATGAAATCATATTGTAGAATCTACTTGAGGTGTTTCTTATGTTTAAACACGTTGTTACGGTTTCTTACGAGATAGCAATCATGCTCTGTTATAAGCCGTAGTGCGCTATTGCATGAGGGAAGATAGGATATCTCGGCTAGGCGAGTAAAATTACCTTTTCTCATGTCACGTGATAGCGTGGCGTCACTCAGCTGTTCTCGTCTTCGTTATCCATTTTCTGAAGCGGAAAGTAAGGCTTTCATCGAAATATTTTTACTCTGATTCTGATTATAAATAATAATGCTGTTGTGTTTTTACCCTTCGCGGGCGGCGATGTTTTATGGCTGTGGGCGGAAGGCATTTTTAAAGAAAAAATTAGTTAATGAAAAACCAATTGAAAGTAACTTAAATCACGCATTTATTCATAAAATCAACATATACCTTGGAGTTTTGCCGAATTCTGCCCCCAATCTGCTCTAGGAACGATTTTTAGTATTTAGCGAGAAAATGTTTATGCGGGAACGGCACAAGTCTCACTGAGTGCATTATAAGTTTACATAGGCCTACAGTGAGCTATGATTATCAATTGGATCAGTATTTTTTTTCATAATCAGAAGGGAGAACTGGCCCTTGCTGGATATTATATATTGTAGTAATAGATGATGTGCCTGCATCAAAATTACTCACTTCTATTGAGCTGGGCGCACGATTGCCTCCAGTGTCACTTACGTCGCTCTCACTCTCCTTAACGCTGCCGGTAGAAATCTCGGAAAAACATCCCTCACTATCGCTAAATGATAATTCTGACACTTCACTGTCACTTTGAATACTTAATGCTTCAGTTTCAGAACCTGTAGGACACTTTCTTTTTGCAATTTTACCGAAAATAAGGGAAAAACACGGAACAAAAAGTGCATGCTGTTCACTAGTTACGCACGGCCACTGAAATCCTCTACTAAAATCGTCCTGGGCACGTATATTGGGGAATTCTTAAGTCACAGTGGATAAGAGAACATTCTCCTGCCATCTGTTGAAAATTTTACGTACTTAGTGCGTGAGAAGAGCCGGTCACATTATGAGTCGGTCTGAGAACCCATTGTGGGTTACCGCGCTGGAGGCATCAGACAGGCGTCCCATATATGGGATATTAATAATAATTAATAAATTTTGCTCCATGTCATTTTCTTTACTTGAATCTTTCTGATATGTATATTTTCCTCCAAAACTATTATATTATTATTTGTTTTTTCATATTATGTTCCCTTGTGTAATTGTCATATTGTTTGTGTTTCTGTTTTTCTTTTCTGTGTGTTTTTTTCTTATTGTTGTAGCATTAGCTTAATTATTTTGAATATCACTTGAATTTTTGAATCTGGTGTATTATGTAAGCGAGAATATTGTAATTGGGCATTAGCCTGTAATATTCTTAGTACTATAAATTAATTAATTAATTAATTAATAAACATAATAAACATAAATTTTAGCATTTATAGAAAACCGACTTTAATAGAAGTAGTAATCAACAATAATTCTAACCATCCATTCACGCAAAAAATGACTCCATTTAATAATATGATCCACAGACTTCTTAACATTCCTATGCAGAAACACCAATATAACAAGGAACTAAATACAATATTGCAAATTACAATTAACAATGGATATAAGAGAGATAGGCTACTATACTTAAACTACTCAAAAAACAAAAGAGGAATCTATACAACAAAAAACACAATAGCACCACGCTAATTCCCATAAAACAAAACAAAAATGCCAACACGAAATATGTAACTCTAAACTACACAGACAAACGGGTACATGAAATAGGAAAACACCTAGAGCATAATAACCTAAAAATAGCGTTTAAAGCCAACAACAAAGTAAAGGACATCCTACACAATGCAGATAATAATAGACCTATTAACGATAAGTTCAATGAAAATGGTGTCTATAAGTTGAAATAAACAGACTGCAACAAGGTATATATAGGACAAACAGGCCGTAAATTTAAATCCAGATTCTGTGAACACGTAAAAGATTTTAAATACAATAGACAAAAATCGGCCTTTGCCAAACATTTAATCCAAGAAAACATCAACTCCACGACATTGAGAAAACTATGGAAATTATATACAAACAGAAGATGGGACATAGACTGGAAACTCTGGAACAACTTGAAATATACAAACACAAACACATAATATTAAATAAAAACCAAATAGAATACAATCCGCTATTTCAGATTATTTATGAACACACCTACCCCCTTAAATACTTCTGCACTCAACCATACCAAGCTACACTACAGTCAACCAACATAGGCCTAAGTTCCAGTTCAGCACACAAAGGTCAGTACCATTGTATACATAATCCTTTTAACCATATGATAGTTTTTTATAGTTCAGCCTCTCACTTTATTCTTCTTAACAGGAACTGAAGATGGCATATGAATATTGCCGAAATGCATTTTCATAGACATAACAATACAACACACTGGACACCATCATAAGAAGCTGTGACGCCTGCTGAAGAATCCAACTTAAAAGCTGCAAACGAAAAATTTTAAGACTCACTACTTAGTAAATAATTCTTTTCTGTGTTTTTATAAATGTGAATCAGACTTTTATACAAAATTGTCGATCTGGGAATCATCTTTTACAGTGCTTCTGCATAAAACTCAAAGGAGTTCTAACTGGATATTTTTAACCAAAATAGTATTTATAGTGTAAAACTCTTAAGAATTTACACACTGCATAGACGCTCCACTAAAGCTTGGTAAGCCTACAGGCCCAATTATTTTATTGTAAAAAGCTCTTATTGTAATTTTATCTGATAACTTTTGACAATGTAGGCCTACATAGGGACTTACATAATCTTAAAGCTTATAATACGTGCTAATAATGATTTTAATTATTTGAATTGGACATGCAACTTTTTCTATATCAAAACCTAACGCTTGATTTTAATGTTAACGAATGAAAAAGCCATCAAAATAAATTGGTCCAGCTCCTTAAGGATACAGTGTGTTGTATTTGATTAGAAGGTATAAGGAGAATAAATTTGCCCTCTTTGGTCAAAATGAAATTTATCAATTCATAGCTAACTGTATTGCAACTTCCAAAGCCGTATATGAACATTGTAAAATAATATGTTGATCAGAGAACTGATTTGCATTGATAAATTCTATCAAATTTATTACTATAAAATCAGCCCTAAATTGGACATTACTCCGATAATATTCAACCGATTTGGTCCAATATCATTGGACATCTTCCCACGGGCATTATAAATGCGTATACGAAGTTTCTTATAAATCCAATAAAGCATATTTGAGTTATCGCGCCTTTCTACTATATTGCCATAAAATAAGCATTAAATTGGGCATTACTCCGGTAACCGATTTGGTCCGATATCAACAGGCTTCTTCCCAAGGATATTATAAATGCGTATACCAAGTTTAATTAAAAACCGTTAAAGCGTATTTGAACTATCGCGCTTTTCTAATATATTATCATAAAATAGGTACTAATTTGGGCAATACTGGGGTACCATCAACCGATTTGGTCCAATATCGATAGGCTTCTTCCCAAGGACATTTTAATGCGTATACCAAGTTCCATGAAAATCCGATCAAGCGTACTTGATCTATTGCGCGTACAGACACACGGACGGACAGACATACGACGGACAGACATACGACGGACAGACAGGCGGACAGACATTTACACGTCCCATACACAATCTCATAAAGTAATATACGTAATAAAAAAAGCTAATTGAAGATAAGTTGACATTGCCATTGATGCCATTCGCCCTCGATCTTTCATTCTATAGATTGTCTCAACCTTAAAAAACAGTATTGAGTCAAATGTAGTGTTTGCATCTCATTTGCAATTATCTTCGTCCTTTTCTAACCAACCAATGTCGACAATTTTCCTAAAACTCATAGTCATAAATGTACTAATGTAATTGCGTGGTCGTATAGAGAATTTTCCACTCTTTCTCTGATTTTAATTGTGAAGTCATAAATAATAATAATATGATTCCTATTTTTTACAATTACTTTATTTTGGCTGAAATCTAGATTTTTTCAGATGAATTACTTATCACGCTATAGACGAGAAACCAATAATCGTAACCGACAAAGATATTTTTCTTGGATTGCCTGACGTTTATAAAAAACACCGTCTTTCCCTTGGCAATAAATATTACATAAGAAAAAAGCTATATATTTTTTTATTAGGTACTGTTTGAAAATTTTCGGATGGTAACACAATAAAGTTATGTAGCGAGTAACCTACTTTGTTTTTTACTTAACGTTGGTGACTAAGCGAGAAGAAATGCTTACAAATGTCTAAAATAGTCTTTAAACAAACCAGAGCTCGGTATCATAGCATGCATGAGTTATCGCTGTTTTCCCAGCGCAGCATTCTAGCAGTCATGAGTCAATCAGATTTTGTGTCTCTTGTTTTTAGACTATTGAGTCTTCTTCAGAGCTCAATGTTATAATATTGGATGTGTTGTAAAGTGTAACTTTGTAGTGAAGTGGTTCTTGTGTTTTTATAAATTTACTTTTATATTTATTATTATATTATAATAATTATGAATAGAGAAACTAGAAATCGTAGTATTGGCAAACTGCATAGCAAAGAACGAATTAAGTACTAAATATAATATTTAATTATTTATTTGAAAAATGAACGTAACTCAGGCAGTAAGAGTGATAACAGAAGCTACCAGGTGTTCATAAAGTTTACTAGACCCTGTAGAATAAAAAATGGAACAAACGAAGTGTACTCTAAGAACGCCAGCAAAAAGAAAAACTAAAAGAGTGTGTTCGGTTATGTCATTTAGTTCTTAGTTAGCAATGTTTTATTTTGTAGTTTATTCGTTTTGCAGAATTTGGTTAGCACGCTCCTTTGTTTGTTCATAGCTATTATGATATTTTATTTTTTATTGTATGTTAATATCCAATCGGAGACTGATTAACATATATTCTTATTTTAAATAGCCAATTAGGCTTTTCTTACTTCAGGTTTAGCTCAAGTCATTATTACATTTCTTTTAATTCTTGTCTTGTTAGCCTTCCATCGAACCTTTTCATTCTTTCAAGACACACGTTTTTCTAGGCTCCTCGTGTCTTTTTTATCAAGTCAAGTAGCTTGAGTTCTGGTCAGCTTATTTCAAGATTAAATCATGGGCTTATAATGCCTATCAATCTCCTGAAGACTGCTAATTAGCTTCAGACATCAATCACCCTTTGTGTGATTAATTTGACTCGTTATCTTCAGAGATATATTATAAATATTGTCTTCATGGTCTTGGAGTTTCCAGGATTCAGAGCCAGCAATTCAACATAATTATCAGGAATTGGTAATTATTAAACCATTCGAAAGGTATGTCACTTTGATGATTTACACTCACTTCTGAAAAGATCTTAGCTGCATAATTTCATCAGCAAATTAATTTTCTTTTTGTGCTTTCAATTAAAACTGACATTGCTGCTATTCATCAGTATAATACTACTACAAATAACATCTACGACCATCTAATCTTCCACTTAGGCCTATTAACATTGATGTTTATTCACTTCCAGATGAGCAAGAAACTTGAAATGTAGCAAAGTTATAGACTTTAGCCTATAACCAATGGGAAAATTCCAAAATGTTCAAATCTTTAATATTTTCCCCCTCCAAAATAAAATTTTTCAGTTGGTCTTTTATCGACATGAGGTATTTGCTGTAAATCCTTTCTGTTGATATTATAGTTATCCCACATATTCCTTCACATTTCCTTATCAGATTATCCTAATCTATGCAATAACTTATACATAACATTTTGATGTGTCATGTCGCAGGTCAAGGAAGGGAATTGGCCGGGCGAGGCCCTAACTTGTACCTTTGAAATGACGAATTACACCCCTTTTTAACATAATATTTATTTAAAAGAACAAACCAATAAAGCAAATTGATAAAACAAATAATTAAAGCACAAATAAAACACATTTCTTCTAATTCCATAATGGTTAACATATACTTCAGTTGATTATTACTAGGATATTATAAGTTTATAATTACTTTGGTTAATGTTCCATATATATTTATTACAATTATTATATTAGAAACTGTTTAATGTTCTTTTCTGAATATAAACATTCAGCTCAGTTTGAGTGAAGGCAAACAAATAGCTCTCATAAGCCTGGATGTTCAAGGAGCCTTCGATGCTGCGTGGTAGCCCAGCATTCTTGCTACAATGAGAGCCTGGAATTGCCCCAAGAATCTTTATGAGCTATCAAGAAGTTATTTTAGCGAAAGAAGCGCAAATTTTTCGGTAAATAATATATCAATAAAGAGATCTATTAGTAAGGGATGCCCGCAAGGCTCTTGTAGTGGTCCAGGGTTCTGGAATATCTTCTACAATTCTCTACTCAGTCTGAAGTACTTAAAAAACACGAAAGTCATAGCATTTGCTGACGATTTGCTATTAGCGGTAAAAGGTAGAAATAACTTAGAACTAGAAAATTATGCGAATTTAGAATTGCAGAAAATTGCGAACTGGGCAAAAGAGAATAAAGTAAAATTCAATGATCAAAAATCTAAGATGCTAATCATAACTCGGAGAAAACTGCAAATGCCACAGGAAATTAACATCTACCTTAATAATAAGAAGTTAAACCAGGAAGAATCAATAAAATATCTGGGCATAATAATTGACAGAAAATTCAGTTTCACACAATATGTAGAGCACGTCACCCAGAAATGTACAAAATTGATTCATGCCCTATCCAGATCGGCTAGAGTATCTTGGGGCCTAAACTGCGATGTGATGAGGATCATATATAAAGGGGCCATTCTTCCACTGTTGGCCTACGGGGCACCAGTTTGGGAGGACGCCATTAAGAAAAGATACAACATTATCAAGCTACAGCGGGTCCAGAGACTCATTAACTTGAAAATAGCAAAAGCTTTTCGAACGACGTCAACGGATGCATTGTGTGTGCTGACCAAGAACCAGCCTATCCTCATTGAACTACAGCAAATGGTTAAAATGTATAGAATCAAAAAGGAGCAGAATTGGGAGGAGAAAACTATGGACACAGTAACACCCTACACCCAGTGGCCGCATCCAGCAGAAGTAGTCGGGATAAAGGAAAAACAAGTTGGGTGGAATTACAAAATCAACATCTACACAGATGGGAGTAAAGGAGACACCGGAGTGGGTTCAGGAATTGCAATATATTTAGACCATGAAATCACATTCCAACTACAATACAGACTACATGAGAAATGCTCCAACAACCAAGCCGAGCAGTATGCTATACTTAAAGCACTAGAAAAACTGGAATCACTTCAAGAAATAGTCAACTGAGAGAAACGCAGCTATCCACACTGACAGCAGAATTACTCTTGAATCCTTGCGGAATTCCAATAACCACCTCCACCTAATAGAAAGAATCAGACTACAGATTAGGAAACTGGAACAACTAAGCTGGAACCTTCATTTCATATGGGTCAAGGCGCACGTCGGGAACGAGGGCAATGAGCTCGCCGATCACTTAGCTAAGCAGGCGGCGAGTAACAACGAATTGCCTGTGAGCTACAGTAGGATACCGGCTAGTGTCATTCTGCAGGAGCTTCGAGTGGAAAGTGTGTCAAAATGGGAAAGTGAGTGGATCCAGTCCACAAAAGGTGCAGTGACAAAATCTTTTTTCCCCTCTGTGAAAGCTAGACTTAAAATAAATATACCGCTCAATTCCAATATAATAACATTTCTAACGGGCCATGGCAAGCTAGGTTCTTATTATCACAGGTTCAAAATAAAAGACAGTCCTTCCTGCGTGTGTGGAGCCGAAGTGCAAACAGTAGACCACGTTCTTTTTGAATGCTCAAAACTAGAAACAGAGAGGTTAAAATTTAAACAAAACAGGTAAATGGACTTTTACAAAAACTAAACTAATGATAGAACATACGAAAAGCTTCATGGACTTCTTAAATGCCATAAACTTAGAGACAATACAAGGAAACACATAAGTCAATTAGTTGTCACATAATAGTAAAACTAAACCACCTAGATTAAAAAAAAAATTAGTCAAAAAGCCATAGTATGAAAGTGAACAAGAAAATAATAATAGTTAGATTATAGAAAAGACTTATAATAGAGGGAAGGGCATGTAGTATTACATCATTGTAATGGGACATGCCGTCTGTATATATCTTTAATAAAAATATATATATATATATATATATATAAACATTCCTACTAATGCATTAATATAAATATTACACTTGAAATCAATTTAATATTATTTTCTGAATGTAAAGGAATTCATTAAATTAAATATATTTTACTAACTAATTCGCGTAAGCCATTCTCTTGAAAATAAGACAGAAATCTACTCACATAGAATAATTATATCCAGCTGTTCCATAATGATGTCTGCTCAAAATAATAATAAGTTTTGCCACAAGGAGTCTTCCACTGCTGGGAATAATTCGCACAGTAATTATCTCCTATGAAGATGTCCCAAGTAGATATGGTCATGAGCAGAACGGCTGGCTGGGTTTATATACTGGCTTACACCCACGGTTTATGCAATAACTTATACATAACATTTTGATGTACCTATTGTAAGAAAACATGACGTGATATGTAGAAACGGTCAACATCAACGGATTCGTGTTAGGTGGCCCAAAATAAGTTAAGATCACACCAATTACCGCAAAAAAAAGTTTCAAAATGAAGTTATCAAAAGCTGCATAGCTATTTTATTGTATGAAATGTCAAAATAACATTTTTCACAGCTATCAATTAACCAGATGTGATAGAGAAAAACCAAATGCGTTTTCAAATTCAGCACAGCGAATTAAGTTTTTACCGCAGAAAATTTAACATATTTCATAACATTTCACTTCATGCATTAAGATTACAAACCACAGTAAAAAGAATAAATGTTTTTTTAGTCCCTTTCAGCAAAAATGGAAATGTAAATATACGCGTTACCTAGCAACTACTAAAGTCTCAACGTCCTTAGAAGAAAAAATGAAGTAAAGAAAAACCAGTACATCTGTCTCACTCTAGCACACTACTCGTATGATTTAAGATCGAAACACACATGCTGGTTTTTGTTTACTTCAGGTTTCTTTCTTAGCTTGTCTCGAGTATAGCCATAAATGAATTTATGAGCAAGGAACTAATCTGTGCTTACAGGCCTACTATAAAGGAATGAATGTGATGTAATGCTACTATTCTATAAGAATCCTTTTTTTAAATTTGACATTGGATGATTTCGAATATTACAAAAATTCGGATAAATTTCAATGTCATTCTAATCTGCGTTAAAAAGTTTCAATTATTTCCAATTCCTTATAGTAATTTGACGGTTCGAGTAAGAATGATAAAGGAATTGATTACTTGAATGAATTTCAACAATTCAATAGCCTAATTTTACTGTGGCCTCATTTGTTTATGAATTTATTCTTAATTTAAACTGCTTTCATGGGGTGTTTAATGTTTTACAGACTCTCTCAACGATAAAAATCTGAAAAGCAGGATGGAATCTATTGTGCAAGCTGTTTTTTATTATAAGTTGAGTATCACATATTTTATCATTAGACATTTAAACGTAGCACTAAGAAGCCAAGCAGGTGATAGGGTTGATTTCTAACACAATTTTTAATTCAAATTAAAAAAGTCGAATATCATCACACTCAGCACTGCTCAAGGTCCCTGTAAAAGCCACGGTATCAATGAATATGTAGGTCTAAACATAATGTTCAAGCGCACCTCCATGTTTTCATGGAGAATTCAAAGAGATATGAATACACTAATTGTTAAAGGGAATTGATTACCTATTGTATGTTATTATATAAACCAAAGAATACATAGATATATACAGATCATTTTGAATTCTACACGAAAACATAGAGTTGGCAAGGATTCACCTGCTTAAGGTAGGGCTAAATTTTAGTGTTATACTATGCGATAAAATATCTGAGACCTCAGGATTTTATTGTGTTTGCTTTTACACAGGATGTTCCGAAGAAAGCTGGCTGTGGCTCAAGACAGGATCCATTGTGATATTACGGATGACAACGTGTAAGTAGGTAAGTACGTGGCACACAACTCGTATGATTTAAGATCGAAACAGACAAGCTGGTTTTTGTTTACTTCAGGTTTCTTTCTTAGCTTGTCTCGGGTACAGCCATAAATGAATTTATGAGCAAGGAACTAATCTGTGCTAACAGGCCTACTATAAAGGAATGAATGTGACGTATTGCTACTATTCTAAAAGAATCTTTTTTTTTTAATTTGACATTGGATGATTTCGAATATTACAAAAATTCGGATAAATTTCAATGCCATTCTAATCAGCGATAAAAAGTTTCAATTATGTCCAATTTTTTATAGTAGTTTGACGGTTCGAGTAAGAATGTTAAAGGAATTGATTACTTGAATGAATTTCAACAATTCAGTAGCCTAATTTTACTGTGGCCTCATTTGTTTATGAGTTTTCTCTTAATTTAAACTGCTTCCATGGGGTGTTTAATGTTTTACAGACTCTCTCAACGATAACAATCTGAAAAGCAGGATGGAGTCTATTTTGCAAGCTGTTTTTTATTATAAGCTGGGTATCACATATTTTATCATTAGACATTTAAACGTAGCAGGGAATAGGGTATTTCAAGAGACGCAAATCTTAAATGCGCTTGGGGATTCGTGCACCCAAATATTGAGGATCAGATTTGAACGGTAGCTTAACTACATATCTACCCTCAGAATTTGTTTTATTGTTCTGGGTGAAATGCACCTCGCAATCATACTATTTGGAATCCATAGACATATTAGAAACCTTTTCCAGCTCCCAGAACTTAGTAAGTTGTTCACTGATTTTCATATCTCAATTCAGAAAGGCTGAATAATGCATAGTTAAGGCATTAGATTGAATAGATACATTATCAGGAATTCCATTATATAGATCCTTAGATTTATGACATGTAAGTCTATTGGACCTACGAATAGATAGCCTAGGAGGACAAACCTGGGGAATTTTGCCCGCAAAATACCAACCCAGTTGTGAGTTGTGAATTGTGGGTAGTATGGGTGTAGAAATATTGCCTACACAATCGATTTGTAAGAAAACCTCAATACCCAACAGTAAATCTACAGAGTTAGGTGTGTAAGTTGGGATTGGCTAGCGACAGATTAGGCGGAATATTTCAATTATTTACATTAATAATTTATATCCAAGATGGCCGCACCAGCTAGCTCCACGGTACAACAGCTCCTGATTCTGATTTTAAAATCAGTGGTTTATATGCTACAGCTGATAAAAAAACTAGCTTTGTGAAAACTATTGTCTATATATATGTTAATTTTGATGCAAATTAGTGTATTGTGTATAGTGATAACATCATAAAAATGGGAAGAAAGCCTAGCGGTAACAAGATGACGAGCGAAGGGAACAAAAGTGATGAAAATGTTTCAACAGACAAATCTCAAGCAACAATGGGGGGAACAGTTCAAATTTTGAGGGAATTGCGATGTGAGTTAAAGGAATCTGTAAAGACTAATAGAGAAAGTGAAAGTGAACTAGGAAAATCTCTGAATGTTGCACATGAGAAGTTAGATGAAAATAGCGCATTATTACGTAAGCAAAAGGAGACTGTTGATTTGTGCCTGAAAACGGCAGAAGAATTGAAAAGTGAAATTATGCATCTGAAAAAATAAAACAGTGAACTTAAGCTGAGGTTAGTGGAATGTGAGCAATATTCTAGAATAAACATGCGAGGTACAAGGTATTCCTACGATTTTAGTCCAATCAAGGTGCCAGCAATATTGATTTGACGTTATGTAATCACTCGCTGCTTAAAGTAATTAAGAATTGGGAAAATAACCTTGAAGAAAGCTGTTCGGACCACAGTATAATTACCTTTACCTTAGGAAACACGGATCCTACACAGCACATAGATCACCAGGGCCTAAGATACATAGTAAAGAAAGAAGACTACAAGAGATTCAACGAAAATTTTAATAAGGAAGCTAAAAAACAAATGAATTGTGAAGGAGACGACTTAGACCAACTAGATAATAGGATGGCGAACCTTACATCGGAGCAGCAAGATCCTGAAGAAATGGTCAACACATTTCAAACAATAATTACTGAAGCTTGTAAGAGAACGTTTAAATGTCGATCACGTACAATGAAAGAAATCAACACCAAGTCAGTCCCATGGTGGTCCACTGAATTAACAATCATGAGGAAACGAGTCAACGCCCAAAGAAGACGGTTCCAGAGGACAATAGGAAATGACGAACTGCGCCGAATAAGGAAAATAAAATATCAGGAAGCTAAAAGAGAATACCAAAACATTATCAATAGGGAAAAGATTAAATCGTGGAAGGAATATTGTAACATCACCACCTGCTCTAACCCATGGAACGCTGTCTACAAGTTAGCGTCGGGAAAAATAAGATATAACAACACGCTCTCCACCCTAAAGAAGACTGACGGAACGTATACAGCAGGAGTAGTTGACACAATGAACCATATTATCGAGCATTTAACTCAGGAAGACAACGAAAACACGGACAGTGAATACCACACACAAATAAGAAATAATATAGTCCAGCCACCAAATACGGACAATGACAGGCTATTCACAAGAAGCGAAATCAGGGAAATAATTGAAAACATGAACAGTAAGAAAGCACCAGGTGAGGATGGCGTTACTGCTGATATATTTCTACATATATTCAACATGGTACCATCCTATATAACAGCAGTGTACAACAAGTGCTTGGTTGAGGGGATCTTTCCCTCCCTGTGGGAAAGGGCAAATATCATTCTAATAGTTAAACCAGGGAAAGAAAGCTCTGATGAAGCAAGTAAATATCGACCAATTAGCTTAATTAATGTTGCGGCTAAGGTCTTAGAAAAGTTATTTATAAACCGAATCATGCATCACCTCTACTCAAACGATTTGCTTAACAAAAATCAGTTCGGCTTCAGACCTCAAACAAGCTCGATCGATGCGATAATGACGGCCAAGGATTTTATAGAAGAAAGCTTGATGAACAAAGAAAGTGTCGCAATGATTAGTCTGGACGTGGAAGGTGCCTTCAACAGCGTTTGGTGGCCAAGGATACCAAAAGCTACCTCAACGACAGACTTTGCTTCCTGACAATAAACAGCACAAAAATAGAAAGAAAGCTTACTGAAAGTTGCCCTCAAGGTTCCTGTTGCGGACCCGGTTTGTGGAATGTGCAGTATGACTCTCTACTGAGCTTACGCTACAAGACGGGTACCAAGGTTATCGCCTTTGCAGATGATGTTCTAGTCCTCGTAAAAGGTAAGACCATTCTGGAAATCGAAAACAACGCAAATATTGAGCTCAACAAAATATCTAATTGGGCTAAGCTAAATAAAATATCATTCAACAGAAATAAAACAAAAGTACTGTTGATTTCAAGGAAAAAGCCAAGGACACAACAAGGATTACAAATCTACCTCAATAATGGGAGGATAGAACAAACAGATAACATGAAATACCTCGGAATTATAATAGACAAACGATTTAAATTCAATCAACACATAGAGCACATAACAGAGAAGAGTATAAAACTAATTCACGCGCTGGCAAAGTCTGCTAAGATTAACTGGGGACTAAACTCCAGAGTTATGAACATAATTTACAAAGGAGCTATAGTTCCTATACTGTCATATGGAATTCCCGTATGGATAGAATCCCTTAACGCTAAATTCAATGTAATGAAACTTAAACGGGTACAACGGCTGATCAATATAAAGATCGCTAAAGCTTTTAGAACGAAGTCGCACGAAGCATTGTGCATACTAACAGGAACAATCCCGATCAACATTGAACTCTCTGAAATATCTAAGTTCTATAATATAACTAGAGGAATAGTGAAAGGCCCTGCGGGATACACACCCCTGGAAACAGCAACTAATTATAGAGAGTGGCCTCATCCCTCACTAAATGTAAAACTCCACGAGAAAACAAATGAAGACACATACTCCATCTAAATTTATACAGACGGATGTAAGACCGAGTCAGGTGTGGGGGCCGGTGTAGCTATCTACAGTCAGGAAGGAGCGGTACAGCAACTAAGATATCGACTGGACAATAGACGTTCAAACAATCAAGCCGAGCAGATAGCGATAATGAAAGCCCTTAATGAATTACAAAATTATAACGACATAACAGAGAGATCTGTGGCGATCCACACCGACAGCAAAATAACACTTGATCTGCTAAATAATAACTCAAAGCACGGAGCTATAATTGAGGAAATAAGAAGGAACTTACGATCCCTAATACAACAAAACTGAAAAATACACTTTCAATGGGTGAAAGCTCACGCAGGGACTGAAGGAAATGAACTAGCCGACCAGCTGGCCAAACAAGCAACACGCAGCCTTGAACTAGAGCCGATATACGACTTACTTCCTCTCAGCACAGTAAGAAGAGATCTATATGAGGAATCGATTAACGCATGGGAGGATGAGTGGGCAACCACCACCAACGGAACAATCACAAAGTCTTATTTTCCTAATGTCCGAAGCAGATTAAAGTCAAACCTCAAGTTAACGCACAATCTCACAGCAATGATTACAGGTCATGGGAAATTTGGAGAATATTTACACCGGTTCAAGATTTTACAGGATCCAACATGCAGGTGTGGGAGAGATTTGCAGTCTACTGACCACGTTATTTGGGACTGCGAGTTACTACAATCAGCCAGAGATGTACTCCGCAGAGAAGTGCTTCAATCGGGTGGACGATGGCCTCCAAATAAAAGCGAACTTGTTATAAAACACTTAAAATATTTTTCCCAATTTGTAAATAAGATAGATTTTGAAACTTTACAAAATACTAATTAAGTGATGGGGGGAAAAAAAACTGAAAATATGAAATCAAAATTGTGACTGTTTTTGAAACTTTAAAGATTTTGAAACTTTACAAAATACTAATTAAGTGATGTAAAAAAAAATGAAAATATGAAATCTAAGTATTGTGACTGTACTCATAAGCATGTAGTGTTACATTATGTAATGGAGCATGTAGCTATAAAACCGTGGTGTTAATAAATAAAAAAAAAAAAAAAAAAAGGTATTCCTACGAAACAGGGAGAGGATGTGTTTCAGACCATCGAAGAAGTGGGGAAAGTGTTAAATGTTGACATTAAAAGAGAGAATATAGATGACTGCCATAGACTACCTACTAGATCCCAAGCACAAATTCCATCAATAATCGTTTTCACTAAAAGGAAATACAAAGAAGAGCTAACTATGACGTAATTCCACTAACGGAAACTTGGTTAAAAGAATGAATTCACGTCAGAGAATTATTTCGTGATAGATATAATGTAATCAGGAAAGATAGAAATTTCGTTGAAACAAATAAAGCATATGGAGGGGGTGTTTTGCTAGCCATAAAAAATTATATTCAAGTTCAGAGATTAGAATTCTTAGAAATAAGTAATATTGATTTGAATTGGGTAAAATTAACTTTTAAATACAAAAAGTGTTATTTATGTGTTGTATACTTTCCTCCTGATACGGACATTGAAATTTATACAGAATTCTTTGAAAAAATCGAATCATTTTCATTTCTATTTGAAAATAGCCACCTTATAATTACTGGTGATTTTAAATTATCGGAAATAGATGACTGTAATTTTGATCTATCCAGCGGCTCTCTAAAAGCTAAGGAATTGCTTACATTCATAAATTTTTTAAAATGTGAAACTAGTTAATGATATTAAAAATAAATGTAACAGAACCCTGGATCTAGTCCTAAGTAATGTAAATAATGTAGTAGTCACAGAAGAATGTGAAGTGCTAGTTCCAATTGATGATTACCATCCTGCATTGTTGATAAGTTTCAAACAGATAAAAGTAAACAATAATAAAAATTGTATTATCGGTGATTGTTATAATTTTAAAAGAGCAGATTTTTTAAAGCTATATAACTTATTGAGTTTATGTGATTGGGAAGATTTGAATTTAATTAATAATGTCAATTCAGCTGTTGAAATGTTCTACAACAAATTATATTCAGTTTTTGATGAGTGTTTCCCTAAAACTAAGAAATATAGAAGAAAATACCCTGTCTGGTTTTACAAGAAAATAATAAGTGATTTGAGATTAAAAGAAAAGTTTAGAAAAAAGAAAACATTATCCGAATAATATTTATTAAAATACAATAAAATTAGGAAAAATGTTAAACGCGATATTCTGGTGGCTTATGAGCAATATATTCACATTATGGAATCAAGAATATCTGAAAACTCTACTGAATTTTGGAACTTCGTTAAAAATAAGAGAAAGTCTACGCATGAAGCGAGTGAATTCGAGCATAATGGAAATACATTCAATAATCCACAGGATATTGCAAATATATTCGCAGATTATTTTCAATCAGTGTACACGAATACCCCTGCTACATATAAAATAAATTCTTGTTGCAGTTCTAAGTTCGATAATAAAAATCCCTTAATATTAAACGAGATTAGTTCAGAAGAAGTAGAATTAGCAATAAAAAAAATGAAACCCAAAAAATCTACAGGACCGGATGAAATACCACTATATATATATAATTAAAGGCTGTAGAGAATATTTAATTAAACCCTTGCAAATATTATTTCATCTTGTGACTAAGCAGAATATATTCCCTAATGTTTGGAAACTTACTAAAATTACACCTATCTATAAATCGGGTAACCCAAAATTAGTGGGAAACTACAGACCAATATCCTTATTATCAGCACCTGCTAAAATATTGGAAAGCATAGTATATATCCATATCTTCAATCACGTAAAAATTAATATTTCTACAAATCAACATGGATTCATGCCTAGAAGATCAACGCTCACAAATCTTTTGAATTTTACACACTATGTTTCATCAGGATTAGATAAAAGAAAACAAGTCGATGTGATATATACTGACTTTCAAAAAGCGTTCGATAAAGTAGATGATGACATTTTAATTACCAAACTAACGGACTATAATTTTGCCTAACCCTTGCTAACACTTATTGTTTCATATTTAAGTAACAGATCACAGGTTGTGACATATAAATGCCATTTATCAAAAAAAATAACGGTCATTTCTGGTGTTCCTCAGGGATCAAATCTAGGTCCTTTATTTTTTCTCCTATTTATTAATGACATCTTTGATCAAGTCTGTCTTTCAAATATTACTGCATTTGCTGATGATATAAAATTATTTAAAATAATTTTGAGTCCTAATGATTGTATGGAACTGCAGAATGATTTAAATAAATGAAGTGAATGGAGTGGACATAATAAATTACCTTTAAACATGAAAAAATGCAAAATTATGACTTTCTCTAGATCTAAAAATAATATTGCATGGCAATATTGTATTAATGGTATTCAGTTGAACAAAATTACAACTATGAATGATTTAGGTATATTATTTAACAATAATTTAACTTTCTCGAATCATATTAATAATATTATTTGTAAAACTCTTAAAAATCTTGGATTTATTATCAGAAACTCAAAATATTGTAGTATAAGTACATTATTTAGACTATACAGAACCATTGTCAGACCAAAATTAGAATATTGCTCATTAATTTGGAATCCTACTACCATTAAATACAAGAAATTGATAGAGTCCATTCCAAATAAATTTCTAAAATATACGTATTTCAGACAGTTTAACTACTATCCTAAATTTGAATCATATTCAACTATGTTACAGTATTTCAATATCCCTGAATTATCACACAGACGAAACATTCATGCATTGTTGTTTTTATACAAATTAATTAATAATGAAATAGATGATATTAATATTCTCAAAGAAATATATTTTTATGTTCCACGTTATAGATCTCATAAATTGCATAATCTTTTTTTCATCCCAAAAGTAAACACTGACTCTATCAGTTGCACAAAATGGACAATATTGATATTTTTAATACTAACAATAAGCGGTTTAAAAATATATGTGAAAAAAATTTGAAAATTTTAATAAATATTTTTCTGAACAATGTTAATATAATTTTAATGAACGTCATATTTTCATGTATCCAGGGCACCCGAAATACAGTCAGATTCATATAATGACATGAATAAAGATGTTAAAAATAATTTTAAAAATCGTACATTCATGAAGGGAAAAATATTTATAAAAATGTAATGTGGCCCTTATACATAACCTACGTTGTATGGTTCATGGTCCATGTGAACAGTTAAATCCTAACAGCTCAAGTACGAAAGATTGAAACAGAAAAATGTTCCCAGGACTTTATAATATGTAAAGACCCTTAAAGTTGATGTTTTACTTAGAGTAGGATTACATCCAGAAAGTCTCTGGCCTTGAAGACTGACCCAGCCAGCGAGCTTCTCGTTACTTCTCGTTACCAGCTTGCGCGGATTCGCTGCGCGTAAGATCAATGAGCTACTGTTGAGCACAGAGTGAAGATTATGCAGCATCTTGCCAGTCGTAGAAAATACTATATTAGTTGAGTGGAGGGATAGCAGAGATACAGAGACAGACAACACGTGGAGTGGGATAGAAGGGCTGAGCCAATCAGGGTCAGCTACCTCCCCTAGGCAGGAACTCTACAGGCGGTGAGACTCGCTCCTAAGGTATATACGTAAAATCCCAGAGACTTTGTGGAAGTAATCCTACTCTAACTGCATAAGGAGGGATAACTGTGAACTTCAGTACATTCAGATAATCGTTGCATTGTACTTTTCTGTTTATTTTCTTAATATAGCCTTTGATGAGTTCGTTCAGTGAACTATCTCTACAAATATTTTTCCATTGATACCTCGTTCTTACTTATTGAATCACTTTTCACATAGATTAAGTAGTCTTTACAACCATAAAATGTACAATATGATAAAATGTATTTTGAGAACTGTAATTACATACATGTTTATGCATTCCGTACTCCACCGTATACTTCTGTATGAGTTAATGCCAAATATCCAGTTTTCCTGAGTACTAGTATAATAATGTTGTGTTCATAGTTCACTCAGACAGAGGAAAGATTCGTGTGAAAACTCTGCCAATTTATTGACGTTGTTTGCTGCTTGAACTGGTACTGGAAAATCTTGCTGGAAAAGCTTTAAACGGGACAAGCAAGAAAAGGAAATAAGGAAAATCTCCACAAGTATAATAAAAAAATCCCTTTAGGCAGGCCTACAGGCGGAGGTAGATTTCGAAGTGCTTTTGGTTTAATTTATTGTCGCTGCATAGCACTCTTTTTCTTTAGCCTTGGCATGGTAAACCTGCAGTAATAAGAACTGAATTCGGTAAAGAGGAAGAGCCTACAATCATTTGTTTTGACAACAAGAATAGGATATAATATTCTGGGAGGCCGTGCGCAAGATCAGCAATGAATAAAATTAGCAAAGCCGCTAAACAAGACAAAATTATGATATTATAATAATTCTTTTAAGTGTTATTATTTTCAAACATTAAAATCTCGCGTCATATGAGAGCTATCAAGAAACTATTTATTGATTTGTAGAGTACTCATCAAGAGCTTTTCAACGATACCCCACAAGACGTGGTTTCAAAAGTTTCGAATTTTCATACCCCACCCCCACCCCCACCCCCACCCTTACTCGAACCCCCGAATTGTTGGTGTCACTGTGAACTCCATAGGGAGTACTCTAATTTATTCAAACAAAGTTTCCCTCTATACTTCATAGGGGCCGAGATATAAATGTTTTAAAATTTCAACCCCCTCCCCCGACCACCCCCTTGGGCCAATTTTGCCCATTAACGAACTTGTCCGAACTATTGGGCCTAGAAATAACATAATAAAATTTGGTTCAAATATCTTCAAAATTACGGCCGCTATCGTGTAAAGATATATATATATATATATAAATATATATATATATATATATAAATATCACAAAATTTTTTTTTGAACGGGCGGTGGTTTCGTACTTAGGGGAGCATGAAACGTAAAGATATGAAAGAATTTTTCGAAAATCATAAAGTGGTATCCATTGCAATAGGTAGATTTTTCTTCGAAAATCTACCTAAAAATATGGATATAATGCCTGAAATTCTACGGACATTTAGTGAGGATGGACGAAAACAGATTGACCAAAAAGATCTATGAATACATTATAGGGTTAAATGCAATTAGTAAGTGGATGGAACAGGTGAATATGGTAAAAGGGGAGTGAATTTACAGAAAGAATTATGCAGTTTACAATCCTCCAAACGATCCGTGATAAAACCGCAAAATAGAAGGTACAAACAGATAATACAAAAAGGAAGCTTCAAAACCATGGACTGATTTATCTGCGTGGATAAAGAGGGACACTGAGGTATGACTAGGATATCAAAGGGATAGGCATTGAGTTCTTTAACGTGGCGTAAATCTACTACTCGGGGAGTGGTCAGGAGTTTTGTGCGAGTGCGAAAATGACCTGCGAAGGCGATGGACTGGCAAAATTGTTAGGAACGAGAACGAGTTAATTATTTACTTGAACAGAAAACTAATTTCGCCAAGGATAAAAAAAGAAAAAAGAATGTGTGCGTGGAACGCCACGCGACAGAAGTGAAACTTGTTTTAATTTTTATTTTTTTCAATTTTTTATTATTGGATTTTTCAATTTTGCATTATTGGACTTTTTAATATTGGGTTTTTGGACTTTTTATATTTTGTATTTTTTAATTTTGGATCTTTGAATTTTGATTTTTTTATTTTTTTTATTTTCAATCTTGGAATTTTTTATTTCTTAAATTTTGGATTTTATTATTTTTTAAATTTTGCATTTTTGTATTTTTTAATTTTTAATTTTGTTTTTTAAATTTGGGAAATTTGGATATTTTTTAACTTTGGATTTTTTAATTTTTAAATTTTGGATTTTTGGACTTTTTAATTTTGGATCTTTGATTTTTTATTTTGGAATTTTGGATTCATTTAAAATTTTGAATCTTTGATCTTTAATTATTTGGATTTTTTAAGCGCGGTAATGAACCTCCGGGTTCCATAAAATAGATAATATACCTTTAGATTGCTTAGGAATTGTCTATTGCCATTGAGCAAGGAAGTATTATTATTATTATTATTATTATTATTATTGTTGTTGTTGTTGTTGTTGTTGTTGTTGTTGTTGTTATTATTATTATTATTATTATTATTATTATTATTATTATTATTATTATTATTATTATTATTATTATTATTATTATTACTACTACTACTACTACTATTCCCATTTGCAGGTCCTCGTACTAGGACTGAAAAATTTCCTTTGATTACTCCTAATCATTGAGTTGATTGTTTTCTGTGCAGTCCGCTCCGAAACACACTACTAATTTCGTGACGGTTTGCAGATATTCTCAATTCGATTCGATTCGATCGATTCGATTTTCAGCGTTACATTAATTTTGTGACGATTTTTAAGCGTTACACAAGTTCCCGATTTACCCCGTACTGCCGCTAAAGAAGTTTCACTTCAAAAATCGCAGCTCGTCACATTTTCACGCAAACCCCTACGGCTTCGTGAAATATCGGTATTTGATTGGATCAGCAACCTCAATCTTGAGTTACTAACTTGTTAAATCTACAACGTTCATAATCATAACAAGTACAGTTTTATAAAACGAAATGCATTATCTTCAAGTAAGAAAACATTTAATATTCTGGTATAAAGCAGAGTAGATGCGTGTCTTGGAATATCGCCTTCAAGTAGACGCTAGAAAGGAGTGCTGGTATGCAATATTGTGGGATATCTCCCTTCCTTTGTTTCCCTCTTGTCGTTTTTATCACCACCTTCCTAAAACTTTCTCTCCTTTTGTCTGGAGAAAACTACCATGTGTCTGTAGCGTGGAGGTCACATAGTTCATGGCTAGCGGGCGTCTGGGCTGCCGGAAATGATTTGTCTTTGCTCCTTATTTCCTTATACGTTTATGTTGTTGTGCTTTTGGGACAAAATAGTTAAATTATTCTACATAAATTAGTTTATTTTCATAGGTAATTCCACGAACGATTTCGAGTTTATCGATATATTTGAGAGAACGAAGTTCCAGCATATTTATCTGATGAAACTAGTAATCTCTTGGGATTTAATAAGACTATTCCACGAATAGACTGTAACGGATTTTTTAAATAATAACTATTTTCTTATCTTGTTGCCAATATTATGTCGGTCGTAAGATCCCGGCATACTATGTGAATGAACAGGCCACGAATCGATTCGATGAATCGATCCGAGTTTCCAATGCCAGCAATAGTGCACATGACAAATGGAGGTCGTCCTTGTACTTGCTTACATCATAACGCTATAAAAGCACACGAATTGGCTAGTACGGAATGGAAACTGTGTTTTTAATCATGGACATTTATATTATTCTATTTCCAAACAAGTTATAGCCCAGTTGTAAAAAATAATGTGTTTTCGTGCTGGTTAATGGAGCATGTGACGTATTAATCACCACATGTTGA
Source organism: Ectobius pallidus (assembly GCA_964059195.1). NCBI lineage: Eukaryota > Metazoa > Arthropoda > Insecta > Blattodea > Ectobiidae > Ectobius > Ectobius pallidus. The sequence continues at coordinate 16,889,470 of CAXKWD010000006.1, forward strand.
TGCCTTACGTGTCCAGTAAAGAGTTGACGATTTTATCAGCCATTTCTATACTTTTTGAGCTTCGACGTTTATTTCGCTATTTGATGCGATAGATTGTAGCATTAATTGTTTTTTATACATAAAAATGCAACACCCAAGAGTGATTGAAAAGTCACCATCAACATGCACAACCTTATATTGTGCTAAATGCCTTTATTCCACGCAAATCCCGTAATTGTTTGTATATTTTCAGTACAAGCCGTATCGAATTATTCTTTACTGCATGTCTGCTTTCTGATAGGGAACATATAGTGACAACAACCATGAAATAAAGTACTTGGGCTGACACCTGATGATTTTACGTAATCTTGATTTCTCCAATGAGTTAGCTATTGACCTCTCTGTCCTTATTCCATCTTGAATAATAAATATATAATATTATTATACAAAATAAAAAATGACGAATCACCACAAGGGCATAACACAACATTCCTGTTTGATTTAATACGGTGCGAGAAGTAACCAATCGTGTGGCAGATAAATGTAAACATTCTCTAAAGTAGGTTACTGTATATTCTTACACTTAACACATGAAGACTGTTTACTAATTTAGAAAGTCTATGATTTGCTTATTATTTCTTGTAGGCCTATGTCTTGTTTGTGCTGTACACCTGATAACCCATAAATGTGACTTCCCATGTCTGTACAGTGGTATTAATGAGAGGTGGCAGTCAGATGCGCGTGAGAGAGGTGACGCATGTAGGAGGAATCATGGGGAGGGGTAAAAATCTAGCGGGAGAGGAGAAGCGATTGTAACAAGGTCTCTTGTTTCTTCACTGCATTATACGATCTTACCGCTCTGAAAGCAACGACACAACTAACCCATACACCCCTCCATGCAGTACGAATGTTTATTGGACTCGTCTGCATCTACTGAGCATCCATGCTTGGACTGCCACGTCTCATTAATACCACTGTAGATTTACAGTAATGTAAAAGAATTCCTACGCAGAAAATGTTGTGTTCACCCGCGACGGTTTCAATACTGAGTAACGATCGAACTTCCGTTAAATAACCATAACAAACAGTCGGGCTAGAAAATAATATCGGGTAAACTGATTTAGCAAGTGCCAGATGGAGTTACATGGCACAGACTTTGTACTATTAATATTGTCATATAGGCCTAACTAAAACATAAATGTTTATTACTAATAGAGTACCCTGTTTAAATATTATAATAATACGTTTAGTGAGAAGTAGCCTAATGTAAATAAACATCCTTCACAAACTATAAATCACAATTACTACCACCGTATGGGTTAAAGAAAATACTGATGGCCAATTTCACCGACCTCGGTTAGGATGCCCGGTTACTTGACCACAATAACCATGGTTAGACAAAAGCTGTTGCACCGACAATTTGGCCTGGTTATGAATCCACGGTTATTTGCCGCCTGCTCATCTCGCCATTATTCCTCTTTGGAGCGATTCGTCTGTAGTATTTAGACGGCAGTGACTGATGTGTTGATATTTCGGCCACTATCGTAGCGGAGAGATTTGTTTTGATTTTGTGAAATAATATTACCCAAGGAAGGATTGGAAGGAAAGCCAATTAAAAGAGCATGGGCTCCGAATTTCAGCGCTTACGAGAATTCCGTGCTGATTGATTTGATTGAAAAACACAAATCAGTTACAGAAAATAAACAGTCGGATGGGGTTACTCTGAAACAAAAAGAAGAAAGTTGGAGAAAGTTATGCGTTGAGTTCATCTTTTGTGCCAGGTAATTGAACAACAAAGTACTGTTTCCTTCTATGTTTTATGCCACATAAAACCGCGCATTTTGTTATACTTTTGCTTATCCACAGGTGTCACAGAAAGAAATTCAGGAAATTTGAAAACTGCATACGAGAACTTAAAAAAGAAGGGCAAGGAGGACGAATGCAAATGTGAAGGTGGAAATTTATAAAACTGGGGGGTGGTCCTGTTCCACCTTCTGAAATTCACGAAGTGGAAAACCCCAAAAAGGATGCTGGGCATTATTTCGAGCAAAAATACCTGTCTAGTAAGCCCCCATGATTGTGATGCAGGATATGGGGTGACAGCAGGTAAATAAGCCTATTCACATGTGACAGAATATGCTTGAAGGTATTTTTTTCTGTAGCGTTTTACTGAACTCTTTTATTTTCAGAATCTGATCAAAGTAGAGGTGGAAGTACCAGCCAAGGTACCCTTGATGTGCTGGAAGATATAGCTATTGTGAGTTGCTTTAATTAAAATCGTGTCTACTTTAGTTCTGCTCGATATATTTCTTGCAGTTATGCAGTCCATAGCATCTCTCCCAATTTCTGCAAGTGAATCATTCGTTTGTAGCCTTTATGATGTTGCCAACAGCTTTGCATGCAGAGGAATTAGTTTTAGGTTAAATGGCAGGTACCGGTTATGACAGAATCCTGAGGTATGTTAAGTTAACAACAGTGCAAAGTCTCTGGCACTATGCAAGCTGTACCAGTATTTTCTATTTTAGTATCAAGAAAAAGGGCCATATTTGAGGTTATGTTCTTCAGAACTTATAGAATTCATATTTAAAATCTGTTTGTTTTTAAAAATGAACAGTGCTTACATAACCTAAAAATGGCATAATATACATATGTACTGGTTATGGCAGGTGATCAAGACAGTGTGCGGAATGAATCTCACTATGAGACAGCGTAGGCAATCTGATGATGTTGACAGTGGTTATGGTGTTGCCGCTAGAGCTGACTGTCACTCAGCTTAACTAGCCTTAGCTAAGTTAACTTTACCTTCCCAAACCTAGTTTGTTCCAAACATCTTTCTACTACATGTATAGGTATTGGCAACATTGTAGCCTATGATGAAATCAAAATAAGCCAGTCAATTGTACCCAGCCAATCCGTCTTGGCAACCAGTGTAAGGACCACATATCCTGTGCTGTAACATCTGGTGAATTTCATGCAGAATGTAAACAGTGACATTAGTTTAGCTAATAATAAATTTAGGTTAGAGGTAGTGGGTTTAGTATGGCACTGCTTTGTTTCTGCATGAGTGTTTTGGCTGGTTATGCAACCTATAATTAACCAGCCTCCAGTATAGAAAAATAAGAAGGGGATCCGGTGCAGGTATCAAATTTCTGTATCTGGTAGAAAGCTTTCATTAAGGACTGAACCCCAGAGACCACGTTTTCACCTTTTGGTTTTTGAGCATTGAATACCACCCAGGGGACCCTCTCTCAGCCCAACAATAGAACATCACAAGGGAATGATGATTTAACAGCTGTTCGCAGTACCATTGTAGGTTAATTTGTGTTCACTTCATGATTTTACTTATATTTAGAATCTTCGTATAAACGTAAGGTGATTATGGAATCTAGGCATTTTAAGAAAATACCTCTAAATGATTTATTTATATTTGGCTTCTTTTTAGGGGCAAAGTGAGTTTATATATGAACTCTCTTGAGTTTCCAAGAAAATTACAACCTCAAATTGTGCCATTCTTAGACCTAAGAAGAAAAATTAACACGGCATGGAGCCAACTGTATATAATACCCTTAAGGCTAGATCTCTACTTTCAATTTCTAGTTGCAGCAATCAAACAATAGCTGTCGTAGAAAATCTAAATGGTGCACACACTATAGTAATGATTCCTTGTATAAGAGTAGTTTTCCAATAGATGTCATTAAAACTGCTTGCACGTTCGCTCTTTGCTGCTTCAGGTGGGAAGGTTTAAATGGCAGTAGTTATATCCAACTACACATCAATAATAGCCTACTGTATTAAAATTAATAGGCCTAATATTTTATTAAGGAAAACCGTCTCTCAGTACGGTACATCAGTATCAGTCAGTGCTAATATTAGTCCATCACCACCTAGTAGATTAATTGACAGACATTTGCAGTGTTTTTACATAGACACCAGAACAGAAATAATTCTGCTACGGTTCTGAACAATCGCGACATTAGCAATTGCAAGTGGAGGCTTAGATTAAAAATAACTCATTTCTGAATATTTTCTGTGTTTAGGGAGAGTATATGGTGACTTCTTACGAGAGTGACAAGGATGATGATTGTGATGGAAGGAGTGAGAGGGGTGGCCAGATAAGAGAACAGTAGTCTCCAGAGGCAACACCCTTGTCCTCTTACAGCAAGGTAAGCTGTCAAACTTACGTAATTTAAAATAAAATTTAAGGAAAACTTAAATATAATCCTACACAAAGATAGCCTAGATGCTATGTCTTATTTGAGCTTTAATTTATTGTGGTACCGGTGCCCTATAATAATATCTCAGTTTTTCCACTTGGATTACAGAAGCATGACTTGTTTTCTGCAAGACTTGTATTCAAATTTAAATTAATTCAGTAGTAAGATATTTTTAGTGATTAATTGTTTAGTTTGCAGTTTCGGAGGGCTGGCAAGTTAATATATTTGCTCCTCATGAATTCTGCTGCTGTATCCCATTTTTTGTACATATTTAAAGTATAATTCACAGTAGGAATAAGTATAACAACGTCCAATTCTATTTACAGCACCCATTGGTTAATAACAGCTCTACACAGAGAAAAAGAAAACATCGTACGACAACAGAAGCCATAAGAACAACAGCAGAGCTTCAGCAGCAGTCCTTAGAAAAGGATCTTCTTCACAAAGAAGAAATGCATAGGCTGGAATTGGCTCTTCTTGAAACAAAACTAGAAATAGCAGAAGAAAAGCTGAACCTACTGGTGGAATAAGAACAAAACCTTATAATTATGTTGCAATTAGATTTTCATGCAAATAAACTTCTTTCTCTCTCTTAACATTTGTAAATTTTTTTATGGTCATTATCTAGATCTACAGTTTATCTAATGAAAGCTGAGTTGCAATGTAAGCACAAGCACGTGGTCTTGACCGCAACACTAAACTCGCCCGCTTAATCCAGCAGTTTAATAACGTTAAAAATCTATCAAAAAGATCAAGATATAATTATAAACAGGTTTTCAATTTGAGTTTATTACACCAATTATATTTGAATCTTATTTATTTCTACATAATATGATCGTTATAATAATGGCCGTTATACAAGAATGACCAACCCATGTTTTCTACTGAGCTGCGCAGGAAGGAAAGTAAAGGACAGGCGACAGAGTCTCGTGTTTGTTTTGATTGTGCACTCCCGCCCGCTATGCTTATGCACAAGGATACAAAAGTATGTTTACAGTACAACTCAGCCTTCATTAGATGATCTATACCTAGGTAGGTATCGGAAAAACAGAATTCAGATCGAATTGAGCTTCAAGAACGATACACTTTTAACAAATTTTTAGGACTGAAAATTGACCAAAATCTTGACTGGAAGACACACATTGAAATGATAAGTCCAAAACTGAGTTCAGCGTGCTTTGCTTTAAGAATTTTGAATAATATATTAAAACAGGATGCATTACTTATGGTATATTTTGCATATTTTCACTCGGTAATGAGGTACGGGATCATATTCTGGGGCAACTCTTCCCAAAGGGAGAAAATATTTAGACTACAAAAGCGGGCAATAAGAATAATATGTGGAAAGAAAAAAAGGAAATCTTGTAAACCGCTATTTGAAAAATTAAAAGTCCTCACTCTTATAGGGGAGTATATATACTCTGTTATGTGTTATGTAGTGAATAATATTGATAAATTTCAAACTAATTTTAGTGTACACGGACGTACTACCAGAAACATGAATGATCTACACAGACCAAATAACTCGTTAAAACTCTTTCAGAAGGGTGCTTATTATTCTGCAGTACAGATATATAACAAGCTTCCAAACAACATTAAATTATTATGTATTCAAAGAAAGAGCAAACCTTTCAAAACAGCTGTCAAGGAATTTTTAATAACTCACACCTTCTACAATTTGGAGGAATATTTCCAGCTTGGATAAATTTGGCAGCTTACAGTTTCTGTAGACCTATATTATTGTTATAACATGCATGTATTTTTTGATCTGACGTGTTCTATATCCTTGAGCCCCGCTCAACACAGGATCTACAGGACGAGATATCTACATCTACATCTACTGAAACATCGCGCTGTGAAGGATTTGTAAGATCCACTGAGTAATTAATTGATTTTATTTGTTTGGTTATATTTAACAGTGGAAATAACTTTAGACAAAATTGCATTTTAATCAAAATAGCCTATGTTTCGTTTGGTTAATCCTACATACGTTTTGCAGGTTAAAAATTCTATGTATACAGTAGGCCTAGTACTTATCAAAACTAATATTAAGTTTTAGCAAAACTTATAATTATAGAGCGAATCATACATTTTTATAGTTTTACCCATTTCAAACTTTAATTACAGCACAGAATATGCATATTAAGGTTAATCCAGATTAGCGGGAATCTACTGTAATTTTATTATTTTTAATGTGAGGAGTGAGTGTGGGATAGTGATTTCTGTTTCCTGGGGTAGTTCAAACATAACCAAAAGATACTTATTAACTATGCCTACTTGCTGCTTTATTAGTTGTAGAAACAGGAGAAATAAACAAATTTGAAGTAGCCATTCTGAACATGGTGATTGGAATTAAGTCTTCGAAGTATGGAGCACATAATACATAAAAAAATTCCAGGTATGAAGTTACTGTTCTTGAAATTCTTGGTGGAAAGCAGGAAGGTAGTCAATGGGGAGGAAGGGCTAAGCCCCCCCCTCTTATACAGAAAAAAAGCAGGAGGGGAATCTGGGGCAGATATTAAGTTTTTTAATCAGGTAGATACTTTGGCCTCAATAGCGACAGAGCCATTGATACAGTTTTAAATGTTAGGTTTTATTATCTCCATGTGACCGACCGCTCAACAACAGAACTTCGGCCAGCTGATATAATGGCATTGTCAGTGCCTTTTTATGTGAATTTTGAGTCTACTTCCTCAAGAATTTACTTACATTTAGAACCTTCATACAATTCAGCCTATAACGTGCTTATAAATGGAATCTATAGGTTCTAAAGAATAATATATCAAGTTTGGCCATTTTCCATGCTTTTAAATTAAAATAAATACTTATATGTCTCATGCTATGTCCTGGAAGACATAAAACCCACAAGGTCGCTGGAAGCCATGGTAGTTAGAAGAAAGCTTCAGTACTTTGGGCATGTCATGAGAAATCAAGGATCATTGGAACATGACATCATGATTGGACTTGTCGAAGGATCTAGGAAACAAGGAAAACCTCGAACACGCTGGATAGATGATGTGAAGAAAACCGTCAATTTAAGTTGGGAAGCCATTACCCACATTGTAAAGGACAGGAAAGAATGGCGGAAATTGACAGAAGTGAGAACCAGGAACAGAGAACGCACAAACGTCCACTAAGCACGGGAGAAGGCAATGGCAAACCACTCCTGTATTAAACATAATGCCTAGTAAATCCAAATAAGGATCACCAGGAGTCTAAACCCAGACTCGAAGGACTATTACTACTACTACTCATGCTTTACAACGGAAAATGGTGTGTGCCAATCCCTGCAGTGCTGATTTGTCGCATTCTTGATAAAATTAATTTTTCCACTGAGGGTATAAGGTGGTATTCTTTTCCATTAATACACAATTGAAGTTGCACAGCCTTACATTCCTGTTAGCTGCAGAGTTACCTTGACTGGGAAACGCTACCTCGCTATCATTTGCTACTCGTACAAGCAAGGCCCGCTGAAGCTCCACCCATTTTCCTTCATATAGCATGAACTGTATAGGCCTTGGTGAATAAAGAAAAAGAAAGGTGTGGTACTGGTATAAAATGTTTCCATGTAATCTTACAACAATCAAGTCAAACAATGTACATAAGAATTGGAACACAATGAATCTTGACAGAATTGACCTACCTTTCCTAAATAGCCTATTTTTGGGAACTCGTGTTTGTTTTAAACTGAAGATTTAAAAAGAAACTTAAGTATTCCTAACTTATTTTGACATCAAGCACTAGAATCTGAGCAAAATGCCTGAAGTGTCTTATGAGAGGACATATCTTGAAATTATGTGGCGAAAGATAAATTGTCGCCTCCGATGCTCCGCCTACTCTTACCTAATATCCAGGGCATTACAATGATGACGGCTCACTTCAACCTTTACCCTGGCTATCAAGCTGCTTAATGCCAGCAGTAGTTTGCTTTTGTTCATGACGTAATGGGTGGTATATGGGCGGTATATATGGGTGGTATATGTGACGTCATGGACGGTATATGGAAGGTATATATGGGTGGTATATGGAAGACGGTTATGACCGTTGGCGGTTTTTTTTTTTGCGATTAGATAAGCCCTAATGCATTGGCCCTTCCGGTCAAGATAAGACCACCTGGTCCATTACGCCTCAATGGTCAAGATAAGACCCAGCTGCGCACCCGGCCAACCGCATCCTTCATGGATGGGGTTAAGACCTTTTGGCTATTAAGTCGCGCATCCGGTTAAGATATGGTCCATTGCTTTCAAGCATTTGTATCCATACAATGATAAGTCCGACATGGTTGGATGGTAGGGTTTAAGACCTTTTAGCGCAGAGGTGGCCACACACTGTGGTCACCCCACATCCGGTCAAGATAAGATCCGCTATGCATCATTATAAGGGGCTACTTTAACCCCGACTCGCATGAGGAGGTCCTACACTGTGTGTTCATTCAAGTCGAGACATGTTTCGGCGGCAAGTTTAAAAAATAACGGTCATTACTACAACGCATGCACACAAGCATTTTTTACGGTTCGTACCCTAGCGCCAGGTGTTCCAGCGGGTACATCCTCAACTAACACTTTTTGGTTATCAATTAAAATTCGGTTTTCAACATTGCGTATATTTTATAATGTATTTAGCTATTTAGATTTTAAAATATGATTCCGCATCGAGTATATTTACGAGAAATCGATACCATGATTAATTTTATCGATTGATCGATATTTTATTCCATCCAAGTCAGATTGGCCGAGCGGTCTAAGGCGCCAGACTCAAGTTCTGGTCTCCATAGGGGACGAAGGTTCGAATCCTTCATCTGACATATTTTTTTTATCTAATATACAATCTATACAAATCTAAAAATAACCTGACTCAACATAGTTTATTTAATTACCAACAGATGGCGTTATAATACATACAATATTTAATCAATAAAAAAACAAAGAGAAAATCATGTGAATTCTTTAGAAACATCACATTTAAATTTTATTCACTAACATTTATTCCTGTTTTCATGTGGCTCATCATGTATGAATTTATTTTATTTTAAACTAGCTGAAAAGGTTCATCATCACACGGGCTTTGTATTTATTTTTGTTTTGTTTAATTTGACATTAACTTATGAAGGACTTTCGATTTTGGATCTCTAAGTCCTTATATAATATGTATGTAGAACTTGAAATGAAGAAAAATATTTAACACACTCAAACTATTCCATCAGAAAACGCTAGATATAGCTTTTTATGGTGAAATAAAAAGAAACATAAATTACATAAGATTGTACCAACTTGGCGGAAAATTTTATTTCTTATTCTCATGCTACCATACAACCGTTTCGGGGTTGAGAAATGCAATATCACTTTCATACTTTCCTCCCCTAAAACCCGGAACATAATATACTGCGAGCATAGGACTCAAAATGTTACATCCCATGCTTAGGACCCATGATAAATCTCAACTAATACATAGTCTACAGCTATGGATAACGTATCAACGGAAAGGATTATTTACAGACTTCTCATATAGCATACTCACACACTTAAGGTGTTCCTACAATACAGCATCTTATTCTACATCAAAATGTAAAGTGAGAAAATATTTCTTATGTGACTGTATCACATTGTGCATTATTTTGATGGATTTCATTTTTCATTATTTATTTACACAAATGTATTACATCGATAGCATCAAAATTCGTTAAAGTCCAATATTACGTAGTGTCCAAACCAGCATATGAACAGTTTAAACAATAACTGTTGTCCTGACAACTGAATGGGATTTCATTTTTTAGTATAATATTCTCACAAATTATATAATTTTCAAGGGAAGGAGTGATTTTCTTCAATTTTAATGTTACTTCCCGGGCTTAACCGGGCATGTATGTAAAATTTCAAGTAAATTGGTAAAGAAATGCAGATTTGTCATACATTCGAGTTTATATATGCGAAATTAATATCGGACTATAGTATTCAATGAGCTAATTACCGCAAATAATTCTATTCTTAAGTTACTTTTATAACAGATGTCACACACGACGAATTCTTCATTAGCGAACACCTGGGTGTAACTGCTTCCTTCCCGCCCGCATGTATCCACAATCACATGTATAACATGAGTGTTTAAAGTAATATGAATTTTTTTCCATTCAATCAACAACCTTGCTCCGGTTAGTCATTCTATAAATAAATAAAATGTTCCCTATTACAGACCATGGAGGCCCACAGGGTTCCAGGAGGTTGAGGCTCCAAGATTTTAAACATACGACACGTGAAGGTGGAAAGGTTAAGCACCGGCCGCCTTTATCCCCACGATTGCTCCTGGTACTCATTTCTGTTCAAGGCTGAGTTGACCCCAGAGACATAATGCAACCAGAAGGATTAGGCAGGAGTCGAACCCATAATATTCAGGTTTAAAATGCAACTCATTCTATAAATATATTTTATTCTATCACAAATTATAACATTAAGTCCTTCATTATTATGCAAGTTGTCATTTGCAGACAAATTTAACCGTGAAATAACACAAATTTCGTAAATAACACCATTTTGAAAAATAATATCGAAGAACCTCGGTTCCAGTAAGGGTAACCAACAGTCTTTTTAACTAACTATACTTATTTTACCATAATTCATACTTCTTGCCGTATGTATTATAATAACGATGGTTGGCAACATTTTTTGTGATCAACCAGAAAACTGAAACGTAATCTCATAAATCGATAATATTTTGGGATTCGTCTTATAGGACAGATAGAACTCCGTGGCGCTACATCCCTGAAGGGACAAGGCCTACCACCCAACCGCTATATCATCTACCATAGCCAGATAGGAGGATTGGTGCCATGTGGTAAGCATGCCGACACCCACGGCTGTTAATGGTGGTTTCCATGACCATAGGATATATAGACTATACAGTAAAACTATAAATCTTTAACGAAAATTTATATCTCGTCTTAGCTGAAAGTCGACTTATAGAAATATACAGCATTCATCAAACTTCAGTATTTTACAAAATAATTTTTATTGTTATAATGTTTAATCTATAACTGTAACCGTGACTTATATAGTTCAGATTAATGGATAATATTGCTTCTATATTATACTTAGTTTTTATTTATTTATTTTATTATTATTATTATTATTATTATTTCATGGTAAAAACATTGAACATAAAGATCGGATCTGATGTTTTTGCAGTCTATACACTTGTTAGTTTTATGAAAATGTAATAAATAAAATTTAATTGTCTCTTTTTTCAGTGCTAACTTTTATCAAGTATACGCTAGAGTGTTTATATAAAATATTTTTACACCATTAATTAAATTTCGTAGACAGAGCTTATAAGGTGGATGGTACATTCTTTGCATTATTTAAAAAAAAAACCCGAGACTAAACAAACAATACGTTACTATATTATTATATCAGTTACCGTTGTCTAGTGATCCACATCCGGATTCATAGTACAAAAAAGTTCATATAGTACGATACTCACCCCACACACATAAACATACTGCATACTACCTATTCTTTCTTCATTATATACATGTTTCCTAAATAGCGAGACATCAGGTATACTCGGAGATCCTCGTTTCCCATCGTTCTTGCAATGCAATGAACAAATATTTTAATTTGAACCACAAACTGTCACTGTAAATTACTTAGAACCAATTAAAATGGTGAACGAAACCGCAGGCCGTATCACGGACAAACCACCTCTGAAGATGACAAATAAAAATTAATCTACCCACAATCAGTTGAGAATCGATACAGTATTACACACGAGTAATACAGTCAAGAAAGCAGTGGTATTTATCAATGTCCTACTACATAACCGAATCTGAGACCATGGAATTTTAGCTTTTTCATTAATTATTATTGTTTTAAATATTATTATACTCTTAACTTTTCAATTAATTATCGAGGTGAAACCGCGAACACCTGCTACTTATTAACAATTTCATCATGTTCCACTTATACTTTCACAATATATATTTATTGTTGATGTGTTAGTAAATATTCATTTCATCACGCATTCAACGCTAGAAAAGACTCCAATACAATACTTGTAAAAATCAAACGCATTTTATTAAAAATACACCTTTGTAAAATTACGACTATGTTATAATTTCACTTCAAAACACATTTATCACGACTATGACTATTTCGGTGTAAAATTCCCACATAAAAATAAAGTTCAAAACGTATTTTTCAATCCTATGACTAAAACGGTGTAATACTAACAAAAACACCTATGTATTGCTTGTAGAACGCATACTTATAACAAGAAACATACCAAGACACAAACCTAAAATATCATTATCTAAAACAAGACTAATCCTTTAGGGTCATGAACACACCAAGACCAAACCTAAAAGAACTGGATGAGGAGGACCAAACAACTGAAATATACAAAAAGTAATATACGTATGTAATTTATACTTATATTTTTATTTCATGTATATACGGCTTTTAATATAATATTGTGTTACAATAAAAAATTAATCAAATATTTTTAATGTTAACGCAAGAATTCTTAAGTGTTTGCAAACCCGAGACACGTCACATATTCCTGTCTCCCACATTATTTGATATATTCTCGGTTCTTCAATTTGGATATGATTTCTTGTATCTCGTTGTTATGCGAATGATTCCCTGCTTCAGACAAAAGCAGCAGCAAACGTAATCTATCAATGTCTGCGTTGGGATCATAATCTAATTTGTGTTTCGTATATAAGTCCTCCCGCACGGCAATACTGTGCGATGAACCCTCATCGGATGAGTCTGAATATCGCTCTTCCGGAAATGAGTCTGAACATTGGTCCCCATCTTCTTCTTCTTCTTTACCCTCCTCTTCCGAAAATAATTTTTTAATGATGTGAGGATATTTTTGACCATTGACTCTACGTATGTTTTCGCTCTCTTCATAATTTTCTTTGTGAGCACTAGTCTTCTCCAAAATCTCCTTATACGTGGTTAAGTCATAACGGTTGTATAAATCTTTATTTGGTTTACTTTTCGTTAGTAGTTCAAGCAGTCCAGGACGGACGATATACCTCTCGTTACCAATATAAATGTTATCGTTTTTAATGGTGACGGGCGATTTACCAATGGTGAATACCTGCCTATCAGGATTCCATTTTATTCCGTAAACATCATCATTTCTCGGTTTAAGCTGAACGAGTTTCTGGATGTAAGGTGCAGATACTCGCCCGTAGAAATTTTCTAGCATATAGTTATAATGCTTCTGTGGAATTTCATCGGAGGGCTTATATGATCCATATTTCATTTCTGGATCCTGTGATTCATGCTGATTTTTGTCTTTATTCAAGTTCACGATTTCTTCCAAGGGGTAGGTTATCGGATTTACAATATCGCTAATCTCTTGTTTCGACTGAAGCTCGGGTTTTCTTAATGTTAAATATTTTTCTCGTATAGAATTGTCATATATCACATTGTCTGACAATATATGTTTATCTTGTACTCGTGGGAAAAGTTTCTGTGATTCATCCTTATGAATCATTATCAGATGCCTCTTCAGACCGGAAGTATTAAGATTTTTCATTTTTAATTCGACTTTCTTATGCTTCGATCTTTCGCATAGTTTGCATAGACCGTAAGGTTCCCCACTACCATGAACTATCTCGAAAAATTCATTATATTTACTGTTTGTCTTCCCCAACATCAGTTCCGATTGGAAGGATACTGCACTCTCACTACTTTGACCCATGTTCTCACCACTCATTTCGTAACTTTACCTCCACAGCTTCAATGTTGATCATCAACTAACTGTATTTACCACACATCAAGTCTTTATTAAGTAAAAAATGTCGTAGTATCCAAAAAGGTCAAACCTCAGGTTTTAAACAAGATATCACATCATTTTGGAGTCTTACAGGTTATTTCTCATATGAATGGTCTTTATCTCGATCTGAATATCGTTATCTCGATCTCAATCGCGCTATCTAGGTGTAGATGTTGACGTTGGTCTTGGTCCTGGTATCGGTATTGGTCTTGTGTATTTACCATACATCATCTCTTTATTGCTGAAACTCGTAACGTCTAACAATGTAGGTGTAGTCTTGTAATAGGAGTGATTTTCCATAGTCCAGACTAGTTCTATTTCTTGTTCTTGTTCATGTCCTTGTCCTATTTCTTGTTCTTGATCTTGTTCTTGTTCTATTTCTTGGTCTTGTTCTATTTCTTGTTCTTGTTCATGTCCTTGTCCTATTTCTTGTTCTTGATCTTGTTCTATTTCTTGTTCTTGTTCTATTTCTTGATCTTGTTCTTGTTCTTGATCATGTCCTTGTCCTATTTCTTGTTCTTGTTCTTGATCTTGTTCTATTTCTTGATCTTGTTCTATTTCTTGTTCTTGTTCATGTCCTTGTCCTATTTCTTGTTCTTGATATTGTTCTATTTCTTGTTCTTGTTCTTGTTCTTGATCTTGTTCTTGTTCTATTTCTTGTTCTTGTTCATGTCCTTGTCCTATTTCTTGTTCTTGTTCATGTCCTTGTCCTATTTCTTGTTCTTGTTCTTGATCTTGTTCTATTTCTTGATCTTGTTCTATTTCTTGTTCTTGTTCATGTCCTTGTCCTATTTCTTGTTCTTGATCTTGTTCTATTTCTTGTTCTTGTTCTTGTTCTTGATCTTGTTCTTGTTCTATTTCTTGTTCTTGTTCATGTCCTTGTCCTATTTCTTGTTTTTGTTCATGTCCTTGTCCTATTTCTTTTCTTGTTCTTGATCTTGTTCTATTTCTTGATCTTGTTCTATTTCTTGTTCTTGTTCATGTCCTTGTAGGATCTGGACTGACTTTTTCTAGGTAGAACTAGTCTGGACTATGGAAAATCACTCCTATTACAAGACTACACCTACATTGTTAGACGTTACGAGTTTCAGCAATAAAGAGATGATGTATGGTAAATACATAAGACCAATACCGATACCAGGACCAAGACCAACGTCAACATCTACACCTAGATAGCGCGATTGAGATCGAGATAACGATATTCAGATCGAGATAAAGACCATTCATATGAGAAATAACCTGTAAGACTCCAAAATGATGTGATATCTTGTTTAAAACCTGAGGTTTGACCTTTTTGGATACTACGACATTTTTTACTTAATAAAGACTTGATGTGTGGTAAATACAGTTAGTTGATGATCAACATTGAAGCTGTGGAGGTAAAGTTACGAAATGAGTGGTGAGAACATGGGTCAAAGTAGTGAGAGTGCAGTATCCTTCCAATCGGAACTGATGTTGGGGAAGACAAACAGTAAATATAATGAATTTTTCGAGATAGTTCATGGTAGTGGGGAACCTTACGGTCTATGCAAACTATGCGAAAGATCGAAGCATAAGAAAGTCGAATTAAAAATGAAAAATCTTAATACTTCCGGTCTGAAGAGGCATCTGATAATGATTCATAAGGATGAATCACAGAAACTTTTCCCACGAGTACAAGATAAACATATATTGTCAGACAATGTGATATATGACAATTCTATACGAGAAAAATATTTAACATTAAGAAAACCCGAGCTTCAGTCGAAACAAGAGATTAGCGATATTGTAAATCCGATAACCTACCCCTTGGAAGAAATCGTGAACTTGAATAAAGACAAAAATCAGCATGAATCACAGGATCCAGAAATGAAATATGGATCATATAAGCCCTCCGATGAAATTCCACAGAAGCATTATAACTATATGCTAGAAAATTTCTACGGGCGAGTATCTGCACCTTAAATCCAGAAACTCGTTCAGCTTAAACCGAGAAATGATGATGTTTACGGAATAAAATGGAATCCTGATAGGCAGGTATTCACCATTGGTAAATCGCCCGTCACCATTAAAAACGATAACATTTATATTGGTAACGAGAGGTATATCGTCCGTCCTGGACTGCTTGAACTACTAACGAAAAGTAAACCAAATAAAGATTTATACAACCGTTATGACTTAACCACGTATAAGGAGATTTTGGAGAAGACTAGTGCTCACAAAGAAAATTATGAAGAGAGCGAAAACATACGTAGAGTCAATGGTCAAAAATATCCTCACATCATTAAAAAATTATTTTCGGAAGAGGAGGGTAAAGAAGAAGAAGAAGATGGGGACCAATGTTCAGACTCATTTCCGGAAGAGCGATATTCAGACTCATCCGATGAGGGTTCATCGCACAGTATTGCCGTGCGGGAGGACTTATATACGAAACACAAATTAGATTATGATCCCAACGCAGACATTGATAGATTACGTTTGCTGCTGCTTTTGTCTGAAGCAGGGAATCATTCGCATAACAACGAGATACAAGAAATCATATCCAAATTGAAGAACCGAGAATATATCAAATAATGTGGGAGACAGGAATATGTGACGTGTCTCGGGTTTGCAAACACTTAAGAATTCTTGCGTTAACATTAAAAATATTTGATTAATTTTTTATTGTAACACAATATTATATTAAAAGCCGTATATACATGAAATAAAAATATAAGTATAAATTACATACGTATATTACTTTTTGTATATTTCAGTTGTTTGGTCCTCCTCATCCAGTTCTTTTAGGTTTGGTCTTGGTGTGTTCATGACCCTAAAGGATTAGTCTTGTTTTAGATAATGATATTTTAGGTTTGTGTCTTGGTATGTTTCTTGTTATAAGTATGCGTTCTACAAGCAATACATAGGTGTTTTTGTTAGTATTACACCGTTTTAGTCATAGGATTGAAAAATACGTTTTGAACTTTATTTTTATGTGGGAATTTTACACCGAAATAGTCATAGTCGTGATAAATGTGTTTTGAAGTGAAATTATAACATAGTCGTAATTTTACAAAGGTGTATTTTTAATAAAATGCGTTTGATTTTTACAAGTATTGTATTGGAGTCTTTTCTAGCGTTGAATGCGTGATGAAATGAATATTTACTAACACATCAACAATAAGTATATATTGTGAAAGTATAAGTGGAACATGATGAAATTGTTAATAAGTAGCAGGTGTTCGCGGTTTCACCTCGATAATTAATTGAAAAGTTAAGAGTATAATAATATTTAAAACAATAATAATTAATGAAAAAGCTAAAATTCCATGGTCTCAGATTCGGTTATGTAGTAGGACATTGATAAATACCACTGCTTTCTTGACTGTATTACTCGTGTGTAATACTGTATCGATTCTCAACTGATTGTGGGTAGATTAATTTTTATTTGTCATCTTCAGAGGTGGTTTGTCCGTGATACGGCCTGCGGTTTCGTTCACCATTTTAATTGGTTCTAAGTAATTTACAGTGACAGTTTGTGGTTCAAATTAAAATATTTGTTCATTGCATTGCAAGAACGATGGGAAACGAGGATCTCCGAGTATACCTGATGTCTCGCTATTTAGGAAACATGTATATAATGAAGAAAGAATAGGTAGTATGCAGTATGTTTATGTGTGTGGGGTGAGTATCGTACTATATGAACTTTTTTGTACTATGAATCCGGATGTGGATCACTAGACAACGGTAACTGATATAATAATATAGTAACGTATTGTTTGTTTAGTCTCGGGTTTTTTTTTAAATAATGCAAAGAATGTACCATCCACCTTATAAGCTCTGTCTACGAAATTTAATTAATGGTGTAAAAATATTTTATATAAACACTCTAGCGTATACTTGATAAAAGTTAGCACTGAAAAAAGAGACAATTAAATTTTATTTATTACATTTTCATAAAACTAACAAGTGTATAGACTGCAAAAACATCAGATCCGATCTTTATGTTCAATGTTTTTACCATGAAATAATAATAATAATAATAATAATAATAAAATAAATAAATAAAAACTAAGTATAATATAGAAGCAATATTATCCATTAATCTGAACTATATAAGTCACGGTTACAGTTATAGATTAAACATTATAACAATAAAAATTATTTTGTAAAATACTGAAGTTTGATGAATGCTGTATATTTCTATAAGTCGACTTTCAGCTAAGACGAGATATAAATTTTCGTTAAAGATTTATAGTTTTACTGTATAGTCTATATATCCTATGGTCATGGAAACCACCATTAACAGCCGTGGGTGTCGGCATGCTTACCACATGGCACCAATCCTCCTATCTGGCTATGGTAGATGATATAGCGGTTGGGTGGTAGGCCTTGTCCCTTCAGGGATGTAGCGCCACGGAGTTCTATCTGTCCTATAAGACGAATCCCAAAATATTATCGATTTATGAGATTACGTTTCAGTTTTCTGGTTGATCACAAAAAATGTTGCCAACCATCGTTATTATAATACATACGGCAAGAAGTATGAATTATGGTAAAATAAGTATAGTTAGTTAAAAAGACTGTTGGTTACCCTTACTGGAACCGAGGTTCTTCGATATTATTTTTCAAAATGGTGTTATTTACGAAATTTGTGTTATTTCACGGTTAAATTTGTCTGCAAATGACAACTTGCATAATAATGAAGGACTTAATGTTATAATTTGTGATAGAATAAAATATATTTATAGAATGAGTTGCATTTTAAACCTGAATATTATGGGTTCGACTCCTGCCTAATCCTTCTGGTTGCATTATGTCTCTGGGGTCAACTCAGCCTTGAACAGAAATGAGTACCAGGAGCAATCGTGGGGATAAAGGCGGCCGGTGCTTAACCTTTCCACCTTCACGTGTCGTATGTTTAAAATCTTGGAGCCTCAACCTCCTGGAACCCTGTGGGCCTCCATGGTCTGTAATAGGGAACATTTTATTTATTTATAGAATGACTAACCGGAGCAAGGTTGTTGATTGAATGGAAAAAAATTCATATTACTTTAAACACTCATGTTATACATGTGATTGTGGATACATGCGGGCGGGAAGGAAGCAGTTACACCCAGGTGTTCGCTAATGAAGAATTCGTCGTGTGTGACATCTGTTATAAAAGTAACTTAAGAATAGAATTATTTGCGGTAATTAGCTCATTGAATACTATAGTCCGATATTAATTTCGCATATATAAACTCGAATGTATGACAAATCTGCATTTCTTTACCAATTTACTTGAAATTTTACATACATGCCCGGTTAAGCCCGGGAAGTAACATTAAAATTGAAGAAAATCACTCCTTCCCTTGAAAATTATATAATTTGTGAGAATATTATACTAAAAAATGAAATCCCATTCAGTTGTCAGGACAACAGTTATTGTTTAAACTGTTCATATGCTGGTTTGGACACTACGTAATATTGGACTTTAACGAATTTTGATGCTATCGATGTAATACATTTGTGTAAATAAATAATGAAAAATGAAATCCATCAAAATAATGCACAATGTGATACAGTCACATAAGAAATATTTTCTCACTTTACATTTTGATGTAGAATAAGATGCTGTATTGTAGGAACACCTTAAGTGTGTGAGTATGCTATATGAGAAGTCTGTAAATAATCCTTTCCGTTGATACGTTATCCATAGCTGTAGACTATGTATTAGTTGAGATTTATCATGGGTCCTAAGCATGGGATGTAACATTTTGAGTCCTATGCTCGCAGTATATTATGTTCCGGGTTTTAGGGGAGGAAAGTATGAAAGTGATATTGCATTTCTCAACCCCGAAACGGTTGTATGGTAGCATGAGAATAAGAAATAAAATTTTCCGCCAAGTTGGTACAATCTTATGTAATTTATGTTTCTTTTTATTTCACCATAAAAAGCTATATCTAGCGTTTTCTGATGGAATAGTTTGAGTGTGTTAAATATTTTTCTTCATTTCAAGTTCTACATACATATTATATAAGGACTTAGAGATCCAAAATCGAAAGTCCTTCATAAGTTAATGTCAAATTAAACAAAACAAAAATAAATACAAAGCCCGTGTGATGATGAACCTTTTCAGCTAGTTTAAAATAAAATAAATTCATACATGATGAGCCACATGAAAACAGGAATAAATGTTAGTGAATAAAATTTAAATGTGATGTTTCTAAAGAATTCACATGATTTTCTCTTTGTTTTTTTATTGATTAAATATTGTATGTATTATAACGCCATCTGTTGGTAATTAAATAAACTATGTTGAGTCAGGTTATTTTTAGATTTGTATAGATTGTATATTAGATAAAAAAAATATGTCAGATGAAGGATTCGAACCTTCGTCCCCTATGGAGACCAGAACTTGAGTCTGGCGCCTTAGACCGCTCGGCCAATCTGACTTGGATGGAATAAAATATCGATCAATCGATAAAATTAATCATGGTATCGATTTCTCGTAAATATACTCGATGCGGAATCATATTTTAAAATCTAAATAGCTAAATACATTATAAAATATACGCAATGTTGAAAACCGAATTTTAATTGATAACCAAAAAGTGTTAGTTGAGGATGTACCCGCTGGAACACCTGGCGCTAGGGTACGAACCGTAAAAAATGCTTGTGTGCATGCGTTGTAGTAATGACCGTTATTTTTTAAACTTGCCGCCGAAACATGTCTCGACTTGAATGAACACACAGTGTAGGACCTCCTCATGCGAGTCGGGGTTAAAGTAGCCCCTTATAATGATGCATAGCGGATCTTATCTTGACCGGATGTGGGGTGACCACAGTGTGTGGCCACCTCTGCGCTAAAAGGTCTTAAACCCTACCATCCAACCATGTCGGACTTATCATTGTATGGATACAAATGCTTGAAAGCAATGGACCATATCTTAACCGGATGCGCGACTTAATAGCCAAAAGGTCTTAACCCCATCCATGAAGGATGCGGTTGGCCGGGTGCGCAGCTGGGTCTTATCTTGACCATTGAGGCGTAATGGACCAGGTGGTCTTATCTTGACCGGAAGGGCCAATGCATTAGGGCTTATCTAATCGCAAAAAAAAAACCGCCAACGGTTATAACCGTCTTCCATATACCACCCATATATACCTTCCATATACCGTCCATGACGTCACATATACCACCCATATATACCGCCCATATACCACCCATTACGTCATGAACAAAAGCAAACTACTGCCAGCAATGCAGCTCACTGTTATATTGCACTGTTCTCAAAAACGACCCTTGTACCAAATCATATGCACTAATTACTACAATAAAAAACGATCCTTGTACCAAATCAGAGTTACAATCACCAGAGCCTCTTTAGCGTTTATGTAATCTGCTAACATCACATCACTTCCCCTTAGGTCCCTGTTGGCTGCAGGAGTTGCTGAATACAAACAGCTTCAGGATCACCCACAGGCTCATTCTCTCTAGCTGCAATAGCAATGTTGTGCAACACTGTTGTTGCAACTATAATTGTAGGCCTATTTCTGATGTGGCATCTGAGACCCAAGGCAACAGCAGGAAATCTCCTCTTCCGCACACCATACTGTCGCTCAAAAACATTTCTAGTTGCGATGTGGGCCTTGTTGTAACGCTGCTCTGGTTGAGTGACAGGGTTTTGTAGAGGTGTAAGCAAATATGACTTGCATGGATAACCTCCATCACCCAGAAGATAGCCATTAGGTACCTCCCTGGTATCTAAACGTGCTCGCAGTCAAGATTCATGGAAGATGGTGCTGTCGTGAGTCGAACCAGGCCATCTTGCAACTATGTCTGATTAGGAGGTTTGAATCGCTTACAGTTTGCACATTAATGGAGAAATAACCTTTTCAATTCCGAAAAAGTTCCCCATTTTCTCCTCCAGGGGATTGGATCCGGACATGGGTACAATCTAATACACCCAAGACACCAGGGAAGCCTCGAATCCTTTAGAATTCTTCCATTACTTCCCTCTGCTCCCTCAGATTCGAAGGAAGTTTGATGAAGCGAGGAGCTAAAGAAGCTATTGCTTCAGACACTTGGTGGATATGTTCATAATCTTCATCACAATCATTCATCATCACCCATTACCACACATTGTACCATATTATTTATATATCCTGATGCCGTCCATCTCATGTTCTGTTATTTTGTAAGGACTGCCCCTCCCTTGAGCTGTTAGCTCATTGGGGCATACCAGATAAATAAATAAATAAAATAAATAAATAAATTCTACTACACACTGTGCTCTTAATTACATCAGTGGTGTCACCAACTACATCCTGGAAAGATCCAGTGGCATAGAATCGTAGCGCAGTCGGCAGTCGATTTCTTGGAGACACGGGAAAGTTTTTGTTCGTTGGGAATTGTCTCCTTTTTTAGACGATATTTCCTCTGAAGAGGTACCTAGCATACAATAAATAGTCATCCAACTCCATCTTGAATGCTGCAGAAGCAGACACCGCCTCATGGATATTTTTTTTTTTTTTTTTTTTTTTTTATTAACACCACAGTTTTAGCTACATGCTCCATTACATAATGTAATACTACATGCTTATGAGAACAGTCACAATACTTAGATTTCATATTTTCAGATTTTTGTACATCGCTTAATTAGTATTTTGTAAAGTTTCAAAAACAGTCACAATGCTTAGATGTCATATTTTCAGTTTTTTTACATCACTTAATTAGTATTTTGTCAAGTTTCAAAATCATTTCAGTTTTTTGTAAATCGCTTAATTGGTATTTTGTAAAGTTTCAAAAACAGTCACAGTACTTAGATTTCATATTTTCAGTTTTTTTTTTTTTTTTAAATCACTTAATTAGTATTTTGTAAAGTTTCAAAATCTATCTTATTTACAAATTGGGAAAAACATTTTAAGTGTTTTATAACAAGTTCGCTTTTATTTGGAGGCCATCGTCCACCCGATTGAAGCACTTCTCTGCGGAGTTCATCTCTGGCTGATTGTAGTAACTCGCAGTCCCAAAGAACGTGGTCAGTAGACTGCAAATCTCTCCCGCACCTGCATGTTGGATCCTGTAAAATCTTGAACCGGTGTAAATATTCTCCAAATTTCCCATGACCTGTAATCATTGCTGTGAGATTGTGCGTTAACTTGAGGTTTGACTTTAATCTGCTTCGGACATTAGGAAAATATGACTTTGTGATTGTTCCGTTGGTAGTGGTTGCCCACTCATCTTCCCATGCGTTAATCGATTCCTCATGTAGATCTCTTCTTACTGTGCTGAGAGGTAGTAAGCCGTATATCGGCTCTAGTTCAAGGCTGCGTGTTGCTTGTTTGGCCAGCTGGTCGGCAAGTTCATTTCCTTCAGTCCCTGCGTGAGCTTTCACCCATTGAAAGTGTATTTTCCAGTTTTTTTCTATTAGGGATCGTAAGTTCCTTCTTATTTCCTCAATTATAGCTCCGTGCTTTGAGTTATTATTTAGCAGATCAAGTGTTATTTTGCTGTCGGTGTGGATCGCCACAGATCTCTCTGTTATGTCGTTATTATTTTGTAATTCCTTAAGGGCTTTCATTATCGCTATCTGCTCGGCTTGATTGTTCGAACATCTATTGTCCAGTCGATATCTTAGTTGCTGTAACGCTCCTTCCTGGCTGTAGATGGCTACACCGGCCCCCACACCTGACTCGGTCTTACTTCCGTCTGTGTAAATTTGGATGGAGTATGTGTCTTCTTTTGTTTTCTCATGGAGTTTTACATTTAGTGAGGGATGAGGCCACTCTCTATAATTAGTTGCTGTTTCCAGGGGTGTGTATCCCGCAGGGCCTTTCACTATTCCTCTAGTTATATAATAGAACTTGGATATTTCAGAGAGTTCAATGTTGATCGGGATTGTTCTTGTTAGTATGCACAATGCTTCGTGCGACGTCGTTCTAAAAGCTTTAGCGATCTTTATATTGATCAGCCTTTGTACCCGTTTAAGTTTCATTACATTGAATTTAGCGTTAAGGGATTCAATCCATACGGGAATTCCATATGACAGTATAGGAACTATGGCTCCTTTGTAAATTATGTTCATAACTCTGGAGTTTAGTCCCCAGTTAATCTTAGCAGACTTTGCCAGCGCGTGAATTAGTTTTATACTCTTCTCTGTTATGACTCTATGTGTTGATTGAATTTAAATCGTTTGTCTATTATAATCCCGAGGTATTTCATGTTATCTGTTTGTTCTATCCTCCCATTATTGAGGTAGATTTGTAATCCTTGTTGTGTCCTTGGCTTTTTCCTTGAAATCAACAGTACTTTTGTTTTATTTCTGTTGAATGATATTTTATTTAGCTTAGCCCAATTAGATATTTTGTTGAGCTCAATATTTGCGTTGTTTTCGATTTCCAGAATGGTCTTACCTTTTACGAGGACTAGAACATCATCTGCAAAGGCGATAACCTTGGTACCCGTCTTGTAGCGTAAGCTCAGTAGAGAGTCATACTGCACATTCCACAAACCGGGTCCGCAACAGGAACCTTGAGGGCAACCTTTAGTAAGCTTTCTTTCTATTTTCGTGCTGTTTATTGTCAGGAAGCAAAGTCTGTCGTTGAGGTAGCTTTTGGTTAGAGTATATAGATTTTTGGGGCAATTAAATTGTTTTAATGAGTACAGTATCCCTGGCCACCAAGCGCTGTTATGGATATTATAGGAGTACATTACAGCTGTAAGCACTCAAGTATGCGGTGTGCTCCTGGTTAGCAACTTAAACGATCGCTCGGGGCCGGTTAGCTAATTTCTCGCGGTTAGTGTCGTTTAACTCGTAACCGGGCTCGATGAAATGGAAATTCGTGAAAATGCCTGGTTAACTACTACGTGTTAATTAAACGGCCCTAACCGAGGTCGGTGAAATCGGGCATGACAAATATTTATCATTAACGTGTGGTTACTTACCATGAGTTATCTGAAGGTATAACATTTTCTCTGTGAATTGCAGATATCCATTTAAACGTCGGATTCATTTTGGGGGAATTTAAACACTTGAACAGATTCTCAGTTGGCGTTAATGCTAGAGTTTATCCAGGAGCACGTATTAGGCATCTTCTCTATTTCTGTAGAAAAATAACATTTTCATCCAGCATAACGCACTGAATGGCTGACTCATGCATTTTCGCCTGCTATAGATGATGTGTATATGATGACGTCCTAACTAAAATGTGAGGCAGTGGTTATGGTTAGAAAAAGAAGACAGTTCTCGCGGCTTTGTAGTATAGTCAAAATTTGCCGTTTAAAAAGGATGTGACCGTTAATTAGTCGTTATTCCGGTACCGGTCAACGTCCAACGTCAATAGGCTTCTTCCCATGGATGTCATAAATTCGTAAATCAAGTTTCATGAAAATCTGATAAAGCATGTTACAGTTGTCTTGCGTACAGGCACACGGACAGACAGACAGACAAACATAGGCGGAAAAGCGTTTTTCCATCCGCCACTCAATTTCAGCAAGTACCGTTCTGGCACTTGATAAATGAGCACTACAATTGCGCAATAAAATATTAATTTTAAAAAGTATCTTAACCCTTAATCAAGGACGTGAGATCTGTGTGACCGCTGTTACTGTCTAGATCTCATCGTCACAGGCGATTCATAATCCTCTATTTCTTAAGATCGTTTATTGCCTCATATGTGCCATTTACCCATCAGTGTTAGTGAAGTCGTCCTAGAAAACAGTTTATTTGGGTACAGTGGTATTAATCAGAGGTGGCAGTCAGATGCGCGTGAGAGAGGTGACGCATGTAGGAGGAATCATGGAGAAGGGTAAGAATGTTGAACTGCTCTAGCGGGAGAGGAGAAGCGATTGTAACAAGGTCTCTTGTTTCTTCACTTCATTATACGATCTTATCGATCTGAAAGCAACGACACAACTAACCAATACACCCCTCCATGCAGTACGAATGTTTATTGGACTCGTCTGCATCTACTGAGCATCCATGCTTGGACTGCCACGTCTGATTAATACCACTGTACCTCACATTCGAGTTCCCTGGTCCAAAAAACCCCCGCTTTGAAATTTCCGCACAACTTGATCAATGTTTGTCCATTTAGTCCTACAGTCGTTATCCCTCTTTCGTCTATGTTGAAAATTTCAGATTTCTGCGTACCTTACCATTAGAAAAATAATTGACCAGGGTGAGCTCACAGAATCTTAGCGATCGATAATTCCATGCGACCTATTGTAAAAATCGCTGTGGTCTTATTTCCAAGTTACGGCACAAAAAAGTAAAGCCACCTGCATTTCACAATTGAAATGTAAAAGCAAAAACTGATGCTTCGATAGCGCTAAAAATCACATTTTCTGCCAGTTTTTCAGTCATAACTCGCGAACAATAGCGATAATTAAAAATCCGACTTCGAGGTGAATTCGGCCACCCTTCAGTCCCACTATGTTTAATATTTGAAATTATAGATTCACGCAAACGAACAGGCTATGCCTCAGTGCGCTGACCTTCGCACAATCTGATTGACGTAGTTCTTATCTTCAACGAGAGATGGCAGTTTACGGAATCAGTCAAATCGAAGCTTCCTTTTGCTCTTTTTTCAAACGAACGGATTTTTATAGCATGTAGTTATTTCAATATAGTATGATATTAAAATTAACTTGAATTGAATTTATTTTATTTAAAAAACAGGCTACTTATTTAGATGATTCCAGCTGCTATTCTCAAGGTCTCTAGATCGATAGTTCGATAATAATCGATACCCCACAAGTTTCGAAATGGAAATCTGTGTCGAAATGAATGTCACTGTGATACCCTTACTTCATAGATAATAAGCGTATTATAGTATGGTGGAACAAAAACATTTATGTCGTGAATACATAAGAAAGTAATGTGAGCTTGTGACGCGTATTAATAGTATTATACAAGTAATATTTTTTAAGTTAAAGAGCTCATAGACTTGCCAGTTGTCGTAGTGTTGTCGTCATTCATGACACATCTTTTATGTTTTACATCAGAACAGCATAATGGAGGCAGTATTCTGACATTAATTAAATGAAACTCTTGCAAAGTAATTATAACGAGTTGAGGCATTGTTTGGTGAGATCAATGCCTTTCCGATGTATTGCATTACAAAGACAGGTTGCTTGTGTTCAATAGAGCACAAAGTTACTCCATGCGTATGTAATTAAAACCTAGACCGAGAATTTTATTTTATATTTATTGATGACTGCCCTGCCTATCAGTGGCGTATCCTGATCTCTGATAAAGGGCGTGCTAAGCTATCGTCCTACACAGAAAATGTACTTGATTCCTAAGTTAATTGAGAATATAGATTAACTTTAACTGAACAGTTAAAAATAGCTTACTTTATTAAAGTAGGCTTATTCTTTCTTTTAAAACATGAAGGATTTGTACTTATAAGATTTGTAGCTTTCACGGCGCTGATTAGTTAAGATGGCTTCTCGGGTTATCAGCCGTGTCAAAATTATTAGGCTCGAGCTTACGGCAGTTTTCACTCTATGGCCTTCCTCTGGAATGTGTGACTGAAAAATGTTCTGGATATTCTACATTCTGGCCTTTATGTATTGTAGAAAGATTTGTTAACTCAGGGCAAGGCCGTACATTTGTCACAATTTGCAATTTATCTTGAAAAGTTTTGGATAAAAATGTATTTATCAGAAGATCTTCCAAAATACAGCTGTGCTCTTTCATAATGTTTTCAGAATGAAATAGGCTATATTAACTAAAAATTAATTTAACATATTTTTTAACCACTAAATAAAATAATATTTACAATACTGTACTTGCCTGGAAATTATTAAAATTGTAATATACTTAGCTACAACACAATTGCTTACGAAACTTCAGTAGCACGCAAACTACCGGCAAATCTCCCGCCGCGCTCAGAATAACAGTAAATAAAGTAATACTGCATTTACAATTATTTACTATTGCAATTCTTAAAATAAAAGACTAAAAATTAATTAAACACTTTTGATAACATTAAATAAAATAATATTTACAATAATTTACTTTGGAACATCTTAAAATCGCAATATACTTCGCTACAACATAGCTGAGTGCGGAACTTCAGTAGCACGCAAGGCACTCGAGATACTGCCAAATCTCCACCGTGCGTAACCTATTCCCTTCTTCACCCCGCGGTCAGGATATCACCCTTCTTCAAAACTCATAGCACACAATTTCTAGCCTCGAGGCAAGTCCACGCCTAACGTACGGCTCAGAAACTCATTCTCATTACGGAATCGCAGCACACGGGTGACAGCCTCGCAGCGGGGCCCTTGTTTTCTCATTTCAGCAATGAAAATGACACTGATTTTTCTACAATTTACTGAAAAAATCAAATATTATGAATGAATATATTCCATCTAGACTAGATTATTAGGGCGTGCGGCGCACGCATAGCACCAATAGAGTATACGCCCCTGCTGCCTATATATGAGGGGGTTAAAGCCAAAGTGGTGTAAGTCATGTTTTATGCATTCTGAGAAACAGAAGGTTTTGTTAGATTCATTATAATAAATTACACAAGATATTGTTGACATTTTTTTCGTTTTGTACATTGCCAGAATGTGTCGTTATTTCATTATGATTATCACTGAAAATAATTCAAGTAGTTTTTTTTGTATTTTAGGTAGATTTTCGAAGAAAAATCTACCTATTGCAATGGATACCACTTTATGATTTTCGAAAAATTCTTTCATATCTTTGCGTTTCATGCTCCCCTAAGTACGAAACCACCGCCCGTTCAAAAAAAAATTTTGTGAATATATATATATATATATATATATATATATATATATATATATATATATATATATATATCTTTACACGATAGCGGCCGTAATTTTGAAGATATTTGAACCAAATTTTAATATGTTATTTCTAGGCCCAATAGTTCGGACAAGTTCGTTAATGAGCAAAATTGGCCCAAGGGGGTGGTCGGGGGAGGGGGTTGAAATTTTTAAAAATGTATATCTCGGCCCCTATGAAGTATAGAGGGAAACTTTGTTTGAATAAATTAGAGTACTCCCTATGGAGTTCACAGTGACACCAACGATTCGGGGGTTCGAGTGAGGGTGGGGGTGGGGGATGAAAATTCGAAACTTTTGAAACCACGTCTTGTGGGGTATCGTTGAAAAACTCTTGATGAGTACTCTACAAATCAATAAATAGTTTCTTGATAGCTCTCATATGACGCGAGATTTTAATGTTTGAAAATAATAACACTTGAAAGAATTATTATAATATCATAATTTTGTCTTGTTTAGCGGCTTTGCTAATTTTATACATTGCTGATCTTGCGCACGGCCTCCCAGAATATTATATCCTATTATTGTTGTCAAAACAATTGATTGTAGGCTCTTCCTCTCACGGAGGAAAGAATACATGGAGATGCCCTGAGACCGCAAGCTTGAAGCCAACTGTCCGAGCGTTTGGTACTTAAGGGGGCGTGTCACTGTTTCACGTGTTTATGTTTATAGCGTGCACGGATAGCGTGGTTACTCGTCTTTGTTTCTTTGTTTGAACAATTCAGAAGTAAAAATGAGTGCATGTTGTGCATATGGATGCACAAATCGAGGAAGGAACACTGAAGAAATAAGTTTCCATAAGTAAGTTGAAAGTATTAAAACTATACTGTAGTACTGTCCATTAATATGTTTATATTTTAGGTTATTCACGTTTCATTGCGGTAAATCAATTTTGTAATGCGTTCGTTCATTCATTTATTACTTTAGGTTTCCAGTAAATGAAGAAAGAAGGGCACTATGGATCAAAGCAGTGAGGAGGGAGAATTGGCTTCCAACTAAACAAACTAGAATTTGTTCTGCACATTTCACACCAGATTTGTTTGATCGTTCCATGACGAGGGTGCTTTTGAAGGACAATGCAGTTCCTACTGTTTTTAGTGATTTTCCTTCGCACCTACAAAAGGTAAGTTATTTAGTGAAATTTTGGGGTTAGTTTATCACAGCCCCCCCCCCCCCCAGCAATATCATTGTAAGCACCTCATTACCTTAGCCACTCCTGTTTCCATTCCTCTGTTTCAAACAATGCACGTAAGTCAACTAAACTGAAAAGTTTTCCGGGCTCGTAGGCCGTGGTGCAGCGGGGTGTATATGTCTATTTAATTGGTCGGACTGATTAAGCACATAGCACAGGATTGTACGAGAATGTCATAACTCATAAGTTTCGACAGTGATTGAGGTTACGGTAGTGTAACGGACTTGCTGTGAGGAAGCACGGACCAGCACGCCATGCTCCTGCATGGTGAACACAACCTTTCTGGAAGAAAGTGAACATTTAATACTGTTTTTTTTTGTCAGAACAAAGCTTTAATTGCTTTGTTTGTAATAAGGTTGTGTGGAAGACATTTATCAGATGATGGCACCTAACTATGAGGAAACTGGGAGTGCGGCCCGCAAGGCACCAATTATATCTCATTTCAACTGTGGTAGATGCAATAAGCATGTTAAGAGCGGGATCTTGTGTGTTCAATTTGATAACTATTTACATTTTAGATGCGAGAAAGTGGACGCCGTATTAAAGGACGTAGTAAGGAACAAAACCGAGTGGACCTGCGAGGACTGCTGCATATACACCTTTGTTATTAACGGTCAAAGTCAAACTCCTGAAGCGGTGTACGACAGTGACAGTGAATCAGCTGTTCAGAACCTAAAAACTGAGAATCTATCATTGCAAAAGGTAATTGTTTGCCTCCAAGAGGACATTAAAAGACTACAGGAGATGGTTGTGAATCTGCAAAATGACAGGCTTACAACACCTAACCACCATGATGGAGACTGGCAGATAGGCCCACCTCGACGGATGGTTAGAGGTTCAATAAAAAATGCTCAGCATGTTGAGGTTGAAACTAGGAATAGATTTGCCTGTATCTCAAATATGAATGAAATACCAGCAGACTCTATTCAAGGAAAAATATGTAAACCTACCAGTAATGTAAAGATCCATTAGGCAAAGGAAGATAAACGGCATCAGAAACATCAGATAAAAATCCTAGCAGATAGCCATGGTAGGAAAATAAGCAGCAATTTATCTGAATCAATAAAGGAATTTAGAGTAGAAGGATTAGTAAAACCAGGCGCACCACTTGAAGAAATAGTGAAAAACTATGAATCGGATTGTGCAGACCTAGCCTCCAATGATTACGTTGTTATAATTGGCGGATCTAACGACGTTGCCAGAAACAGTGGTACAAACGTGAAAAAATCTACTAAAGTGTCTGCCGAATCTATTGCATACTAATGTTATTGTATTGAATATACCGCACAGATTTGGCTTGGACAAAAACTTGTGTGTAAACCAAGGAGTGGATAAATGTAATAAAGTTATAAAAAATCTAGTCGATAACTTTAGCAATGTACATTGTGTTGATATAAGTGCCCTTAACCGTGACTGCCACACTAGACATGGCTTGCATCTTAATGGGAAAGGAAGAGAGCAGCTTGTAGAAAAAATAATTAACACAATGAAGAAGAAAACTCAGTTACAATCAATCCTACTACCATTCCACCACATGAATTTTTCTGTGAATGATCACCATAGTGTCTTAGTTCAAAGCTCACATGAAGACATACCAGATAAATGTTTTTTAGGTTAAGTACACAAGCTAATCCTGGTATGGATCAAGGTAGATCCTTGGTCTGTCTCAGTCTCGCAGAATTTATGTGGGCTTAAGGAGTATGACCTTAAGACAAAAATCCCATTGTTTGTAGTCGAATTAAATTATGATTTTGTACATCAATTTAAACAACATTCAGAACAGTTCCAGGACAACATTACAATTCTACGCTTAAATGTTCGAAGTCTACGAAATAAGCAAGAAGAAATTGAAATTTTAGTTTCTGATCTTGGTAACTTGGACGTTCTCATCCTTACGGAGTCATGGCTATCTCATTCAGAGAGTAAATATTATAATTTAAATAACTTTACAGCATATCATTCTCATAGGCCAACTAAAATTGGTGGGGGGATAGCAATATTTGTACGTAATAACTGGAAATCAAAATTTGTTAATATATTTGAAACTGATGAACATAATATATTAGCAATACAAATTCAATTCAATTCAATTTTATTGCTGTTCTGTATAATGTTGCTTTACATTTCAGATACATTGTCAGTTTACATATTAGTGTTATACAACACATAATACATATATATAACACATATAATACATATACATCATACATACATTCATTCAAACCATGCAACAGTAAACAATAACTGCAACAGTAAACAATATAACATACATACAGCATACAACATACATACAGCATACATGTATTTATCACGCACCATATATCGTTGAAACATGATATGAGCTAATGCCTATAAATTTTACTATCTTTTATTATCTAGCACCACATGTAGAGTTTCATTAAATTTGAGAGTTCAAATATTCATTAATATCATAAAAAGACTTATCAATCAAGAAACTTCGAAGAAGTAATTTAAATTTCCTGCTATTTTCATTGTTTTTTATTTGTATTGGTAATGCATTGTATAGCTTTATTCCAATATTAATGAAAACAATGTAAATTCACCTAACTTACAATGCAAATGTGAACGATACGCCTATTTTTTACAGTATTTTGAGAAAATATTATGTTCTTTATGTAAGGATACATTAGTTGTAGCTGGGGATTTCAACATAAATATTCTGGACAACAAAACTCCACATACAAGAGATTATAAATTACTTTATGAGTTCTATGGACTGTTGTGCTGTAACGCTAAATATCCTACAAGACTTTCAGAAAATTCTAACACATTAATAGATTATTTTCTTGTCAACCAGCATTGTTACAAATACAATGTAAATAATATTAAGTCAGCCATAAGTGATCATAATATCTTAATTCTGAAAATCGAAATTACTTGCAACAAAAACAAGGTCAACAATAATATTCAAAATGCAAATAATATCAATAGTAATTCAATGGACAATAGTGTAAACAGCCCTATGACATCAATAGATTATAATCAATTTAACCGATATTGTCAACTTCTGGCTTGAGATCCTTATATTACTCACTAATACAGTCTCACATAACTTACATGTTATTTATCTGGGGACGTTTTCATAAAACGGATCTTCAACCATTAAGAGTACTTCAGAATAGAGCAATCAGAATTTTACTAGGTGCACATTATTTGACACCAACTCACATTCTTTATGAGCAATTGAAAATCTTGCCGTTGGACACCTTAGTTAAAGTAAATGCCATTACATATAGGCCTATGCACAGAGTAGTACATGGTAACATCCACAGTAATTTTCCAATAGAATATAACAAAGACATTCATAACTATGAAACAAGGCAAAAACAGAACATATACCTCACACATTCTTCAACTGTAACTTATGGGACAAAGGGATTAAAATATTATTTGATCAAAACATATAATGAATTACCACAAGAACAAAAGAATATATTAAATTATAACAAATTTAAATCACAAATAAAACGTTTTAAATTCTAAGATTAATTAAGTTCCTTGATATAGTAATAAATAGTAAATATATAGTAATATAGTAATAAATAGACACTTGTCTTTGTTAGACTATGTAACTATGTTTCCCTTAATCATCTATCATTTCACTTCACTCTTAAAATCACATCATTTTGTTTTATGTTCCTATATTATGTACCTCTTGTATATAATTTACCTCTTGTATATTTTTTAAGTTATTTGTAATTGGCAATTTATGTACCACAATGTAGGCTATGTCATGTTGTATATAGCCCCTTAAGGTGAGCTTTGCTCGTTGGGGTTCTCTTACAATAAATATTGATTGATAAAATGGGTTAAATTATATTATGTTAGGCCTACCTAAAAATATAACATTTATTTTTCTTTGCAGAATAAAAAACCCAGGCCTGCTCCTAAACTGAGGAAACAAACTGGACCAGCTGTTGAGCAACATGCTTCTTCTAGTCTTCCTTCACCTACAAAGAGTGAATACAAGAGAAAATTGGAAAAGACAGAACAAGTAAAAGAAGAAAAGAACAAAAAAATAAGATTATTGCAGCAAAGTGTTCGAAGGAATAAGAAAAAGGTAGTACTGTTACGGCATGTGATTTCAGAATTGAAGAGTAAACATTTAATGGGTGATTCTGCTTTAGAGATCCTTTCTAAAGCTTCTGAGCCTAATAAGGAATTTCTTAATCGACAATTAGCAAAAGCACAAAATTAACCCTTGCCAAGTAAATATTCTGAAGAACTTCGAGCTTTTGCTTTAACACTCCACTTCTACTCACCTAAAGCATACTGTTTTGTGAGGGAGAAGTTTAATTTATGTCTCCCACATCCAAGAACTCTCTCAAAGTGGTATGAACATGTTGATTGTGTTCGTGGATTTACAGTAGAGTCCATGAAGACATTGCAAGTTAAGGTACAACAGTCTGATTATGAGCTTCTGTTTGCACTTTCCATGGATGAGATGGCCATAAGACGAGGGGTACATTTTGATGGGAAAAATGTCCATGGCTATATTAACACAGGGGTTCACATAAACGATGATGAATTGCCACTGGCAAAAGAAGCATTGGTGTTTATGCTTACATGCATAAACCAGAAATGGAAAATTCCCATAGGATATTTTTTTATTGACAGTATTGATGCTCTTCAGAAAGTAAATTTAGTGGTACAGAGCCTTACACTTCTCCGTGAAATTAATGTAAAAGTAATATCTCTTACCTTTGATGGATTGGCTTCTAACCTGGGTATGGCTAAACAGTTGGGATGCTCGTTTAGTACTGGAAATTTCAAAACAACATTCCGACATCCCACTGTAGATGAGGATGTAGCCATTTTAATGGACCCTCCACATATGTTGAAACTTGTAAGAAATACCCTGGGAGAAAAGGGCAGCATCGTTGATGGGGATGGCTCATTGATTGAATGGAATTATGTCAAAGAACTACATGAGCTGCAGCAAAATGAACACCTGCATTTAGGAAATAAAGTCAGGTCAAGTCATGTTTATTTTTCAACTAATAAAATGAAAGTGTCTTTGGCTAGTCAAGTACTCAGTAAGTCTTGTGCAGATTCCATTCAGTTTTGTAGTGAGCAGCTTAAATTGAGCAATTTTTGTGGTGCTGAGGCAACTGTGAAGTTCATTAAATTGTTTAATGACATTTTTGATGTTCTCAACTCCAGAAGCATCAAACAATGGGGACTAAAAAAGGCTATCAGTGCTGAAGAATGGGAGACTACTCTGAAATTTCTAAGAGATGCAGTCGAATACATTAGCAAACTTAGGTGCAGCAAAACTGGGGATCCAATTGTTGTGTCCAATAGAAAAGTTGGATTCCTAGGATTTCAGATATGCATTGAGAGCATTATACACTTGGTGAAGAAGTTTGTTCTTGCTGATAATGCTCCACTATTGTACCTACCTGTTTACAAATTAAGCCAGGATCATATTGAGCTTTTCTTTGGGTGCATTCGCCAGAAAGGAGGTTGCAACAATAACCCCACTGCGCAGCAGTTTACAGCAGCATATAAGAAGTTGCTGGTAAACCACCAGGTAGGAACTACGACAGGAAATTGTTTGCCGCTATCAGCCATATCAATATTGTCAGTGTCCTCTTCAAAACAGATGGCTGCGGATGTCATTAACACTACAACATTTGAAAATGAGCGCCTAATGCAGTCCGACATTTGTAGTCTTCCAGAATATGGAGAGCATGACTATTTATTTTTACCGCATGCTCTGTCGCTTGTTGCAGAAAATGTAATTTATTACATTTCTGGCTTCGTTGCAAGAAAATTAATGAAAAAAACTAAGATGTGCAAAATGTGTCGATTCCCTGTACTTATTACAGCCTGAAAGAAACAGGGGATCTTTAATATGCTACAAGGACAAGGGTTTTTTGGTGTACCCATCTAATGATGTATTTGAGATATGCAAAGTTTGTGAGACCCATGTCAGGAAAAATGTAATTGCTTCCAATGGTACAACTAGTATTCAGTTGTTGTCACTTAAAATACATATTGTTCAAGACCTGGTGGGTTTGAACCTGTTCCAGTGTCTTAAGGATCATGGAATCGAGTTTGAATGCTTGGACAACCATCGGTCTCTTCTTATAACTGCTGTTGTAGAAGCTTACTTACAAACAAGAATTAGACATTATGCCAAATCCTTCATTGAACAGTGCTCTTCCAAGCGACGTGTATATAACAAACTTATTCTGTTTCAAGGACAATAGGTGATACATGGTGTGTTTGAAATTCCTCATTATGATAGGAAGACTGAAGACTGTGCGCTTCTCTTGTGATGACTCAACACTTCCCGCATCGCGGCCAGCTGTGTCCCCCCGCAGATAAGTCAACAATTCCTGCATAGCCTGCAGTTGAGCATTGTTCTCGTGTTGTACAGACGTGAAAGTGTTATTCTATAGTTGTCACAACTAAAAGAAAACATTTTAGGATAGAGATAAACTCAATAACGGAAGAGCAATTAATGCGTAATAATCGGAATTTCCTATCACGATGCCAAAAATGTGTGGATGTAGGAGGAGGACATTTCCAGCTTCCCCTGTAACAAGGTAGGTGCCTATTTTCGTTATTTTCATTGTCGCGCATGGACGAAGTCAGGCAACTGCCGGGCAGTTCCTTTGCCGCATACCGGGGATAGGAGCGTCATCTTGGAGGATCTCAACGCGCGGCGCGGCGGCCACAATTTGCCTGAGATTCACTGTATATTTATGTGTATATTTATTGCCACAAAATTCGTTTACATGGTTCAGCTTAAGCTGGTAACTCGTCAGGGTTTATAACTTAGGCTACATACTAAAATGATAAAAGTGAAGAATTCTAATTCTATTCATCATATAAAAGTTACAATTTGTATGATTAAATTAGTCCTTTGTAATATTTCACAATATATCTTCTAATTACAATTTAACAATAAGTACAGACAAGGTGACATGCACACAAATTTATTTTACCATAGTTTATATTGACATTTCATCTTTCATATTCTTTAATTGACAGGGTAGTTATATGGTTATTTAACGATGGGGCAGGGGCGCCCCTAGGCAGGGAAAAATATTTTTGCCTCTTTATTTTCACACGAATGTACCACAAAGTAACCTACAATAAACATTATTGTAACTGAAATAGTAGGCTAATAATAATAATAGTAGTAGTAGTAATAATAATAATAATAATAATAATAATAATAATAATAATAATAAATAAGTAAATACGACTGAAGCCTACAGACAAATAAGTAAATAAATAAACAGGTGCATGTTGAACTCACCAAACTGAAGTCAGGCAACGAGTGGTTTGAGTGTATTGGTGTCATTGTTCTTCATTTCTATTTCATTGTGTGTTACATTAGTTTACTATTTTGAAGAGTTATGAACAAAATGTTTAATGTTAAAAAAAGTAAGAGCCTAAAAGCCGCCCCTTCAAATCTGCCGCCCTAGGCGTCTGCCTAGGCTTAAATGCGGCACTGCGATGGGGATATATTATATAGGCCTATAGATCTATGAAGAAGAGAGAATTTTTATCTCCGAAAAGTCATCTTTAGATTACCGGCACAGTTATGAATATTCAGAAAGAAACAAGCTTGGTATCGTGAAATTCATTAACAGATTAGACTGAATTAGGCCTAAATATATTTAAAATAGTTCTGTGAATTGAGGTTGTGTGTTTCACTGGTGAATCTGGTGTGCATTTTTTGTCTTGTTTTTAATTCAATAATAGAGAATTTAGATTTAGATTTATTAGCCGAATGTAAGAGGTTTACATGGCTTTGTCAAGTACATGAGTTCAACAATTTGTACAAAATAAATGTTAGGTACATTATACTTAATTTCTAGGTAATGAATTTTGACAAGTACATATTGAACAATATTGAAGAAATTAAATTTAAGGTAAACAAAAATACTTAAATTCTATAAATGAATTTTGACAAGTACATATTGAACAATATTGAAGAAATTAAATTTAAGGTAAACAAAAATACTTAAATTCTATGCTATGAACTTACCTTAAAAATTAATAATTTTGTAAAATTTAGGTACTGAAAATAATCAATTTTTGGGATGAATGAATATGGGTATAATTGCTAAGCATAATTTACTTGTATTTTACACTAGGCTGCTAATTAATTATTGATTTATTTTATTTATATAGCATTAGGCTACTTGTAATTAATCAAATAAAGTGCATTTGTAGCTATATAACTGTCCAGAATATTTTTCTCGTTCTGAATTATCATAGTCGCATGGTCACTTAATCATTTTCTGACTCAGTATTTATACTCGCACATGTCAAGTTGCTCATTTGAAAGTTACATTTTTGGCTCTTCTGAGATAGGTTAATGCTTACTACCGGGATTATTATGATGTCAGAGTATGTAGTTAATATATGAAATTGGGATATTACATATTTTCCCTACCGTTACGTTGTTATAACCCGTTAAACTTCGGAGTATTTGTGTGTTATTGTATATAGCAAGCCTCCTTTTTGGTCATCTAAGGGGGCGTGGTCATTGGCTTCATCTGTTTCCCATACAACACCGCAAGCACGGCGTCTCCGTGTATTCTTTCCTCCGTGCTTCCTCTTTACTGCAGGTTTGCCATGCCAAGGCTAAAGAAGAAGAGTGCTATGCAGCGACAATAAATTAAACCAAAAGCACTTCGAAATCTACCTCCGCCTGTAGGCCTGCCTAAAGGGATTTTTTTTTATTGACATTGATTCGTTCGTGACATTTTTCTCTCTCTTTGTAATGGCTTGTTCAAGATTCTTTGTAGACTTGAAGTCTTGAACTGATATTCTGCTACAGAAAAAAGCTTTCTTCTTTTTTACTTTGCGATTATTGAGCGCCAGTCAGCTGGAACAACGACGGTCTTACCTGTTGCATAGGATTCTATGGATCCAAAATCGGAATCATTAGGAAGATATTAATGCCCACTTACCATAAATTTATGGTCAATAATGTCGATGTTATCACTACTTTGAAGCAGTTTCATAAGATACAGTGCAAAGTTTACAAAACTGCGGATGTAGCAACTCACACTTCACAAACACTTACAGGAATAGAAGTGTAAGTCAATGACTTACACCACTATGGCTGTTAACAAAGCAGCTGTTTCATTCACCAGTGAAACTTCTGCTGCAATTTGTAAGTGTATGAACACAACTAGGACTTTCACCAATCTTTTAACAGATCTATACCTCAACATTGCTTTTCAATACTTAGGTTAAAAATTTTAAAAACATGACTTACACCACTTTGGCTTTAACCCCCTCATATGTGAAAGTTTATTATATCACCGAAAATATGAATGGTAGAAGTGTTA
Organism: Ectobius pallidus; assembly: GCA_964059195.1. Lineage (NCBI taxonomy): Eukaryota > Metazoa > Arthropoda > Insecta > Blattodea > Ectobiidae > Ectobius > Ectobius pallidus. Next base: position 16,928,753 of record CAXKWD010000006.1, read on the forward strand.
TGAAGTTGGTAGAAAACCTGACAAAGTATGCATTATTATATCGTTCTCTAGATTCTAGTTCTGTGCGTCATAATTCGGATCATTAACTAGGATGAACCATGACGCTCTCCATTTGTGATGCGCACTATTGGTAGCATTAGGAACTCGGATCGATTCGTGGACGGTTCATTCATCTAGTATGGTGTGATCGTACGGCTCAAATAGTTCTTTCGTAAGCAATTCTCTCTGGTGACATTTCATATCGGCCCAAAGCTTCCTAAGCAGTTTCGAATCTCTCAATAACAATAATTAATATCGACATAAATACATAAATGTCGGAATTACTTCTGAATGGTACCCAAGTTAATAGATACGTGTGTGTGTGTGTATATATATATATATATGAAATCCACGAAAATAATCCAGTCACATAACTTTCTCTACCCTGGACATAGAGAAAACAATACGAGGTATGGTAATATGTTTTGGGGAGAGAAGTATGTATATGATATTGCATTTCTGTTTAATTTCATCCCCGAAACGGTTGTACGGTAACATGAGAGTGAGAAGGTCACGACTTGGGGGGGAGTACTTCTGAGCACTGTTCGACAGGCCAGTGTTAGACATTTGAATATAAACAACGATAACTTACTCAGCATATGCATATAAATATAAACTTAGAAGTTACAGCATGTGAGCAAATTTTGTTAGTTTGTGCTGTATTACAGTTGCCTAAAGAATTTCTCTCGTAGTCATATTTTTACTTCCTCTGTCAGTACATAGGTACTATAGGTAGAGGAAGTATTGTGTTTGACACCCGAATTCCAAATTGAGTTTGTAATGTAAATACACGTTTTGAGGTTCCCTGAATACAAAAATACTATTAGTGGAGACATGTCTGTGTGTGAACAGCCTAGCTCAAGAATGTAAAATCGTATGAAAATGAGAATTCGTATTTGAGTCAGGTACCTTCTGGGGATGTGACATGAGGATTGGCAACTACTTTCTTTTAATTCTAAGGGGACTACGTGAAAAAAATAGTTTTTTCGCGATTTTCTCGAAAACAGCTCTTACGACTTTGTTTAAATTTTACACATGGGGTGCTTATACTAAGAGCTAAATCTCTTATTTGAAACATTTTTTCGAAAAAAAAAGTTATCCTGAGGAAGGACACAGAGTGAAGATAGCCGATAGCTCTAACAATATTATGTTGACACGACTGATAACCCGAGAAGCCATCTTAAGTAATGAGCGCCGTGAAAACTTCAAATCTTACATCTTAAAGGTACAGTGAACTCTCGATAAACCGGACTAAAGTGAGCGGGGGTCTGTCCGAGTTATGAAATGTCCGGCTTATGGAGAGTAAATTAGGAAATGGTATTTAAGTAACGAAATTTCCTGTTTAAGCTGCAATAACAAAACGTATGAGGCAGAACATAATATGAATACTTACAATTGGAACAAAAAAGAATAGCACTTCAGTTCTATAGGTCTATTGAAATTTCTAGTCAGAGTCTGAAATACACACTGATACACTAGTAGTATAATATTATGATGATGTGACACTGTGAGAATATTTTTCTGAGAAGATTTAGGCCGAAAGAAACTGTAAATGTTCTTCTGTGTAGACATTGTTTCTGTTGCTTTTGAATAATTAATTCTCTTGCAGTTCTGAAGTGGCCGTAGAATGGCTGTAGATCTAGGTCTGGATCGTCAAGAATCTGTCCTAGTTATCCGAAGTTCGGCATACTGAGGTCCGAATTATCGAGAGTTCACTGTAGTTATAAGCCACCCACTCTGAATACGTGCTCTCTGCCTCATCCTCTATATCAGAATGTGAAGTGTGAAAAACGTATTGGCCATGCCTAAAGTAGTCTAAAGATAGTTACGAGAGTACATGAATCAGATTTTATTTGTGCTGTGTATCCTTTGGGGATGCGATGTGATATGGTAATGTCATTCCCTTCATTTTTACAACCGACTTACATGAAGAGAATCCCATGCACAGTAATTATACTAAACTAAAAGACTAGCTTTTATTTGGGCCGAGGAAGTTATGTGAGTTTCACATATGATTTTTTTGCTTTACTGTTGATGCGTTTGAATATCCTCTAAAACATAGAATTTTTGTTTGAGTTGAATCTTAATCCTGTGTTTTGTAGTGTGTCTGCGATTTCTACACTTATGGCGTGTTCTTGTGCTGTATGCAACTGTCTTAAGAAGGATTCGGAATTTCTATTCACTGGTAGGCCTAAGTATTATAAGTTATAGGTTAGGACCCTTAATCGCATTATGGAATACAAGACCCTTAAAAAAGAGATTATTCATATCGGCCTACTTTCTGCAAGATGGGAAAAAATTACATTTGACACGATAACAGATTATTCCATAAAATTATATAGGTTACGCCAATATGAATATTGAATCAATTTGTAAATTACTTTATTAAGTGCTAGTATGGTACCTTATGAGACTGTGTGGTGACGGGATAAGTCTGTCCGTGTGTCTTTAAAAGCAATTACTCGAATACCTTTTACCGGATTTGCATGAAATTTGATATACGCATTTTTAATGTCCATACGAAAAAGTCTACTCACTTGGGATCAGATTGGTTGATCGCTACCGGAGTAACGACTAATTTAGAGGCACGTGCTTTTTAAATGGTAAATCAACACTACAGGCCTACTACAACAGAGCCGCTTTGCTAGCCATAATCACTAGCTTAGCTAGCCATGCTAGCCTCCCAGTTCAAATAAGATGTCATGTAGGCTACACTTCACTCATAGCAGGCCGAACGCAAGAAGCCGATACATGCTAGATGAAAATTGTCTTTCTATAAGGAAAAAGAGAAAATGCCTGATAAGAGTTGTGTTCCTGGCAATAATAATGCTAACGGAGAGTCTGCCCAAGTGTTTAAATTTCGGAAAAATGAATCCAGACGGCTTAAATGGATATCTGTAATTCACAGAAATATGTTGTCTTAAAATTCAAAGTGGTTATGTGGGTATGTGTGTATGTAGGCTTATGCTCCCTGTACAAATATACATTTCTTGAGTAATTAGTAAGAAATTTTGCACACGTACCCAGTTTAGCCAGAAAGTAAACGCGGTTAACATTAAAATTCAAACAAACTGCTCCTTTTCTTGAAAATTATATAATTTCTGAAAATATTACACTGAATATTTATAAAATGCAATTCATTTCTCATGAGAACAGTGTATTGTTTACAGTGTTCACATAGGGCTTTGGAAAATACATGATACTGGGCTTAGGCATATTCTGATGCTATCGATGTAATACATAGGTGTAAAAAAATATATTGAAGAATGCAATCCACGAAAATAAAGCACAATATGATGCAGTCACATAACTTTCTCTACCCTGGACATGGATAATATAAATTTCTCACTTCAAATTTTGATTTAGAATAAGAGGTCGTCGCAGGGACAGCTTAATCAAGTAGTCTCAACCTGCTTGGGTGCCAACGAAGTCAGTAAAAATCCTATCCACTGATACGTTATTCATAGCTGTAGGTTTTGTAATTGTTGAGAAATAGGGATGTTTATCATAGTCCCTAAGCATCTAAAACTAGACGAAGTAGGATGGAACATTTTTAGTCCTAGCACAGTATATTATTATGTCTTAGGTTTGGGAAGGGAAGTATGAAAGTGATATTGAATCTCTTTTTATTTCAGCCCCGGAACAATTGTGTGGTAACTTGAGAGTGAGAAATAAAATATTCCGCAAATACGATATTATTTTATGTTACCGGAGTAGTATGGTTTTATATGTGACGTCATTGGAGGCGCTGTAGGGGAGGGAGGCGCCATTGGAGGCCCGGTAGGGGAAACGGATCACGTGACAGGAGGCGCTGGACTGGAGGGAGGCGCTGTAGGGGAGGGAGGCGATGGAGGGGAGGGCGGATTGTATGACGTCACAAGTGGGCGTGGCTATGACGTCACGACCTACGTCATGGACACGTGATTCAAAATGGCGTCCGTTCCGGTTCCTATTGCAAATGGCGGCACTTCCGGTTCCTATTTCAAATGGTGGACAAAGCGCGAAATTTAAAATTTGAGAATTTATAATGTAATTGGTTACGTTTCCGGCGCGAAATTCGAAATTTGGGAATTTATAATAAAAATGGTGTCGGTTCCGGTTCCTATTTCAAATGGCGGATGGTGGGAAATTTGAAATTTGTATATTGGTAGGGTTTTACAAGATGGCGGCATCGCTTACGTCATCAGAGGATTGTTATAACCTACCTCAACAGTGGAATGTTTTATGACGTCACTTCTTATACGTCATTGCAGGAATTGCAGGAATTGCGGGAATAGTAGGGGAAGGTGGAATGTTTTCGGTACCCCGCGTTCCGAATGTCAAACAATCTGAACCTACATATTTATTATCAGAATCCATCGAAAGTGTATAGTTAGCATTATTTTATCCCTTCGTAAATTTTTAAATAAATATGGTAGCTTTCGTCTTAAAACTATATTTTATTTGTAAGATGATAATCCTAGCCCAGGGGGTTAACTCAACCTCTGGCTTACCACTCGGTGTATAAAATATTAAGTCGTAAATTTTCCTATCATGATCGATGCATAATCTTACGTGTTGAATTAGCTTCAAACCCCCCAGTATAATGATGGAATAATATTAAGTTAATAATTACAGGTTTTTATAAGACCGACACCGTATGTGTTATATCAATACAGAACTATGCTGGCACATTGTTTCAATGTACGTGACAGAATTGATGATGCAAGCTCTAGTTATCTACAACAGTCATACGAGGCTGTAGTAACCTTGACGTACATCTCACATCTTCATTCATTGCAACTTATCTATCGTATGCTTACATATTCAAATCGTCTTAAAACAATCTCTTTAAACAGCAGTACTTTTAAATTTTAAATCCTATTCATAGCACATGTCTTATGTATTATTAGTCAACAGTATTTTTATTGCGGTATATTAAAAACTTATATTGTAATATTCCATCGCTGAGTGGTTCTGAGTTCGATTCAAAGTCAGTAAAGGCATATTCAGCTTTTTTCACATTGCAGGAAAATGAATATACTGTTTCAGAAAAGCGCTGATAAGAAATGAATATCAAATAACTGATGATTTCACCGGAAATGATTATATTTCATATACGTCATCAATTTGATGTGGGAAATCACGAAATGAATTGTTCACAAAGATGAAAAGTGAAATACCTAATTACTGCTGATTTAAGCTTTAACGTATATTTACCAAGTCGTGAGGCTAAAACTTTTTCTATCGTCAGCATTTTTTTTTTTTAAACTGCAATCATGCCATTGGTGTAAAATATATTTGTCCTGTTGCGAGCCTATTTCAAAGCATCATTATATAATCCAAGAACATGCATCGATAGTCTTAATCATACTTGTATATGTAACGATTGTGAATATTCTCATTCTATAAAACTTCGCCATGGCACCTAACCATAACAACCATCACTTGTACGAGATCCCAGATCAGGTGTTTATCATACCCGATGAGGAACCACCAGCACTACCAACGCAGCCTAACCCTCCAGAGTTCTTTAACATTAAGTTGTACAACGTAGAGGGACATCACACCGCTGATTTAGAGTTTGGTGTGGTTTCGGTAAGAATCTACAGCGTGGACCACAGCCCCGAGACATCTGCACTTCTACCATGTGGGAACACTCATTTTGAGAGTGCAGGGGATGATGTGACACACATTCAGGCCCACCACGATGAGGTCTGCGATGGACAACAACATTTTCACCGCTGTCGAACCACCAAAGATGGCTTCTTCAGCACATGGTCGTGGCGTTGCAGCCAGAGCTGTCCTCTGTTCGAGAGGTTCCAAAAAGCTGTAAGTACTAATATCATTACTCAATACATTTATTGTAAAGCCCGTTCTTACTATGTCCAGTTAAGTAGGAGTAAATGTTTGGATAAGTTTATAGTACGAGATGTTTTCAAATGACGTTATTAGCTCTTACCATAACTTATTAAAATACATTATATATAGGCTTATATATTTTATATATTACGCTTATTATTCAATTCCTGTTAAAATCTAAAAGTTAAACTATTTTCTAAAGAATAACGAAGAATGAAATCCTCCTCAAGTAAAGTGTTTGTAAAAATGAAAAGAAAGTTACAACGTTTCTAACCTCACCCCCCGAAGGATAAAAAACCCAAATATAATCTGATGTACGTGTAGAGGAAGTAAACAGTAAATTAAGTAACTGTTCAAACTTTCATAATAGTTCGATCTAGTTTTCATTACATTTTTTATCTTTTTACTTATATTGACATTGTTCTTCATCACCATTATCATTACGGAAGAAGCTAACTAATTTTACATCTACACTTTAATTCAGTTCGCGAGAAGTATAACCTCGAAAAATCCTTCGTTAGAAGTTTACTTGTGCATTTTCCTATAGTAAAGATTACTCTCAGTTAAGAGATTTTTACCAACAGTTATCGTCTAACCAAATATTACAAAATCGAACTATCAATAAAGTAACCGTAAAAGTAGCCATAATTATTTTACTGGAGGTGGTAATAACGGTCCTTAATATCATAACATATTGCTTATAGTGTTTATATTTTTTTCAGATGACGGAAGCCTTCTTCAACGATGGCCTATACACGGCCAGTGAACTGTACATCATCCACTAATATATATTGGGTCTTGTTTAAAATTTTGTAGTAATACAAATAAATATCTAGTCAGAACAAAATCTGTGTCAGCCACAAGTAATTGAAACCAGAGCTATATTTCTATCCTGATATTATTTCTTCATACTTCCTTTTTGTTTCAAAAGTATTACTCTTTACACATTTCCACCACTAAATCAATATTCTATGTCTTCCGAGGCATACTCGTTAATGTATTAAAGTCATAGAGTTTTATCTAATTTTCAACATGTATAAATTATTATCTTAACTTATTACTACTATTTTCCTTCATTTTTTGATTGTTATCACAAAATTTACATCCAAGTGAGGTACTCTTCACTTTCCGCTTTTCCTATATTATATCACATGCTTTATTTATTTATTTATTTATTTATTTATTCAAAATCTTAACATCAGTAGAGTAAGAAGTAAAATATGTATTATAAAGAAATCTTTTTCGTTACAACTTCAACAGAATTTTTTCATCTCATAATGTATGCAAAAGTTCAGTCTCATCCTTAAATTATATTCCAAATCCATTTCCCTCATTACATAACCTTCCATCAAGATGATTATTTATTTATCAAGTCATCAAATATCAAAAAAGTTAAAAAATCTATTTAATTAATTATAATCATTGAATTTTAGCTCATTTGTGACATCATATGTGAAATATTTTTCTTAGCTTCTGTTAATATGCACATTATATTTTATGTATCAAATGATTATGCAAATATCAGAGTCAAGAAAATAACATACATCTTCTAGCATATAGAGAGTAAGTTTCACAACGCAAAACGTACACGTGAGAAGGTAATGATTAGTCAGCAAAGTATATCAGGATCCAAGTCTCTATACCGTACACCTTCATTAAGGAAAAAAGATATCGCGTATAATTTTCATAATAAGCATTTATATTTTGCATGCTTTTCCCCTAACGTCCTGATTATAATATTCAATTAGATATAAGTTACCATAGCTATGTTATCAATACAATGTTGAGGTTCAGGTTTTACATCTGCTTCATGTATGAAACTTGGAAATAAGACTTAGATAACGCATAAATTTCATAACCTGTTCATGTTTCGCGGCACCTAATAGTTATTGGTAATATTGTTTTAAATTTAAAGTCATTGTATCCGTTAGTCTTCACAATATTTCATTTTACTTTTTCGGTTATGGTCGTTCTATATATTACATTTTCTACTTTAGTTCTACTATTGAGGCTTCTTTGACAAAGGCAATTACTTACTTTATCTCATTATAACATATACTAAGAAACCTTATTTTTAGGTAGTAAAGAAGAGGAAGACCTAAATGAATGAATAAAACCAAAGTGATAAAAGCACAATCTTTTGTAAGTTATTTCATAACTAGATTTTCTCACGTTTGACAAAGTCCAGTTTTCCATAACCTCTCCTATTCATATTTCCTAGGACGAGGGACTGTTAAATAAAAAACACATCTCAGGATTATAGAATTTTATTCATTTTATTACATTCATACTGGGATTTTATTCACAGAGTAAGTACATTAACATTTTACAATGTGCATTTCATATTAGACTCATTATGAAAAAGTCATTTGGTTTCATAGTCTCTTAATTCGTCAAGCTTTGGAACACTAAGATCGTTCATGTTTATAACAGATCTCTGCAAAAGTTTACAATGAAGAACATCTACACTTTCAAGAACAGGCTTCAAATCATCGTAGTATAAGTATCCCTCTACCACAGAACTATATGGATGTAAGATTCGATGTGCTACAACTTTACATCTAGGTAAATGTGTTTATGCAGTCAGAGAACAAAATGTACATTTCTACCATCCACCGATGTAAACATGATAAAATCGCTTTTCTTAAGTAGAGAGTGGGAAGGTTTTTGATAGTACGACTCTGGCATTCCAGTTTATAAAGTATTCAATACGCTCCAGTCTTATTGTTTACGATCGAACCAATGTATGAAACTCTTACGTAATCGCAGTCATTCTATGATTTGTCTCCCCCGCAATTCAGATATGATTTCTTGTATCTCGCTGTGATGAGAATAATTCCCTACTGCAGATGATGACAAAAGTATACGTAATCTGTCAATGAGCTCATTCGGATCAGGCCAGCATTTATAATCACATTTACGATTCGAATGTACTTCTCCTGTATGGTGCGACGAAGCCTCGTTGGAAGAGTCTAAATCTTTTTCTTCTTTTTCAACATCATCTTGTTCTTCCTCTTCTTCTTCTTCTTCCTTATCCTCTTCAGGAAATAATTTCTTAATGACTTGTAGATATTTATGAGTATTATCTCTTCGAATGTTTTCGCTTTCGTCATAATTTACTTTGTGCGCGCTAGTTTTTTTCAAAATCTCCTTATACATGGCTAAGTCATAACAGTCATATAAATGTTTATTAGGATTACTTTTCGTCAATAGTTCAAGTAACCCAGAACAAACGATATATCTCTTGTCACCAACATAGAGGTTATCATTTTTAATGGTAACGGGGAATTTACCAATGTTGAATACCTGCCTATCAGGATCCCATCTCATACCGTAAATATCATCATCATCATTATTTCTCGGTCTATGTTGAACGAGTTTCTGGACATAAGGCGCTGACACTTGACCGTAGACAATTTCTAACAGGTATTTATATTGCTTCTGCAGAGTTTGATCAGAGGAGTGAACAGATTCGCATTCCATCTCCGACTCTTCAGATTCACAATCACTGTTGTGTATGAACTCTTCCAGGGGGAGAGTTATCGGGTTTCTAATTTCATTAATTTCTTGTTTAGACTGAAGATTGGATTTTTTTATCGCTAAATATTTATTCCGTAAAGTTTTATCTTGTTCCACAATATCTATCGGTATATTTTTATCTTTTACTCGTGGGAGGAGTTTATGTACCATTATCAGATGCTTCCTCAGACCTGTAGTATTATGGTTTTTCATTTTTAATTCAACATTCTTATGCTTTAGCCTTTCACAAAGTTTGCACAGAGCATACGGGTGCTCAGCTCCATCAAATAACGCAAAAAAATTAACATATTTACTGTTTGATAGTTTCGATTGTAAGCATACAGCATCACTACTTTGATCAGAAGTGATCTCGTCACTCATTTCGGAACTTCACCTTCACAGCTTCAAGGATGAAAATCAACTAACTCTATTTACCATAGATCCATTATTTATTGCTAAAAATCATAGTGTTCGAAAAAGGATATGCCTGAGGTTTTTAGACAGAGGATCGGGATGTTCTTGGTCTATTTCTTGGTCTTGGTCTTGGTCTTGGTCTTGGCCTTGGTCTTGGTCTTGGTCTTGGCCTCGGTCTCGGTCTCGGTCTCGGTCTCGGTCTCGGTCTCGGTCTCGGTCTCGGTCTCGGTCTCGGTCTCGGTCTCGGTCTCGGTCTTGGTCTCGGTCTCGGTCTCGGTCTCGGTCTTAGTCTTGGTGTCTAAAAACCTCAGGCATATCCTTTTTCGAACACTATGATTTTTAGCAATAAATAATGGATCTATGGGAAATAGAGTTAGTTGATTTTCATCCTTGAAGCTGTGAAGGTGAGGTTCCGAAATGAGTGACGAGATCACTTCTGATCAAAGTAGTGATGCTGTATGCTTACAATCGAAACTATCAAACAGTAAATATGTTAATTTTTTTGCGTTATTTGATGGAGCTGAGCACCCGTATGCTCTGTGCAAACTTTGTGAAAAGCTAAAGCATAAGAATATTGAATTAAAAATGAAAAACCATAATACTACAGGTCTGAGGAAGCATCTGATAATGGTACATAAACTCCTCCCACGAGTAAAAGATAAAAATATACCGATAGATATTGTGGAACAAGATAAAACTTTACGGAATAAATATTTAGCGATAAAAAAATCCAATCTTCAGTCTAAACAAGAAATTGATGAAATTAGAAACCCGATAACTCTCCCCCTGGAAGAGTTCATACACAACAGTGATTGTGAATCTGAAGAGTCGGAGATGGAATGCGAATCTGTTCACTCCTCTGATCAAACTCTGCAGAAGCAATATAAATACCTGTTAGAAATTGTCTACGGTCAAGTGTCAGCGCCTTATGTCCAGAAACTCGTTCAACATAGACCGAGAAATAATGATGATGATGATATTTACGGTATGAGATGGGATCCTGATAGGCAGGTATTCAACATTGGTAAATTCCCCGTTACCATTAAAAATGATAACCTCTATGTTGGTGACAAGAGATATATCGTTTGTTCTGGGTTACTTGAACTATTGACGAAAAGTAATCCTAATAAACATTTATATGACTGTTATGACTTAGCCATGTATAAGGAGATTTTGAAAAAAACTAGCGCGCACAAAGTAAATTATGACGAAAGCGAAAACATTCGAAGAGATAATACTCATAAATATCTACAAGTCATTAAGAAATTATTTCCTGAAGAGGATAAGGAAGAAGAAGAAGAAGAAGAAGAAGAAGAGGAAGAACAAGATGATGTTGAAAAAGAAGAACAAGATTTAGACTCTTCCAACGAGGCTTCGTCGCACCATACAGGAGAAGTACATTCGAATCGTAAATGTGATTATAAATGCTGGCCTGATCCGAATGAGCTCATTGACAGATTACGTATACTTTTGTCATCATCTGCAGTAGGGAATTATTCTCATCACAGCGAGATACAAGAAATCATATCTGAATTGCGGGGGAGACAAATCATAGAATGACTGCGATTACGTAAGAGTTTCATACATTGGTTCGATCGTAAACAATAAGACTGGAGCGTATTGAATACTTTATAAACTGGAATGCCAGAGTCGTACTATCAAAAACCTTCCCACTCTCTACTTAAGAAAAGCGATTTTATCATGTTTACATCGGTGGATGGTAGAAATGTACATTTTGTTCTCTGACTGCATAAACACATTTACCTAGATGTAAAGTTGTAGCACATCGAATCTTACATCCATATAGTTCTGTGGTAGAGGGATACTTATACTACGATGATTTGAAGCCTGTTCTTGAAAGTGTAGATGTTCTTCATTGTAAACTTTTGCAGAGATCTGTTATAAACATGAACGATCTTAGTGTTCCAAAGCTTGACGAATTAAGAGACTATGAAACCAAATGACTTTTTCATAATGAGTCTAATATGAAATGCACATTGTAAAATGTTAATGTACTTACTCTGTGAATAAAATCCCAGTATGAATGTAATAAAATGAATAAAATTCTATAATCCTGAGATGTGTTTTTTATTTAACAGTCCCTCGTCCTAGGAAATATGAATAGGAGAGGTTATGGAAAACTGGACTTTGTCAAACGTGAGAAAATCTAGTTATGAAATAACTTACAAAAGATTGTGCTTTTATCACTTTGGTTTTATTCATTCATTTAGGTCTTCCTCTTCTTTACTACCTAAAAATAAGGTTTCTTAGTATATGTTATAATGAGATAAAGTAAGTAATTGCCTTTGTCAAAGAAGCCTCAATAGTAGAACTAAAGTAGAAAATGTAATATATAGAACGACCATAACCGAAAAAGTAAAATGAAATATTGTGAAGACTAACGGATACAATGACTTTAAATTTAAAACAATATTACCAATAACTATTAGGTGCCGCGAAACATGAACAGGTTATGAAATTTATGCGTTATCTAAGTCTTATTTCCAAGTTTCATACATGAAGCAGATGTAAAACCTGAACCTCAACATTGTATTGATAACATAGCTATGGTAACTTATATCTAATTGAATATTATAATCAGGACGTTAGGGGAAAAGCATGCAAAATATAAATGCTTATTATGAAAATTATACGCGATATCTTTTTTCCTTAATGAAGGTGTACGGTATAGAGACTTGGATCCTGATATACTTTGCTGACTAATCATTACCTTCTCACGTGTACGTTTTGCGTTGTGAAACTTACTCTCTATATGCTAGAAGATGTATGTTATTTTCTTGACTCTGATATTTGCATAATCATTTGATACATAAAATATAATGTGCATATTAACAGAAGCTAAGAAAAATATTTCACATATGATGTCACAAATGAGCTAAAATTCAATGATTATAATTAATTAAATAGATTTTTTAACTTTTTTGATATTTGATGACTTGATAAATAAATAATCATCTTGATGGAAGGTTATGTAATGAGGGAAATGGATTTGGAATATAATTTAAGGATGAGACTGAACTTTTGCATACATTATGAGATGAAAAAATTCTGTTGAAGTTGTAACGAAAAAGATTTCTTTATAATACATATTTTACTTCTTACTCTACTGATGTTAAGATTTTGAATAAATAAATAAATAAAGCATGTGATATAATATAGGAAAAGCGGAAAGTGAAGAGTACCTCACTTGGATGTAAATTTTGTGATAACAATCAAAAAATGAAGGAAAATAGTAGTAATAAGTTAAGATAATAATTTATACATGTTGAAAATTAGATAAAACTCTATGACTTTAATACATTAACGAGTATGGCTCGGAAGAGACTGAACTTTTGCATACATTATGAGATGAAAAAATTCTGTTGAAGTTGTAACGAAAAAGATTTCTTTATAATACATATTTTACTTTTTACTCTACTGATGTTAAGATTTTGAATAAATAAATAAATAAATAAATAAATAAAGCATGTGATATAATATAGGAAAAGCGGAAAGTGAAGAGTACCTCACTTGGATGTAAATTTTGTGATAACAATCAAAAAATGAAGGAAAATAGTAGTAATAAGTTAAGATAATAATTTATACATGTTGAAAATTAGATAAAACTCTATGACTTTAATACATTAACGAGTATGCCTCGGAAGACATAGAATATTGATTTAGTGGTGGAAATGTGTAAAGAGTAATACTTTTGAAACAAAAAGGAAGTATGAAGAAATAATATCAGGATAGAAATATAGCTCTGGTTTCAATTACTTGTGGCTGACACAGATTTTGTTCTGACTAGATATTTATTTGTATTACTACAAAATTTTAAACAAGACCCAATATATATTAGTGGATGATGTACAGTTCACTGGCCGTGTATAGGCCATCGTTGAAGAAGGCTTCCGTCATCTGAAAAAAATATAAACACTATAAGCAATATGTTATGATATTAAGGACCGTTATTACCACCTCCAGTAAAATAATTATGGCTACTTTTACGGTTACTTTATTGATAGTTCGATTTTGTAATATTTGGTTAGACGATAACTGTTGGTAAAAATCTCTTAACTGAGAGTAATCTTTACTATAGGAAAATGCACAAGTAAACTTCTAACGAAGGATTTTTCGAGGTTATACTTCTCGCGAACTGAATTAAAGTGTAGATGTAAAATTAGTTAGCTTCTTCCGTAATGATAATGGTGATGAAGAACAATGTCAATATAAGTAAAAAGATAAAAAATGTAATGAAAACTAGATCGAACTATTATGAAAGTTTGAACAGTTACTTAATTTACTGTTTACTTCCTCTACACGTACATCAGATTATATTTGGGTTTTTTATCCTTCGGGGGGTGAGGTTAGAAACGTTGTAACTTTCTTTTCATTTTTACAAACACTTTACTTGAGGAGGATTTCATTCTTCGTTATTCTTTAGAAAATAGTTTAACTTTTAGATTTTAACAGGAATTGAATAATAAGCGTAATATATAAAATATATAAGCCTATATATAATGTATTTTAATAAGTTATGGTAAGAGCTAATAACGTCATTTGAAAACATCTCGTACTATAAACTTATCCAAACATTTACTCCTACTTAACTGGACATAGTAAGAACGGGCTTTACAATAAATGTATTGAGTAATGATATTAGTACTTACAGCTTTTTGGAACCTCTCGAACAGAGGACAGCTCTGGCTGCAACGCCACGACCATGTGCTGAAGAAGCCATCTTTGGTGGTTCGACAGCGGTGAAAATGTTGTTGTCCATCGCAGACCTCATCGTGGTGGGCCTGAATGTGTGTCACATCATCCCCTGCACTCTCAAAATGAGTGTTCCCACATGGTAGAAGTACAGATGTCTCGGGGCTGTGGTCCACGCTGTAGATTCTTACCGAAACCACACCAAACTCTAAATCAGCGGTGTGATGTCCCTCTACGTTGTACAACTTAATGTTAAAGAACTCTGGAGGGTTAGGCTGCGTTGGTAGTGCTGGTGGTTCCTCATCGGGTATGATAAACACCTGATCTGGGATCTCGTACAAGTGATGGTTGTTATGGTTAGGTGCCATGGCGAAGTTTTATAGAATGAGAATATTCACAATCGTTACATATACAAGTATGATTAAGACTATCGATGCATGTTCTTGGATTATATAATGATGCTTTGAAATAGGCTCGCAACAGGACAAATATATTTTACACCAATGGCATGATTGCAGTTTAAAAAAAAAAATGCTGACGATAGAAAAAGTTTTAGCCTCACGACTTGGTAAATATACGTTAAAGCTTAAATCAGCAGTAATTAGGTATTTCACTTTTCATCTTTGTGAACAATTCATTTCGTGATTTCCCACATCAAATTGATGACGTATATGAAATATAATCATTTCCGGTGAAATCATCAGTTATTTGATATTTATTTCTTATCAGCGCTTTTCTGAAACAGTATATTCATTTTCCTGCAATGTGAAAAAAGCTGAATATGCCTTTACTGACTTTGAATCGAACTCAGAACCACTCAGCGATGGAATATTACAATATAAGTTTTTAATATACCGCAATAAAAATACTGTTGACTAATAATACATAAGACATGTGCTATGAATAGGATTTAAAATTTAAAAGTACTGCTGTTTAAAGAGATTGTTTTAAGACGATTTGAATATGTAAGCATACGATAGATAAGTTGCAATGAATGAAGATGTGAGATGTACGTCAAGGTTACTACAGCCTCGTATGACTGTTGTAGATAACTAGAGCTTGCATCATCAATTCTGTCACGTACATTGAAACAATGTACCAGCATAGTTCTGTATTGATATAACACATACGGTGTCGGTCTTATAAAAACCTGTATTTATTAACTTAATATTATTCCATCATTATACTGGGGGGTTTGAAGCTAATTCAACACGTAAGATTATGCATCGATCATGATAGGAAAATTTACGACTTAATATTTTATACACCGAGTGGTAAGCCAGAGGTTGAGTTAACCCCCTGGGCTAGGATTATCATCTTACAAATAAAATATAGTTTTAAGACGAAAGCTACCATATTTATTTAAAAATTTACGAAGGGATAAAATAATGCTAACTATACACTTTCGATGGATTCTGATAATAAATATGTAGGTTCAGATTGTTTGACATTCGGAACGCGGGGTACCGAAAACATTCCACCTTCCCCTACTATTCCCGCAATTCCTGCAATTCCTGCAATGACGTATAAGAAGTGACGTCATAAAACATTCCACTGTTGAGGTAGGTTATAACAATCCTCTGATGACGTAAGCGATGCCGCCATCTTGTAAAACCCTACCAATATACAAATTTCAAATTTCCCACCATCCGCCATTTGAAATAGGAACCGGAACCGACACCATTTTTATTATAAATTCCCAAATTTCGAATTCCGCGCCGGAAACGTAACCAATTACATTATAAATTCTCAAATTTTAAATTTCGCGCTTTCTCCACCATTTGAAATAGGAACCGGAAGTGCCGCCATTTGCAATAGGAACCGGAACGGACGCCATTTTGAATCACGTGTCCATGACGTAGGTCGTGACGTCATAGCCACGCCCACTTGTGACGTCATACAATCCGCCCTCCCCTCCAGCGCCTCCCTCCCCTCCAGCGCCTCCTGTCACGTGATCCGTTTCCCCTACCGGGCCTCCAATGGCGCCTCCCTCCCCTACAGCGCCTCCAATGACGTCACATATAAAACCATACTACTTACCGGAATTTCTGTTTCTTCTTATTTCAACTCCTTTCAGCTATGGTGTGTAGAAGCAATGGGGTGAAAAATTCTACATGCTTTATGAGCCACAAAAAGCTAGTTGCCTGACGGAATAGTTTGAGTGTGATAAGTCGTTCTTCCTCATTTCAAATTCTACATACGTATATCAAGACCTAGAGTTTGAAAATCGAAAGTCCTTTACAAGTGAATTTGGAATTACAAAATACAACACCAGGATGACGCCGGGCCTTTTAAATTAGTGGCTTTTAAAGCAGAAAAACATTATTACCAAATAATGACAGTGTTTCAGTTGCAAATTTATGTAGTTTAGGAAAACTGTATTTTGTTAACAGCAGGCAGAAATCTTCGGGAATGTCACATTTTAGGGCTTAGGAACAAATTACACATTGTAGTTTACCGTTAGACCGCCGGCGTGGTCTTGTGGTTAGCGTATCTGACTACAGATCCGTCGGCCCGGGTTCGCCTCCTCGGATTTTTCTGAGGTAGGGAGGTCTGGTAGGGGTGCACTCAGCCTCGTGATTCAAATTGAGGAGCTACTTGATCGAGAAGTAGCGGCTCCGGTCATGGAAACCACCATTAACGACCGTGGGTGTCGGCATGCTGACCACATGCCCCCCAATCCTGCCATCTTCCTATAGGTAGATGACGCAGCGATCGGGTGGTAGGCCTTGTTCCTTCGGGGATGTCGCGCCAAGGACTTTAGTTTTAGTTTACTTTACCGTTATGTTCGACAAAAAGTAGCTTTCGTGCCATATTGAAAATTTCGTTTCTTCTGTGAAATGCGTCGTTTGTTTCCGACATTTTGAACTAACTAAAAAGCATGGCCATAGGTCAACTAGATGAGGACAACATAATACGGAGTTGAAAATCATTTGGAACAATGACTTGATTCTGGAACTCAACTTCTTTGGTGAAAACAACCGAAACCATTACAAAGTGTTGCCATTACTCGTTTGGGAAATGTAATATTACTATTTTGTTCTGTCACCTTAACATCTTATTGGAAACTTGAAAACTGAGAAAAAAAGATTGCTATTGGCTCATAATGTATTAATTAATAATCCATTATAGCTGTGCAAGAAGGTTCACGCTGCGCTGGAGGATTGGACCACGCTGACTTAGAAGATAATCGGAGCATTAATTTACTTGGCTACGATGCTCATGGTAACACTGATCAATGTCGATGTCCGTAATCCTTGCAATCGATCCGCATCCACAGATCGATTAGAGTACATATACGACTTTTACGTAATGGCAGACACTGGCTTACATCAGGAATGTGTCGGTGCAAAGTTGGAAAGTTTTTTATCTCGTTAGAAATACAGACTGTGAGTCAATTTTACGTACTCTTTTAGCGTTTTCTTAGCATTTCAAGTTTTATTTATTTATTCTTCCATACTTGTGTTCCATACTTGTTGTTACTTACATTTCTCCCCCCACTTATTCAAAATCTGCAATTCCGTATCATAGAGAGGAA
The DNA here is from genome assembly GCA_964059195.1 of Ectobius pallidus. Lineage (NCBI taxonomy): Eukaryota > Metazoa > Arthropoda > Insecta > Blattodea > Ectobiidae > Ectobius > Ectobius pallidus. Next base: position 16,946,817 of record CAXKWD010000006.1, read on the forward strand.
TTTTTCCAGATTAGTATCCTACTTAGGCCTATAACTTGATATTATTAATAAATATTCTTTCCAAATAAATCACGATTTATTTATTTCAGCAAATGTAGAAACTATGTCATTTGTTTCCAAACAAATTTTTGCAAAACAAAAGATCTTGAAATCTGCTATATACGAAATTACCATAAAGTTCTTTGATTGCTATTCTCAGCAATTCTAAGCAATAAAAAATTGCTATACTTGAAACTATTTTCCCTTTAAAATTTAAGATTTAAAATAACATAAAACGCCATACAATATTCGATTGTTGTAAGAACTTAACAGGCTCGTATGTTTTATTAACGTCGTGCTTGCGTGTTAAGTTCTTTATATCGGTCTCACATCTTAAATAACTATCTTGCATGGTTTTCGTTTATTGTAAATTAATCTCAAGAAGGAAAATATTCTTTCCAAGTGGTAATTTATTATTATCTACTACACCAAACGAATTTTCAGTTCAGAATACACAATTGGTGGAATCGAGAATATTTTATGGGATAGAGTGTTGAGGGTTTTTGTATTAAGATTTGATCCTGTTAGTACTTTACACAAATAATGTAAAATAACCTTAGGATTCCAAACTCTGCAGCTATAACAGAATGCAGTAACCCTAGTTATAAAGAAGAGAAAATGATCAGATTAGCCATATATTATTATAGAAGATGAAATAATAAAATTATTTGAGAGATGGCTTTGAAAAGCTAATTTGATAAATTGGCCTAGGATGTAGCTTACACGTATGTGGGAGATTAAAAGTCTGTAAGAGCGGAAACAGAGAATTTATCAGAACACTCGGAAATTTTTATGGACAATTTATTAGAGACTAGCGTGTGCCCGCGGCTTCGCACGCGATAATTATTTTAAAAATTAAAAATTAAGAGCATAATAGTTAAATCATTATATTTATTAACACCAAAATCACGTGGACTACATACCACGATTAGATAGCGTCGCCTGGTAAAAGCGACCTCAGATTCGAGTTCCCTGGCCCAGAAAACCCCTGCAGAGTGAGTTTCGTCCAAGTCGAACAATGTTTGACCATATTTAGGCCTGTATTGAATATCCCTCTTCCGTGTAGGTTGAAAATTTCATACGTCTGCGGGACTTGATATTCTAAACAAATGAATCGTCAAGGATGGACCTACAAAATCAAGCGATCGCCCGCGATAATTATTTCAGAAATGAAAAATTAAGAGCATAGTAGTTAATCATTATATTTATTAGCACCTAAATCACGTGAATTACATACCACGATTAGATAGCGTCGCCTGGTAAAAGCGACCTCAGATTCGAGGTACTTAGGCCTATATTGATTATCCCTCTATAATAATAATAATAATAATCCTCCTCTTCGGTGTTGGTTGAAAATTTCATATATCTGCGTGGCTTGACATAATAAACAAATGAGTCGACCAGCGTGAGCTACAACATTCAAGCGATCGTGATGGTTTTATGACAAAAATAGCCAACGCCTACTGTAATTGATTTGACATTGAAATGTATTACTGAAATCTGATGCTTCGAAAACGTAAAAAATACACGTTTTCTGCCCGTTTTTCACTCATAACTCGCGAACGAAAGCAAAAATTAAAAATGTAATATGCCAAAAACCTTCCCGGGAATGGATGAATGGATGAATGGATGAATGGATGAATGGATGAATGGTGTAGTAATGCATAAAGGACACACACACACACACACACACACACATACATTCATTTTTATATATATAGATAAGATACGAGTAAAAAGAAGTACAGAATAAATTATGAAATGCAAACAATACAGTCATGTAGTATTTTAAAAGCCTATGATTTACTAAGCTTTGGAATTTTTAATGCCTTTAGTTGAAACCAATTTGCAATGAAGAATGTAACACACAGAATGAATCTACTTATTATTGTAAATGAATATCAACGATTTTAAAAGTACACATTTAAAGTGTAATCCACAGAAGTGTACTCCAACAGAGTGGTTTAATGACAATGGGTATTTTACTGGGAAGAATGGTTCACAGAGAATACGAAATGACTTGAACATAGAATTTAAATAAGTTATCTAGTCGTAATTGAACCGCCTTCCACTTCTATTGTAACATTACCAATATAATTAGCATATTGCCATACAAGAGTGAAAAGTACATCACCGGAAAATCAAGAATCAGACATTGGCTAAACTGCAGACACGTGTACATCTTTCTGGAAATTTTATTTTTAAATAATGGGAATCATAACGTGCATTAGTGCTGAAAAAAGTTTTTGAATTTCAGGGTTGAACGTACGGGTACATAGCGTAATTTAAGAGGAGAAAATTAATTATAAACCAAATTTAGAGTAGTCTCCTGATGGTCGCAACGGAGCGTGTTACCGAAAGCTCTGGTGAAATTTCTCTGGCCCTACTGAAAACCGAAGAAGATATTCTTAGTAATATTCGCCGGGAGTCTCAAGTGATTTATAATAAAATCAGGAAAACTGATTTAACAAAGTGCCAGAATGCTATTGTTTAATCAGTAAAATGTTAATTGCAATTATGTTATGCAGAGAATAAGTTAATTTTCTTATCGATTTCCAAGTTAAGCTGCAGATCGATTCATTAAACACGACTTACGGAAGAACAAAGGTCTAAAGTTTGATACTTAACCTTAACTCAAACTCGTATACACTGATATAAGACATTCTTAAAATATGTCAACATTTCACAAAATACACTGGCGAAGAACTCCACTTAATATATGTAGGCCTAATTATTTCAGAGTAATATATCTTCTGTATATAACAGTATTCAACTTGATCAACGAAATAAACATGACTAGTTTCAAAATCAAATGTGAAGGGATGTGTCATGGCTAACTATTGCAAATTCCAAAGCCGTATATCAACAGTGTAAAACGATATGTTGTCAGGATAACAGATTTGCCTTTCTTAAATTCTTTATAATATATTACCATAAAGCAGACACTTTGTTGGGCATTACTCCGATACCGGCCAACCGATTTGGGCAAATGTCAGTAGACGTCTTTCCATGGCCTTTATAAATGTATATACCAAGTTTCATCAAAATCTGATAAAGCGTGTTTGAGTTATCGCGCCTTTAAAATAGACACTAAATTGGATTTTACTCCGATACCGGTCAACCGATTAGGTCCACATTCAATAAGTTACGTTCCGTGGACGTCACAAATGTGTGTACCAAGTTTCATGAATATCCGAAAACTAATATAAAACTATTAAAAGAGGCACTAAATTGGGCATTACTCCGGTACCGGTGAACCGATTTGGTTCAATATCAACAGGGTTCTTCCCATGGACGTTATAAATGTGTGTAACAAGTTTCATGAAAATCCGATAAAGGGCATTTGAGTTATGGCGCGTACAGGCGCACGGACAGACAGACGTACAGACATTTTTCCCGTCCCCCACACAATCTCATAAAGTACCATAGGCCTACTGGCAGTTAATAATCAGGACATTTTCTTCGAATATAATAAGGGCAAATTTATTCAATATTTCGCTCAAATGAACACGCATCATTTCATTTGCATTTATTAAGTGCCAGTATGGTACTTTATGAGAATGTTTGGGGGACGGGAAAATGTATGTCAGTCTGTCCGTCCGTGTGTCTGTACGCGAGATAACTCAAGTAGGCCTACGCTTAATCGGATTTTAATTAAACTTTGTAAACGCATTTGTAATGTTCATGGGAAGACTCCTGTTGATACTGGATCAAATCGGTTGGTCGGTACTGGAATAATGCCCAATTTAGTGCCTTTTTATGGTTATATATCACGAAGGCGCGGATAACTGAAATACGCTTTATCGGATTTTCATGAAACTTAGTATACGCATTTATAACGTCCATGGGAAGAATCCTGTTGATATTGGACCAAATTGGCTGACCGCTATCGGAGTAGGCCTACCTGTTCATATAAAGCTTTGGAATTTGCAATACAGTTAGCCATGACATATCCCTTCGCATTTGATTATCAAACTATTCAGATGTTTATTTCGTTGATCAAGTTGAATACTGTTATATACAGAATATATATTACTGTGAAATAATTAGGCCTACGTACATTAAGGTTAAGTATCAAACTTTACACCTTTGCTCTTCCGTAAGCCCTGCCTAATGAATCGATCTGCAGCTTAATTCGGAGATAGATTACAAAAATAACTTATTTTCTGTATATTATAATTGCAATAAATTTATCACTGATTAAACAAAAGCATTCTTGCACTTTGTTATATTAGTTTACCTGATTTTATTTTGCTTGGTAATAGGGTGAGGAAATGTAACGCAATGCTACAAAGCATGTCACTAAACATTATTTTATGTCTCTGAGTTAGGAACTCCCTGTACTTATATGATATTCCTTTCACACGAAGTTGTTTAGAATGCTACTCATGTGGTTAGTTGCATATATTGTGATTCTTATTTATACCATACTCCATATGAAATGCAAAGAGGTCAGGCCATTATTTACCGTATTTTAGTAAAACCACGAATGCAATTTCATTTCAAGCGACATGAACGATTGCGAATTGCGAGTCACGTGCTTGAATACAGATTACCTGCGATGATTTACATGCAGATTGAATTACTCCCACAGGAGAGGATACCGGACACACAAGTAACCCGACCTTCCCATTCCTTATTTCCCCAACCCGATCTGTTTAACTCCTAGTCCTGATACATCTCCTTATTGCTCCTTCTCATTCTGTTTCCAACTGACCTTTTTCTTTTTATACTCCATGAGATTGCATTTGCTCTGACCGTATACATGTAAATGATACAATAAAAAGTCCACATTGGATGGAGACGGGAGTATCTACACAATTCCCTCTGCTTCCTGTTTACGTTGCGTTGTAAATCAATGGGGCTTTTCGTGTTCCTCCGTTCCTCCTTGAAAAAAAAGGAAACTGTTTTGTTTCTTGGAGGTAAAAATAAAGAGATGATGCACATGAAATTTACTTAACATATACATCGCATGTTAATAAAACTCCCACCTGTATGGAGGAAAGGCTCAATGCTATACAGAGTGTATAGCATACATTGATTAATGTTTACCTGTTTCTCCATTATTGTTATTTTCAATCAAGAACTAGAATGTAAGGGGCATTGTATCACCGGTATTCCTGAACACTCAAATATCGGTCTATTGCCAAATTTCAAGATGATGCTGCCATCTGTGGTAGATTGATAAAACTGCTTCTTTTGTGATGGCATTATTGTAATTTATTACAGAAGACTTTTTGTGTTGGTTCGTGACTTCTCATTATGTACAAAAATTATTTTGAAAGGACGTAATTATTAATAAGTATTTTAATGTTATTTTACTACTAGGTTAAAAGACCCGGCGTCGCCCGGGTTTTGTATTTTGTAATTGGAAATTAACTTATGAAGGATTTTCAATTTTAAATTATAGGTCCTTATATAGGCATTTATAATTTGAAATAGGAAGAACGACTTATTACACTCAAACTATTCCCTCATAAAACGCTTGATATAGTTTTTTATGGCTCATAGAGGATCTAGAATTTTGCATCCTATCGCTTGTACAGTGCACAGCAAGCCTGGTAGAGGTTTAAATAAGAAGAAACAGAAATTCCTGTAACATAAAATTGTAATATCAAGGCGGGAAATTTCCCACTCTTATGTTACCATAAAGTCGTTTTGGGGATGAAATTAAACAGAAAGCATTATCACTTTAATACTTTTCTCTCCAAAAACCTGCGATATAATATAATAATATACACATTACCATACCTCGTTTTGTTTTCTCTATGTCCAGGGTAGAGAAAGTTATGTGATTCCATTATTTTAGTGGATTTCATTCTGTAATATTTATTTATACCATGAATTATTTTTATAACTTCTCTTATTTGTCAAAAGTGCATTTCAATTGTTTTTTCCAAGCCCATCATATACCATTTGGCAACAATATATTCTGTGATTTGGAATTGATAATTCTATGTAAAAAGGGATTAAGTATTTTCAAAAACATTTAATTTTTGGCATTTAGAATCAGAATTTTTCAAAATCCTTTCTTAGTGAGCACCTACATTATGAAACGAAGGTACTTTCAAAATTCCAAGTCTCTACCTGTTATAGTTTAGGCTGTACGTTGATTCCTGTCATTCAGTCAATCAGTCAGTCAGTCATTCATTCAGTCAGTCAGGACAAAGCCTTTTATGTATATAGAGATTCAGATATTAATTGAATCTACCTCAGTTTTAGGTTGGAAAATGCCCTTCGATACAGGCGAGGGATTTTTTTTTTTTAAAGAGGCATTTTAATTCTCGAGACCCTATTATGGCAGGTATACTTTATACTTTTGCTTTGCAAACTGATTCTTTTAGGATGAAAACCCTAATCCGCCTGGTTCGAAGTTTACCCCTCAAAAAAGTAAGTTCTGTTCATAATTTTCTGAAAGGAACACAGTCGGACGATTAGGTGACTAGGCAGGTCGAGGACAAACGTCTTCGTGTTATGGAAAGGATAAAAATAACTACATGGAACATAAGAAATGTAACCTATGGTTCACTAACGGGATTCTCTCTTCGCAGTTCCGTTTAGGTAATATCTGCACTTAATAGCACTTCCTGGAATTTTAGCAATATTAAAAGATTTCTAGCTAAAAACTAATAAAGAATCGGTGAATAAATTCTAACTACTTATTACAACACAACAAAAGAATGCTTTTTCGAAATGTTGGATTTTTAAAGTGTGTCCCTTCTGAGATATTTCACAATGAAAATACCTGATTTTAGAAAAATCGCAATATTTTGAAGACCCATTAAAAGAAAGGATGTAATTCTCATGTCTTAAGCTTTTATAGTAGAAAAAATTTAAGGTGAGTATTACCTTTATGTTAAACATTTTAAATTTTAAGGTGGTTTTTGTTGGAATCAATTATCTTTAAAACCAGAGTTTAATGCAAAATATGCAGACACACCAATACAAAATGGCTGCCACGACCCCTTTTTATAGTGATCGGGGGAAGAAGGCCTAAAAACGTAATTGTCAGTATTTTTGTACTTTTATAATTCTTGTAAAAATAAAATAATATTGCTCGCATCTTCTATTATTCTTATTTATCCTGTGATGCTTATCATGGATAAATCAGCATTTGAAAGCAATAATATATTCCTCCTCGTAGTCTACTACTGCCGAGATTTTACTGGTAGCAGCTCCAATTCAATTTTTCTGGCGAGGATTGAAATTTTCTCGAATTATCCTGTAAGCTACAACGTGTTCAGAATTCTTGTGTCCGTCATATATTCAACATACGTCGATGTGATCATGTCTCAGGTTATTTTGAGCAATTATCCTGGCATCGACTAAAGGACAGACGCCAACTACACTCCCTAACTCTTCTCTATCAAATACTTAATAAATCTGCACCTAATTATTTAGTCTCCCATTTCTCACTGTTGTCTTCCCAACATAACCGCGACACGCGATCTCAGAATAACAGCCTACTGTCAATTCTACGCCATCAGACATCTCTATACTCTGCCTCATTCACTATAGCCATGACCCGCACCTGGAACTCCCTTCCGCCGGACATCAGGGGTAGTCGGAGTCTACAGATTTTTAAGTCTAAGTTACTGAGGTATCTTCGTTACACAACCTAGGTTAATTTATATTGTACAATATTTTATATCACTTAGCCTATATTGCCTAAATTTGTTAATTTCTTAGTTTTAGGTTCCAGTTTTAGTGTATATTATATTATTATAAATTAGGATTATATACACACACCCAATTACGAGTATATGTAATTCTTAATTCACTTTGTTTTCTCTTTTCATTATTGGACTCATTTTTTTCTTATATTTTAATATTCTATTGCTAGCATTTCGTTACTATTATATATGGTATCTAGTGTATTAGTTTTTTGTAGGTATTACTTTAATGCATTTTGTATTTATCCTGGTTGAGTGGAAGATAAGGCCCTATGGCCTTAACTCTACCAGGCAAAATAAAACATTATTATTATTATTATTATTATTATTATTATTATTATGATCATTCATATTTTTACAAGCTTTACATGAATACTAGTTTGTTTGCATTATTATTTACGAACAAGCGACTAATTTATTATGCATCTATACCGCATTTCGTATTGGTTTATTGTTGTTCTGCGATTCAGGATGCTGTATGGATATGACGTTGACTAATAGCTGACTATACAGAGAGCTATTACTAAAAAAAATGTTACATGTACCCCGTACGCAATAACTTTATCGAACTCATTCCCTATTTCTGTACTAGATTCGTACGCTAAAGCGTTATTTCGAACACTTGATACATAAATAGCAATTGTTTTCAATCTATTGTGTAATATAAATTGTTACCCCAGGACAAGGAATTTCACTTCAGTTTTAACGCTGCGGTTGTCACATACTTTTTGTCATTCTGTCCTCTAAACTATTTTAGGCTTTGAAACAAATGAGAACTATTAATTTCGAGAGTATCAAAGTCATGAATTCCAATAATGGAAATATAACTCAAACAGAATAACATATCAGAGATGGTAAATGCACTAAAATTTTCCCAAAATCGTTTCATATGCATCCCATTTGCAGATTGAGAGATGTAATGGTGCTAGGCCACCTCTGCATGTGTTATGTATTGACTTAGTTTGGGATCTTTACAACATAAATAATGTAGACAATAGAAAGGTTTTATATAATTTGTTTGCCTATCTATTTTAAATCTTTCCATGTGTGAATGAACTAGCACGTAAGTAAATAATGGGTCAAGTGCCAAAAATACAAAATGTGAGTTCTTGATGAAATACTGTTGTAAATACCGTAGCCAATAACATATATTCTGATCCAAGCCCCAGAGCAGAGGGAAACAGTTTTTATAGCTGCGAGAAGATGGCGGTCATATGGAACACCAATGCTGGTGGTCAGACGTTTTGTTGATTATCTCTAAATAAGCTTTTTGGCACTTAACCCGTTATTTACTTACATGGAGAGAATTCGGACCTCAGAACGTAAATACGTAATGGCCATCTTTATAGACATTGCTGGTGCCTTTGATAACTTGTGGTGGCCCTATCTCTTCAAGCAATTGCGAAACCTCGAATGCCCCGCCCCACTTTACGGCTCTCTCAGGGATTACTGTGAAAATCGAAGAGTGTATATAGAAGGAACAAATGCCAAACTGCAAAAAAGGATTACAAAAGGCTGTCCTCAGGGCTCGGTCTTAGGACCGACGTTCTGGGACATTGGCATGGAACCTCTTCTGGACCTGTTGCGAGAGAGGGGGGACGTCTGTGTAGCTTACGCAGACGATCTTCTCATCCTAGCTCAGGGCGACAGTAGGAGGGAACTTGAAGAACAGGCAAACTCTGCACTGAGGGCTGTGGATGAGTGGTGCAGTGAGGCAAAACTGCGTATTGCGGCAAATAAAACCACATACGTTGTTTTGAAAGGCAAATTGAAGAGGCGTCCCACCATAAGACTGAATGACAACGTAATCTCAAGATCGAAGTCGGCAAAGTACCTTGGAGTATACATGGATGAAAACTGCAGATTCAAACCCCATGTGGAGATGGTGCGTCTTAAGGGTGAGAAGATAATGATGAAACTCGCCAATATTGGAATGAGGAAGTTCAAAGTTAATCTGCAAACAATTAAGACGTACCATAGTGCTATCTTAGCCGCCATTGTTGGGTATGGGGCTGCAGTTTGGGCTCATAAAGCCAATGAAGTGTATGTTAAAAGAATGCTTAGGAGATCCCAAAGGAAAATTCTGATAAGGTTCACCGGTGCATTTAGAACAACTCCAACTCTCGCTCTGCTTGTGGCCACTGGTATATGGCCTCTCGACCTCCTTGTCAGGTGGAAGGGAGCCATGTACTGGAGGAAGAAGGAAAGAATGGATAAAATTGAGAGTATTGTGGGTCTCCGAACTCTGGATAAAACCAGAATTAGGAGACACCTCATACACGAGTGGCAGGAGGAATGGACCGCGGCAGAAGCGGGAGCTAGGACCAGAGAATACTTCCCGAACATCCAGGAGCGACTGCGACTGCGACATGTGACACCGAGCAAAGGTATGATACACTTCATCACGGGCCATGGTCCGTATGGAGTGTACCTGCACAAAATTAAGAGAAGACAGACAGATGAATGCGGAACTTGCGAGGGAGTCACAGAGTCAGCAGAGCACGTCTTGTTCGAGTGTACCGGTGCCTCTGAAGAAGTGAAAGAACTTAGAACAACTGTACAGGGTTTCCAGATTGCAGACTTGTTGAGGCGAAAAGACAAATACTCTTTACTTGAGACTCTGACAGACGTTGTCTCCAAGGAGGCAGCAGAGACGTTCAGGGTTGACAGAGTGGACAGAATAAACAGACACAGACAAGACGAAGACGAAAACAATGAAACTCTTACTCCCTCCAGGAGATCCAGTCGCCTGCAGAGTGCTCAGAACCCTGTGGAGATTAGGGAGCCGGAAGCTCAACCACATGTGGAAGAGCTACCGGAACCCGAAGCCATAAACAGGAGGAGGGAACTCTGGGAATCCACAGCAAGATGAGAAGAGTGGGGGCGGCGAGAAAACTTCGGGAGAGGAAAGAGGAAGACTATAGACAATATCTGCAAGTGAAAGTGTAAAATGTGAAATTATATTATAGTAGGAGTAGAAATTTTCATTTTCATTTAACTAGAGTAGAAGCTGGAGCACACCGAAGAACAACATTGAAATGTAAATTTAAATGAATACCGGTGAGCTTCAGCTGTAGTGTTAGTAAAATAGCTCTAGAAGCAATAGTTTTATCTTTTATTTCATTTATAGTGTAGTTTAAGTTCCGACTACTGGTCTCCAGTAGAAGGAACAAGTAGAGTAGGTTATATTATTATTATTATTATTATTATTATTATTATTACTATTATTTTTTTTTTTCTTTTTCCTTTTCTTCTTTCTTAATAAAAGGACATATAGAATAATAGAATACTGTTCAAAGCATAGAAAAATTTGTCCTTAGTATATAATAATTGTAAAATGAACATTTGTATAAAGGCAATTAATAAAAGCCATGCGAGTAAGTCCTGGCTTTTATTAAAGATGCCAGGATAAAAGAAATAAAGGACGACTATTATATTACATGCCACGTGTCCATTTAATAACTTAACTAAACGTCCAGTTTTCTTTGGCGTTTGCCAAAAAACTACTTACAAGTTTACTGTATAGCCTGAGGAGCAAATTCGACGAGAGATTGGAATAAAGGTAAGAGAAAACATAGGAAATAGACAACCGCTGCAGAAAATAGAGAAAAGTGTGATGTGACGAATTCACATAAGCCAATATAGGCATTACAATTTTCTTGCTATAAATCCTGATCTAAAATAAGACATCGTATTTCAGGCAGTGTAACTTTATGCAAATGTATAAATACTGAGTGATGACAGCATATTTGCGAAATAATGTTTTTATTAAAAGTTGTTGTGGGCTACCTAGCATAAGTAATTTGTTTTGTCAAATACTGAAAATCGTTAAAGACGTTTTCGAATAAGAAAAAATATAGAAAAAATATAGAAAAAATAATACGAAAAGTGGTTGCATAAGAGTAAGAGAATCTTGTAGCCAGTCTTCTGTTGTCTCATCAAAATATAAAATCTCGTTCGTTTTTTTTCTCGAGCTATACTGTTGGTAGTAGACAGACTGACAGACATACCACACAAACTGACATATTTCTGAAAATCGTATTTTTATATTCAGAAGACATCAAAACATGTATTTACTCAGAAAATTCGATACGGAATTTCAGGGTCGCAAGAAACAATACTTCCTCAAGGTAGAACTAGTAGAGAAGACATGAGTGAAATGCTCTTAATAAAACAGGTTAGGTTATTATCCATAGGCCGGGCATACACGTTACGATATACCGGTGAGGTTTACCTGCACAGGTGACCTGTACAGGTAAACCGGAGCGTGTGTGCCAGCCGCTGCAGGCCAAACTGCACAGGCGTAGCGACCTGTGCAGGCGACCGGAGAAGAATCGAAATTCAATTCTTTCTACCTGCGCAGGCATGTAGACCTGAGCGTGTGTGTGAGTCACTCCGGCACGCCTGTACAGTTTTTAAGGTTGTGGCTATTTCCTTGAGTAGAAAGCGTCGGTGCGTCTTTGTATTTCGTGATCATCATGTCAAGCCGAAAACGGAACCAAGTGATAGAAGAGTTTATTGAAATATATAGGTCAGAAAAAGTAAAGACTACCACGACCGTGAAAAGAGAGGTGCAGCCTATGAAAGACCTGTGATTAAATTAAAGGAGTTAGAACCCGATGCAACAAAGAAATCTGTAATTTAAAAAAATAATAATTTAAGAAGTAATGTATGTAATGATAAGAAGAAACGTGACATGTCAAAAAATCCGGAGTTTCAACAGACAACGTATACACTTCAAAATTGTGATACTTATGGCTGAGTGCACCAACCTCGATATTCAGAATACCACGGTAAAGTTACTTAGTTTACCCCGGTAAAGTCATACTTTCGTTGCACCGTGCTCGGTTTCGACTTTTACCGCGGTAAGATGCAAACCGGCCATGAAGGAGCTGTAAAGTGAGAAAACCGAGGTTTTCTTTCCAAGATGGAGATCAGTGTAATGTATCATATTTACGATATCTAGGCCAAAAGCTAATTGAACATAAAGAATAATGAGAGACAGGTGGGGTCTCTGTGAAGAATGAACGATGGTGCATATATTTGCAAATACTGTGCTGTAACATCGATTGAAATGACCTTCCTTTCTTACCTCAACCAAACCAGGCCCATCGAGTAGGCAAGTGGGCGTAACCACGATTAGTACAGTATTTATGGTGTTTGAATTCAGACGACATATATACGCAATATAATATTCCATTTTATCCTTATGAACATTTATTACTAAACAATAAGGCAACAAATAAATGAAATATGGAAAACCAGTGGTCCTAGGCCAAATTTAAGTGAATGGCTGCATGCATCACGATATAGCCCACGTATCGGCATATAGGGTATGTAAATCAATTTATCATACCTGCACGTACACGAACATAATTATAACAGCCCTTTCATGGCTATGCACATGATTTTGCACCTAAAATTTCTACTAGTCGTACGGGAATAAAAGCGAGACTATGTCGAACTAGAGCAGAGATTTCGTGGTGTTGCTTTCCCTTGGATTGCACACGTGTATTATTCTTTAAAACATGAATGTGATTTTATTGAAATGTACAGACAGGTGGGATCTATTTGAAGAATGAACGATGGTACATATCTTTGCAAATACTGTGCTGTAACATCGATTGAAATGACCTTCCTTTCTCACCTCAACCAAACCAGTAGTAGGCGAAACGAACTCATTTCACGATTGGTACAGTATCTATGGTACCTGAATTCAAAGTATGCATTCAGACGACATATATACGCAATATAATATTCCCTTTTATCCTTATGAACATCTTTTTATTGAATAATAAGGCAACAAATTAATCTAATTTGGAAAACCAATAGCCTAGCTGAGTCACCGTGACTGGGAGACGTGCAGAGATAGAGAGAACCTAGCGGCCATGGAAGAAACCATCAACGAAAAATGGATTCGGAGCAGAGTAACCGCAATATTTTCAAGCATTAACAAACCGCGGTATTTTAGCAATGGTGCACAGAGATTTTGAGAATACCCCGGTATTACGTTTACCGCGGTAACGAAACGGCTGAGAAAACCGGAGAATGGTGCACTCGGCCATTAGATTTGTTCGCTTTTCTTGGCGATCAAGATGCTCCTTGGATGACGAGGACGACTTGGATGACCAGAGGCGCCGACTTGGAAATATTTCTGGGGGGGGGGGGGGGCAAGAACTGGATTTTCAGTAGCTATACAAAGGCCTTACATGATAAAATCTTAAGTCTTGGGGGGCAGAAAGTACCTTGCCCCCCTAAGTCGGCGCCTATGTGGATGACAAACCGTAAATCGATCGCGTCGTCTTGTTGTTTGCTCGTCATCTCTCGACTGAGTTAAAATCTTCCGGTTTACCGTAGCGTGTGTGTGTGCTCTAGCCTGCACAGGTATACCTTTGCGGTTTACCTGACAGGTATATCGTAACGTGTTTGCCCGGCCTTACAGTTCTATTTCTTCTCACGCTAGCATATGAAGAAATGAGGAGTACATTTCCCTTTGTGGTTCGCGTGCAAGTTAAATACAAAGATTATTACAAGTACCATAGAATTCGCTACGCAGGGCATCGTAAAGCCTTAAGCTTTGTTTATACACGTGTCGGAGATCATTGCCACCCTTGCGCTGTTGCCATACTGCAGAACCGTACCAACTATTTATCTAGAGTACCATGAAAGTATTCACTGTCTTTCTTTCTTTGTCTTAGTCTTAGTTTTACCTCTCCCTTTTAGGATTTAAGCGACCCAAGCCGCCCGGGCCTTGCAGGGCCGTGACCTGTCGGGAGAGGGATTATCTATGGATCACATACATACTTCTTTGACCAGACCAGGACATGGAGGGCCTCCCCGGCTGAGTGATCAGCCCAATGCCGGAGCCACCTCCGAGACAACAAAAACACATAGTACGAGACACACCATGCACACACACACACTCACTCCCAACAAGGCGAGGATAGGATGAAGATGATAATGACGGCCAGATGATATAGGCTATGGGGATCACAAGGGCTTAAAGTTACCCGACAGGTGAGGAAAAACCCCACCTAGGTAACTTGTCCCGACCAGGATTCGAACCCGGGCCCCGCTCTTCTCACGCACCCCCTACGCCAAAGCGATGGACTGAACGTATTCACAAAACGCTAAATTTATTGACCGAGCTAAGCAAATTCATCTTTTAATTCCATCCTTTGGCATTTCGCCTGTTTGTTACACAATTAAGACCAAACGCGTTGTTAAATTTCTTTCAGTTTGCCATAATTGTTCCTTGAAGTCACTAAAACCGACATCTGTGTAAAAATGTTTAGCCTATATTTTCAATCCTTTTCAAGATGAATAGCGGGACTCACAAAGCTACTGGTATTGTCCCTTTGAACCGGCTTAATTCAATCACATAGACAACGAGCATAGCCCCCAGTGTGTAGTTCTAACACGTAATATGATATGAGCTCTCAGACCCGGGCAAGTGTACTGCTTATTGGAGAAGTAACATAGCTAAACAGACACAGCGAGATGAAAGAGATAAACAATAAAAAGCTAGGGAACATGGACTGTATATAGGCTGATTATTGGGAAAGGGTCGCTCCAGAATACGTAGTGATGCTCCGATAAGATAATAAAACGAGACGAGGATGAACGATATGGCACGGGGAGATATATAAGGGAGAGTGGAAAACCCGGGGGCATCCTGTTTTCTTTTCGCTTCATGTTTCTGCTGATCCAAAATGGATTGCGCGTATCTCTAATACCGGGAAACCATATCCGAATTTCCTTCTCTGCCTTACAATCTCAATTTTGTTTGTAATTTTAGATTATTCGTGATTGTTTTATGTGTACTTTTTATTCTTTTAACTTTTTATTATATTGGTAACACAGATCAACAGCCATTTTGGTGCCTTAGAATTTATACTTATTGTTGGTTATATTTAAGTCTCTTATGCCAAATGTGCCATTAGTTGTGCCCTATCAGCTTTAGTTCTGTGAGATATGGTATTACCATTATGCATATTATCCCATTTTACTTTTGATATAAATAAGAACAGTGCCTATTTTTAGCTTCTAAATCATGTGAGGAAAAAAGCAACACACTAACATTACATTAACATTACAATAACAATATAACATGGGGTCTTTAAAAAAAATTGATATTATCAGATATTGTACGGTCGTTTATGACTTATGAGCTGTCAATTTGAGGGCTCAAAAATAATCCAGCTTTTAGTTTTTTCTGTACTTCGTACAGGTTTCGTCCTACGTGTCCAATGTATGGTCAAGATCGTTCACTAGCTATATTATCAAGCAAGTTTTTGTTTCATTGGACTAAGAAAAAAGTAGAGCTGGTAGAGAAAAACTGTTTACATATGTGGAATAAGAACACTAACTATAGCCAAAATCCGGTAAAACATCTGAGACACCAAACAAAAAGTTAATTTTTGTTGGGCTGTGTAAACTATTGCACGTACTATATAATTATATGATATCGCAATTTGTTGTGTAAAAATATTTTAAGGGACAACATCTGTAATACATAATTTTGTAACTTAAATAAATTAAATTTGGTTACAATATATTAGTATTATATTTTATATAAGGATCTCATTTTCAGATTTCTATTCCTCGTCGAAGTTATGATAGTGGTTTTTAGGCGGCCTCTACGCCATACTTTATTCCCAAACTTATTGTTCTAGTGTTAAGTTTGGGTTTGTTCAACTATCAGGCTTTTTAAAGAATAAAAGTAGGCCTAATAGGCTTTCGGCAGAAATGTCTGATTGCTATAATTGTAAATTCATTTACAAAAATTCTTGAAACTCAAAAATTTGTAATATGTAATACAACCAATTGTCGGAATTTTACAAAATACTTAATGTTTTGGTAATTTAAACATATTACGCAAAATAACATTATTATAATAATTATAATATAATATATAATAAACAATATTTTATAATAAAACTCTATTACAGGTAGGCCTATACTAAAATCAATATTTTGGAAAAAAAGACATATTTTAATGTCTTATTCACAATGAGAATCTGAAATTCAATGTAGGCCTAACATTTTCCCATAGTTTCAAGTTCATTTCTTTCAAATTCAATTGACGAAAAGTTTATTATAAGTTTTTTCTTGGATTTTTCCCTGAAAATTCATCTACAATATCAAGTAAGTTATTTTTCAGAGTTTCATCACTTTCAGTGCATATGCTCTTAACATTGTAACTCTGATTAAAGCTGAAAAAGTTCATTCAGCAGAAGCCTATAATCAGTCAAAAATATTCTAGATACAATTTCAACATTGAGGCAAGTGTTTCCTAATTACAAATAGTTCAGGTAATGTTTTTAATTTTTCAATTATGAAAAATTCCCATAAAAATTGCCAACCTTTCTAGGATTTTCGCCCTGAAAAAGAAACCATTCTGCCAATTTATAAATGGGGCCTGCCTGCACACCATACGCCCACCTTCTCATAATGTATTTTGAAAAGCCGGCTGTAGCAGACTCCGGTCACCAGCGAATGAGTGAGCTTTCGCGGCGACCGCAATCCACCGAGTTCCCGTGAAGAATGTCAAGGAATGAGCTGGTACATTAGAACGCTGTTCTTAGAATGGAAAGTTTATGGAACAAGCGATCATTAGGGGTATACACTACTTTAAAGAAAAACTCCGTAATTTACCTATAAATAGATTGAAAACATATATAGGCCTATCCATGGCTGATACAGAGAACACGTCACTCTGCGAACGAATTTCTCACGGCTGAATTTGCTTTATGATAGGCCTAATTATTATAATATGCGTGTTCACGATGCCTTTTTGCATGGCTATCAATTATTATTACAGTTATTACAAATAATGCAACAGTAATAACACTTTAAAACCTTGTTCTTAGAGTAGCAAGTTTACAAAAAAAGAAAACATTAGGCATACAAAATATTTCAGCAAATTGCCTGAAAGTGTCCCTTTTTTACTTATAAATATGTATTTTAGAAATATATGGCTTACATCGCAGCAGTAGTAGCTCAAAGGCGCAAAGCTTCTGCCAGTGAACTAACTATATTATGGATAAAACCGGCACAACAAAATAAACAGTAGCTACCTTACGCTGAATTGTATTGCCAACCAGTTTTAAGGAAATAATTAGAAAAATCTCTTTCTTCATTTAAAAGTGATAGGTTTCGAGTTTTCGTTATGACAACACTTCTTGTTATACAGATTTCTTTTAATTGTAATAAATATTTTCCTATATTCGCACAAGGCTTCCCTATAGGCCTATAAAAGTAGTTGGAGGTTATGAATGAATGGTTATCTGGTTATGTATGTGCCTCTATTTACTGCAGAAGTGTAGCTGTCCATGGTGGTGTTGCCATATTCATCAAACACGGTATCAAATATAACGTACTAAACGTTGAAAGGTACTGTAGTGAATTGAACTTTGAAGTAGTAGCTATAAGGCTACCAGCCATTAATATTGTCCTATTATCTGTATACCGTTCACCGGGAGGAGATAAAAACATGTTTTTAAGGCAGCTGGATTTGTTATTGATCGCACTTACTTATAGTACGTGTAGTATTATAATGTATGGCGATTTTAATATCGATGCAAACGTGAACTGTGCTTTTTCCTCTCAATTCCTAAATATGTTGAGAGCAACTAACTGTATATATTTGTGTTCCGTCTAGCATTCCGTGTCTGGCCGGATTTGAGGCATCAGCTGTTTTCGCGAGGTCATTCGCCGTGTTGCTATGGCAACAGGCGTGTGACTTCGCTTCTTTTATTTTCTTTTGGTGTCTTCAATATAATTTTAAATATGTTTATTATCTGGTTTGTTCTTTCTTCCCATCAATTCTCATCAGAAATGACAATTGACTGTCTTCTTTCATTTTCGGATAGTCATGTTATAATCTCCAACCCAAAGTTTCAGTCTGATTATTTTTTAGTATATTTTAATCATAATTCTGTGTTTTTAAGGAAACAATTCAGTTTTAAAGTAATGCTATTAATTCTCTTATTTTTGTTCTAGTATTTTAATGTAACTTAATTGATTTATTTCCAAGATTAATTATTTATTGTTTTTCTTGGCCAATGGGATTCTTGCTTTATGTCACATGTCGTGACGTCTGTCATTCTTTCTAGCATTCTTATTCACTCATTCGAAGCTTTCGCCAGGCTAGTTTTATTCAGTTCAGAATACTGAATCTAGTTATTATTGTCGTGCTGGGAATTGAAGTTTCCCAGCCCAGTTATTGCAGAGACGCAATTTAATACCTTCATCAAAGTAATTTATTTTGTGATTCAATTACAAACGTGTGAATCCAAGTCTTTTCACTTCCCTGTTCAAACCGTATGGACTTGAATGCGCAACTTAAGTAAAAAGGATTTACTGTAAGTACTGCTGTGAATTTAATATTTCAGAGTGCTTTAATATTAGTTGCAGTGTCGTAGCAACATTTAAAGGTTCTTCTTCTCGGTCGAAGCAGCAAGTCGACCTTAAAATAATTGCTGAAAGTGCGCATTCATTTTCAAGAATAGTGAAATTCTTATTCAGTCTTTTGAGCAAGCGCGACTATAAAAATTGCTCTGGTCCTCCGAGCTATTCACCAGTCTTGTAAGGCAAGCATGCCTTGTTATCCAGAAGGAGCTTGCTAAGTCGCCTCCCCTTGACATCATCAACGTTTCAGCACTTCTTCGGCGCCGCTCTGAAGAGGAATTCATCATTTGTAAAGCAAGATATCAAAATTCCATCTTGTATTTAAAAAGGGTCTATTTCTCATTGTTGTCCATTGTGCTCTTTGTGTCTTTCATGGGGCTCAATAAATATATTTTAAATTTGACTTAGTGTAGCATCCTTCAAACCGGAGAGGTTTCCCCGTTTCCCTATTCCGCCTGCGAGCTACCGTGGGAGCGGGTACAATTTGAATGACAAACCAACTCGAGGGAAATCCTGCCTAGATAACATAATAACGAATCTCGAACAGAACACTATTGAGCTGAGTATCTTGAAGCCATTACTTTCTGATCATGATGCTTTGTCTGTGAAGTTTTGTAACTCAATTACTTGGACAAACAGCACAACACAAGATACTGTCTATACCCGTAGATATAGTGAAACTAATCTAAATAATTTCATAAACTACTTGTCCAGTATACAGTGGCAAAGTGTTTTAACATCCGACAGTGTGTGTTGTTTTGATGCTTTTCTGGCTGCATTTTATGAAGGGTTTGATGTTTGTTTTCCGCTTGTGAAGAATAACAGACCTATAGATAAACGTAGTAAAAATCAAATACTGTTCGATAGTGAACTGAAATCGCTGAAAGCTCGTGTCGACAAGCTTTATACTTACATTGAGTGGGCATCTTATCTTGGAGTTGACTGTACTGAGGCTAAGCTCATGTTTACTAATGCCAAGAGACAATACAGAGCAGCCCTTAAGCAGGCCAAATTACGCTTTAATGAGTCCATTATAAATGGTTCTGCCAATAAATGCAAGGCTGCGTGGAGTATAATTAATAAAGCTAGGAAAATGGAGAATGATAGACATACCAACTTTAAGCCCGACGATTTTAACAACCATTTTATTAGTTCTGTAGAGACTATTATAAATTCATTGGATGCTTGTGAAAGGACTTCAATGTCTTATTTGGAAAAGTCTAACTTATCTGGAAATGTGTTTAAATGGAAATATGTTTCTAGTGATGATACAATCAAGGTTGTTAAGGATTTGAAAGCTTCCCAGTGTAAAGATATTTACGGAACAAATGTTGACTGTATCGTACTACCTCTTACATATTGCATAAATGATTGTTTTTAAAATGGTATGTTCCCCTCTCGTCTGAAGCTGGCGAAGGTTATTCCGATATTCAAGAAGGGTGATAGATCCATAATCAACAACTATAGACCCATATTCCAACGTAAACAAATAAAGCTGAAGATTATTGAGAAAATTCATTACATACTACATCAAGTTCTACTTATTGTTTTAAGAAGAGGAATTTTAAGCAGATTATAATTAACCTTCTACTGTATAATTTAACATTGGATCTTTTAATATCAATAACCATAGTATCCAAGAGGAAAGAAGGAAGTGTACCTTTTTGAAACTTCGATTAACCTAACTAGGAAGAAGAACTATACATAGTACTAAACGGTCTGTCTTTTATAATAGTGATAGTTACACCATCAAAAGAGGAAGTGAGCAAAGGCTAACTGTATAAAAGACATACATATTGTCAGAACTTATATTTCAATAAGTTATCCTCTGATTTATGACAACATTTGAATGTTTTATTTAAATATGCTTATATTTTAATTCCAGTTATATTTTAATCTAATAAGTGACAATTTTTATCCAATTTGACTTCATTGAGCTCAATGATATTTTAATATTTTAGATTTAATTGTTACACTTAATATACAATCTTACTTTTAAATATCTTAATAAACCTCTTTATTTCATAGTTCATTCATTTATTCCTCTCTCATAAACTTCAGCTTATTGTTACATTTGTGGTATATAGGCGGATTCTACAAAACTACCATATATTCTACTATACCACAGGAAAAATGAAACTAATTAATTATAGCATTGCTTATCTACCAATGTCATCACCTCCCTCAGTACAATAGCAAGATGAATAGGCTGGGGTGTCCATCCGCCTGGAGGCTATGGCTCATTCCCCCCAATAAAACCATAATTGAGAGCTCAATTTCACCTATATAGTTTCTTTTACTTTCTCGCATATAATATGTAATATAAATACATTTAATATATATTTAATTCTGCTGTATTTATACTCCATTGAGCTTCGAGGTCATATGAGGAACTGAGGACCTGTGTCTGTACAGTAGGCCATGAAACTATTGGGATTTGAACCTGGGAACTCCCGATTGCGAGCCCAAAAGTTACCATCTCGACCACCTTGCTCGGTTGAGAAAATAATATTGTTATTGTGACAAAAATCGAAAGCAGGGGAAAATATGTTTCACGATGCCTAAAAACCGGGAAGTGTGTTTTTGTATTGACATCTGTCTGTGGACAAGCGTAGCGGGTAAACGGTTCATTGTATGTACTTTTTTTTAATAAGGATTTTTTGGACTTCCGTTACCATTACTGAAGTATTTGAAACTTGTAATGAAAACTATTTTTACATTTTTTTTTTAGAAAAATGGCTTTAAGTGTTTTATTAAAAATGTAAATTTCGAAAGATCTACAAGTGGTTAATGAAATGGACATATTGACTTTTCTGTAAAAATGTTTCTAGACTGTCTCGGTACATGAAAGCTTAGCACAGTCAAGTTGCAGAGGAAGTTAAAAAGTACATTTTTGTCGTACACATCCCTATAATATAAAGCCACATGGCTGACTGACTCATTCACTCACTCACTCACTCACTGATATAAATTTTTGCCCACTTCCAGATGAGATAGAAACTTGAATTGGTACACATATAGCTTTTAGGATGTAAACGACAGGAAAATTCCAAAAAGTTTTTTTTTTTTAATTTTTAGCCCTGGAAACCCCTCAAAAAGGGCTCGGTTTCCATGGCAACGGCATTACCTACAGTGTTCACATAGGGATTTGGAAGTTGCAATAAACTTCGCATTGAAGACATGCTAGCGATAGAAACTATTATTTTCGTAAACCGAGCGAGGTGGCCGAGATGGTAACGTTTTGGAATTGGGCCGGAGCCCCCAACGTGCAAATTGAGTTTCTTGTATTCATTTATTACTTTTCCAATTTTCATTCACACAATCAACCTTTCCTTGATTCACTCTCTATAACAGCCCATAAAATGGATGTATACTTTGGCCTGCTTACATTACATTATGTGAGTTCTGATCCCTTGTTCCCTGTAACTTGCTTTCCACGTGAAATATTTAACTTTATGTAATATTATAATTGAGTGTATTTTCCTTCATGTTCCTCGTGAATAACAATATATTTTTTTACATTAAGCAAATTAATTCATTGTTTCTGGGAAGTAATAGAAAATATGTTTAAAAATATTTTTGAATTGTTTGAATTCCAAAGAGGCAGACAGAATAAGCATTAATGGGTATTGTAGCTTGGAAAACTGTCAGATATTGGTGGATACTGGGTGGTTGGAGCAATAGGGCTACTGAGAATGGAGGGTGGAAAGAGGTGATTGCATTTAGCTGAGTCGGTGCTACATTCGCACAGTTGCTGGCATTTACCTTGCAATTTACTACGTGTCCGTCACAGCCATTAGTGAAGCTAATCACGTGATCTCAGATGTACAACGCACTAACAAGCATTAATTAACTCTAAGTAATATTCTTACGCCGTACACCGTAGCGTAGTGGTTGAGGCGCTGCGCTACAAACCGGAAGGTCGCGGATTCTGGTGGCACTATGGCCCTGGGGTCGACTCAGCCTCCAACAGAAATGAGTACCAGGAGCTTATTCTGGGGGTAAAGGCGGTCGGTGCGTAAGGCTGACAACTTTACTACCTAAAGTTATTCCTCAGGTTCCCGAGCGACCCCTGGTGATCCCGTAAGGGGATATTCTCAGCGTATTTGTTACCGGGGTGCGCCAGTCCCCTACCTACTTAAACCTAAGGACACATACACACACCCAGTCCTGAACCCGGAAAAGGAATTTTTCACTACTGAAAAATTCCCGACCCGGCCGAAAATCGAACCCGGGCCGCCGGAGTGGAAGGCAGGGACTACCGACTCACCCTCGGAGGCGGACACCTTACTACCTACATGTGCCGAATGTCTAAAATCTGGGAGCCTCACATCCTGGAACCCTCTCGGCCTCCATGGCCTATATAGGGAATACTTTACTTTACTTTAAGTAATATTCTTATGTGAAGTTCATATTGCAAACAGAACGACCATTTGTTAAATTTGAAAATGGAATTCATAATTTGAACCGACACTTGTGCAGTGTTTGCAAAAGAGCAAAGGTCAAAAAAGTGAATCAGTACACATACTTGTTATTGGTTTATCGTTAGTTAAGGTAAAATGAAATTAGTTAGAGATTAATTTAGCGTTCTCGGCATAGGTAGCCACCCTGATCGTATGAGGACACCCTTGGCGGTATTGGGAAGATTTGAGCTATTCTGAATTCTGAATTTTCAACTTTTGCTCTGAAGGAAACAATTTCTATATCGCGAAAGAGGAAATTGATTTCTCCTTTATGTTTAACTCACTAAAGAAACGCAAAATATAACTCCCATTTATATTTCCTAGAGGAATGTAAGAAACTTCAATATATTGTCGTATTCAAAATTTAATTAAAATAAAAACATTATTTTAGTTTATGGTGTTGATACTTATAACCAGAACAAACAAATTACTTTATTCCTTTGAGCACTTCGTATGACATGTTGATATCTTCATTGGTGATGATGCATGTTCAGGTCCAGGCCGTGGCCTCTCGCGGGGTGGGGATGAAAGGGCAGTACAACTCCCAGCTCTGAAACCACGATGGAAATTTTCTGCTAATGAAAAATTCCCTACATTAGCCGGAAGGATGGAAGGCAGCCACGCTACCAATTCCACCACGGCGCTGGACTAATTTCGAATGACACAAATATTATTATAGGGGTAACATCCCCGTATCTCCGTTATCGTTACAAGTTAACTTTTTGCCATGCATGTAAATAATGAACGTATTTTGAAACATAGTTTCTTTTGTGATAATGCCAACTTGTATTTATAGTGATATAATAAGCCTACCTTTCCTATGAACTTGTCTCTTTTCAGCCCTCAGATAATCCATATCATGTTAATCGGAATTCTCCATTTATTTGTAGACAAACTGATGGTTTGTGATATACTAAGTAAAGTACATGGAACAAGAAATAACGGGTAGCACAGACAGGGTGGCGTGCACCAAACTCATGCCATTTACTCTTTTAGTAAACCTTACTTCTTTAGTTCTAACTACTTTAGTAAGCTACTCTTTTAGTAACCGTACTCTTTTAGTAAGGACGGCGTGCACCAACCAGGAGTAAACTAAACTCGGCGGCTTTCAACATAAAGGAATGTACTAAAGAAGTAAAAATTTTATTTACTCCCAGAGTAAATCAACTTACTCCACAAGTGGTGGAGAGCACCAACACGGAGTACGTTACTAATGTAGTAAGTTGTGGAGTAAATAAGGCCAATATTTACTCCTACTCAGGGGGTGGAGTAAAGTAGTGTAGTAAGTGTGTTCTGTGGCATTTGCGTGAGTTATGAGTTACATATCACATTAAATGGATTACATAGTTCAAACTGAGGATAAGTTATTGAGATGAAGAAGGTGGTATACCAAAAATGAGAGTTGTGGCAGGTGATTTAATAAATATTAAGCTAACCTCACCTAGTAGGGCATTTAATAACGTAAATAATTAAGCTCATACATCCTTACATGGAATTTTGGCGTTTGGAAGAAACGATGTCAGATTCTCACTACATCCATGTGATTTCAGCCAGTCAAATGTGGAAATATCATTGCGGAGAGCGATCCAACTAAGAAGACGTCCATCAAAGGTGAAGGGGAGAGTGAGTGGAAGGGACGTTTTCATTGCACGGTACAAGGAGCGCATGTGCTCTCAAATATCTTCCTAGCTGGATCGGCCTTTAGATGCTGCAGTTCTCCCTAACTTTGGGTTAGAAAACGACGATGTATTTCATGCTAATCCTATGGATACAGATATCGGCGAGGTATAGTATATTCCAATAAATGAAAGCCTCCGTTCTTGGAGCTACCCAGAAAACACTTCCCCCTGCTACTTAACCATAGAGATTACTGAACAATAGGTGATTCTCATTGTTAAACGATTTAATGTAATTATTGTAAATTAATTTTATTACATTACACTTCTATAGCTTAACTTAAAGCACAACATTGCGAATGCCAGAATTATAATAAAAATTATAAGAGCTAAAATTTCAATAGTTGCACCCGCAGTGTTAATGAATAATATGTCCTTTTTTCTGACCCAGGTGTAAAAATGTCCAAACAGGCCACGTTAGAAGAAAATTTGACTGACTCTGGGATAAGCGTACATTGAGAAGGGGACAAATTGTAAAACCATTCCTTAAAAACTCCCCAAGTCTCGAATGGTGGGGTGAGACGAGACTTTCATGTTTGGGAATAAACTATAGCAGATGCTGCAGGTCTATAATATGCTGCTAACTATTTTAATTAACCCTGTGGACAGGAAAGTGAGAAGCATTATAAACTATATAGAAAAAAATGCCAACATGAGTGCCGAAAGATAATTTTAAGGAGGGGCACTGGAGGTTGAAGCTGCACAGGATCTAGAGAAGTAGTCACTGAAATTATTTTTAAACACACAACCATCTACATAATTATTATTGGAGTTCATAGCTTCCGAAATATTGTACCGTCATTTTTTGTTTAAATATTACATTTCTCAGTTGTAATATTATTATTTTTATAAGTTAATATTTTTTAAGTAAATGTTCTGTGCATTTGAAAAAGAACAGAAACATAATGCCCCTTATTAGTTTTGTTATCCTTTTTATCCCCCTCTTTTTCATGATTTTGTGTAATACTTCTTATTAATATTGTTAAACAGTCAACAAGTATTAATAATTCATTATAGTGAGATTTATGATAAACAACTGTAGAATAATTGATTTATCGTTTTTGGGGAAGAATATGTAACTTTAGGAAGTATAAATATTTTAATATATTTTAGAAATTTATTATTATTATGAGAGAAATAATTATAATATTGACAGTGAATCAATTATGAAAATCAACTGGAAATTCCAATTGTTTGCATTATAATACAGAAATAGTTTGCACAAAAATTGTAATCACAGTACCCTAGCGTAGGCTACTAAACTGAAAATATTCAATTGAAGGAATTAAAATTAGTAATGAATAAAACATTACTATTAGACCTATTTAAAACATGAAGATTGTCATTAGTAATATTTGGAACAACCCAAATTCATATTCATTGTTTCAGCGAACCTTTACTTTTCATTATCTGGCACATGAATAATACTGTCAATTGAAATGCACGTGTTCTGCTGCGCTGCACTAACGTTTCTGCTCTGTTCTGCGCAGAATTCGACTACTTCTTTAGTAAAAATCGTTTACTACTTTAGTTACAACTAAAGAAGTAACTATCAATTGAGCTCTCCAACACCAACTAAAAGAGTAAGTTACTAAAAGAGAAGCACTAAAGTAGTAAATCTAAGACGGGAACCTGACGCAACAAAAACCGGTTTGTCTGTCTCACTCTAGCACATTACTCGTATGACTTAAAGAGTGAGACAGATGTACTGGTTCTTGTATACTTCAGGTCTCCGTCTGAAATTTACTACTTTAGTTTGGTTTACTCCTGGATGGTGCACTCCACCCTAAATGTCAGAAGAATATTAAGAGCGTTTCAATTTGTTCTGTTCAGTGTCAATGTATGTTTACAGAACTGATAACACAGAAAATATTCTGGAAGAAAACAGATTGCTCTGGTAATCATGTGACACAATTCACGATTATAACTATCATCTAGGCATATTGTCTGTGATTTCGGTGTATTTAGATAGAGTCCATTCTTTGTTCAGTTCAGACAATGGTATTGTCATGGCTGGGATCGGGATTTTAGGTCTTAAACTAAGTCAGTAATTTGACAGACATGGTTTGGAGTGAATCTGTTCTATTACAAAAAACAAATATATTTAGGAACTATGAGTTGTTGTACAGTGTCGAGGTTAGTAAGAAACACTTAAATTAGGTGACAATGGGGTGACGGTATTAACTCTGGTAGTGGTATGTGACAAATGAGAAACTGCGAGCTACATAGTGATAATGGTGTTGATAGCGCGGCGCATGATGGGTGACACCAAATCACCCTGACGTTCCAAGTATATCATGACTTCCGGTGTTTTCTGATAAAAACGGTTACTTTATGTAGAAACCCGAGCTAACTAAAGAAAAGAGACGTTATGACTGCGTGGTTACCACATAAGAGTCGATATGTCATACGGATACCTGATTGGATCAAAACTAACTCCTTCTTTAGTGTAACTATTACGCAAAACGTATCTTGCACAATTATGTCGACTATTCCACTAAAACCGCGTGTTAGATATTGACCAATAACTTTTAGCAATGCCTCGGATATAGACCAATTACTGTCGTTTATCTTATAATATCCTTCCTCTGATCGCAATGATCCAATTTTATCTGATAAAATTTCAGCTAGATACTGGACAAGTAAAGCATCAACATGCGGTGATTAAAACGTCACATGTTGCCCTTGAGCAATAAGAAAACTCATTATTTTATACAACGTAACTTGTGTCGAAAGTGAAATAACATAAATGTCCATTGATTAAAAACACAATTTCAATTCGGTGCAAGCCAATTCGTGTGGTTTTAATTAATCCTTTATTGATGTAGTAAGTTTATCAGACTTCTATAAATCCCTGACTATACAATGTAGATACTACAATCTGACATATGTGTGAACTCATTCCTGTAACAAATTATAGGAATATGAAACAAAGAATAGAATATGTAAAACACTCTCCTCCACTCATGAATGTTCAGAGTCTATGCTTATAGAGCCATTTACATGTTCCTTCTATCTGTCTTCTCTTAAGACTCAAGTAAGTTCCTCAGCTAACATAAACAATTTTTTTATTGTATCAGTTTCATGTTTAGAGTAATTTAATGCAGAACGAATTCTTTATGAAATGCATTTTTTCTTTAAACTCTTTGAACAAAGAGTGTAAACCTAGTGGATCTGTTTCTTTGACTGAATTTTCTTTAGATGTCAGTTCAGTATTAAAAACACTACCTAGCTTATCTTTGGCAGTGAAGGGAAGACCGCAATGTTGAAAACAAATTCCCCTCTGTCTTTTCTTTGTGAGGGACTATTTCAGCCATTTACATAAGCTAACAACTTTTCACATTTCCTATAATTAGCGGGATGGGCCTTATAGCAATAAAATTGGCGCAATTTAGAGGATGAAGTGGGTCTTTTGTACACTCTTTAGTTGGGTGATTTTGACCACACCGTACACATTTTACCGAAATGTAACATCCAATACATAATTGTAATTTTGATGTGAATTGTAAATGCTTACCACTGAAAGAAACAGCCGTTGTGTAATATTTGGGTATTTTTATTGATCAACACCTTAAATGGTCTCACCATGTTAACTACATCTGTAATAGACTACGCAGAACAATCCATAAATTTGTCATTTTACGCCACTGTATGCCCATTACTGTTTTACGATCCGTTTATCTAGCACTTTTCCAGTCCATTATCCAATATGGCATTCTCGCCTGGGGAGGATTAGCGAAAACTACCCTTAAGCCCCTCTGCCTTTTACAAAAAAGAATAATAAAAATCTGTCTAAGAAAACACATTGATTACCCAACTAGCCTAATATTTTCGGAATTTAATGTTTTTAGTTTGGACCAAATTTACAAATTTTCTATATTAAAATATTTTCACAAACATCGTATAAAATACTCTTCCAGTGATCATATCTACAAAACTCGACGAAATACTAATTTACTCCTATTAGAACCCAAATGTCTCACATCGGCAGGATTAAAGCATAGCATTAATTTTGGACCGCGCTTCTATAACTCAATTATCAGAAAATATCCTGATCTCTCAGCATACTCCACTGTTAAATTTAATAGATATGTAAAGAATTTTTTGTAATTTTTTAGCTTTTAAGTAATTTTGTTTCATTCCTTTTATATATTTATGTTTAATTATTATTTTTTACTTTCTTTTTTAGTTAAGCACATTATACACTCTATTTCTTTGTCTCTCCTCTTTCTTCACTTTGATATTTTTGAAACGGCACCCGAGCACGTGCAGTCTTGCTCATTCGGGTGTATTACTAAATTTAATAGGCTACTTCTATCGAATCACTAATTAGCTTGAATCAGGTTATACAACATAATGTGCTGTAATGTAAATTTACTTATGTTCTGTTGGCGTAATAGTTATTCATGGAACGAGAGATTTTATTTTGCGAGTACTTTTGCTTGAAAACGAGCCCATAAGGCAGGAGTAGCAATCCTACGAACAAAATAAAATAAGCTTACCATTTGTATCATACACTATTTTTTCAGATACGCGTTAATATTTGTGAAATAATAATATTCTTTATATGAACGCTGCAGCTATTTTTAGAGCCTTACAGATGTCCTGCCATCTTTTATGCACTTCTGCCATTGAGCTAGAATAGAACTGGAGTTAGCAGTCCAGCACAGCAAGTGAGGCCGACTGTTTCGACTAGCTCCGCCTGGAAAATCTGGCAAGAAGCTATTTGTCTGCTCAGCAAGAGACGTCAAGTAGGCATATATGCCTGAAAATTTATTACGATAGAGTGAACATTACCTTACCTTTAACTCCAAATAATTTATTTTTATCAATACGAATGGTTTTACCCGTGACTTCTCTTTTCATTATATAAGTCTAACCGACAAAATCGCACGTATTCAATACAACATTTATTACTAGGGCCCAGATTCTTATGTTTTAAACTATTTTATTCCTTGCTAGTTAAGTATGATATTTGAATATAATTATTCGTTTCATTGTCAAGAGTTACGTTAAATTAACATTACGTTGAAATGTTTAGAAATTAAAATATATTTGATATTTGATAACACTTTTAGGCAGTACCAACTGCAATCGGTCACACTAGCTATTTACATTAATACACATTTTTAAGAACCTAAGCTATGAATATTTACAATCTTACAATCTTAATTACATTAGTCAAAATTATTATTCTAAGTTATACTAATGCCTAACCCAAGTGACCCTTAATGAACATATACTTAACAGATTACACATGTAATTACTTACGCTAAGTTGCTGTATTCTATTTGTAAATCTGATTCTAAGTATTCTTTAACATTATAAATAAATGGTGCAAAAATACGTTGCACAAACTTTCTCGCATATACGTGTTAGAGAAGGCTAGTACAGATTCTAAGTATTCTTTAACATTATAAATAAATGGTGCAAAAATACGTTGCACATACTTTCTCGCATATACGTGTTAGAGAAGGCTAGTACAGAAAAAATTAAATTAAAGAGACGATTAAATTTTACTTATTACATTTTCATAAAACTAACAAGTATCTAGAACGGAAAGCATCAGGGTCGATCTTTATGTTCAATGCTTTTACCGTGAAATAATAATAATAATAATAATAATAACAATAATAATAATAATCAATGGCAGTAAAACTGCATATTATTAGTACCACCACTACTACGGGAAAATTCAAATATAAGTCGCACCTTGGGATGAATCGATCTCACCCAACCCACCCTCAGCGATGCAGTTTCTTTTCTACCACGATCTAGCGAATTCTTCTGTCCTCGTATTATGAAGAAACTCGTGATTGGACGTTGGAGGTGTGACGTCTTACCGCTAGACGAGAGGTGGCAGGCTGACAAACCTTGCGGGAGATATAATATGCCACATTTTCGAAATCTACAAACAGTGTATCGTATATTATTCGAAAATGCAAGGGCGCTTCGCTACGGCTACCGCCTCCGCTTCGCGCACTAAACTATGTGGTTAGTGTTATGCATTATTTAGCTACATGTAGAGGTGGATACAAGGTACTTGAGACAATATACAAGGGCAGTTGGTCACTCTGCTTCGCTCAGAAACAAAATACATCTCACAGTCCATGCAAATGTGAATATCGAATGGGGGAGCTTAAGGGGCGAGTTATATTTGAATTTCGCCACTACTACTACTACTACTACTACTACTACTACTACTACTACTACTACTACTACTTAGGTTATATTGCACGCTTTAACTGCATGTAGGTCATATCGCGTGTTTAGTATGTTTGCGTGAACCATTAGTTTATATCAGCGTTTCTTAACCTTTTTGAACCCGAGGACCTCTAAAATGTCTAAAAAACTTTACGGACCCCTAATTTTACATCCCAAATTAAAAGTAGGCTATATGTAGGCCTATATTTGGGGTATTAAATTATAGGTCGTTACAACGAAATACATTTTTTTTTAATCCGACGGAAACAAAGTTATTGAATTGAAATGAAACTATTGACAGTAAAATTATATTTTGAACAGACTTTAATATGTATTACCAATTTGTTAATATCATTAGGAATTATGTTATTACTCACTTTTAATGAGTCGGTTGAGCTTGTCGCTTCTTGCAGAGTTCCTGGATATTTGGCTCAATATTAGACAAATTTAGTCGAAGATCAGCAGATACATTAAGTCGGTTTCTGTATTATGTTTTTAGTTAAACGAGCGATGAAAATCCCTTCTCACAAAGATAGGTTGTTCAAAACTGCATGGCGCCTCTAATAACAAATTCCGAAAAGTCTTATTTTTTAGGGTTTTGAATGAAACAGGGAACCATAGACGTCAGTGCATCATGGGTTTGAATCTGTGGTCCGTAACTGCAAAAGTAAGGAAACTTGCAATAGGACCTGTATTTTCGAAGATTTTAAAAACTTTGACATCTAGTGTCCATTTTATGTGAAAAATTTCTACTTCTTTACTTCCCACTTGCTTTATGATATTTTTAAATTAATTATGTCTGTGGACCATCTGCACCGTGTTCGCGAACCACCAGTGGTCCGGGGACCATAGGTTGAGAAACGCTGGTCTATATTAACAACTCATTCGCGTCATGTTTGTATTGTTTAGTGATGTCTTCTTATGCGGTATTCAGTTTAAACCATTATAATATCCAGTGACATAGCGGCGATGAGTTATGGAAAATAAGCAAGTCCTACAAACCCGGCGTTTGCCTTTGAGAACGAGGAAACCATAAAAAACCCAAGTCAATTTGGGCGGACATGAGGTTTGATTTGAACTCAGGACCTATTCCCTGTTAGCCTATACCACCTCGCTGTAATTGGTTTTGGTGTGTTCATTGCGACTGAGCTAAACTGATTGCATTTCACAACAATACGCACATTAGGCCTATAGTTTTCTTGTTACTAGGGGCAACAAAATGTCATTCATATTTTAATTGACATGTATGTTCTGAAATTCGCATTTAAGCTGTCCTTATTTCGTTTTTATCTTGATATCTATTAAATGTACAAAGAAATGTGTTAAACAAAAAATGTTCATTTTAAATTTCTCTACAACTTTACTGTGGTAGGTTTTCATGTATCGCCTACTGTAATGGATATAATCTAGAAAAATTGAAAATGGATACGAGTAAAGTGCCCCTTAAGTCATTTTTGCAGAAATACGGATATAGCCATTTCATTAACCATAGATATGAGTTTCCAATTTTAAATTGTTATTAAAATCGTTAGAGCCATTTTTTTCAAAAAACAAATTTTTCAAAAAAGTTTTCATGAAAAGTCCCCTTAATATTTCAGTTGTCAAACTAAATTTCTGGGCGGCTCGACAAAATTTCGAAAAAGTCCTTAATTCAAAAAATGAAGTAAATACAATGAACCGTTTACCCGCTGTGTTTGTCCACGGACAGACGGACAGACGGACAGACGTCATTCCAAAAATACTTTTTTCGGTTTCTAGGCTTGATGAAACATGCTCTCCCGGTGTTATCTCGACTTCGATTTTTTGTCACGATCACAATACTTTCTCTATAACTTACTACGTATGCCTATATGCGAGAAAGTAAAAGGATCTTTATATAGGAATATAGTGTATTGTGAAAATAAATTTCGGCACATTTCTTGAAGTTTGTATGGTAATTTGTTATATAACGTTGTCCCAAATTTATTTTGATTTCTGGTCTGATAAATAAGCACTTCGTGTTTCATAGCTTTTTATGTTATATTTTACTAATGACAAGACATAAAAAATATACAAATTTATTATTGTTAGTAAGCCTATATCAATAAATAGTGGTTTGCAATGCTCAATTTTTTTTAGCATTGGTTATTATTCTAATTGCTTTTTTTCTGGATAACTAATACTTGATTAATTCCTACACCATTTCCCCATAGACTACTACTAGATCACACCTTATTATGCACTGAAAAAATGCATAATAGGCAGTCTTTACATAATCTGAAGATACTTACTTACTTACTCAATGGCAATAGACAATTCCTAAACAAGCTAAATGAATATTATCTGTTTTATGGAACCCGAAGGTTCATTGCCGCGCTTACTTGATTCCGCCATTCAACCCTATTCTGCGGTATCTCCATCCAACCATCACTCGCAAATCCTACTTCCCTTGAATCTATCCTAATGTTGTCCTCCCACCTGCGTCTAGGTCTTCCAAGTGGTCTATTCCTTTCGGGTCTCCCCGTCAATATTTTTTTAATATGCCTTTCTTCCCCCATGCGTGCAACATGTCCAGCCCATTTCATCCTCCATGATTTAATTAGCTTTACTATATCCGGTGACGAGTACAGATTATGAAGCTCGTCGTTTTGGAGTTTTCTACAGTCCCCATTTTCATCTCTCTTAGGCCCAAATATTTTCCTAAGCACCCTGTTTTTGAACACTTTCAGATTTTGTTCTTCGCGACCATGTCTCACATAATGTCTCATATAATACATCCGGCAGGATAATTGTATTATAAATTTTTATTTTTGGATTTGTTGACATTAGACGAGAAGATTTCTTACCTGCATAAAAACTAGCATTTCCTGATTTGCTAACATCTGGATTAAGCATTAATTACTAAATATGATATTAAACGTTATTATCACAATAAAATACACTTAAAATGAATGATGACGATTTTGAAGTAGAACAATATATCTCAATTTCTAAAGATTTCAACGTAATACTAATTTAATGTAATAAATGTAGTATTGAATACATGCTATTTTGTCGGTTAGGCCTACATGTATGGAAACGACAGAAGTCACGTAAAAACATACGTATTAATATTAATCTTAATTATAATAATGACATACTTCAAATATATTAATATGAATTATTCTTATAATGCATGCAAGAAGAACTGTCTTACAATCATTCGTCAACATCATCTTCAATTTCCAAACCAAACATGTGATAATTCCATACAAGAAAAGCGATTTGACGTTTCGTATTGAGCAGACAAATAGTTTCTTGCCATAGTTTCCGGGCGAGACTAGTCGAAAAAGTGGCCTCACATCTTAGTACAGGAGATTGTATTTAGTGCTAAGTCCAGGTATATATATATGGAGATCAATGTCTTCTGCAGACAGAGGTTATTGATTTTCTCCTACATGGCTGCCAATGTACGGGATGGAACAGACAACGCTTTTCAGCCACAAAGTATGACTTGTTTGCAACCACCGTGAGAAATTTAAGATTTAAAAGACGTATTGAACTTTAACATTTACAATAAATTTATATCAGACAGAATTTATTTGATAATCACATGCCATTATTCTCAACTAAAAGAGTATTTTCCATGCGAAGTAATGACAGTTGGAGTGTCTTAATTCTATAAAACTCAGTGGCATAGTTTTATGCATTTAATTAGCCTAATATCGTCTACCGTTAAACGAGCTTCCTTTACCTTCGACTGTCTAAAAATATTTTACATTTAAAAACATAAATCATACACTTCTAGTTGAATCCAAGAAAAGTTGACAAGAAGTACTCAAGATTGCAATTAATAAGTATAGCACTGTTGTAAACATAAACATTATGAGAATTAGGGAAATCTCACCCTGCCTAGTTCCTAGTCTATTGAAAGCTGTCCTCCAGGTCCAATCAGAATGTTCGGGGCTTCCAATACAGAGTATTTTTGTAAAGCTACAATTAACAATAGTCAGATTAGCATTAGATCAGATTTCTGTACATTAAGGTAGGATACTTATGTTATTAGGTTATCATAAATATTAAATAACTTGTATAATTTCTACTATGCATTACTTATATTTCGAGTCGTAACAATAACAATAGTCTTCTGGAATACCCAATGTTAATCACTGTCCTCGGGAGTCGATCGAAATGCTTCGGGACACCGAACATCTGACTATATTAGGCCTATAACGGCTGCGACAAGGATGTAGATTTTCGCAACCCATGCCTGTTAGGGGTTCAAATAAGAAGAAACAGAATTTCCGGTAACAAGAAAACTTGCACTCCCTTTAAGGAATAATCTATTTCTCACTCTCACGTTACAATATAACCGTTTCGGGGCTGAAATCAAAAAGAAATTCAATACCACTTGCATACTTTCCTCCTCAAAACCTGGAACATAATAATATACTGTTCACAAAGGATTTAAAATATTCCATTCTATTTACATGCTTAGGGCATATGATAAACATCCGTATTTCTTAACTAAAAATACAAACCTGAAAATACAGCTATGAATAACGTATTAGTGGATAATTTCCCACA
The DNA here is from genome assembly GCA_964059195.1 of Ectobius pallidus. Classification (NCBI taxonomy): domain Eukaryota; kingdom Metazoa; phylum Arthropoda; class Insecta; order Blattodea; family Ectobiidae; genus Ectobius; species Ectobius pallidus. Next base: position 16,982,829 of record CAXKWD010000006.1, read on the forward strand.
GACTTCTGATATGGCATATCTTACTCGTTGACACACACTCAGGCTGAGACAGTTGGATTAAGCTGTCCCTGCAATACAACTTCTTATTTTATATCAAAATATGAAGTGAGAAAATGGTATTCTGTATGTCCAGGGCAGAAAAAGTTATGTGAGTGGGTCACATTGTGTATTATTTTCGTGGATTTCATTCTTCAATATTTATTTAGAACAATGAATTATATCGATAGTTTCTCTATATTGTCAAAGTCCCGTATCATTTATTTCTCAAGCTACCTGTGAACACTGCCCTACAATACACTGTTGTCATGTGAACTGGAATATGATTTGGATTTGATAATTATGTGTAAAAAGGTGGCTAAATCCAAAAACAGGGCGCCCCTTAAGTTCCGCCCACTCGATATTCACATTTGCACGGACTGTGTGATGTAATTTGTTTCTTACAAAAGCAGGGTGACCAACTGTCCTTGTGCCTTGTACCCACTGACTTTGTATACTGTCGCAATTGCCTTGTACCCACCTCATTTCTTTGTCCCGCAAGGTTTGTCAGCCTGTCACCGGTCGTCTAGCGATATGACACCTCCGTAAACCCTGCTTAATGAATCGATCGGAGATCTATTACAAAAATAATTTATTTTCTGCATAGGCCCATCATAATTGCGATTATCACTGATTAAACAAAAGCATTTTCGCACTTATATCAGTTTACCTGCTTTTATATTATTTTGAATCGTAAACCTTCTTTAACAGAGCTTTCTATGACTTTGTAAAGTTTCAATTTACGACCTAAGGTGCAAAAGAAATGTGATAGCCTGTTATGAAAATGATTGAGGATATCATCAGATGTCACTGTCGTTCTCTTCCCTTTCCTACAAAGAATGTATTACAATTTCCCTTCATTTCATCCACTACAGACGCTATTATGCCTACTACGCTAATCGTGTAGCTAAAGAAAGTTTACAATTAAAAATAACTAATAAGATCACGCATAGCTGCCTCTGACGTCACAATGTAGCGAAATGAATTGCTATTGTCTGTTCTTTTTTGAAGCCAAGCCAAAAGCGGTGGAAATGTGTTTATTATCCAGATGGCTGTGAAGATGAACATTTCCCTCCTTTTATTTTTCAGAAATTTAATTTCCTTTTGTGTGATTGTGTTATAAAGGATGAAAGATTGAGAATCCATTCGCATTGCCTCTTCTTTCTTATTTACACTGCATGAAGATGATAGCTAATAACTAACTTGGAAATGCCAGGTGCTATATCCACTTCATTTAAATTTATTCACACAATCTTTTTTATCAGTGTTAAAACGGCTGTAACTCTTTATCTTGCAGTGTATGTATACTACATAATGTAGGCCTATAAACACACATAGGCCCTACACAGAAATATAGGCTATATACTGCCCTCTTAAGGAAAGAGGCAATAACAACATGAATTTGAAAACTGATTAAATTTAAATCACAGTTAAATCAAATTCTCCTTACTTTATACTTTATGAATGACGTTGAAATTTACACATTAACTATGAAACAAGTAGGATCTAGCATATTTTTTTGTCTGCGTTTCTACAGGGTGTGTGGATTTCGACTTTGGCCAGTATTTACTACTTTATGTCATTGCAGATGACGAAAAAATGCAAAGGAAATAACTTGTTTTCCTCATAATATTACAACAGAACGCTCGTTACTGCTTGTATATGATGCTAACATGGAGACTCCATATTTTCTATTTCTGCAGCTCATCTTCATTATGCTATTCTTCTTGACACTGCACGGACACTGAACTTAACAATAATAAACATAGAGCGGACATGGCCTACTTTCATTGTGTATTAACACATCCAGTTTATCTCGTGTGGATTATGGCTTCCGATGTTTTCATGATTATGATTTCCATGTGGCGCCGAGTCCTGGTAAGTAAATAGGGCTATCCACCAATCCACACTCAAGTGGCTATGGCATTAGGATCACTATTGCACTATTATTTCTGAACAGCAATGCTATATTATAGGAGGTCATTGTTAGATCCGGCAATCAGAAATCAATTCTCACCTCTTATCTTATAATAGCTATAGCTGTTTCGACGATTAATTCTGTAGGTAAACCAATAACCATGACCACAATGACGTGTCAATAACACTGACCACAAAATGGGAGTGTACTATGGAAACAGCTCGCGTCTATTTAACACGGATGTTTAGAAAATTAATTGGAAAATTAATTATTAACAGCAGACAACAGTTTGTTTAAAATGTCAGTCCACTGAAGTGCTATCATTAGGCCTATTTCATGACCATTGGATAGTTTGGATATGATGCTTTATTTGTACAATGTTAAAGACAACTCCTGTTATTACTCATCACTTCATAGTATCCGACACCACCGAAATCTAAGTGGGGGAAAATGAGAACGGCAAGTTGGATGAAGTGCTGAACTCGAACCCAGGACTAAATCAATAATTCGAGCGGAATACGTCCATCTTTTCCAGAGCTAATTGCCAAGTCACGCGTCGGTCGATGTCCAAAGATCATTTTTGGTCTATAGTCTTTATGGGACAAACAGAGAAAATTTGACTCGAAAACAACCCGCAACATATTGTGAAGCTTCAATGTGAATTCATGAATTTCAACAAAATGACATGTTTATGTGCATATTGGTCCGACTTATTAGTAACGACATCTACTCAATATTACAGGAAAAACGGGCACATTAAGCAAAGTATTGAAAGGCATCTTCATCGTCGGGTATCGGGAGTTTAAAACGTAGTTCAAAACTCCGTCGCATATGCCAGTCGTTATATCCACTTTGGTAAATATGCTATATACTTGAACTGGTGACGTCAATTTTACTTAGAATGTGCTTTCTCCTTTAACTTTAGAGACGAAGTTGTAAGAAATAGTTAATTTAAGATGAAAAAAGGCCGTGGTATATGAGAGGCAAGTATGTGTGACTGTGAACAAATACCTGTTTCTTAGATACATTACTTCCCAAGCTACTGGCACGAGCTCGTGAGTTCGGACATGGGTTTATATTGAACCGCTAGATTTTTAAGTCACTTATAATATAAATATAGATATTTTAAAAATATCGTTACTTTCAATGTTTAGTAAACCGGGTTGGTGTTGGTGGTGGTACAAATATGGCGCCAAATATGAAAAAATACGATATTTTACAGAAAAAAAACTAAAACTTTTCCTTCTGGAGCTTTTTCATTAAATATAAAAGTGTTCTTCCATAATATGGTGCACTGCCTTTGCTGCAGCCCTGTGCTTCCTTCCAGACAAAGGACACGCAGCACAGGAGCAAATAATTCCATTGTCAAAGGTCAAATTTGCTAATGGATACACTCATTGTCTTCGATGCTGCCATAGAATTAATTTGGGCAGTCTATCAACAAGCACTCTTTCCTAAGTAAACAGTCTCAATTCTGCGAGGTGTCATTTTTCCAGTTTTCCCGTATATTACGAATTTGATGTTCCGGAAATCGAAATTTGTAGCTTTGTTTACTTTTACGTCGAAATAAACTGTAAATAACAATTTTCAAAGTTTTCCCTCTTTCTTCAGCAAATATGCATTTTACCCAAAAACGTTGAAACAGAAGTTATTCAGCTTATTAAAATTATATACAAAAAAGCTCCAGTAATTAAGATGTACAATTTTACACCCCATTTCTTCTACACACCATGCCTGATAGGGGTTCAAATAACAAGAAACAAAATTTCCGGTAACATAAAACTGTGTTATCTTTATGGAATATTTTATTCCTCACCCCCATTTTACCATACAACCTTTTCGGGGCTGAAATAAACTATAAATTCAATATCACTTTCATACTTTCCTCCCCAAAACCTGGAACATTAATAATATACTGCACGCATAGAACTAAAAATTCTCCACCCTGTTTTGTCTCCTTTTACATGCTTAGGGCCTATGATAAACATTCATATTTCTCAACTAAAAATACAAAACCTACAGCTACGGATAACGTATCAGTGGATATAATTTTTTACCTACTTCTGATATGGCATAACTTACTTAGACTGAGACAGCTGGATTAAACTGTCCCCGCAATACGAACTCTTATTTTACATCAAAATGTGAAGCGAGAAATTGGTATTCTCTACATCCTGGGTATATAAAGTTATGTGACTGCATCACATTGTGCATTATTTTCGTGGATTTCATTCTTCAATATTTATAAACACCAATTAATTCTATCGACAGCTTCTCTAATTTCTCAAAATCCCGCATCATTTATTTCCAAAGCTACCTGTGAACACTGCCAACAATACACTGTTTTCATGAGAACTATACATGGAATGTGATTTGGATTCGATAATTCTGAAGAAGGTATTCAATATCCTAAAAAACATTTGATTTTTGGAATTCAAAATATATTTTTTTAAATCCTTTTTAGTGAAGGTACTGTCAAAATTCCAAGTCTCTACCTATAATATTTTAGGCTCTACGTTGATTCCTATCAGTCATTAAGTCAGAACAAAGCCTCTTATACATACAGACTAGCTTAAAAGATCCGGCGTCGCCCGGGTTTTTTATTTTGTAATTGGAAATTAACTTATGAAGGATTTTCGATTTTTAAATTCTAGGTCCTTATATAGGTATTTATCATTTGAAATAGGAAGAACGACTTATTACACTCAAACTATTCTCTCAGAAAACGATTGATATTGTTTTTTATGGCTGATAGAAGATGTAGAATTTTGCACCCCATCGCTTGTACAGTGCACAGCAAGCCTGGTAGAGGTTCAAATAAGAAGAAACAGAAATTCCTGTAACATAAAATTGTAATATCGAGGGGGAAAATTTTATTTCCCACTGTCATGTTACCATAAAACTCTTTTGGGAATGAAGTTAAACAGAAAGCAATATCACTTTCATACTTCCCTTTCCAAAAACCTGCGATATAATAATATACACATTACCATACCTAGTTTTGTTTTTTCTATGTCCAGGGTAGCGAAAGTTATGTAACTGCATTATTTTCGTGGATTTCATTGTGTAATATTTATTTATAACATGAATTATATTGATAACTTCTCTTATTTGTCAAACTTGCATTTCATTTTTTTCCAAACCCATCTCATACCATTGACAACAATATGTTCTGTGATTTGGATTTGATAATTCTGTGTAAAAAGGGATTAAGTATTCTCAAAAACATTTAATTTTTGGCATTTAAAATCAATATTTTGCAAAATCCGTTCTTAGTGAGCACCTACATTATGAAACGAAGGTACAGTCAAAATTCCAAGTATCTACCTGTTATAGTTAAGGCTCTACGTTGATTCCTGTCAGTCAGCCAGTCAGGACAAAGCCTTTTATATATAGAGACTAGCTTAAAAGACCCGGCGTCGCCCGGGTTTTGTATTTTGTAATTGGAAATTAGCTTATGAAGGATTTTCAATTTTAAATTCTAGGTCCTTATATAGGCATTTATAATTTGAAATAGGAAGAACGACTTATTACACTCAAACTATTTCCTCAGAAAACGCTTGATATAGTTTTTTATGGCTCATAGAGGATCTATAATGTTGCATCCCATCGCTTGTACAGTGCACAGCAAGCCTGGTAGAGGTTTAAATAAGAAGAAACAGAAATTCCAGTAACATAAAATGTAATATCGAGGCGGGAAATGTCCCACTCTTATGTTACCATAAAGAATTATCACTTTCATACTTTTCTCTCCAAAAACCTGCGATATAAAATAATATTATACACATTACCATACCTCGTTTTGTTTTCTCTATGTCCAGGGTAGAGAAAGTTATGTGATTCCATTATTTTAGTGGATTTCATTCTGTAATATTTATTTATAACATGAATTATTTTGATAACTTCTCTTATTTGTCAAAAGTGCATTTCAATTGTTTTTTCCAAGCCCACCTGATAACCATTTGGCAACAATATATTCTGTGATTTGGAATTGATAATTCTATGTAAAAAGGGATTAAGTATTTTCAAAAACATTTAATTTTTGGCATTTAGAATCAGAATTTTTCAAAATCCTTTCTTAGTGAGCACCTACATTATGAAACGAAGGTACTGTCAAAATTCCAAGTCTCTACCTGTTCATAGTTTAGGCTGTACGTTGATTCCTGTCATTCAGTCAGTCATTCATTCAGTCAGTCAGGACAAAGCCTTTTATATATATAGAGATACCACTATCAAGCAAACTATTTTGAGACGAAATCAAATCAAAAGTTAATTTGTAAAAGAACTATCTAAAAGCTAATTGTGTGTTCGCGAATGACATTCTATGTGATAGCATCCATTACACATCATGGCATGCTGAGTGACAGTGGTGTATGAGCTCCGCAAGTTATATCACTAAAATGCAGTAAGTGAGTACATAAGAAAATATAATTCAGCACAGTCTTAGCAGTAAAACTTTTGAATGATCTGAGACATAAATTATTACTGGGCGATTAATATATGCTTAAAAATTAGTGCAAATAATCTGGTCATTGCCCTGCAGTCAGGGGCGCCGACTTATAAAAAATATTGGGGGGGGCCCATACCGGGGTCCTGCCCCGGGAAATTTTCTAAATTTTAGATAAAAATTAGTGAGTTTTAAAGTTTTTTTTTAAGTATTTTAGAGTCATATGATCAACATTAGAACCCCGAAAACTCGACTCTCTATAACTCCACACTCCGGGAAACTCGACAAGCCTGAAACACTTTTTGGCTTTGAAAAAAGAAATAAAACATAAACACGCGCGGTATTTTCGATTTAATTTAATTTACAGTAATAATTATGTTTATAGACTATTACAGAGCAGTGAATATATAGCTCTGAAAAGACTGAAATTATATTTAAATAAATCCTAAACTATCATTAAAAGAATAAAACATAAAATATTGCTGACGCACAGTAATAGCACTTTGATTAATAAGTGAAATAGCTAATTTAAGCTTACTTTGAATAAGGCTGTCGGCCGCGGTGGTCTAGAGGTAGCGTGCCCACCTCTAGATCCGCAGGGCGCGGGATCAAACCCGGCCGCGGTCGATGGATTTTTCAGGACGTAAAAATCCTGGGCACGGAGTCTTCCGGGAGGGACTTTAAGCTGGGGGTCCCGTGTCGTAGATTTACGGCACGTAAAAGAACTCCAAGCCTAAATTAGAGCCTCTGGACAAAATTTCTCGGCCCTTTCACGTCCAAGAAATACTTAGTTTCCAGAGGGGGGTTGCGAGGCGATGGGCTTACCACCTGTCCCTCTACCCTCTCTCGGAAAATAAGCATATCAAAATTAGTATAGGTAATGAAACCTCCACTTGGAGGCCCCTTCGCCCCACCTGGGGATCATAGGGTACCAGATACAGATACAGATTGAATAAGGCTGAGGGTTCATTAAATAAAAACAATATCTCAAAGTTAATGCTTTAATACAGTTAATAAAGTTAATACAGTATGCCTAATACTTTCAGTCAAAAAGTATGTAAATAACGGGCTTTAATTGGGTCTTACACCCTAAAAATATTTAAGTATTTGAAAATAACTAATACAGTACTATAGTAATATAGAAATACAGCACTAAACTAGTACTAATATTTCAAAACTGAAAATTTAACATTCTGTATGTATTTAATTCTCTATTTTATAAAGATTTTTAATATTGCTCTAAATACCATTATTAGGGCTAGAGTGTCTTTAGAAAGGTGCAAATGTCGACCGTCTGACTGGATTACTGAATATGAAGTCGTTGATGACTGGTCGGATATCCAATTCATCCAAAACATCTCGGTGGGCTTGAAGAACAGCCAAGTTGTTCAATAGCTTCTGTCCCATTGTTGATCGGAGATATGACTTCAGACGTCTAAGGGCGCTAAATGACCGTTCTGCTGTTGCTGTCGTGATTGGAACTACTTGGAGAAGCTTAATGCACTTCACTACTTCACATAACATTTCTCCAACTGCAGGCTCTTGTGTAATGTACTTTCTCACATCACGCATGTTTTTAAGACCAGTTGTTTTTTATTAGCGATATCGGATAACATATTCAAGTGTAAGCGCAGTCTCTCAATGTCTAGGTCATTTTTGAAAAACTCAGTTGATTTTTCAAAATTTGTTTCACCTCTGTTTACTAAACGCAAGCACTCTTGTTCAACTGCAATGACCTGTGTGAGTCCAGTTGATGCAAACCGCTCAGTAATGCAAGATTGCACCGTTTCACAAACTTCAATGTAAATAGCTTTGTAGTATTCCTTTGGGGTTTTGAAAGTGTGCGGTGAGCTGGCTTCGTTGTTTTCATACTTCTTTGGTATACGTCGATTCCGAGGAAGCGAAGGATCATCAACTTGTGAAGGTTTTTCTTTTAAACAGAATTCCCAAAAGTGTTCAAAACTATCACGCCTTCCATTCAATATACAAATCAAGCCCTCATATATTTTTTCCAGATCAGCAACACTTAGATGAGGGCATTGAATTTTTTCATTGACATCCTCTACTGGGTTCATTGCATGGCAATAAAGACGTAAAAAGAAATAAGTTTTGAATTGTAACATTGACTCAAGGTAGCCTGCACATTTGTAACCTGCCTCTGTTTTGTCCTCTGCAGAAAATGTTTCAAAAAACTCTAGAAGTTCTTCAAAGTTTTTCAATATTCTCAAGATACTAGAAGCTCGCATTGTCCATCGAGTCGGGCAAAGGGGTCGTAGACCTGCTTGGTCGTTGGTGCTCTCACAGCGTATGCTTCTGAAAAGTCCCATACTTTTGTTGGATTCCCTTACGGTGTTTATTAAGTCCTTGGCTAAGGCCATAATATCCCTCATAGACGTAAGATGGCGGAGACTGTCTTCAACTGCCAAGTTTAAACTGTGAGCAGTGCAGTGCACATAACGTGCTTTTGGTTGTATATACAAAACTAACTTTTTTAGTCCTTTGAACTTACCTCTCATATTCGAGGCACCATCATAGCACTGTCCTCTTAAGTTATCCATTGACAAATCAAGACGAGCAAATAGGTCTTTTAAAATACTAAACAGAGTTTGTGATTCAGTGTTGGGGGTCTCGTATAAGCCAATAAAGTTTTCATTGATAATTAAGGAATCATTGACAGTACGAATACAAAATGACACTTGTTCGTGAATCGAAGAAACACTTGTTTCGTCAACCATAATAGAAAAATGTTCAGTTTTCTTGATTGAAGCCAATACTTTTCTCAACACAGACTTTCCTAGTAGATCAATGATCTCGTTTTGAATATCGTGGGACGTCCACTTATACCCCGAACGCCCTAACCAATCTTTCAACTCAGGTACGTCATTCTTTCGGAGTTCCAACAATTGAAAAAAAATTTGAGTTTACATCTTCGTGGCCTCTAATTGCTAGGCCTTGTCGGCATAGAAATTGCACGGTAGTAAAAATTGTCTCAAGAGCTAAACGGCCTTTCTTCATATCACTATCTAACTGTTCATTCAATTGGGAGGCCACACTTCGGTTAGTGATGGCATTTAGTTTCAGAACACCTTCTTTATGCGTAAACGTATTTTCATGAAGACGGAATTTTTCCAAAGCCTTTTTCCAGTTAGAAAACCCTACGGAAATAAATGCATCTTCTTTTTTTGAAGAAAATTGTAATAGATTTTTAGCATCTGCCTCTTTGCAGGTTTAGCAAAAAACTTTTTCGGTAGATGCTTCATATTCTAGCCATGTCTATTTGATCAACCAAGACTTCTGAAATGATCTTCCCTTACCGGATTGTCCAGGTTTTGGCTGTGAACAGTTCTCGCCTGAAGACGACGAAGCAATTGACGACACAATTATTGTCGGAGGTTGACTTGCAGTATCATCAACTTCCAAGCGCACCTTTTTGGTAACAAATTTATCCATTGCAAACTTAATTCACAATACACTAAGAGACTAAAGTAAACGAATAAAATATAGTCATATAAAAGAGTCCACTAAACACTAAAGTCGGAACGCTAAACACGTCTGCAGCATGCACTGAACGAAACTATCCACACTGAATGACTGCTTCAGCAGGGTGGGCTTTATATAGCCACGGCGTCGTAATGTCTCGAAGCGTCAAGGCGACGCGAGGTGGAGGGTTCCAGGCACTTCTGCTCCAGTCCTTTTGATGTCGCCGCGGCCGCAGCGCTGGCCCGCCAGACCTTACACGAAGGTTCGCGCACCGGGACAAATTCTAAGTGTGCCCGCAGCACCGTAACACTATCATGATTCACACCACTGGTTTTCAGTTAACCTGCTTACTACCGTAATAATTATTTGTTTTAACTCATTACTGAATGTATTTTAAAAGGTAACTATCGTCAAACAAGGAAAATAAAAAATACCAACATAATTTTGTGATTTTACAAAGCATAATATAACTAATAATTTTCTTAAATTATTGGGGGGGCTCGGGCCCCCTCAGGCCCCATGGAGTCGGCGCCACTGCCTGTAGTACCTGAGAAACGAGAGACAGCCGATTACGTGTGCATCAACTTTCATAGCTGCAAAACACCGTGTAATCAAACACGAGCGGAGTCCATTCCCAAGGTTACAAGATCAGCTGATACGTGGCGCGCGCGACACACCCAGATATCCTCTGTTATCTTACCCTGTTTCTATCTATACAATTATAAAAATGAACTCGTGTACCATCTGCCATGTTAAATATTCTGGGAGAGTAGATAAGAGAGACAAAGTTATGTGCAGAGTATGTAGTTCTTCTGCACATACGAAATGCCTGAATTTTACTGAAGAGCGATTAGAAGCTGTAAATAGTGCAAACAATCTAATAATTTGTGTTAAATGTGAACAGGATTCTGTAAAACAGATATCAAAAAGAAAATTCTAATGAAACTGACATGCTCAGTTTATTAAGACAAATAAAAAAAGAAATTGAGCAAATTTAGAAATCACAACAGACTTTGCAAACCGACTAGGCAAATCTATCGATTCTTGTCACGTAAAGCTTGATGAAATTTTCAAGATCCAAACAGAATACGGCAGAAGATTGGATGAAACCTTAAAAATAATTGAAGAAATGAAGATGGAAAACCTGAAACTACAGAAAGAAAATAAAAAAATTAATAGATCCAATAGAAGACCTGGAGCAGTAGGCCTACTCGAGAATCAACATGGTGGAAATTCATGGAATCCCAATGCAATCAGCAGAAAATGAGGTACAGTTAGTGAAAACTGTTAGAAAAGCACTGGATGTGAACCTTGAAGACACTAACATTGACACCTGTCATAGAATAACGTCAAGATCAGCCTCACAGTTACCTAGCGCTATAGTGGTAAAGTTTTGCAGAAGATTCCACAAAGAAGAAATTTTAAGGAAGAGACGGGTGAAGACGTCTCCTAGCCAAATGCCATGAAGTGCGACGAATTTCCAATATAACATTTTTGTGGACACGTAATGGGAAAATCTTCATACGAAAAGACGAGTCAACACCTATTCAGTCCATTGCATCCGAAGCAGACCTACACAAATTTCAAAATTCCATATAAGTTTGACTCCCATTATTTATAGACAAAGACACTTAGTATTTACTACCAAAATATAAGAGGTCTAAGAACTAAGTCTATAATATTGTACAATAATATTCTTTCCTCTAATATTGATATTATAAGTTTATCAGAGACCTGGTAAACCGATAATATTTTTGAATCTGAATTGTTTGATAGCAGATATTTAGTCTTTCGCAAAGACAGGGATTCATGAACACCAGAGGGAGGTGTTCTACTAGCAATTAAAGCTTCATTAAGACCGGAGCAGATTTCCTCCTTAGACTCAAAGAATGAATCAATATGGGTGAAAGTCTATTATAATAGTGTCAAGTGTATCATAGGTACAGTTTATTTTCCTCCAAAGTCCACCTTAAACTCTTACGTTGAATATTATGATAAAATTGAACAAAATATAGTTTTATTTGGTTGTAATACTGTTATACTTGGAGATCTCAATCTTCCTGAGATTTGTGACGCTTCATACGATTTTAGTGCAGGAACTTTATAAATTATTAACAGTCAGTAAACAATATAACAAATGGTAATTGAAGAAAGCTAGATTTAGTATTAACATTAACAAATATGAGTTTACATATTGCAGAAGACGATCATAATTTAGTGCCTAAAGACACAGATTTAAGTTTACTCAATAGAACAACCCGAGGCAACAAAAGTAATTCAGAAGCAATAAGTCGATACAATTATTGTAGAGCTGACTTTAATAGGTTATATTTACTTTTTAAGAGATTGCACATGGGATGATTTAAATAACTACCATGACATAAATCAAACTGTTAGTATGTTTTATAATAAGCTGTATTCAGTTGTAGATCAATGTGTTCCTAAAACAAAAGGATATAAACAGAAGTATCCCATTTGGTTCACAAAACAAATTATAAACAATATCAAACTCAAAGAAAGGCACAGAAAGAAGAAAGATGATTCAGAGTACTATTTGTTTTTATAAAAAACATGTAGGGCACGAATTAAAAATGATATTGAATTAGCTTATAGGTCTTATCTACAGAATATAGAGGATAATATGTCGCAAAATACCAACCAATTTTGGAACTTTATAAAAAGTAAAACAAAACTCAAATCTAATGTTGAGATGGTATTTAATGGCCAACCTTTAAAATCCAATGTTGAAACTGCAAATGGATATGCAGTCTATTTTAGATCAATATATTCATAAACCAAATCTACATACAATTTAATGTCTAATACAAACAATGACAGTAAAACTGAATTGGATTGTCTTGATTTGAAAAATGTAACTATTAAAGAAGTTAAACAGGCCATAAAACAATTAAAATCAACAAAATCTTCTGGACCGGACAAGATACCCACCTATATGTTTAAAGGCTGTGGAGAATCATTGGCATATCCACTAACCCTAATAGGCCTATATAATAAAATACTTGATGAGAGTATTTTTCCAGATGCGTGGAAACTTACTAAAGTTACACCCATTTATAAGTCAATAAAAAGTATGTCAAATTGCAAGACTGTAGAGCAATTCATAGCTGAGAAAAAGAATAATGAAATTCACATATTTCTCACTAATGAATTTCATCGAAAGCTGTATGCTCCCCCCCCCCCCTAAAACTATCAATCTCATCAAAACAACACGGATTCATGCCTAAGAGATCAACAATTACCAACCTATGAAACGACACTGAATACGTATCATCTGAATTAGATAAATTCAAACAAGTTGATACTATACGAGTATAAACTGATTTTCAGAAAGCTTTCGATAAAGTAGATGACGACTGCTTATTAAAGAAATTAACCTTTTTATGGATTTTCTCCGCAATTACTTAAACTTTTCAGTTCATATTTAAACAGGAGATCCCAAATGGTAAATTATGAAGTCATTCTTCATATAAATTTACCGTCAACTCAGGTATACCTCAAGGATCAAATCTGGGTCCTCTATTATTTTTATTATTTGTAAACGGTTTGCCGGATATAATTCAGTATTCAAATGTGATAATGTTTGCTGATGATGTCAAATTTTATAAAACTATAAAGTGAGCAGAAGACTACTATAATCATCAAACTGATACCACTTAATATTAAAAAAATGTGAAAAAATTACATGTAAAGAAACCATTCGATTTGATTATAGCATTGACAACATTCCATTAATTACTACAAGTAAAAAGTAAAAAAAATCTAGGGATTGTTTCTACCTCTGATCTACGATTTAATGAACATATAGAAATAACAGTTAGGAAAGCATTGGGAACCCTTGGTTTCATAATGAGAAATTCATACATGCTATGCCAGGAAACATTAACTCGTTTATATTATTCTCTCGTAGACAAAAATCGGAATATGGATCAATCATTTGGGAATCATTTACTGTAAAAAACAAAAAAACTAATCGAAAAAGTACAAAACAAATTCCTTAAGTTTTTAATGTTTAACGTTTGTGGCTATTATCCATTATATATGAATTATGATAAACTCCTGCAAAATTTTGAATTCCAAGCTTTGTCACATAGAAGAGCATGTCAATCATTAAGCTTTTTGTATAAAATAATGAATTCCCATATTGACGATACAGTCCTTATAGAAAGAATTATATATATATATATATATATATATGTACCCAATAAAAATAGCAGATTAAGAATACTATTTTTTATTCCTAGAGTAAACACTGATTTGCACAAAAATTCACCAATAAACAAAACTTTGAATAGGTACACACACACACACACACACACACACATATATATATATATATATATATATTTGGAATGGATTACTGCAAGCCAATTGTTAATACTTGTCCAAAATGGTAATTCATAGGAATCTGTGTGTGAATATCATATATGTATACTTGATATGGTCAACTAACATATCTTTATTGCTTTATTATTTTCTTTCTTCTTTTATTACATTTTTCATGCTAGCTTTCTTCTCAATCTCTCTCGTTCTCTTTACTCTTTCCTATTGTCTTTACTCCATACTTTTACATAGGTAATTATTCTACCTTTCCTACTTTTATTAACCTATTTCATATTTGTGTATTGTAAGTACATGATGTATTGCTAGCATAGACATGAGCATTGTAATTGGGTGTATACCTGTAATGTTCATTCTTGAATAAATAAATAAATAAATAAATGTCAAAATGAAGGAGTGAATTTATACACAAAATTAAGCAGTTTAACTGGTACGACTTTTTTATGTTTTGAGAGAAAAAGTACTTTATGAATAATACACATTTCCACCAGTTTATTTACACAGTCTTTTCCTTCTGTTTTCATACTCAAATATTATTAAAAATAATATTTATTATTGTTATTATTATTGCTGTTTATTATTAATGTTAACAGTATTCCTTGCTGCAGTCTGTTCCATGTTAACCATAGTAGCATGACTGTAGGGGATGTAAAGTTTGTAGCTGCACGTGTCCAAGTTTCTCGTGCGAATGGTAAATATTTCTTCCGTACTTGCATATTGATGATATGGAAATGCAGTAACTGTGTATTGCATAGTAAACACTTATTCAGATATCTCATGAGCACGCGCTGCACAAATACCCTGGCTTGATTTTTATTGTAACATGACGATTCCCTCAAGTTAAATAAATAAATAAATAAATACATAAAATGAAATTAGCCTAGACATCCCAAAGGGCAATGGCCTCCTGCGGATTGCAGGGCAAGCTCATAATTATACTTCTCGTTAGGTGAGCTAATCCTAGCGAGAGTTAATTCTAGCGAGAGTTCTTGTGCATGGTTGGATTGCTTCTGTATTTCCACTAGTCACTTGGGGTGGAGGTTTCTCCCATTTTCTTCCACTCTTTTCTATTCCTCGCTACTCGAGACCATAGTCTTCCTGATGTTTTGATGAAGTCGTCCTCCCATCTGGTCTTTTGCCTCCCCACACTTCTCCAGCCTGTTCTGGGGTCCCAAATTGTAGCTTTTTGTGCCCATTTTCGTTGGTTCATTCGCATCACATGGCCTCCCCACCTCCACTGTATTTGCCACATCCTTCATACCTGTTCTTTTTCTGATTTCTGTGTTGCGGATTTTGTTCTTTAATGAGATGTGCAGTAAGCGCCCATGTTTGGCAACCATAGAGTAGTACTGGAACCACACATTTCTCTAGGACCGCAGACTTCGTTGCTGTCTTCAGTCTTTTGTCAGCCAGTAAGAACCTTAATGACCAAAATTTCTTCCACGCCAAGCCGATCCGTCTTTTGATTTCTTTTTCCATGCAGTTACCAAACGAGATCATTTGTCCTAGATATATGTACTCTTGAGTGTACTTTATATGTGTAGTGCCGATGTGGATGGGGGTTTCTTCTTTCTTGGTCATCACTAGACTTCGGACTTTTAGGTCGCTAAAATGCTGTTTTAGGTACCTAAAATAGGCTCTAAAAATTGGAAAATAGGTTCTAAAAATCGTAAAATAGTCTCTTAAAACATCGTTAAGTTGCCAGTTTTCTGAAATATCTCAATTCCAATGCAAAATATTATATTTATTGAAGTCACCATCATTCAATAATCATGATAAAACACAGATATAGGCCTATGGTACACAGAATTATATAGACCTATTACTAGGACTGCATTACTACCATACCAGTGAAAACCTAATCCCTGCGCCCAGAAGCTACGCACGGTAGCATATTCAACCCCTTGTATCCCTCAGTGATTCAGAGAACTTTTTTCTTTTTTTTTTTTTACTGGATGTGGGAGTCGGGAGAAAAACACTACAATTTCTTGGGAATTCCAAGGATTTTTTCTACTGAAGACGAAACATTCCTTACAATTTAACCAAGACACAAATATGTCATGTACTTCACATTCCGTGCTAAAAATTTAGTACGAACTAAAAATAAATGCTTGAATTTATAACAAAAAATAACTTATTTTGAACTTGAGAGTAAAAACAAGCAAAAAGGCAATATTAGGCTCTAACGTAAAAATAGGCTGTTTTAGGTCCTATAAAAGTATCAGTTTTAGGCATAGTCACTTATGAAAGATGCATATCGTCGTTGCCGGTGAAAAACCTCTTATGTGCAAAAAATGAAATTTTACAGGAGGGATAAAAAACTGTATTCAACAGAGGTAATTGGATTTTTTATATATATTTTGCAACAGTGTTCTCTAATGTATAATTAGATATACATTTACAAAACTTCTGTGATGTAATTGTGTATTACTTAAATATTGTTGCCTTTTTATTATTTTTCATGCACATAGGAGATTTTTCCCTTTCACGAAAGTGACACATAGGAGATTTTGTCCCATGAAATGTTAACAAGTCTGATATTAAAACATGTTCATTCCGCAGAACAATTTAAGGAGAATTAACTTAATCATTAAAATAAAATTTATTTACTTAATCGTTACTTTTATTCAGTCCTCAAAGTGTCTGAAAGCATTGTCAATAACAAGATCACAAAATCTATAATCACATCTTCCAGATTAACACTTTTCAACTTTTCTCTTTGTCTGGTTTCACCCTCAAATTGTCTTAAAAGCATGATAATCACGACCTATAACTAGTTTTAACCCTTGCAAATTATTAAATTTGAATTATTATTATGCGAAGAAACTTCCTTAATGCTTTCAGCTTTTTCCTATATTAAAGTCTCCTGTGTAAAATAATTAAATGGATAAATATTAATTTGATAATACGTAATAAAATAATAGTAACCAGAAATTTGTAGCACTAGCATTAACAGTAGTAGTAGTAGACCCGAAGGGAAAAGACCACATGGAAGACCTAGACATAGGTAAGAGGACAATATTAGGATGGATTTGGAGGAAGTAGGATTTGCGAGGGATGATTGGATGGAGTTAGCACAGAATAGGGTTGAATGGCTGGCTCAAGTAAGCGCGGCAATGAACCTTCGGGTTCCATAAAATAGATAATATTCCTTTAGCTTGCTGAGGAATTGTCCATTGCCATTGAGCAAGTAAGTAAATAAGTAGTAGTAATAATACTAACAATAATAATAATAGTGGTACTAGTATTAGCAGTAGTAAAATTTACTAGAAAAGGAGCATTAATTTTGTCAAAATGATAACTCAGCATGATAAATTAGCTCTTCATTATTAATTGTTATTGGTTCAGAACTATACGAAGGAACTTCTTCGGTGCTATCAACTTCATTCATAATGAAGTTCTCTTGTGTAAAATAAAATAAATCGAATGACGTTAGTTTATTATGAACGTAATAATAATAGTAACAGTAATAATAATATTAATAATAATAGCTATAAATATCTTATTTAGAATCCGGAAAACTATTCACAATGAAAAAAAAACTTTGAGAAATTTGATTGAATTATTTAAATTATGTTATAATTATTTTTCTTACCATTGTCCTGTTAATCAGCTGAAGAATCTTGCGATAGTTCCAATTGTGCTAATTTATTTTTTACCACGGTACCATCACGGAAAGGCACACCTACATCATATAAAGTCAACCCAGTCACTACTTTGAGTTTGTCTCTAGTCTTCACTTTAAACAATTTATGGCCCTGCGGTCAGAGGAATTTTTCAACACATTGAAGGCCAAGAACCAGCAAAAAATATCGAAACAAAGTAATAAAGAGGGGGGGCTGACAAACCACATTCCTTGGCTATTCATAAACCCCTCTGAAGCCCATAATACGTCAAATGTATCTTGTCAGCCAGACATATATACTCGTACATTTACTTCATGAAATAAATTTACAAATTGAAATTTACATTATAGCCTATACAGTAAAACACATAGACAGCGAAACACAAAGGCTATGCATGTAAATATTTATTAATATTTGTGAATTATAAATGAATGAATATTGTAATAAATCTATTGTGTGCATCTAAGCGTAATCTTACCAAACCTCTTATGTGCATAGTTGAACACATCAGAGGTGGCTATTTCACGGCAGTCTGGCGAAAATGCATTGGTACCAAACCTCTCATGTGTATAATGTGAGCACATAGGATATTTTTCACGGCAGCAGAACTGCACTGACACATAGGAGGTTTGATATTTTCGTAAATAACATTTTCTGTGGTAGAGATACACATAAGAGCTTTTGTCACAACATGCAGAGCGATCTAAGTTTTCCAACAGAATCAAAACCTCATTTTCGTCAATCGCGACACATAGGAGGTTTTTCACCGGCAACGACGATATACAAGTTTTCGTATATATATTACTTAAGGATTAAAATAGGTTTTTACCTAAAATCCGAAGTCTAGTCATCACTTGAGTTTTTGTGGGGTTCATGTGCAATCCTGCCTCTTTGCTGGTAGCCTCCAGGTCTTTTAGCATTTCTTCTAGATCTTTTGCTGATTCTACTAGCAGGATAATATCATGTGCGAACCTGAGGTTTGTCAACCTGACACCATTGATGTTGATACCGTACTTGTCGTCCCAGTTGAGCTTTGCAAATTGGTTCTCTAATAGGCTGGTGAAAAGTTTTGGGGATAGTCCCTCAAGTTACACTCACATAATTTTCTCTGGAATTAATGAGCTACATGTTTGTTAATGGTTAATGTACAACTATTCCGCCAACATAACATTACGTATTAATAATAATTATGACGCTAAAAACCTGGAATTTTAAATTTAACTTGTCTTGTATTTATTTAATTAATATTTTACAGAGTAATAGTGAGTTACATAACTCAAGTGATGAAGAGTTAACAGGAGTCACAGTTTTACCTATATGTATAAATTACACTTCACCAAGCTGGACATCACAACGAATTAACCTTTTTGAAAATAGTGCCATCTCTCAATAGAAGAGAATAAAAAGGACTTTCCTTTAGATCTCGCCGCAAAATCCCGATATATTTACAAAGCAAGTCTCGAGAAGGCAATAAAGGAGGAACTTGGTAATGCAGGGACATTGGTTCAAGCATTGCATGCACACTTGACGCTCTCATAAGAGTGTTGGCAGTCGGTACCATTATAACGAAACTTTAACTTGGTGTAAACACATCTCTTAAAAATCATGTAATGTTATCTCATAATCACCTGCCTTGTGCCATTCATAAATTGCATATTTATAATTCATGTTTATATACGATGTTTTGTTTGGTTCCGCTGTGGAAGTGGTAGTCAACACTAGCAACAAGTTCCTTTCTCTCCATGGGCGTCGGCATGGGGCAAGGGGTTGGTTCCCCCATTGGAATGCCTTGCGGCCTCAATAATGTTTTGGTAGGCCTACTATTTTTATGTTAACCTGCAGTTGTTCCAGGGAAATTAAAAAAAAATATTCTGAGTTTAGCGAATCGTTGTATTTATAATAAAATCAGGTAAACAGATATAACAAAGCGCCAGATGTAGTTAATACGCCACATTTCACATGCTTCTTATATACATGGCACAGACTTTATATTATTAAAAACATGAATGTTTATTATTAAGAGAGTACCCTATTTAAATATTATCTACTCTTATACAATTCAACAACCCTAAATAACGTGCTTGCTCCCTCACTTCGTGAGACATCGGGTATACTCGGCGATGTTCGTCTCTCGCACTCTAAACTTTCACGAAGAGTACAAAATTAGGAAAACCGTTTCTTTATTATATAAGGCCTAAGTAAAATGAACACTATGAACAAATATTCTAAATTTATATTTACTTACAATTTTTATAGCTCTGAAACCAGCAACATTTTTAATAAACTGCCAGTGTAAATTTCTAAAAAATCCTGGAGTCGATTAATAATGGCGGGTGAAGCCGCGGGCACCCTTTATAATATATTGATAGTTTAACCCTGGAAGTATCGCGGACAATAAAAGTCCAAACAAACCACCAATTCGCTTGAAAAATTATATGATTTCTGAAAGTTTCAATGAATTTATAAATAAAAATCACATCATATTCATCTGTCAACACAGAGTTGAGAAACAATACGTATTATGTGTTCGCAGGTAGCTTTGAAACTGCATAATCGAATCTGAGATCGTTTTCCCAGGCGGCGCTTTCTAATCGTGGAATGTATTGTAAAGCCGGAATTTTAGCTGTTTCATTAATTATTAATGGTTTAGTTTATGAATGATTCGCGTGCAAGTGTTAGTAAATATAATGCTTTTCTAATTATTATACTCTTAATTTTTAATTTTTAAATTAATTATCGTGGGCGAAGCCGCGGGCACCTGCTAGTAATAATAGTTGATAAGCAACTCATTAGCCCCATTCACAAACTATAATCACAATTACCACCGCCGTATGGATGTAACAAAATACTTACAAGTATTTATCATTAACGTGTGTTTACTTACCATGAGTTATCTAAAGGTATAAAATTTATCTGTGTATTGCAGACATAGGCCTACATTCAAGCCGTCAAGGTTAATTTTTTGGAAATCTAAACGCTTGGACAAACTATCCGTTAGCACTATTAGGCCTATTGCTTAGCTTAACTATGAACTCGGAGGCCGTGGTTATGCCACACAATCCGAATTTCTTGTAGTAGTGATAATTTTCTATTTAAAAAGCATGTGGCCGTTAATTTGCCGTTAGTCCGGTACCGTTCAACCGATTTGATCCAAAATCAACAGGCTTCTTCCCATGAACGTTATAAAATACGTATACCAAGTTTCATGAAAATCCGATAAGCGTATCGCTCCTACAGACACAAGGACGGACCTCCTTCCTCGGCTCTCATCGAATCCAAGCTCGATCCTCTAATCTCATGGGCAGATGACAGGAGACAGACAAGGGTGGTAGTAAGGACGATCAGTATGTACCTGTGTTGCTTTCATGATTTATTCCACCTGTTCTTAGATGGCCACTAATGATACAAATGTTGACGAGATTTTTATCCTAATTATTAATGGTGTGGCGATTTTAAGATCTATGTATCTACCTCCATTGTGCTTTCCTTCGGCGGTACTTGCATCCTAGCTCAGCTAATACAAGCTGTAAACACTGTGTGCCAGGCGCACACTTCTATCCTATATACTGTTTCCTAAATGGTAGTATTTTACCATTATGCTACTGCAAACTTGGTACTTTATTGCTTAATCTGTTTGGGCCTATATGCAAGTACTCGATCCATCCTCCACCTATTTAGAGACCGAAGAGAAGAGTGAGAACTTCCCTTAGTAGGATTTCACACTAAGTGAATATTCTTACTAAGTCCACCCACTTACTTTAATGTGATTGGAAGAAAATCGGGCACGTGGCCTCGCTTATTGTTAAAATACACCAATAGAAAATGTTCTTATTATAATATGTTTCAATATATTTTCTCACGCTATATCAGGAGCGGTTTTCTTTGATTCTGAAAAACATGCTCCTGCATTCATTAAACCATCTTAAAATCGCTACCCATCAATGCAATAAAATAATATTTCAATTATACCGTGACGATATAAAACTTAAATTTTGAAGTACGTGATTCTTTTCACGGATCCAAATTCGTCACGGCAATTTCCCTAAACTCTGCTGTTTGCAGTTTAATAATGCATCTTTCCAAAACTCTCTTATTCTACCAATATAATTTTATGGCTATGTTTTCCGAATCTCACAGAGAAACTTTCCCTTCCGCCGGCCTTGGTCGGCTAAACCATCTAATAACATGCACCTTCGCTTAGGGTAGGCTCCCTTTTGTGCTAAGGGCTATAAAATTCACAGGGGATACTTTTATGTGATACAAGCGTATAATTTGGAAGTTCTTGCATGTACTTAATGAATAATTAATAATATGAATAGGTGGAACTGTCTCATACTGTCCTGACATAATGAGAACATAATTACCAAAGAGTTTGCTTTGGAGAATCATGGGTTCATTGTGTCATATTCCCCCAAGGTTGTGGAATAACTTTA
The DNA here is from genome assembly GCA_964059195.1 of Ectobius pallidus. Taxonomy (NCBI): domain Eukaryota; kingdom Metazoa; phylum Arthropoda; class Insecta; order Blattodea; family Ectobiidae; genus Ectobius; species Ectobius pallidus. The sequence goes on from CAXKWD010000006.1 coordinate 17,005,128, forward strand.
AACTGGCCGTGTTTGTAAACATCAGCTGTAGTTTTAAATAGTTTTTGTATACAAACAGAGTTGTTTTGGGTCTAGTCATATGGTGGTTCCATACCTGTGTAGGGTTGAACAAGTCCCGTTCTGACCTTCAGAATTGTTATTACAACAGGGGATCCGTCCTCTCCATAAAACCCCTAGAAGACTAAACTTTCTTAAATACACAAAACATAGATTCCTTTAACACAATTCTTAACCTACTGCATAAAAATAACCCTTTCATGCATATTCGCACACTCATTCATGTCATACTCTTGGCGGGATTACCTGTTCTTACACACCGCTTTGAGACCTTCAATTCAAATCCGCACACTTTTTCTTTGTTGCACTGTACCGGGTTTGAACCCCGTAATATTTATGAAGGCAAATCACTTTTGCTCGTCTCACGGTAATACAACACATATTTATTTCTTCATGGGCACGGAATGATCGACCTTAGCGTCCCATTTCATACACTTAGTAGTTACACATTGTCATACATACATCAATACACAAAACACATCAACATGCTTATGAATACTTCTCCCTTTTGTTTGTTACCACAGGTTAACGTAAACACAGGTCTGTATTATTTCTAATGCAATAATGCATTATTGAAAAAGGGAATACAAGCCATTTTGTTTTAATTGCAAACTCGCTAAGGAAAGGAACTATGACCTATTCTTCACACTTATATTTCTTTAGCAGTGAAAGATTTAATCTACCCATGACCTTGTTCTTTTTACTAATGAGTTTTATTTGTGTACTGTAGTCCTTACAGTACAATATTATTTCTAGTACACATGTCTATTCAATTTTCAACTCAACGCCAATTAAGCTACTCTCAATGCATCAAGTTGCAAAATATTATTAATTCCCACGCGACTTTACACTGTCCAGCGTGTCTATATATTTATTTTAAAAAGCATTTCGCGAATTATTTTCTTATCAATTACGTGACAATATAACTAGTAATTGAGGAGTTTAGTACTGTATACTAATATCAACTTATAACTATTCATAGGCATATTCTTGCCAAGTTCCACTATACTATTTTATTTTTCAACATCGAAGTGTTTACTTCATTTGTCCTGTGACTCCGCTGTTCAGTTTTGACCTGGGAAACGTGTATTAAGTTTCTTAACAATATTTAGTCATTTATTTCTATTTCACATATTAATATTCAATGAGGTTTTCATATTTATTATTCCTTGATAAAGCAAAATAGCCCTTATAACCTCTTCTACTAATATTTACTTTATTTTACGTTAGTCATATACTTTCATTCTTTTTCATCATTTAGTTATTCAATTGAACGATCAGCAATACTTTGTTTACATATCATGATTATTAGGGTTGCATTTCAATAATTGGGAATTTATCCTCTCATATGTAAAACTGGATCTGATAATAAGATATACTTCTACAATTATACAATAAGTTTATCTACTTCTTAGCAGCACCTCATAAAATTCATCTTTCTGATTGGGAATAACGACTGATAGACTCTCGGTTTCATCAAATTTATTGAATATTTAGTTCATCTTTGTTATAGTTTTTCTTTAAAGTTTCTTTTCCCTACGGATATCGCTTTATCATTCGAAGTGAGCGCTTTTGAATTAATACTTGTGGAGCTGGTTATATTCCTCAGTCTCCATTATTATTGTGACTGCACGCAGCAATACACTATTATTCATATTTTGACACGTGAGCTCCCTGGCATCACTGTCAGTAACAACACACAGGTCAGTGGGTTCTCGTACTCCACTGCCTAAATAGGGTTCGTAGGCGCGAGCGTACTCCAGCGTACTTCTACTCCCTTGACAATAAATTCTTTTTCTAATGTCTCAGCATCCTCCTACTGAACATATATCACCCCTCAACATAGCCTCCTCCATCAAAATGATAAGCGTATCTCGTTTCCATACTTGTTTACAAATGAAACATAATTTTCTTCAACATCAACATCATATCGGTAATCAGACATCGCGTTATATCCCTAAATCAGCTCGTGCGTTAAATGTGCTTTACTGTAAGAAAGTATATCTCAAATGCATGACCCTTTATGTTCAGTATTATCATATCTGACGTTCAATATCTCTTAAAACCAACGGCTACTTTATAAATTATTGCATTTTAAACTTCATGGCTAATAGCTCCTTATAAAATTCCTCATTCATTATAGAATAGTGCTTCATAATATAATTATTGGGCGTATTTAAAATATCTTCTTCATTCTCTTTGCTTTTATTCAAAGTATTTTGCCAATTTTCCCTTAATACACGAGTCCTCGCGGTAACATTCGGACCTTCAAGTGACCCACTTAGAAGTTTGTTGAACCGTCACCGGTTCCTTCTACCTGCCTGCTTGTGTTTACAATAACATTCTCTGGATTTAACTCTCCGTTTTCTGCTTCAGTGTTTGTAAACATTGTGTTGTCCCCACGCTGAAACGTCACGTTTTGCCTTCCTACTCCACGGCCACGACCATTGCCACGCCTCTCTCGGTGGTCATTTCTGCTTCCAGATACATTACCCTCAAAGTCTACATTATTTATCCGGCCTTCACGGCCATTATTTCTATTTGAGTGGTTCTGTCCTCGATTATGGCCCCTAAACTGGGCTCCCGGGTTCATAGCCCTACTCCCTTCTGCGTTTCTCTGTGGATAGTGCGAGTTATTATGTCCTCCCCTATCACCCATATTGTTGCCGTTTGGCTCTGGTGCCATATCTCTTTGCTCACTCCGCCTCTCTTCAACTGTCTCGCGCATGGCGCGTAATTCAAAGCTTGCCAACAACTCAAGAACTCTGCTGTATGTTGATGCGTTCGATACTATCAATACGTTGTAAATATCGGGCCTAAAGTGCCGAATTACTAACTGAACGATCGATTTTTCGTCCATTAAAGGCTCTAATAGCCTTGCTTTGCTGACAGTTGATAAAAAATAATCTGTCAGGGAGGTATTCCCTCGGGGTGAGTACTGGCCATTATACAGTTCGGTGCGAACCAGTGCTTTCTTACTCTCTCCCCAGTACCGATCGAGGAATAACTGTTTGAATTTCTCGTACGAGCAGTCCGAACTAACCGTTAAGTCAAACCAATCTTTCACTTTATGTTTAAGTGCCCTAGAAACTACCAACATCTTGTATCGATCAGGGATTTGTTTTAATAGTAAATACTCATCCAAGTTCTTTAAAAAAGCTTGCGTGCTTGCATTCCCGTTCTCATTGTAGGACGGAAGGGCAAGTTCGCTTCCAAACAGCTGGCCTATATTTACGTCATTACCGTTGTTTACAAGAACCTGTGGCGTATTCATCCTAGAGAATGAAGTGTTGGAGCCTACATCATTATTCGGGTATGCTGCAGAAATATTTACTTCCGCACTAAGTCCATTTCCGACTGTATTCGATACAACATTACAACTTTTACTTGTACCCGCATTCAAAATTCCCGGCATGATGTCGCCTCCATCACTCCCATCCCTTGATTTTACGCTCTCGACCTCATGGGTCAAGCAGCTGACCTCTTTATTTATTACTTCAACATTCTGAGTTAATTTATTTTCCAGTTTCTGCACCCTATTATTTATTTGTGTTTCGAACTCCTTCCTACCCTCGGCAATGGCCTTATCCAATTTGTCTGCCCTCTGAGTGAGTTTAACAGATTCAGCTTGCAAGTTATCCACACCCGAACTAATTTCTGTTAGACAACTAACAAAATCTCCCCTTAATTTGTTTATCTCCAAATCTGTACGCCCATTTATTTTTACTCCTATCTCCTCGGTTTTATCCTCTAATTTCTTCACCTCATGATTTAATTTCTCCTTCCACTCCTGATTCTGCTTAACAATTTTACTATCCACTCCCTTGTTAACCTCATCTATTTTACTTTCCAGCCTATCATGATTTTTTCTCATTTGTTCACCTACTACTTTTAACTGCTCGTTTGTGGCCTGAATCTGCTCCTGAATTTTATCATTATTTGCCTTGAACTGCTCTTTAATTTCCTTCCGTATCTCGTCATTACTTACTTTCAGATGCTCATGATTCTTTTCCATTTTATCTAGCAAACTGCTAAGCATGGCTTCTATGCCTGAAGGTACTACATCTGCGCTGTTTACTCTAGAAACTGCCTGACTTCCCCCATTCTCGGAACGGACAGTGTATTCTTTCTCATCAATACGTTCACCCATTTCACTCACCTGCTCAACGTCGCCATCATGTCTGGGCAGCTCTACCTCTAAAAACATGTCATTTCCTACCACCTCACTATCTGCCTGTTCGTTGAAAACCTCAATATTTTGGCCAAGAAGGCTCTGTCCTTCCCCCAGTTTCTCAATCTGGCTGTCTGCCATCTTACTTATTAATTTCCCACTCCTCAGGTACATTTACTTATAATCAGACTATTCCTTTTCCTTAAAGCTAACACACATGCAAAACACAGTACATGAGCATCATGAACATAACACTTTAAGCTCCAATGAACTAACATACAAAAAAATCGTCTCCTTAATTCCTCTAAAATTTTAATATTTCACTAGCTAAAATTGTGCTGCTCCTCGCTATTCTGCGACTTAATTAATAAATTCAAATTTACTTGGTTTACTAAAAAATCATTCCGTAAAGTTTACTTTAATAATGGAATCAACAGAAGGTTGTATTTCAATAAAAAGTTTCTAGTTATTTTATTTATTCTTTTTTTTTTAAGAAAAAATCAAAGTAAAAAAATTAAATTATGCGAAATTTGAATTTATTATGAATATTTCAGCACTTACAGTTTAGGAATTTTGTAGTTCGTCCCACGTAGTCCATTTTGTACCATGTCCTCCTGTCGAAGGTCTTCTGTCATCTTCTGTGGATGTAGTTGAAGCTCCCGTTGTTCCTGTTCTTCTGCTCCAATAGACTATTGTGTAATGATCCAGTATGGCGATTGTCATGCTGATATAATTTTATCGTGCCCCAGTTGGTTAGCCAGTGTGATGGTGGTTTCGTCGGGCGCCAGTAAGCTTGTTAATTACTTACGTTATTTGTCGTGGACGGACCTCCTTCCTCGGCTCTCAGCGGCTCCAAGCTCGATCCTCTAATCTCATGGGCAGATGACAGGAGACAGACAAGGGTGGTAGTAAGGACGATCAGTATGTACCTGTGTTGCTTTCATGATTTATTCCACCTGTTCTTAGATGGCCACTAATGATACAAATGTTGACGAGATTTTTATCCTAATTATTAATGGTGTGGCGATTTTAAGATCTATGTATCTACCTCCATTGTGCTTTCCTTCGGCGGTACTTGCATCCTAGCTCAGCCAATACAAGCTGTAAACACTGTGTGCCAGGCGCACACTTCTATCCTATATACTGTTTCCTAAATGGTAGTATTTTACCATTATGCTACTGCAAACTTGGTACTTTATTGCTTAATCTGTTTGGGCCTATATGCAAGTACTCGATCCATCCTCCACCTATTTAGAGACCGAAGAGAAGAGTGAGAACTTCCCTTAGTGGGATTTCACACTAAGTGAATATTCTTACTAAGTCCACCCACTTACTTTAATGTGATTGGAAGAAAATCGGGTACGTGGCCTCGCTTATTGTTAAAATACACCAATAGAAAATGTTCTTATTATAATACGTTTCAATATATTTTCTCACGCTATATCAGGAGCGGTTTTCTTTGATTCTGAAAAACATGCTCCTGCATTCATTAAACCATCTTAAAATCGCTATCCATCAATGCAATAAAATAATATTTCAATTATACCGTGACGATATAAAACTTAAATTTTGAAGTACGTGATTCTTTTCACGGATCCAAATTCGTCACGGCAATTTCCCTAAACTCTGCTGTTTGCAGTTTAACAATGCATCTTTCCAAAACTCTCTTATTCTACCAATATAATTTTATGGCTATGTTTTCCGAATCTCACAGAGAAACTTTCCCTTCCGCCGGCCTTGGTCGGCTAAACCATCTAATAACATGCACCTTCGCTTAGGGTAGGCTCCCTTTTGTGCTAAGGGCTATAAAATTCACAGGGGATACTTTTATGTGATACAAGCGTATAATTTGGAAGTTCTTGCATGTACTTAATGAATAATTAATAATATGAATAGGTGGAACTGTCTCATACTGTCCTGACATAATGAGAACATAATTACCAAAGAGTTTGCTTTGGAGAATCATGGGTTCATTGTGTCATATTCCCCCAAGGTTGTGGAATAACTTTAAACTGGCCGTGTTTGTAAACATCAGCTGTAGTTTTAAATAGTTTTTGTATACAAACAGAGTTGTTTTGGGTCTAGTCATATGGTAGTTCCATACCTGTGTAGGGTTGAACAAGTCCCGTTCTGACCTTCAGAATTGTTATTACAACAGGGGATCCGTCCTCTCCATAAAACCCCTAGAAGACTAAACTTTCTTAAATACACAAAACATAGATTCCTTTAACACAATTCTTAACCTACTGCATAAAAATAACCCTTTCATGCATATTCGCACACTCATTCATGTCATACTCTTGGCGGGATTACCTGTTCTTACACACCGCTTTGAGACCTTCAATTCAAATCCGCACACTTTTTCTTTGTTGCACTGTACCGGGTTTGATCCCCGTAATATTTATGAAGGCAAATCACTTTTGCTCGTCTCACGGTAATACAACACATATTTATTTCTTCATGGGCACGGAATGATCGACCTTAGCGTCCCATTTCATACACTTAGTAGTTACACATTGTCATACATACATCAATACACAAAACACATCAACATGCTTATGAATACTTCTCCCTTTTGTTTGTTACCACAGGTTAACGTAAACACATGTCAGTATTATTTCTAATGCAATAATGCATTATTGAAAAAGGGAATACAAGCCATTTTGTTTTAATTGCAAACTCGCTAAGGAAAGGAACTATGACCTATTCTTCACACTTATATTTCTTTAGCAGTGAAAGATTTAATCTACCCATGACCTTGTTCTTTTTACTAATGAGTTTTATTTGTGTACTGTAGTCCTTACAGTACAATATTATTTCTAGTACACATGTCTATTCAATTTTCAACTCAACACCAATTAAGCTACTCTCAATGCATCTAGTTGCAAAATATTATTAATTCCCACGCGACTTTACACTGTCCAGCGTGTCTATATATTTATTTTAAAAAGCATTTCGCGAATTATTTTCTTATCAATTACGTGACAATATAACTAGTAATTGAGGAGTTTAGTACTGTATACTAATATCAACTTATAACTATTCATAGGCATATTCTTGCCAAGTTCCACTATACTATTTTATTTTTCAACATCGAAGTGTTTACTTCATTTGTCCTGTGACTCCGCTGTTCAGTTTTGACCTGGGAAACGTGTATTAAGGTTCTTAACAATATTTAGTCATTTATTTCTATTTCACATATTAATATTCAATGAGGTTTTCATATTTATTATTCCTTGATAAAGCAAAATAGCCCTTATAACCTCTTCTACTAATATTTACTTTATTTTACGTTAGTCATATACTTTCATTCTTTTTCATCATTTAGTTATTCAATTGAACGATCAGCAATACTTTGTTTACATATCATGAATATTAGGGTTGCATTTCAATAATTGGGAATTTATCCTCTCATATGTAAAACTGGATCTGATAATAAGATATACTTCTACAATTATACAATTAGTTTATCTACTTCTTAGCAGCACCTCATAAAATTCATCTTTCTGATTGGGAATAACGACTGATAGACTCTCGGTTTCATCAAATTTATTGAATATTTAGTTCATCTTTGTTATAGTTTTTCTTTAAAGTTTCTTTTCCCTACGGATATCGCTTTATCATTCGAAGTGAGCGCTTTTGAATTAATACTTGTGGAGCTGGTTATATTCCTCAGTCTCCATTATTATTGTGACTGCACGCAGCAATACACTATTATTCATATTTTGACACGTGAGCTCCCTGGCATCACTGTCAGTAACAACACACAGGTCAGTGGGTTCTCGTACTCCACTGCCTAAATAGGGTTCGTAGGCGCGAGCGTACTCCAGCGTACTTCTACTCCCTTGACAATAAATTCTTTTTCTAATGTCTCAGCATCCTCCTACTGAACATATATCACCCCTCAACATAGCCTCCTCCATCAAAATGATAAGCGTATCTCGTTTCCATACTTGTTTACAAATAAAACATAATTTTCTTCAACATCAACATCATATCGGTAATCAGACATCGCGTTATATCCCTAAATCAGCTCGTGCGTTAAATGTGCTTTACTGTAAGAAAGTATATCTCAAATGCATGACCCTTTATGTTCAGTATTATCATATCTGACGTTCAATATCTCTTAAAACCAACGGCTACTTTATAAATTATTGCATTTTAAACTTCATGGCTAATAGCTCCTTATAAAATTCCTCATTCATTATAGAATAGTGCTTCATAATATAATTATTGGGCGTATTTAAAATATCTTCTTCATTCTCTTTGCTTTTATTCAAAGTATTTTGCCAATTTTCCCTTAATACACGAGTCCTCGCGGTAACATTCGGACCTTCAAGTGACCCACTTAGAAGTTTGTTGAACCGTCACCGGTTCCTTCTACCTGCCTGCTTGTGTTTACAATAACATTCTCTGGATTTAACTCTCCGTTTTCTGCTTCAGTGTTTGTAAACATTGTGTTGTCCCCACGCTGAAACGTCACGTTTTGCCTTCCTACTCCACGGCCACGACCATTGCCACGCCTCTCTCGGTGGTCATTTCTGCTTCCAGATACATTACCCTCAAAGTCTACATTATTTATCCGGCCTTCACGGCCATTATTTCTATTTGAGTGGTTCTGTCCTCGATTATGGCCCCTAAACTGGGCTCCCGGGTTCATAGCCCTACTCCCTTCTGCGTTTCTCTGTGGATAGTGCGAGTTATTATGTCCTCCCCTATCACCCATATTGTTGCCGTTTGGCTCTGGTGCCATATCTCTTTGCTCACTCCGCCTCTCTTCAACTGTCTCGCGCATGGCGCGTAATTCAAAGCTTGCCAACAACTCAAGAACTCTGCTGTATGTTGATGCGTTCGATACAATCAATACGTTGTAAATATCGGGCCTAAAGTGCCGAATTACTAACTGAACGATCGATTTTTCGTCCATTAAAGGCTCTAATAGCCTTGCTTTGCTGACAGTTGATAAAAAATAATCTGTCAGGGAGGTATTCCCTCGGGGTGAGTACTGGCCATTATACAGTTCGGTGCGAACCAGTGCTTTCTTACTCTCTCCCCAGTACCGATCGAGGAATAACTGTTTGAATTTCTCGTACGAGCAGTCCGAACTAACCGTTAAGTCAAACCAATCTTTCACTTTATGTTTAAGTGCCCTAGAAACTACCAACATCTTGTATCGATCAGGGATTTGTTTTAATAGTAAATACTCATCCAAGTTCTTTAAAAAAGCTTGCGGGCTTGCATTCCCGTTCTCATTGTAGGACGGAAGGGCAAGTTCGCTTCCAAACAGCTGGCCTATATTTACGTCATTACCGTTGTTTACAAGAACCTGTGGCGTATTCATCCTAGAGAATGAAGTGTTGGAGCCTACATCATTATTCGGGTATGCTGCAGAAATATTTACTTCCGCACTAAGTCCATTTCCGACTGTATTCGATACAACATTACAACTTTTACTTGTACCCGCATTCAAAATTCCCGGCATGATGTCGCCTCCATCACTCCCATCCCTTGATTTTACGCTCTCGACCTCATGGGTCAAGCAGCTGACCTCTTTATTTATTACTTCAACATTCTGAGTTAATTTATTTTCCAGTTTCTGCACCCTATTATTTATTTGTGTTTCGAACTCCTTCCTACCCTCGGCAATGGCCTTATCCAATTTGTCTGCCCTCTGAGTGAGTTTAACAGATTCAGCTTGCAAGTTATCCACACCCGAACTAATTTCTGTTAGACAACTAACAAAATCTCCCCTTAATTTGTTTATCTCCAAATCTGTACGCCCATTTATTTTTACTCCTATCTCCTCGGTTTTATCCTCTAATTTCTTCACCTCATGATTTAATCTCTCCTTCCACTCCTGATTCTGCTTAACAATTTTACTATCCACTCCCTTGTTAACCTCATCTATTTTACTTTCCAGCCTATCATGATTTTTTCTCATTTGTTCACCTACTACTTTTAACTGCTCGTTTGTGGCCTGAATCTGCTCCTGAATTTTATCATTATTTGCCTTGAACTGCTCTTTAATTTCCTTCCGTATCTCGTCATTACTTACTTTCAGCTGCTCATGATTCTTTTCCATTTTATCTAGCAAACTGCTAAGCATGGCTTCTATACCTGAAGGTACTACATCTGCGCTGTTTACTCTAGAAACTGCCTGACTTCCCCCATTCTCGGAACGGACAGTGTATTCTTTCTCAACAATACGTTCACCCATTTCACTCACCTGCTCAACGTCGCCATCATGTCTGGGCAGCTCTACCTCTAAAAACATGTCATTTCCTACCACCTCACTATCTGCCTGTTCGTTGAAAACCTCAATATTTTGGCCAAGAAGGCTCTGTCCTTCCCCCAGTTTCTCAATCTGGCTGTCTGCCATCTTACTTATTAATTTCCCACTCCTCAGGTACATTTACTTATAATCAGACTATTCCTTTTCCTTAAAGCTAACACACATGCAAAACACAGTACATGAGCATCATGAACATAACACTTTAAGCTCCAATGAACTAACATACAAAAAAATCGTCTCCTTAATTCCTCTAAAATTTTAATATTTCACTAGCTAAAATTGTGCTGCTCCTCGCTATTCTGCGACTTAATTAATAAATTCAAATTTACTTGGTTTACTAAAAAATCATTCCGTAAAGTTTACTTTAATAATGGAATCAACAGAAGGAAGGTTGTATTTCAATAAAAAGTTTCTAGTTATTTTATTTATTCTTTTTTTTAAGAAAAAATCAAAGTAAAAAAATTAAATTATGCGAAATTTGAATTTATTAAGAATATTTCAGCACTTACAGTTTAGGAATTTTGTAGTTCGTCCCACGTAGTCCATTTTGTACCATGTCCTCCTGTCGAAGGTCTTCTGTCATCTTCTGTGGATGTAGTTGAAGCTCCCGTTGTTCCTGTTCTTCTGCTTCTGTGTAATGATCCAGTATGGCGATTGTCATGCTGATATAATTTTATCGTGCCCCAGTTGGTTAGCCAGTGTGATGGTGGCTTCGTCGGGCGCCAGTAAGCTTGTTAATTACTTACGTTATTTGTCGTGGACGGACCTCCTTCCTCGGCTCTCAGCGGCTCCAAGCTCGATCCTCTAATCTCATGGGCAGATGACAGGAGACAGACAAGGGTGGTAGTAAGGACGATCAGTATGTACCTGTGTTGCTTTCATGATTTATTCCACCTGTTCTTAGATGGCCACTAATGATACAAATGTTGACGAGATTTTTATCCTAATTATTAATGGTGTGGCGATTTTAAGATCTATGTATCTACCTCCATTGTGCTTTCCTTCGGCGGTACTTGCATCCTAGCTCAGCTAATACAAGCTGTAAACACTGTGTGCCAGGCGCACACTTCTATCCTATATACTGTTTCCTAAATGGTAGTATTTTACCATTATGCTACTGCAAACTTGGTACTTTATTGCTTAATCTGTTTGGGCCTATATGCAAGTACTCGATCCATCCTCCACCTATTTAGAGACCGAAGAGAAGAGTGAGAACTTCCCTTAGTGGGATTTCACACTAAGTGAATATTCTTACTAAGTCCACCCACTTACTTTAATGTGATTGGAAGAAAATCGGGCACGTGGCCTCGCTTATTGTTAAAATACACCAATAGAAAATGTTCTTATTATAATATGTTTCAATATATTTTCTCACGCTATATCAGGAGCGGTTTTCTTTGATTCTGAAAAACATGCTCCTGCATTCATTAAACCATCTTAAAATCGCTATCCATCAATGCAATAAAATAATATTTCAATTATACCGTGACGATATAAAACTTAAATTTTGAAGTACGTGATTCTTTTCACGGATCCAAATTCGTCACGGCAATTTCCCTAAACTCTGCTGTTTGCAGTTTAACAATGCATCTTTCCAAAACTCTCTTATTCTACCAATATAATTTTATGGCTATGTTTTCCGAATCTCACAGAGAAACTTTCCCTTCCGCCGGCCTTGGTCGGCTAAACCATCTAATAACATGCACCTTCGCTTAGGGTAGGCTCCCTTTTGTGCTAAGGGCTATAAAATTCACAGGGGATACTTTTATGTGATACAAGCGTATAATTTGGAAGTTCTTGCATGTACTTAATGAATAATTAATAATATGAATAGGTGGAACTGTCTCATACTGTCCTGACATAATGAGAACATAATTACCAAAGAGTTTGCTTTGGAGAATCATGGGTTCATTGTGTCATATTCCCCCAAGGTTGTGGAATAACTTTAAACTGGCCGTGTTTGTAAACATCAGCTGTAGTTTTAAATAGTTTTTGTATACAAACAGAGTTGTTTTGGGTCTAGTCATATGGTGGTTCCATACCTGTGTAGGGTTGAACAAGTCCCGTTCTGACCTTCAGAATTGTTATTACAACAGGGGATCCGTCCTCTCCATAAAACCCCTAGAAGACTAAACTTTCTTAAATACACAAAACATAGATTCCTTTAACACAATTCTTAACCTACTGCATAAAAATAACCCTTTCATGCATATTCGCACACTCATTCATGTCATACTCTTGGCGGGATTACCTGTTCTTACACACCGCTTTGAGACCTTCAATTCAAATCCGCACACTTTTTCTTTGTTGCACTGTACCGGGTTTGAACCCCGTAATATTTATGAAGGCAAATCACTTTTGCTCGTCTCACGGTAATACAACACATATTTATTTCTTCATGGGCACGGAATGATCGACCTTAGCGTCCCATTTCATACACTTAGTAGTTACACATTGTCATACATACATCAATACACAAAACACATCAACATGCTTATGAATACTTCTCCCTTTTGTTTGTTACCACAGGTTAACGTAAACACATGTCAGTATTATTTCTAATGCAATAATGCATTATTGAAAAAGGGAATACAAGCCATTTTGTTTTAATTGCAAACTCGCTAAGGAAAGGAACTATGACCTATTCTTCACACTTATATTTCTTTAGCAGTGAAAGATTTAATCTACCCATGACCTTGTTCTTTTTACTAATGAGTTTTATTTGTGTACTGTAGTCCTTACAGTACAATATTATTTCTAGTACACATGTCTATTCAATTTTCAACTCAACACCAATTAAGCTACTCTCAATGCATCAAGTTGCAAAATATTATTAATTCCCACGCGACTTTACACTGTCCAGCGTGTCTATATATTTATTTTAAAAAGCATTTCGCGAATTATTTTCTTATCAATTACGTGACAATATAACTAGTAATTGAGGAGTTTAGTACTGTATACTAATATCAACTTATAACTATTCATAGGCATATTCTTGCCAAGTTCCACTATACTATTTTATTTTTCAACATCGAAGTGTTTACTTCATTTGTCCTGTGACTCCGCTGTTCAGTTTTGACCTGGGAAACGTGTATTAAGGTTCTTAACAATATTTAGTCATTTATTTCTATTTCACATATTAATATTCAATGAGGTTTTCATATTTATTATTCCTTGATAAAGCAAAATAGCCCTTATAACCTCTTCTACTAATATTTACTTTATTTTACGTTAGTCATATACTTTCATTCTTTTTCATCATTTAGTTATTCAATTGAACGATCAGCAATACTTTGTTTACATATCATGAATATTAGGGTTGCATTTCAATAATTGGGAATTTATCCTCTCATATGTAAAACTGGATCTGATAATAAGATATACTTCTACAATTATACAATAAGTTTATCTACTTCTTAGCAGCACCTCATAAAATTCATCTTTCTGATTGGGAATAACGACTGATAGACTCTCGGTTTCATCAAATTTATTGAATATTTAGTTCATCTTTGTTATAGTTTTTCTTTAAAGTTTCTTTTCCCTACGGATATCGCTTTATCATTCGAAGTGAGCGCTTTTGAATTAATACTTGTGGAGCTGGTTATATTCCTCAGTCTCCATTATTATTGTGACTGCACGCAGCAATACACTATTATTCATATTTTGACACGTGAGCTCCCTGGCATCACTGTCAGTAACAACACACAGGTCAGTGGGTTCTCGTACTCCACTGCCTAAATAGGGTTCGTAGGCGCGAGCGTACTCCAGCGCACTTCTACTCCCTTGACAATAAAGTCTTTTTCTAATGTCTCAGCATCCTCCTACTGAACATATATCACCCCTCAACATAGCCTCCTCCATCAAAATGATAAGCGTATCTCGTTTCCATACTTGTTTACAAATAAAACATAATTTTCTTCAACATCAACATCATATCGGTAATCAGACATCGCGTTATATCCCTAAATCAGCTCGTGCGTTAAATGTGCTTTACTGTAAGAAAGTATATCTCAAATGCATGAACCTTTATGTTCAGTATTATCATATCTGACGTTCAATATCTCTTAAAACCAACGGCTACTTTATAAATTATTGCATTTTAAACTTCATGGCTAATAGCTCCTTATAAAATTCCTCATTCATTATAGAATAGTGCTTCATAATATAATTATTGGGCGTATTTAAAATATCTTCTTCATTCTCTTTGCTTTTATTCAAAGTATTTTGCCAATTTTCCCTTAATACACGAGTCCTCGCGGTAACATTCGGACCTTCAAGTGACCCACTTAGAAGTTTGTTGAACCGTCACCGGTTCCTTCTACCTGCCTGCTTGTGTTTACAATAACATTCTCTGGATTTAACTCTCCGTTTTCTGCTTCAGTGTTTGTAAACATTGTGTTGTCCCCACGCTGAAACGTCACGTTTTGCCTTCCTACTCCACGGCCACGACCATTGCCACGCCTCTCTCGGTGGTCATTTCTGCTTCCAGATACATTACCCTCAAAGTCTACATTATTTATCCGGCCTTCACGGCCATTATTTCTATTTGAGTGGTTCTGTCCTCGATTATGGCCCCTAAACTGGGCTCCCGGGTTCATAGCCCTACTCCCTTCTGCGTTTCTCTGTGGATAGTGCGAGTTATTATGTCCTCCCCTATCACCCATATTGTTGCCGTTTGGCTCTGGTGCCATATCTCTTTGCTCACTCCGCCTCTCTTCAACTGTCTCGCGCATGGCGCGTAATTCAAAGCTTGCCAACAACTCAAGAACTCTGCTGTATGTTGATGCGTTCGATACAATCAATACGTTGTAAATATCGGGCCTAAAGTGCCGAATTACTAACTGAACGATCGATTTTTCGTCCATTAAAGGCTCTAATAGCCTTGCTTTGCTGACAGTTGATAAAAAATAATCTGTCAGGGAGGTATTCCCTCGGGGTGAGTACTGGCCATTATACAGTTCGGTGCGAACCAGTGCTTTCTTACTCTCTCCCCAGTACCGATCGAGGAATAACTGTTTGAATTTCTCGTACGAGCAGTCCGAACTAACCGTTAAGTCAAACCAATCTTTCACTTTATGTTTAAGTGCCCTAGAAACTACCAACATCTTGTATCGATCAGGGATTTGTTTTAATAGTAAATACTCATCCAAGTTCTTTAAAAAAGCTTGCGGGCTTGCATTCCCGTTCTCATTGTAGGACGGAAGGGCAAGTTCGCTTCCAAACAGCTGGCCTATATTTACGTCATTACCGTTGTTTACAAGAACCTGTGGCGTATTCATCCTAGAGAATGAAGTGTTGGAGCC
Source organism: Ectobius pallidus (assembly GCA_964059195.1). Taxonomy (NCBI): domain Eukaryota; kingdom Metazoa; phylum Arthropoda; class Insecta; order Blattodea; family Ectobiidae; genus Ectobius; species Ectobius pallidus. The sequence continues at coordinate 17,020,951 of CAXKWD010000006.1, forward strand.
TACATCATTATTCGGGTATGCTGCAGAAATATTTACTTCCGCACTAAGTCCATTTCCGACTGTATTCGATACAACATTACAACTTTTACTTGTACCCGCATTCAAAATTCCCGGCATGATGTCGCCTCCATCACTCCCATCCCTTGATTTTACGCTCTCGACCTCATGGGTCAAGCAGCTGACCTCTTTATTTATTACTTCAACATTCTGAGTTAATTTATTTTCCAGTTTCTGCACCCTATTATTTATTTGTGTTTCGAACTCCTTCCTACCCTCGGCAATGGCCTTATCCAATTTGTCTGCCCTCTGAGTGAGTTTAACAGATTCAGCTTGCAAGTTATCCACACCCGAACTAATTTCTGTTAGACAACTAACAAAATCTCCCCTTAATTTGTTTATCTCCAAATCTGTACGCCCATTTATTTTTACTCCTATCTCCTCGGTTTTATCCTCTAATTTCTTCACCTCATGATTTAATCTCTCCTTCCACTCCTGATTCTGCTTAACAATTTTACTATCCACTCCCTTGTTAACCTCATCTATTTTACTTTCCAGCCTATCATGATTTTTTCTCATTTGTTCACCTACTACTTTTAACTGCTCGTTTGTGGCCTGAATCTGCTCCTGAATTTTATCATTATTTGCCTTGAACTGCTCTTTAATTTCCTTCCGTATCTCGTCATTACTTACTTTCAGCTGCTCATGATTCTTTTCATTTTATCTAGCAAACTGCTAAGCATGGCTTCTATACCTGAAGGTACTACATCTGCGCTGTTTACTCTAGAAACTGCCTGACTTCCCCCATTCTCGGAACGGACAGTGTATTCTTTCTCAACAATACGTTCACCCATTTCACTCACCTGCTCAACGTCGCCATCATGTCTGGGCAGCTCTACCTCTAAAAACATGTCATTTCCTACCACCTCACTATCTGCCTGTTCGTTGAAAACCTCAATATTTTGGCCAAGAAGGCTCTGTCCTTCCCCCAGTTTCTCAATCTGGCTGTCTGCCATCTTACTTATTAATTTCCCACTCCTCAGGTACATTTACTTATAATCAGACTATTCCTTTTCCTTAAAGCTAACACACATGCAAAACACAGTACATGAGCATCATGAACATAACACTTTAAGCTCCAATGAACTAACATACAAAAAAATCGTCTCCTTAATTCCTCTAAAATTTTAATATTTCACTAGCTAAAATTGTGCTGCTCCTCGCTATTCTGCGACTTAATTAATAAATTCAAATTTACTTGGTTTACTAAAAAATCATTCCGTAAAGTTTACTTTAATAATGGAATCAACAGAAGGTTGTATTTCAATAAAAAGTTTCTAGTTATTTTATTTATTCTTTTTTTTTTAAGAAAAAATCAAAGTAAAAAAATTAAATTATGCGAAATTTGAATTTATTATGAATATTTCAGCACTTACAGTTTAGGAATTTTGTAGTTCGTCCCACGTAGTCCATTTTGTACCATGTCCTCCTGTCGAAGGTCTTCTGTCATCTTCTGTGGATGTAGTTGAAGCTCCCGTTGTTCCTGTTCTTCTGCTCCAATAGACTATTGTGTAATGATCCAGTATGGCGATTGTCATGCTGATATAATTTTATCGTGCCCCAGTTGGTTAGCCAGTGTGATGGTGGTTTCGTCGGGCGCCAGTAAGCTTGTTAATTACTTACGTTATTTGTCGTGGACGGACCTCCTTCCTCGGCTCTCAGCGGCTCCAAGCTCGATCCTCTAATCTCATGGGCAGATGACAGGAGACAGACAAGGGTGGTAGTAAGGACGATCAGTATGTACCTGTGTTGCTTTCATGATTTATTCCACCTGTTCTTAGATGGCCACTAATGATACAAATGTTGACGAGATTTTTATCCTAATTATTAATGGTGTGGCGATTTTAAGATCTATGTATCTACCTCCATTGTGCTTTCCTTCGGCGGTACTTGCATCCTAGCTCAGCTAATACAAGCTGTAAACACTGTGTGCCAGGCGCACACTTCTATCCTATATACTGTTTCCTAAATGGTAGTATTTTACCATTATGCTACTGCAAACTTGGTACTTTATTGCTTAATCTGTTTGGGCCTATATGCAAGTACTCGATCCATCCTCCACCTATTTAGAGACCGAAGAGAAGAGTGAGAACTTCCCTTAGTGGGATTTCACACTAAGTGAATATTCTTACTAAGTCCACCCACTTACTTTAATGTGATTGGAAGAAAATCGGGCACGTGGCCTCGCTTATTGTTAAAATACACCAATAGAAAATGTTCTTATTATAATATGTTTCAATATATTTTCTCACGCTATATCAGGAGCGGTTTTCTTTGATTCTGAAAAACATGCTCCTGCATTCATTAAACCATCTTAAAATCGCTATCCATCAATGCAATAAAATAATATTTCAATTATACCGTGACGATATAAAACTTAAATTTTGAAGTACGTGATTCTTTTCACGGATCCAAATTCGTCACGGCAATTTCCCTAAACTCTGCTGTTTGCAGTTTAACAATGCATCTTTCCAAAACTCTCTTATTCTACCAATATAATTTTATGGCTATGTTTTCCGAATCTCACAGAGAAACTTTCCCTTCCGCCGGCCTTGGTCGGCTAAACCATCTAATAACATGCACCTTCGCTTAGGGTAGGCTCCCTTTTGTGCTAAGGGCTATAAAATTCACAGGGGATACTTTTATGTGATACAAGCGTATAATTTGGAAGTTCTTGCATGTACTTAATGAATAATTAATAATATGAATAGGTGGAACTGTCTCATACTGTCCTGACATAATGAGAACATAATTACCAAAGAGTTTGCTTTGGAGAATCATGGGTTCATTGTGTCATATTCCCCCAAGGTTGTGGAATAACTTTAAACTGGCCGTGTTTGTAAACATCAGCTGTAGTTTTAAATAGTTTTTGTATACAAACAGAGTTGTTTTGGGTCTAGTCATATGGTGGTTCCATACCTGTGTAGGGTTGAACAAGTCCCGTTCTGACCTTCAGAATTGTTATTACAACAGGGGATCCGTCCTCTCCATAAAACCCCTAGAAGACTAAACTTTCTTAAATACACAAAACATAGATTCCTTTAACACAATTCTTAACCTACTGCATAAAAATAACCCTTTCATGCATATTCGCACACTCATTCATGTCATACTCTTGGCGGGATTACCTGTTCTTACACACCGCTTTGAGACCTTCAATTCAAATCCGCACACTTTTTCTTTGTTGCACTGTACCGGGTTTGAACCCCGTAATATTTATGAAGGCAAATCACTTTTGCTCGTCTCACGGTAATACAACACATATTTATTTCTTCATGGGCACGGAATGATCGACCTTAGCGTCCCATTTCATACACTTAGTAGTTACACATTGTCATACATACATCAATACACAAAACACATCAACATGCTTATGAATACTTCTCCCTTTTGTTTGTTACCACAGGTTAACGTAAACACATGTCAGTATTATTTCTAATGCAATAATGCATTATTGAAAAAGGGAATACAAGCCATTTTGTTTTAATTGCAAACTCGCTAAGGAAAGGAACTATGACCTATTCTTCACACTTATATTTCTTTAGCAGTGAAAGATTTAATCTACCCATGACCTTGTTCTTTTTACTAATGAGTTTTATTTGTGTACTGTAGTCCTTACAGTACAATATTATTTCTAGTACACATGTCTATTCAATTTTCAACTCAACACCAATTAAGCTACTCTCAATGCATCAAGTTGCAAAATATTATTAATTCCCACGCGACTTTACACTGTCCAGCGTGTCTATATATTTATTTTAAAAAGCATTTCGCGAATTATTTTCTTATCAATTACGTGACAATATAACTAGTAATTGAGGAGTTTAGTACTGTATACTAATATCAACTTATAACTATTCATAGGCATATTCTTGCCAAGTTCCACTATACTATTTTATTTTTCAACATCGAAGTGTTTACTTCATTTGTCCTGTGACTCCGCTGTTCAGTTTTGACCTGGGAAACGTGTATTAAGGTTCTTAACAATATTTAGTCATTTATTTCTATTTCACATATTAATATTCAATGAGGTTTTCATATTTATTATTCCTTGATAAAGCAAAATAGCCCTTATAACCTCTTCTACTAATATTTACTTTATTTTACGTTAGTCATATACTTTCATTCTTTTTCATCATTTAGTTATTCAATTGAACGATCAGCAATACTTTGTTTACATATCATGAATATTAGGGTTGCATTTCAATAATTGGGAATTTATCCTCTCATATGTAAAACTGGATCTGATAATAAGATATACTTCTACAATTATACAATAAGTTTATCTACTTCTTAGCAGCACCTCATAAAATTCATCTTTCTGATTGGGAATAACGACTGATAGACTCTCGGTTTCATCAAATTTATTGAATATTTAGTTCATCTTTGTTATAGTTTTTCTTTAAAGTTTCTTTTCCCTACGGATATCGCTTTATCATTCGAAGTGAGCGCTTTTGAATTAATACTTGTGGAGCTGGTTATATTCCTCAGTCTCCATTATTATTGTGACTGCACGCAGCAATACACTATTATTCATATTTTGACACGTGAGCTCCCTGGCATCACTGTCAGTAACAACACACAGGTCAGTGGGTTCTCGTACTCCACTGCCTAAATAGGGTTCGTAGGCGCGAGCGTACTCCAGCGTACTTCTACTCCCTTGACAATAAATTCTTTTTCTAATGTCTCAGCATCCTCCTACTGAACATATATCACCCCTCAACATAGCCTCCTCCATCAAAATGATAAGCGTATCTCGTTTCCATACTTGTTTACAAATAAAACATAATTTTCTTCAACATCAACATCATATCGGTAATCAGACATCGCGTTATATCCCTAAATCAGCTCGTGCGTTAAATGTGCTTTACTGTAAGAAAGTATATCTCAAATGCATGACCCTTTATGTTCAGTATTATCATATCTGACGTTCAATATCTCTTAAAACCAACGGCTACTTTATAAATTATTGCATTTTAAACTTCATGGCTAATAGCTCCTTATAAAATTCCTCATTCATTATAGAATAGTGCTTCATAATATAATTATTGGGCGTATTTAAAATATCTTCTTCATTCTCTTTGCTTTTATTCAAAGTATTTTGCCAATTTTCCCTTAATACACGAGTCCTCGCGGTAACATTCGGACCTTCAAGTGACCCACTTAGAAGTTTGTTGAACCGTCACCGGTTCCTTCTACCTGCCTGCTTGTGTTTACAATAACATTCTCTGGATTTAACTCTCCGTTTTCTGCTTCAGTGTTTGTAAACATAGTGTTGTCCCCACGCTGAAACGTCACGTTTTGCCTTCCTACTCCACGGCCACGACCATTGCCACGCCTCTCTCGGTGGTCATTTCTGCTTCCAGATACATTACCCTCAAAGTCTACATTATTTATCCGGCCTTCACGGCCATTATTTCTATTTGAGTGGTTCTGTCCTCGATTATGGCCCCTAAACTGGGCTCCCGGGTTCATAGCCCTACTCCCTTCTGCGTTTCTCTGTGGATAGTGCGAGTTATTATGTCCTCCCCTATCACCCATATTGTTGCCGTTTGGCTCTGGTGCCATATCTCTTTGCTCACTCCGCCTCTCTTCAACTGTCTCGCGCATGGCGCGTAATTCAAAGCTTGCCAACAACTCAAGAACTCTGCTGTATGTTGATGCGTTCGATACAATCAATACGTTGTAAATATCGGGCCTAAAGTGCCGAATTACTAACTGAACGATCGATTTTTCGTCCATTAAAGGCTCTAATAGCCTTGCTTTGCTGACAGTTGATAAAAAATAATCTGTCAGGGAGGTATTCCCTCGGGGTGAGTACTGGCCATTATACAGTTCGGTGCGAACCAGTGCTTTCTTACTCTCTCCCCAGTACCGATCGAGGAATAACTGTTTGAATTTCTCGTACGAGCAGTCCGAACTAACCGTTAAGTCAAACCAATCTTTCACTTTATGTTTAAGTGCCCTAGAAACTACCAACATCTTGTATCGATCAGGGATTTGTTTTAATAGTAAATACTCATCCAAGTTCTTTAAAAAAGCTTGCGGGCTTGCATTCCCGTTCTCATTGTAGGACGGAAGGGCAAGTTCGCTTCCAAACAGCTGGCCTATATTTACGTCATTACCGTTGTTTACAAGAACCTGTGGCGTATTCATCCTAGAGAATGAAGTGTTGGAGCCTACATCATTATTCGGGTATGCTGCAGAAATATTTACTTCCGCACTAAGTCCATTTCCGACTGTATTCGATACAACATTACAACTTTTACTTGTACCCGCATTCAAAATTCCCGGCATGATGTCGCCTCCATCACTCCCATCCCTTGATTTTACGCTCTCGACCTCATGGGTCAAGCAGCTGACCTCTTTATTTATTACTTCAACATTCTGAGTTAATTTATTTTCCAGTTTCTGCACCCTATTATTTATTTGTGTTTCGAACTCCTTCCTACCCTCGGCAATGGCCTTATCCAATTTGTCTGCCCTCTGAGTGAGTTTAACAGATTCAGCTTGCAAGTTATCCACACCCGAACTAATTTCTGTTAGACAACTAACAAAATCTCCCCTTAATTTGTTTATCTCCAAATCTGTACGCCCATTTATTTTTACTCCTATCTCCTCGGTTTTATCCTCTAATTTCTTCACCTCATGATTTAATTTCTCCTTCCACTCCTGATTCTGCTTAACAATTTTACTATCCACTCCCTTGTTAACCTCATCTATTTTACTTTCCAGCCTATCATGATTTTTTCTCATTTGTTCACCTACTACTTTTAACTGCTCGTTTGTGGCCTGAATCTGCTCCTGAATTTTATCATTATTTGCCTTGAACTGCTCTTTAATTTCCTTCCGTATCTCGTCATTACTTACTTTCAGATGCTCATGATTCTTTTCCATTTTATCTAGCAAACTGCTAAGCATGGCTTCTATGCCTGAAGGTACTACATCTGCGCTGTTTACTCTAGAAACTGCCTGACTTCCCCCATTCTCGGAACGGACAGTGTATTCTTTCTCAACAATACGTTCACCCATTTCACTCACCTGCTCAACGTCGCCATCATGTCTGGGCAGCTCTACCTCTAAAAACATGTCATTTCCTACCACCTCACTATCTGCCTGTTCGTTGAAAACCTCAATATTTTGGCCAAGAAGGCTCTGTCCTTCCCCCAGTTTCTCAATCTGGCTGTCTGCCATCTTACTTATTAATTTCCCACTCCTCAGGTACATTTACTTATAATCAGACTATTCCTTTTCCTTAAAGCTAACACACATGCAAAACACAGTACATGAGCATCATGAACATAACACTTTAAGCTCCAATGAACTAACATACAAAAAAATCGTCTCCTTAATTCCTCTAAAATTTTAATATTTCACTAGCTAAAATTGTGCTGCTCCTCGCTATTCTGCGACTTAATTAATAAATTCAAATTTACTTGGTTTACTAAAAAATCATTCCGTAAAGTTTACTTTAATAATGGAATCAACAGAAGGTTGTATTTCAATAAAAAGTTTCTAGTTATTTTATTTATTCTTTTTTTTTTAAGAAAAAATGAAAGTAAAAAAATTAAATTATGCGAAATTTGAATTTATTATGAATATTTCAGCACTTACAGTTTAGGAATTTTGTAGTTCGTCCCACGTAGTCCATTTTGTACCATGTCCTCCTGTCGAAGGTCTTCTGTCATCTTCTGTGGATGTAGTTGAAGCTCCCGTTGTTCCTGTTCTTCTGCTCCAATAGACTATTGTGTAATGATCCAGTATGGCGATTGTCATGCTGATATAATTTTATCGTGCCCCAGTTGGTTAGCCAGTGTGATGGTGGTTTCGTCGGGCGCCAGTAAGCTTGTTAATTACTTACGTTATTTGTCGTGGACGGACCTCCTTCCTCGGCTCTCAGCGGCTCCAAGCTCGATCCTCTAATCTCATGGGCAGATGACAGGAGACAGACAAGGGTGGTAGTAAGGACGATCAGTATGTACCTGTGTTGCTTTCATGATTTATTCCACCTGTTCTTAGATGGCCACTAATGATACAAATGTTGACGAGATTTTTATCCTAATTATTAATGGTGTGGCGATTTTAAGATCTATGTATCTACCTCCATTGTGCTTTCCTTCGGCGGTACTTGCATCCTAGCTCAGCTAATACAAGCTGTAAACACTGTGTGCCAGGCGCACACTTCTATCCTATATACTGTTTCCTAAATGGTAGTATTTTACCATTATGCTACTGCAAACTTGGTACTTTATTGCTTAATCTGTTTGGGCCTATATGCAAGTACTCGATCCATCCTCCACCTATTTAGAGACCGAAGAGAAGAGTGAGAACTTCCCTTAGTGGGATTTCACACTAAGTGAATATTCTTACTAAGTCCACCCACTTACTTTAATGTGATTGGAAGAAAATCGGGTACGTGGCCTCGCTTATTGTTAAAATACACCAATAGAAAATGTTCTTATTATAATATGTTTCAATATATTTTCTCACGCTATATCAGGAGCGGTTTTCTTTGATTCTGAAAAACATGCTCCTGCATTCATTAAACCATCTTAAAATCGCTATCCATCAATGCAATAAAATAATATTTCAATTATACCGTGACGATATAAAACTTAAATTTTGAAGTACGTGATTCTTTTCACGGATCCAAATTCGTCACGGCAATTTCCCTAAACTCTGCTGTTTGCAGTTTAACAATGCATCTTTCCAAAACTCTCTTATTCTACCAATATAATTTTATGGCTATGTTTTCCGAATCTCACAGAGAAACTTTCCCTTCCGCCGGCCTTGGTCGGCTAAACCATCTAATAACATGCACCTTCGCTTAGGGTAGGCTCCCTTTTGTGCTAAGGGCTATAAAATTCACAGGGGATACTTTTATGTGATACAAGCGTATAATTTGGAAGTTCTTGCATGTACTTAATGAATAATTAATAATATGAATAGGTGGAACTGTCTCATACTGTCCTGACATAATGAGAACATAATTACCAAAGAGTTTGCTTTGGAGAATCATGGGTTCATTGTGTCATATTCCCCCAAGGTTGTGGAATAACTTTAAACTGGCCGTGTTTGTAAACATCAGCTGTAGTTTTAAATAGTTTTTGTATACAAACAGAGTTGTTTTGGGTCTAGTCATATGGTGGTTCCATACCTGTGTAGGGTTGAACAAGTCCCGTTCTGACCTTCAGAATTGTTATTACAACAGGGGATCCGTCCTCTCCATAAAACCCCTAGAAGACTAAACTTTCTTAAATACACAAAACATAGATTCCTTTAACACAATTCTTAACCTACTGCATAAAAATAACCCTTTCATGCATATTCGCACACTCATTCATGTCATACTCTTGGCGGGATTACCTGTTCTTACACACCGCTTTGAGACCTTCAATTCAAATCCGCACACTTTTTCTTTGTTGCACTGTACCGGGTTTGAACCCCGTAATATTTATGAAGGCAAATCACTTTTGCTCGTCTCACGGTAATACAACACATATTTATTTCTTCATGGGCACGGAATGATCGACCTTAGCGTCCCATTTCATACACTTAGTAGTTACACATTGTCATACATACATCAATACACAAAACACATCAACATGCTTATGAATACTTCTCCCTTTTGTTTGTTACCACAGGTTAACGTAAACACATGTCAGTATTATTTCTAATGCAATAATGCATTATTGAAAAAGGGAATACAAGCCATTTTGTTTTAATTGCAAACTCGCTAAGGAAAGGAACTATGACCTATTCTTCACACTTATATTTCTTTAGCAGTGAAAGATTTAATCTACCCATGACCTTGTTCTTTTTACTAATGAGTTTTATTTGTGTACTGTAGTCCTTACAGTACAATATTATTTCTAGTACACATGTCTATTCAATTTTCAACTCAACACCAATTAAGCTACTCTCAATGCATCAAGTTGCAAAATATTATTAATTCCCACGCGACTTTACACTGTCCAGCGTGTCTATATATTTATTTTAAAAAGCATTTCGCGAATTATTTTCTTATCAATTACGTGACAATATAACTAGTAATTGAGGAGTTTAGTACTGTATACTAATATCAACTTATAACTATTCATAGGCATATTCTTGCCAAGTTCCACTATACTATTTTATTTTTCAACATCGAAGTGTTTACTTCATTTGTCCTGTGACTCCGCTGTTCAGTTTTGACCTGGGAAACGTGTATTAAGGTTCTTAACAATATTTAGTCATTTATTTCTATTTCACATATTAATATTCAATGAGGTTTTCATATTTATTATTCCTTGATAAAGCAAAATAGCCCTTATAACCTCTTCTACTAATATTTACTTTATTTTACGTTAGTCATATACTTTCATTCTTTTTCATCATTTAGTTATTCAATTGAACGATCAGCAATACTTTGTTTACATATCATGATTATTAGGGTTGCATTTCAATAATTGGGAATTTATCCTCTCATATGTAAAACTGGATCTGATAATAAGATATACTTCTACAATTATACAATAAGTTTATCTACTTCTTAGCAGCACCTCATAAAATTCATCTTTCTGATTGGGAATAACGACTGATAGACTCTCGGTTTCATCAAATTTATTGAATATTTAGTTCATCTTTGTTATAGTTTTTCTTTAAAGTTTCTTTTCCCTACGGATATCGCTTTATCATTCGAAGTGAGCGCTTTTGAATTAATACTTGTGGAGCTGGTTATATTCCTCAGTCTCCATTATTATTGTGACTGCACGCAGCAATACACTATTATTCATATTTTGACACGTGAGCTCCCTGGCATCACTGTCAGTAACAACACACAGGTCAGTGGGTTCTCGTACTCCACTGCCTAAATAGGGTTCGTAGGCGCGAGCGTACTCCAGCGTACTTCTACTCCCTTGACAATAAATTCTTTTTCTAATGTCTCAGCATCCTCCTACTGAACATATATCACCCCTCAACATAGCCTCCTCCATCAAAATGATAAGCGTATCTCGTTTCCATACTTGTTTACAAATAAAACATAATTTTCTTCAACATCAACATCATATCGGTAATCAGACATCGCGTTATATCCCTAAATCAGCTCGTGCGTTAAATGTGCTTTACTGTAAGAAAGTATATCTCAAATGCATGACCCTTTATGTTCAGTATTATCATATCTGACGTTCAATATCTCTTAAAACCAACGGCTACTTTATAAATTATTGCATTTTAAACTTCATGGCTAATAGCTCCTTATAAAATTCCTCATTCATTATAGAATAGTGCTTCATAATATAATTATTGGGCGTATTTAAAATATCTTCTTCATTCTCTTTGCTTTTATTCAAAGTATTTTGCCAATTTTCCCTTAATACACGAGTCCTCGCGGTAACATTCGGACCTTCAAGTGACCCACTTAGAAATTTGTTGAACCGTCACCGGTTCCTTCTACCTGCCTGCTTGTGTTTACAATAACATTCTCTGGATTTAACTCTCCGTTTTCTGCTTCAGTGTTTGTAAACATTGTGTTGTCCCCACGCTGAAACGTCACGTTTTGCCTTCCTACTCCACGGCCACGACCATTGCCACGCCTCTCTCGGTGATCATTTCTGCTTCCAGATACATTACCCTCAAAGTCTACATTATTTATCCGGCCTTCACGGCCATTATTTCTATTTGAGTGGTTCTGTCCTCGATTATGGCCCCTAAACTGGGCTCCCGGGTTCATAGCCCTACTCCCTTCTGCGTTTCTCTGTGGATAGTGCGAGTTATTATGTCCTCCCCTATCACCCATATTGTTGCCGTTTGGCTCTGGTGCCATATCTCTTTGCTCACTCCGCCTCTCTTCAACTGTCTCGCGCATGGCGCGTAATTCAAAGCTTGCCAACAACTCAAGAACTCTGCTGTATGTTGATGCGTTCGATACAATCAATACGTTGTAAATATCGGGCCTAAAGTGCCGAATTACTAACTGAACGATCGATTTTTCGTCCATTAAAGGCTCTAATAGCCTTGCTTTGCTGACAGTTGATAAAAAATAATCTGTCAGGGAGGTATTCCCTCGGGGTGAGTACTGGCCATTATACAGTTCGGTGCGAACCAGTGCTTTCTTACTCTCTCCCCAGTACCGATCGAGGAATAACTGTTTGAATTTCTCGTACGAGCAGTCCGAACTAACCGTTAAGTCAAACCAATCTTTCACTTTATGTTTAAGTGCCCTAGAAACTACCAACATCTTGTATCGATCAGGGATTTGTTTTAATAGTAAATACTCATCCAAGTTCTTTAAAAAAGCTTGCGGGCTTGCATTCCCGTTCTCATTGTAGGACGGAAGGGCAAGTTCGCTTCCAAACAGCTGGCCTATATTTACGTCATTACCGTTGTTTACAAGAACCTGTGGCGTATTCATCCTAGAGAATGAAGTGTTGGAGCCTACATCATTATTCGGGTATGCTGCAGAAATATTTACTTCCGCACTAAGTCCATTTCCGACTGTATTCGATACAACATTACAACTTTTACTTGTACCCGCATTCAAAATTCCCGGCATGATGTCGCCTCCATCACTCCCATCCCTTGATTTTACGCTCTCGACCTCATGGGTCAAGCAGCTGACCTCTTTATTTATTACTTCAACATTCTGAGTTAATTTATTTTCCAGTTTCTGCACCCTATTATTTATTTGTGTTTCGAACTCCTTCCTACCCTCGGCAATGGCCTTATCCAATTTGTCTGCCCTCTGAGTGAGTTTAACAGATTCAGCTTGCAAGTTATCCACACCCGAACTAATTTCTGTTAGACAACTAACAAAATCTCCCCTTAATTTGTTTATCTCCAAATCTGTACGCCCATTTATTTTTACTCCTATCTCCTCGGTTTTATCCTCTAATTTCTTCACCTCATGATTTAATCTCTCCTTCCACTCCTGATTCTGCTTAACAATTTTACTATCCACTCCCTTGTTAACCTCATCTATTTTACTTTCCAGCCTATCATGATTTTTTCTCATTTGTTCACCTACTACTTTTAACTGCTCGTTTGTGGCCTGAATCTGCTCCTGAATTTTATCATTATTTGCCTTGAACTGCTCTTTAATTTCCTTCCGTATCTCGTCATTACTTACTTTCAGCTGCTCATGATTCTTTTCCATTTTATCTAGCAAACTGCTAAGCATGGCTTTTATACCTGAAGGTACTACATCTGCGCTGTTTACTCTATAAACTGCCTGACTTCCCCCATTCTCGGAACGGACAGTGTATTCTTTCTCAACAATACGTTCACCCATTTCACTCACCTGCTCAACGTCGCCATCATGTCTGGGCAGCTCTACCTCTAAAAACATGTCATTTCCTACCACCTCACTATCTGCCTGTTCGTTGAAAACCTCAATATTTTGGCCAAGAAGGCTCTGTCCTTCCCCCAGTTTCTCAATCTGGCTGTCTGCCATCTTACTTATTAATTTCCCACTCCTCAGGTACATTTACTTATAATCAGACTATTCCTTTTCCTTAAAGCTAACACACATGCAAAACACAGTACATGAGCATCATGAACATAACACTTTAAGCTCCAATGAACTAACATACAAAAAAATCGTCTCCTTAATTCCTCTAAAATTTTAATATTTCACTAGCTAAAATTGTGCTGCTCCTCGCTATTCTGCGACTTAATTAATAAATTCAAATTTACTTGGTTTACTAAAAAATCATTCCGTAAAGTTTACTTTAATAATGGAATCAACAGAAGGTTGTATTTCAATAAAAAGTTTCTAGTTATTTTATTTATTCTTTTTTTTTTAAGAAAAAATGAAAGTAAAAAAATTAAATTATGCGAAATTTGAATTTATTATGAATATTTCAGCACTTACAGTTTAGGAATTTTGTAGTTCGTCCCACGTAGTCCATTTTGTACCATGTCCTCCTGTCGAAGGTCTTCTGTCATCTTCTGTGGATGTAGTTGAAGCTCCCGTTGTTCCTGTTCTTCTGCTCCAATAGACTATTGTGTAATGATCCAGTATGGCGATTGTCATGCTGATATAATTTTATCGTGCCCCAGTTGGTTAGCCAGTGTGATGGTGGTTTCGTCGGGCGCCAGTAAGCTTGTTAATTACTTACGTTATTTGTCGTGGACGGACCTCCTTCCTCGGCTCTCAGCGGCTCCAAGCTCGATCCTCTAATCTCATGGGCAGATGACAGGAAACAGACAAGGGTGGTAGTAAGGACGATCAGTATGTACCTGTGTTGCTTTCATGATTTATTCCACCTGTTCTTAGATGGCCACTAATGATACAAATGTTGACGAGATTTTTATCCTAATTATTAATGGTGTGGCGATTTTAAGATCTATGTATCTACCTCCATTGTGCTTTCCTTCGGCGGTACTTGCATCCTAGCTCAGCTAATACAAGCTGTAAACACTGTGTGCCAGGCGCACACTTCTATCCTATATACTGTTTCCTAAATGGTAGTATTTTACCATTATGCTACTGCAAACTTGGTACTTTATTGCTTAATCTGTTTGGGCCTATATGCAAGTACTCGATCCATCCTCCACCTATTTAGAGACCGAAGAGAAGAGTGAGAACTTCCCTTAGTGGGATTTCACACTAAGTGAATATTCTTACTAAGTCCACCCACTTACTTTAATGTGATTGGAAGAAAATCGGGCACGTGGCCTCGCTTATTGTTAAAATACACCAATAGAAAATGTTCTTATTGTAATATGTTTCAATATATTTTCTCACGCTATATCAGGAGCGGTTTTCTTTGATTCTGAAAAACATGCTCCTGCATTCATTAAACCATCTTAAAATCGCTATCCATCAATGCAATAAAATAATATTTCAATTATACCGTGACGATATAAAACTTAAATTTTGAAGTACGTGATTCTTTTCACGGATCCAAATTCGTCACGGCAATTTCCCTAAACTCTGCTGTTTGCAGTTTAACAATGCATCTTTCCAAAACTCTCTTATTCTACCAATATAATTTTATGGCTATGTTTTCCGAATCTCACAGAGAAACTTTCCCTTCCGCCGGCCTTGGTCGGCTAAACCATCTAATAACATGCACCTTCGCTTAGGGTAGGCTCCCTTTTGTGCTAAGGGCTATAAAATTCACAGGGGATACTTTTATGTGATACAAGCGTATAATTTGGAAGTTCTTGCATGTACTTAATGAATAATTAATAATATGAATAGGTGGAACTGTCTCATACTGTCCTGACATAATGAGAACATAATTACCAAAGAGTTTGCTTTGGAGAATCATGGGTTCATTGTGTCATATTCCCCCAAGGTTGTGGAATAACTTTAAACTGGCCGTGTTTGTAAACATCAGCTGTAGTTTTAAATAGTTTTTGTATACAAACAGAGTTGTTTTGGGTCTAGTCATATGGTGGTTCCATACCTGTGTAGGGTTGAACAAGTCCCGTTCTGACCTTCAGAATTGTTATTACAACAGGGGATCCGTCCTCTCCATAAAACCCCTAGAAGACTAAACTTTCTTAAATACACAAAACATAGATTCCTTTAACACAATTCTTAACCTACTGCATAAAAATAACCCTTTCATGCATATTCGCACACTCATTCATGTCATACTCTTGGCGGGATTACCTGTTCTTACACACCGCTTTGAGACCTTCAATTCAAATCCGCACACTTTTTCTTTGTTGCACTGTACCGGGTTTGAACCCCGTAATATTTATGAAGGCAAATCACTTTTGCTCGTCTCACGGTAATACAACACATATTTATTTCTTCATGGGCACGGAATGATCGACCTTAGCGTCCCATTTCATACACTTAGTAGTTACACATTGTCATACATACATCAATACACAAAACACATCAACATGCTTATGAATACTTCTCCCTTTTGTTTGTTACCACAGGTTAACGTAAACACATGTCAGTATTATTTCTAATGCAATAATGCATTATTGAAAAAGGGAATACAAGCCATTTTGTTTTAATTGCAAACTCGCTAAGGAAAGGAACTATGACCTATTCTTCACACTTATATTTCTTTAGCAGTGAAAGATTTAATCTACCCATGACCTTGTTCTTTTTACTAATGAGTTTTATTTGTGTACTGTAGTCCTTACAGTACAATATTATTTCTAGTACACATGTCTATTCAATTTTCAACTCAACACCAATTAAGCTACTCTCAATGCATCAAGTTGCAAAATATTATTAATTCCCACGCGACTTTACACTGTCCAGCGTGTCTATATATTTATTTTAAAAAGCATTTCGCGAATTATTTTCTTATCAATTACGTGACAATATAACTAGTAATTGAGGAGTTTAGTACTGTATACTAATATCAACTTATAACTATTCATAGGCATATTCTTGCCAAGTTCCACTATACTATTTTATTTTTCAACATCGAAGTGTTTACTTCATTTGTCCTGTGACTCCGCTGTTCAGTTTTGACCTGGGAAACGTGTATTAAGGTTCTTAACAATATTTAGTCATTTATTTCTATTTCACATATTAATATTCAATGAGGTTTTCATATTTATTATTCCTTGATAAAGCAAAATAGCCCTTATAACCTCTTCTACTAATATTTACTTTATTTTACGTTAGTCATATACTTTCATTCTTTTTCATCATTTAGTTATTCAATTGAACGATCAGCAATACTTTGTTTACATATCATGATTATTAGGGTTGCATTTCAATAATTGGGAATTTATCCTCTCATATGTAAAACTGGATCTGATAATAAGATATACTTCTACAATTATACAATAAGTTTATCTACTTCTTAGCAGCACCTCATAAAATTCATCTTTCTGATTGGGAATAACGACTGATAGACTCTCGGTTTCATCAAATTTATTGAATATTTAGTTCATCTTTGTTATAGTTTTTCTTTAAAGTTTCTTTTCCCTACGGATATCGCTTTATCATTCGAAGTGAGCGCTTTTGAATTAATACTTGTGGAGCTGGTTATATTCCTCAGTCTCCATTATTATTGTGACTGCACGCAGCAATACACTATTATTCATATTTTGACACGTGAGCTCCCTGGCATCACTGTCAGTAACAACACACAGGTCAGTGGGTTCTCGTACTCCACTGCCTAAATAGGGTTCGTAGGCGCGAGCGTACTCCAGCGTACTTCTACTCCCTTGACAATAAATTCTTTTTCTAATGTCTCAGCATCCTCCTACTGAACATATATCACCCCTCAACATAGCCTCCTCCATCAAAATGATAAGCGTATCTCGTTTCCATACTTGTTTACAAATAAAACATAATTTTCTTCAACATCAACATCATATCGGTAATCAGACATCGCGTTATATCCCTAAATCAGCTCGTGCGTTAAATGTGCTTTACTGTAAGAAAGTATATCTCAAATGCATGACCCTTTATGTTCAGTATTATCATATCTGACGTTCAATATCTCTTAAAACCAACGGCTACTTTATAAATTATTGCATTTTAAACTTCATGGCTAATAGCTCCTTATAAAATTCCTCATTCATTATAGAATAGTGCTTCATAATATAATTATTGGGCGTATTTAAAATATCTTCTTCATTCTCTTTGCTTTTATTCAAAGTATTTTGCCAATTTTCCCTTAATACACGAGTCCTCGCGGTAACATTCGGACCTTCAAGTGACCCACTTAGAAGTTTGTTGAACCGTCACCGGTTCCTTCTACCTGCCTGCTTGTGTTTACAATAACATTCTCTGGATTTAACTCTCCGTTTTCTGCTTCAGTGTTTGTAAACATAGTGTTGTCCCCACGCTGAAACGTCACGTTTTGCCTTCCTACTCCACGGCCACGACCATTGCCACGCCTCTCTCGGTGGTCATTTCTGCTTCCAGATACATTACCCTCAAAGTCTACATTATTTATCCGGCCTTCACGGCCATTATTTCTATTTGAGTGGTTCTGTCCTCGATTATGGCCCCTAAACTGGGCTCCCGGGTTCATAGCCCTACTCCCTTCTGCGTTTCTCTGTGGATAGTGCGAGTTATTATGTCCTCCCCTATCACCCATATTGTTGCCGTTTGGCTCTGGTGCCATATCTCTTTGCTCACTCCGCCTCTCTTCAACTGTCTCGCGCATGGCGCGTAATTCAAAGCTTGCCAACAACTCAAGAACTCTGCTGTATGTTGATGCGTTCGATACAATCAATACGTTGTAAATATCGGGCCTAAAGTGCCGAATTACTAACTGAACGATCGATTTTTCGTCCATTAAAGGCTCTAATAGCCTTGCTTTGCTGACAGTTGATAAAAAATAATCTGTCAGGGAGGTATTCCCTCGGGGTGAGTACTGGCCATTATACAGTTCGGTGCGAACCAGTGCTTTCTTACTCTCTCCCCAGTACCGATCGAGGAATAACTGTTTGAATTTCTCGTACGAGCAGTCCGAACTAACCGTTAAGTCAAACCAATCTTTCACTTTATGTTTAAGTGCCCTAGAAACTACCAACATCTTGTATCGATCAGGGATTTGTTTTAATAGTAAATACTCATCCAAGTTCTTTAAAAAAGCTTGCGGGCTTGCATTCCCGTTCTCATTGTAGGACGGAAGGGCAAGTTCGCTTCCAAACAGCTGGCCTATATTTACGTCATTACCGTTGTTTACAAGAACCTGTGGCGTATTCATCCTAGAGAATGAAGTGTTGGAGCCTACATCATTATTCGGGTATGCTGCAGAAATATTTACTTCCGCACTAAGTCCATTTCCGACTGTATTCGATACAACATTACAACTTTTACTTGTACCCGCATTCAAAATTCCCGGCATGATGTCGCCTCCATCACTCCCATCCCTTGATTTTACGCTCTCGACCTCATGGGTCAAGCAGCTGACCTCTTTATTTATTACTTCAACATTCTGAGTTAATTTATTTTCCAGTTTCTGCACCCTATTATTTATTTGTGTTTCGAACTCCTTCCTACCCTCGGCAATGGCCTTATCCAATTTGTCTGCCCTCTGAGTGAGTTTAACAGATTCAGCTTGCAAGTTATCCACACCCGAACTAATTTCTGTTAGACAACTAACAAAATCTCCCCTTAATTTGTTTATCTCCAAATCTGTACGCCCATTTATTTTTACTCCTATCTCCTCGGTTTTATCCTCTAATTTCTTCACCTCATGATTTAATCTCTCCTTCCACTCCTGATTCTGCTTAACAATTTTACTATCCACTCCCTTGTTAACCTCATCTATTTTACTTTCCAGCCTATCATGATTTTTTCTCATTTGTTCACCTACTACTTTTAACTGCTCGTTTGTGGCCTGAATCTGCTCCTGAATTTTATCATTATTTGCCTTGAACTGCTCTTTAATTTCCTTCCGTATCTCGTCATTACTTACTTTCAGCTGCTCATGATTCTTTTCCATTTTATCTAGCAAACTGCTAAGCATGGCTTCTATACCTGAAGGTACTACATCTGCGCTGTTTACTCTAGAAACTGCCTGACTTCCCCCATTCTCGGAACGGACAGTGTATTCTTTCTCAACAATACGTTCACCCATTTCACTCACCTGCTCAACGTCGCCATCATGTCTGGGCAGCTCTACCTCTAAAAACATGTCATTTCCTACCACCTCACTATCTGCCTGTTCGTTGAAAACCTCAATATTTTGGCCAAGAAGGCTCTGTCCTTCCCCCAGTTTCTCAATCTGGCTGTCTGCCATCTTACTTATTAATTTCCCACTCCTCAGGTACATTTACTTATAATCAGACTATTCCTTTTCCTTAAAGCTAACACACATGCAAAACACAGTACATGAGCATCATGAACATAACACTTTAAGCTCCAATGAACTAACATACAAAAAAATCGTCTCCTTAATTCCTCTAAAATTTTAATATTTCACTAGCTAAAATTGTGCTGCTCCTCGCTATTCTGCGACTTAATTAATAAATTCAAATTTACTTGGTTTACTAAAAAATCATTCCGTAAAGTTTACTTTAATAATGGAATGAACAGAAGGTTGTATTTCAATAAAAAGTTTCTAGTTATTTTATTTATTCTTTTTTTTTTAAGAAAAAATCAAAGTAAAAAAATTAAATTATGCGAAATTTGAATTTATTATGAATATTTCAGCACTTACAGTTTAGGAATTTTGTAGTTCGTCCCACGTAGTCCATTTTGTACCATGTCCTCCTGTCGAAGGTCTTCTGTCATCTTCTGTGGATGTAGTTGAAGCTCCCGTTGTTCCTGTTCTTCTGCTCCAATAGACTATTGTGTAATGATCCAGTATGGCGATTGTCATGCTGATATAATTTTATCGTGCCCCAGTTGGTTAGCCAGTGTGATGGTGGTTTCGTCGGGCGCCAGTAAGCTTGTTAATTACTTACGTTATTTGTCGTGGACGGACCTCCTTCCTCGGCTCTCAGCGGCTCCAAGCTCGATCCTCTAATCTCATGGGCAGATGACAGGAAACAGACAAGGGTGGTAGTAAGGACGATCAGTATGTACCTGTGTTGCTTTCATGATTTATTCCACCTGTTCTTAGATGGCCACTAATGATACAAATGTTGACGAGATTTTTATCCTAATTATTAATGGTGTGGCGATTTTAAGATCTATGTATCTACCTCCATTGTGCTTTCCTTCGGCGGTACTTGCATCCTAGCTCAGCTAATACAAGCTGTAAACACTGTGTGCCAGGCGCACACTTCTATCCTATATACTGTTTCCTAAATGGTAGTATTTTACCATTATGCTACTGCAAACTTGGTACTTTATTGCTTAATCTGTTTGGGCCTATATGCAAGTACTCGATCCATCCTCCACCTATTTAGAGACCGAAGAGAAGAGTGAGAACTTCCCTTAGTGGGATTTCACACTAAGTGAATATTCTTACTAAGTCCACCCACTTACTTTAATGTGATTGGAAGAAAATCGGGCACGTGGCCTCGCTTATTGTTAAAATACACCAATAGAAAATGTTCTTATTATAATATGTTTCAATATATTTTCTCACGCTATATCAGGAGCGGTTTTCTTTGATTCTGAAAAACATGCTCCTGCATTCATTAAACCATCTTAAAATCGCTATCCATCAATGCAATAAAATAATATTTCAATTATACCGTGACGATATAAAACTTAAATTTTGAAGTACGTGATTCTTTTCACGGATCCAAATTCGTCACGGCAATTTCCCTAAACTCTGCTGTTTGCAGTTTAACAATGCATCTTTCCAAAACTCTCTTATTCTACCAATATAATTTTATGGCTATGTTTTCCGAATCTCACAGAGAAACTTTCCCTTCCGCCGGCCTTGGTCGGCTAAACCATCTAATAACATGCACCTTCGCTTAGGGTAGGCTCCCTTTTGTGCTAAGGGCTATAAAATTCACAGGGGATACTTTTATGTGATACAAGCGTATAATTTGGAAGTTCTTGCATGTACTTAATGAATAATTAATAATATGAATAGGTGGAACTGTCTCATACTGTCCTGACATAATGAGAACATAATTACCAAAGAGTTTGCTTTGGAGAATCATGGGTTCATTGTGTCATATTCCCCCAAGGTTGTGGAATAACTTTAAACTGGCCGTGTTTGTAAACATCAGCTGTAGTTTTAAATAGTTTTTGTATAAAAACAGAGTTGTTTTGGGTCTAGTCATATGGTGGTTCCATACCTGTGTAGGGTTGAACAAGTCCCGTTCTGACCTTCAGAATTGTTATTACAACAGGGGATCCGTCCTCTCCATAAAACCCCTAGAAGACTAAACTTTCTTAAATACACAAAACATAGATTCCTTTAACACAATTCTTAACCTACTGCATAAAAATAACCCTTTCATGCATATTCGCACACTCATTCATGTCATACTCTTGGCGGGATTACCTGTTCTTACACACCGCTTTGAGACCTTCAATTCAAATCCGCACACTTTTTCTTTGTTGCACTGTACCGGGTTTGAACCCCGTAATATTTATGAAGGCAAATCACTTTTGCTCGTCTCACGGTAATACAACACATATTTATTTCTTCATGGGCACGGAATGATCGACCTTAGCGTCCCATTTCATACACTTAGTAGTTACACATTGTCATACATACATCAATACACAAAACACATCAACATGCTTATGAATACTTCTCCCTTTTGTTTGTTACCACAGGTTAACGTAAACACATGTCAGTATTATTTCTAATGCAATAATGCATTATTGAAAAAGGGAATACAAGCCATTTTGTTTTAATTGCAAACTCGCTAAGGAAAGGAACTATGACCTATTCTTCACACTTATATTTCTTTAGCAGTGAAAGATTTAATCTACCCATGACCTTGTTCTTTTTACTAATGAGTTTTATTTGTGTACTGTAGTCCTTACAGTACAATATTATTTCTAGTACACATGTCTATTCAATTTTCAACTCAACACCAATTAAGCTACTCTCAATGCATCAAGTTGCAAAATATTATTAATTCCCACGCGACTTTACACTGTCCAGCGTGTCTATATATTTATTTTAAAAAGCATTTCGCGAATTATTTTCTTATCAATTACGTGACAATATAACTAGTAATTGAGGAGTTTAGTACTGTATACTAATATCAACTTATAACTATTCATAGGCATATTCTTGCCAAGTTCCACTATACTATTTTATTTTTCAACATCGAAGTGTTTACTTCATTTGTCCTGTGACTCCGCTGTTCAGTTTTGACCTGGGAAACGTGTATTAAGGTTCTTAACAATATTTAGTCATTTATTTCTATTTCACATATTAATATTCAATGAGGTTTTCATATTTATTATTCCTTGATAAAGCAAAATAGCCCTTATAACCTCTTCTACTAATATTTACTTTATTTTACGTTAGTCATATACTTTCATTCTTTTTCATCATTTAGTTATTCAATTGAACGATCAGCAATACTTTGTTTACATATCATGATTATTAGGGTTGCATTTCAATAATTGGGAATTTATCCTCTCATATGTAAAACTGGATCTGATAATAAGATATACTTCTACAATTATACAATAAGTTTATCTACTTCTTAGCAGCACCTCATAAAATTCATCTTTCTGATTGGGAATAACGACTGATAGACTCTCGGTTTCATCAAATTTATTGAATATTTAGTTCATCTTTGTTATAGTTTTTCTTTAAAGTTTCTTTTCCCTACGGATATCGCTTTATCATTCGAAGTGAGCGCTTTTGAATTAATACTTGTGGAGCTGGTTATATTCCTCAGTCTCCATTATTATTGTGACTGCACGCAGCAATACACTATTATTCATATTTTGACACGTGAGCTCCCTGGCATCACTGTCAGTAACAACACACAGGTCAGTGGGTTCTCGTACTCCACTGCCTAAATAGGGTTCGTAGGCGCGAGCGTACTCCAGCGTACTTCTACTCCCTTGACAATAAATTCTTTTTCTAATGTCTCAGCATCCTCCTACTGAACATATATCACCCCTCAACATAGCCTCCTCCATCAAAATGATAAGCGTATCTCGTTTCCATACTTGTTTACAAATAAAACATAATTTTCTTCAACATCAACATCATATCGGTAATCAGACATCGCGTTATATCCCTAAATCAGCTCGTGCGTTAAATGTGCTTTACTGTAAGAAAGTATATCTCAAATGCATGACCCTTTATGTTCAGTATTATCATATCTGACGTTCAATATCTCTTAAAACCAACGGCTACTTTATAAATTATTGCATTTTAAACTTCATGGCTAATAGCTCCTTATAAAATTCCTCATTCATTATAGAATAGTGCTTCATAATATAATTATTGGGCGTATTTAAAATATCTTCTTCATTCTCTTTGCTTTTATTCAAAGTATTTTGCCAATTTTCCCTTAATACACGAGTCCTCGCGGTAACATTCGGACCTTCAAGTGACCCACTTAGAAGTTTGTTGAACCGTCACCGGTTCCTTCTACCTGCCTGCTTGTGTTTACAATAACATTCTCTGGATTTAACTCTCCGTTTTCTGCTTCAGTGTTTGTAAACATTGTGTTGTCCCCACGCTGAAACGTCACGTTTTGCCTTCCTACTCCACGGCCACGACCATTGCCACGCCTCTCTCGGTGGTCATTTCTGCTTCCAGATACATTACCCTCAAAGTCTACATTATTTATCCGGCCTTCACGGCCATTATTTCTATTTGAGTGGTTCTGTCCTCGATTATGGCCCCTAAACTGGGCTCCCGGGTTCATAGCCCTACTCCCTTCTGCGTTTCTCTGTGGATAGTGCGAGTTATTATGTCCTCCCCTATCACCCATATTGTTGCCGTTTGGCTCTGGTGCCATATCTCTTTGCTCACTCCGCCTCTCTTCAACTGTCTCGCGCATGGCGCGTAATTCAAAGCTTGCCAACAACTCAAGAACTCTGCTGTATGTTGATGCGTTCGATACAATCAATACGTTGTAAATATCGGGCCTAAAGTGCCGAATTACTAACTGAACGATCGATTTTTCGTCCATTAAAGGCTCTAATAGCCTTGCTTTGCTGACAGTTGATAAAAAATAATCTGTCAGGGAGGTATTCCCTCGGGGTGAGTACTGGCCATTATACAGTTCGGTGCGAACCAGTGCTTTCTTACTCTCTCCCCAGTACCGATCGAGGAATAACTGTTTGAATTTCTCGTACGAGCAGTCCGAACTAACCGTTAAGTCAAACCAATCTTTCACTTTATGTTTAAGTGCCCTAGAAACTACCAACATCTTGTATCGATCAGGGATTTGTTTTAATAGTAAATACTCATCCAAGTTCTTTAAAAAAGCTTGCGGGCTTGCATTCCCGTTCTCATTGTAGGACGGAAGGGCAAGTTCGCTTCCAAACAGCTGGCCTATATTTACGTCATTACCGTTGTTTACAAGAACCTGTGGCGTATTCATCCTAGAGAATGAAGTGTTGGAGCCTACATCATTATTCGGGTATGCTGCAGAAATATTTACTTCCGCACTAAGTCCATTTCCGACTGTATTCGATACAACATTACAACTTTTACTTGTACCCGCATTCAAAATTCCCGGCATGATGTCGCCTCCATCACTCCCATCCCTTGATTTTACGCTCTCGACCTCATGGGTCAAGCAGCTGACCTCTTTATTTATTACTTCAACATTCTGAGTTAATTTATTTTCCAGTTTCTGCACCCTATTATTTATTTGTGTTTCGAACTCCTTCCTACCCTCGGCAATGGCCTTATCCAATTTGTCTGCCCTCTGAGTGAGTTTAACAGATTCAGCTTGCAAGTTATCCACACCCGAACTAATTTCTGTTAGACAACTAACAAAATCTCCCCTTAATTTGTTTATCTCCAAATCTGTACGCCCATTTATTTTTACTCCTATCTCCTCGGTTTTATCCTCTAATTTCTTCACCTCATGATTTAATCTCTCCTTCCACTCCTGATTCTGCTTAACAATTTTACTATCCACTCCCTTGTTAACCTCATCTATTTTACTTTCCAGCCTATCATGATTTTTTCTCATTTGTTCACCTACTACTTTTAACTGCTCGTTTGTGGCCTGAATCTGCTCCTGAATTTTATCATTATTTGCCTTGAACTGCTCTTTAATTTCCTTCCGTATCTCGTCATTACTTACTTTCAGCTGCTCATGATTCTTTTCCATTTTATCTAGCAAACTGCTAAGCATGGCTTCTATACCTGAAGGTACTACATCTGCGCTGTTTACTCTAGAAACTGCCTGACTTCCCCCATTCTCGGAACGGACAGTGTATTCTTTCTCAACAATACGTTCACCCATTTCACTCACCTGCTCAACGTCGCCATCATGTCTGGGCAGCTCTACCTCTAAAAACATGTCATTTCCTACCACCTCACTATCTGCCTGTTCGTTGAAAACCTCAATATTTTGGCCAAGAAGGCTCTGTCCTTCCCCCAGTTTCTCAATCTGGCTGTCTGCCATCTTACTTATTAATTTCCCACTCCTCAGGTACATTTACTTATAATCAGACTATTCCTTTTCCTTAAAGCTAACACACATGCAAAACACAGTACATGAGCATCATGAACATAACACTTTAAGCTCCAATGAACTAACATACAAAAAAATCGTCTCCTTAATTCCTCTAAAATTTTAATATTTCACTAGCTAAAATTGTGCTGCTCCTCGCTATTCTGCGACTTAATTAATAAATTCAAATTTACTTGGTTTACTAAAAAATCATTCCGTAAAGTTTACTTTAATAATGGAATCAACAGAAGGTTGTATTTCAATAAAAAGTTTCTAGTTATTTTATTTATTCTTTTTTTTTTAAGAAAAAATCAAAGTAAAAAAATTAAATTATGCGAAATTTGAATTTATTATGAATATTTCAGCACTTACAGTTTAGGAATTTTGTAGTTCGTCCCACGTAGTCCATTTTGTACCATGTCCTCCTGTCGAAGGTCTTCTGTCATCTTCTGTGGATGTAGTTGAAGCTCCCGTTGTTCCTGTTCTTCTGCTCCAATAGACTATTGTGTAATGATCCAGTATGGCGATTGTCATGCTGATATAATTTTATCGTGCCCCAGTTGGTTAGCCAGTGTGATGGTGGTTTCGTCGGGCGCCAGTAAGCTTGTTAATTACTTACGTTATTTGTCGTGGACGGACCTCCTTCCTCGGCTCTCAGCGGCTCCAAGCTCGATCCTCTAATCTCATGGGCAGATGACAGGAGACAGACAAGGGTGGTAGTAAGGACGATCAGTATGTACCTGTGTTGCTTTCATGATTTATTCCACCTGTTCTTAGATGGCCACTAATGATACAAATGTTGACGAGATTTTTATCCTAATTATTAATGGTGTGGCGATTTTAAGATCTATGTATCTACCTCCATTGTGCTTTCCTTCGGCGGTACTTGCATCCTAGCTCAGCTAATACAAGCTGTAAACACTGTGTGCCAGGCGCACACTTCTATCCTATATACTGTTTCCTAAATGGTAGTATTTTACCATTATGCTACTGCAAACTTGGTACTTTATTGCTTAATCTGTTTGGGCCTATATGCAAGTACTCGATCCATCCTCCACCTATTTAGAGACCGAAGAGAAGAGTGAGAACTTCCCTTAGTGGGATTTCACACTAAGTGAATATTCTTACTAAGTCCACCCACTTACTTTAATGTGATTGGAAGAAAATCGGGCACGTGGCCTCGCTTATTGTTAAAATACACCAATAGAAAATGTTCTTATTATAATATGTTTCAATATATTTTCTCACGCTATATCAGGAGCGGTTTTCTTTGATTCTGAAAAACATGCTCCTGCATTCATTAAACCATCTTAAAATCGCTATCCATCAATGCAATAAAATAATATTTCAATTATACCGTGACGATATAAAACTTAAATTTTGAAGTACGTGATTCTTTTCACGGATCCAAATTCGTCACGGCAATTTCCCTAAACTCTGCTGTTTGCAGTTTAACAATGCATCTTTCCAAAACTCTCTTATTCTACCAATATAATTTTATGGCTATGTTTTCCGAATCTCATAGAGAAACTTTCCCTTCCGCCGGCCTTGGTCGGCTAAACCATCTAATAACATGCACCTTCGCTTAGGGTAGGCTCCCTTTTGTGCTAAGGGCTATAAAATTCACAGGGGATACTTTTATGTGATACAAGCGTATAATTTGGAAGTTCTTGCATGTACTTAATGAATAATTAATAATATGAATAGGTGGAACTGTCTCATACTGTCCTGACATAATGAGAACATAATTACCAAAGAGTTTGCTTTGGAGAATCATGGGTTCATTGTGTCATATTCCCCCAAGGTTGTGGAATAACTTTAAACTGGCCGTGTTTGTAAACATCAGCTGTAGTTTTAAATAGTTTTTGTATACAAACAGAGTTGTTTTGGGTCTAGTCATATGGTGGTTCCATACCTGTGTAGGGTTGAACAAGTCCCGTTCTGACCTTCAGAATTGTTATTACAACAGGGGATCCGTCCTTTCCATAAAACCCCTAGAAGACTAAACTTTCTTAAATACACAAAACATAGATTCCTTTAACACAATTCTTAACCTACTGCATAAAAATAACCCTTTCATGCATATTCGCACACTCATTCATGTCATACTCTTGGCGGGATTACCTGTTCTTACACACCGCTTTGAGACCTTCAATTCAAATCCGCACACTTTTTCTTTGTTGCACTGTACCGGGTTTGAACCCCGTAATATTTATGAAGGCAAATCACTTTTGCTCGTCTCACGGTAATACAACACATATTTATTTCTTCATGGGCACGGAATGATCGACCTTAGCGTCCCATTTCATACACTTAGTAGTTACACATTGTCATACATACATCAATACACAAAACACATCAACATGCTTATGAATACTTCTCCCTTTTGTTTGTTACCACAGGTTAACGTAAACACATGTCAGTATTATTTCTAATGCAATAATGCATTATTGAAAAAGGGAATACAAGCCATTTTGTTTTAATTGCAAACTCGCTAAGGAAAGGAACTATGACCTATTCTTCACACTTATATTTCTTTAGCAGTGAAAGATTTAATCTACCCATGACCTTGTTCTTTTTACTAATGAGTTTTATTTGTGTACTGTAGTCCTTACAGTACAATATTATTTCTAGTACACATGTCTATTCAATTTTCAACTCAACACCAATTAAGCTACTCTCAATGCATCAAGTTGCAAAATATTATTAATTCCCACGCGACTTTACACTGTCCAGCGTGTCTATATATTTATTTTAAAAAGCATTTCGCGAATTATTTTCTTATCAATTACGTGACAATATAACTAGTAATTGAGGAGTTTAGTACTGTATACTAATATCAACTTATAACTATTCATAGGCATATTCTTGCCAAGTTCCACTATACTATTTTATTTTTCAACATCGAAGTGTTTACTTCATTTGTCCTGTGACTCCGCTGTTCAGTTTTGACCTGGGAAACGTGTATTAAGGTTCTTAACAATATTTAGTCATTTATTTCTATTTCACATATTAATATTCAATGAGGTTTTCATATTTATTATTCCTTGATAAAGCAAAATAGCCCTTATAACCTCTTCTACTAATATTTACTTTATTTTACGTTAGTCATATACTTTCATTCTTTTTCATCATTTAGTTATTCAATTGAACGATCAGCAATACTTTGTTTACATATCATGATTATTAGGGTTGCATTTCAATAATTGGGAATTTATCCTCTCATATGTAAAACTGGATCTGATAATAAGATATACTTCTACAATTATACAATAAGTTTATCTACTTCTTAGCAGCACCTCATAAAATTCATCTTTCTGATTGGGAATAACGACTGATAGACTCTCGGTTTCATCAAATTTATTGAATATTTAGTTCATCTTTGTTATAGTTTTTCTTTAAAGTTTCTTTTCCCTACGGATATCGCTTTATCATTCGAAGTGAGCGCTTTTGAATTAATACTTGTGGAGCTGGTTATATTCCTCAGTCTCCATTATTATTGTGACTGCACGCAGCAATACACTATTATTCATATTTTGACACGTGAGCTCCCTGGCATCACTGTCAGTAACAACACACAGGTCAGTGGGTTCTCGTACTCCACTGCCTAAATAGGGTTCGTAGGCGCGAGCGTACTCCAGCGTACTTCTACTCCCTTGACAATAAATTCTTTTTCTAATGTCTCAGCATCCTCCTACTGAACATATATCACCCCTCAACATAGCCTCCTCCATCAAAATGATAAGCGTATCTCGTTTCCATACTTGTTTACAAATAAAACATAATTTTCTTCAACATCAACATCATATCGGTAATCAGACATCGCGTTATATCCCTAAATCAGCTCGTGCGTTAAATGTGCTTTACTGTAAGAAAGTATATCTCAAATGCATGACCCTTTATGTTCAGTATTATCATATCTGACGTTCAATATCTCTTAAAACCAACGGCTACTTTATAAATTATTGCATTTTAAACTTCATGGCTAATAGCTCCTTATAAAATTCCTCATTCATTATAGAATAGTGCTTCATAATATAATTATTGGGCGTATTTAAAATATCTTCTTCATTCTCTTTGCTTTTATTCAAAGTATTTTGCCAATTTTCCCTTAATACACGAGTCCTCGCGGTAACATTCGGACCTTCAAGTGACCCACTTAGAAGTTTGTTGAACCGTCACCGGTTCCTTCTACCTGCCTGCTTGTGTTTACAATAACATTCTCTGGATTTAACTCTCCGTTTTCTGCTTCAGTGTTTGTAAACATTGTGTTGTCCCCACGCTGAAACGTCACGTTTTGCCTTCCTACTCCACGGCCACGACCATTGCCACGCCTCTCTCGGTGGTCATTTCTGCTTCCAGATACATTACCCTCAAAGTCTACATTATTTATCCGGCCTTCACGGCCATTATTTCTATTTGAGTGGTTCTGTCCTCGATTATGGCCCCTAAACTGGGCTCCCGGGTTCATAGCCCTACTCCCTTCTGCGTTTCTCTGTGGATAGTGCGAGTTATTATGTCCTCCCCTATCACCCATATTGTTGCCGTTTGGCTCTGGTGCCATATCTCTTTGCTCACTCCGCCTCTCTTCAACTGTCTCGCGCATGGCGCGTAATTCAAAGCTTGCCAACAACTCAAGAACTCTGCTGTATGTTGATGCGTTCGATACAATCAATACGTTGTAAATATCGGGCCTAAAGTGCCGAATTACTAACTGAACGATCGATTTTTCGTCCATTAAAGGCTCTAATAGCCTTGCTTTGCTGACAGTTGATAAAAAATAATCTGTCAGGGAGGTATTCCCTCGGGGTGAGTACTGGCCATTATACAGTTCGGTGCGAACCAGTGCTTTCTTACTCTCTCCCCAGTACCGATCGAGGAATAACTGTTTGAATTTCTCGTACGAGCAGTCCGAACTAACCGTTAAGTCAAACCAATCTTTCACTTTATGTTTAAGTGCCCTAGAAACTACCAACATCTTGTATCGATCAGGGATTTGTTTTAATAGTAAATACTCATCCAAGTTCTTTAAAAAAGCTTGCGGGCTTGCATTCCCGTTCTCATTGTAGGACGGAAGGGCAAGTTCGCTTCCAAACAGCTGGCCTATATTTACGTCATTACCGTTGTTTACAAGAACCTGTGGCGTATTCATCCTAGAGAATGAAGTGTTGGAGCCTACATCATTATTCGGGTATGCTGCAGAAATATTTACTTCCGCACTAAGTCCATTTCCGACTGTATTCGATACAACATTACAACTTTTACTTGTACCCGCATTCAAAATTCCCGGCATGATGTCGCCTCCATCACTCCCATCCCTTGATTTTACGCTCTCGACCTCATGGGTCAAGCAGCTGACCTCTTTATTTATTACTTCAACATTCTGAGTTAATTTATTTTCCAGTTTCTGCACCCTATTATTTATTTGTGTTTCGAACTCCTTCCTACCCTCGGCAATGGCCTTATCCAATTTGTCTGCCCTCTGAGTGAGTTTAACAGATTCAGCTTGCAAGTTATCCACACCCGAACTAATTTCTGTTAGACAACTAACAAAATCTCCCCTTAATTTGTTTATCTCCAAATCTGTACGCCCATTTATTTTTACTCCTATCTCCTCGGTTTTATCCTCTAATTTCTTCACCTCATGATTTAATCTCTCCTTCCACTCCTGATTCTGCTTAACAATTTTACTATCCACTCCCTTGTTAACCTCATCTATTTTACTTTCCAGCCTATCATGATTTTTTCTCATTTGTTCACCTACTACTTTTAACTGCTCGTTTGTGGCCTGAATCTGCTCCTGAATTTTATCATTATTTGCCTTGAACTGCTCTTTAATTTCCTTCCGTATCTCGTCATTACTTACTTTCAGCTGCTCATGATTCTTTTCCATTTTATCTAGCAAACTGCTAAGCATGGCTTCTATACCTGAAGGTACTACATCTGCGCTGTTTACTCTAGAAACTGCCTGACTTCCCCCATTCTCGGAACGGACAGTGTATTCTTTCTCAACAATACGTTCACCCATTTCACTCACCTGCTCAACGTCGCCATCATGTCTGGGCAGCTCTACCTCTAAAAACATGTCATTTCCTACCACCTCACTATCTGCCTGTTCGTTGAAAACCTCAATATTTTGGCCAAGAAGGCTCTGTCCTTCCCCCAGTTTCTCAATCTGGCTGTCTGCCATCTTACTTATTAATTTCCCACTCCTCAGGTACATTTACTTATAATCAGACTATTCCTTTTCCTTAAAGCTAACACACATGCAAAACACAGTACATGAGCATCATGAACATAACACTTTAAGCTCCAATGAACTAACATACAAAAAAATCGTCTCCTTAATTCCTCTAAAATTTTAATATTTCACTAGCTAAAATTGTGCTGCTCCTCGCTATTCTGCGACTTAATTAATAAATTCAAATTTACTTGGTTTACTAAAAAATCATTCCGTAAAGTTTACTTTAATAATGGAATCAACAGAAGGTTGTATTTCAATAAAAAGTTTCTAGTTATTTTATTTATTCTTTTTTTTTTAAGAAAAAATCAAAGTAAAAAAATTAAATTATGCGAAATTTGAATTTATTATGAATATTTCAGCACTTACAGTTTAGGAATTTTGTAGTTCGTCCCACGTAGTCCATTTTGTACCATGTCCTCCTGTCGAAGGTCTTCTGTCATCTTCTGTGGATGTAGTTGAAGCTCCCGTTGTTCCTGTTCTTCTGCTCCAATAGACTATTGTGTAATGATCCAGTATGGCGATTGTCATGCTGATATAATTTTATCGTGCCCCAGTTGGTTAGCCAGTGTGATGGTGGTTTCGTCGGGCGCCAGTAAGCTTGTTAATTACTTACGTTATTTGTCGTGGACGGACCTCCTTCCTCGGCTCTCAGCGGCTCCAAGCTCGATCCTCTAATCTCATGGGCAGATGACAGGAGACAGACAAGGGTGGTAGTAAGGACGATCAGTATGTACCTGTGTTGCTTTCATGATTTATTCCACCTGTTCTTAGATGGCCACTAATGATACAAATGTTGACGAGATTTTTATCCTAATTATTAATGGTGTGGCGATTTTAAGATCTATGTATCTACCTCCATTGTGCTTTCCTTCGGCGGTACTTGCATCCTAGCTCAGCTAATACAAGCTGTAAACACTGTGTGCCAGGCGCACACTTCTATCCTATATACTGTTTCCTAAATGGTAGTATTTTACCATTATGCTACTGCAAACTTGGTACTTTATTGCTTAATCTGTTTGGGCCTATATGCAAGTACTCGATCCATCCTCCACCTATTTAGAGACCGAAGAGAAGAGTGAGAACTTCCCTTAGTGGGATTTCACACTAAGTGAATATTCTTACTAAGTCCACCCACTTACTTTAATGTGATTGGAAGAAAATCGGGCACGTGGCCTCGCTTATTGTTAAAATACACCAATAGAAAATGTTCTTATTATAATATGTTTCAATATATTTTCTCACGCTATATCAGGAGCGGTTTTCTTTGATTCTGAAAAACATGCTCCTGCATTCATTAAACCATCTTAAAATCGCTATCCATCAATGCAATAAAATAATATTTCAATTATACCGTGACGATATAAAACTTAAATTTTGAAGTACGTGATTCTTTTCACGGATCCAAATTCGTCACGGCAATTTCCCTAAACTCTGCTGTTTGCAGTTTAACAATGCATCTTTCCAAAACTCTCTTATTCTACCAATATAATTTTATGGCTATGTTTTCCGAATCTCACAGAGAAACTTTCCCTTCCGCCGGCCTTGGTCGGCTAAACCATCTAATAACATGCACCTTCGCTTAGGGTAGGCTCCCTTTTGTGCTAAGGGCTATAAAATTCACAGGGGATACTTTTATGTGATACAAGCGTATAATTTGGAAGTTCTTGCATGTACTTAATGAATAATTAATAATATGAATAGGTGGAACTGTCTCATACTGTCCTGACATAATGAGAACATAATTACCAAAGAGTTTGCTTTGGAGAATCATGGGTTCATTGTGTCATATTCCCCCAAGGTTGTGGAATAACTTTAAACTGGCCGTGTTTGTAAACATCAGCTGTAGTTTTAAATAGTTTTTGTATACAAACAGAGTTGTTTTGGGTCTAGTCATATGGTGGTTCCATACCTGTGTAGGGTTGAACAAGTCCCGTTCTGACCTTCAGAATTGTTATTACAACAGGGGATCCGTCCTCTCCATAAAACCCCTAGAAGACTAAACTTTCTTAAATACACAAAACATAGATTCCTTTAACACAATTCTTAACCTACTGCATAAAAATAACCCTTTCATGCATATTCGCACACTCATTCATGTCATACTCTTGGCGGGATTACCTGTTCTTACACACCGCTTTGAGACCTTCAATTCAAATCCGCACACTTTTTCTTTGTTGCACTGTACCGGGTTTGAACCCCGTAATATTTATGAAGGCAAATCACTTTTGCTCGTCTCACGGTAATACAACACATATTTATTTCTTCATGGGCACGGAATGATCGACCTTAGCGTCCCATTTCATACACTTAGTAGTTACACATTGTCATACATACATCAATACACAAAACACATCAACATGCTTATGAATACTTCTCCCTTTTGTTTGTTACCACAGGTTAACGTAAACACATGTCAGTATTATTTCTAATGCAATAATGCATTATTGAAAAAGGGAATACAAGCCATTTTGTTTTAATTGCAAACTCGCTAAGGAAAGGAACTATGACCTATTCTTCACACTTATATTTCTTTAGCAGTGAAAGATTTAATCTACCCATGACCTTGTTCTTTTTACTAATGAGTTTTATTTGTGTACTGTAGTCCTTACAGTACAATATTATTTCTAGTACACATGTCTATTCAATTTTCAACTCAACACCAATTAAGCTACTCTCAATGCATCAAGTTGCAAAATATTATTAATTCCCACGCGACTTTACACTGTCCAGCGTGTCTATATATTTATTTTAAAAAGCATTTCGCGAATTATTTTCTTATCAATTACGTGACAATATAACTAGTAATTGAGGAGTTTAGTACTGTATACTAATATCAACTTATAACTATTCATAGGCATATTCTTGCCAAGTTCCACTATACTATTTTATTTTTCAACATCGAAGTGTTTACTTCATTTGTCCTGTGACTCCGCTGTTCAGTTTTGACCTGGGAAACGTGTATTAAGGTTCTTAACAATATTTAGTCATTTATTTCTATTTCACATATTAATATTCAATGAGGTTTTCATATTTATTATTCCTTGATAAAGCAAAATAGCCCTTATAACCTCTTCTACTAATATTTACTTTATTTTACGTTAGTCATATACTTTCATTCTTTTTCATCATTTAGTTATTCAATTGAACGATCAGCAATACTTTGTTTACATATCATGATTATTAGGGTTGCATTTCAATAATTGGGAATTTATCCTCTCATATGTAAAACTGGATCTGATAATAAGATATACTTCTACAATTATACAATAAGTTTATCTACTTCTTAGCAGCACCTCATAAAATTCATCTTTCTGATTGGGAATAACGACTGATAGACTCTCGGTTTCATCAAATTTATTGAATATTTAGTTCATCTTTGTTATAGTTTTTCTTTAAAGTTTCTTTTCCCTACGGATATCGCTTTATCATTCGAAGTGAGCGCTTTTGAATTAATACTTGTGGAGCTGGTTATATTCCTCAGTCTCCATTATTATTGTGACTGCACGCAGCAATACACTATTATTCATATTTTGACACGTGAGCTCCCTGGCATCACTGTCAGTAACAACACACAGGTCAGTGGGTTCTCGTACTCCACTGCCTAAATAGGGTTCGTAGGCGCGAGCGTACTCCAGCGTACTTCTACTCCCTTGACAATAAATTCTTTTTCTAATGTCTCAGCATCCTCCTACTGAACATATATCACCCCTCAACATAGCCTCCTCCATCAAAATGATAAGCGTATCTCGTTTCCATACTTGTTTACAAATAAAACATAATTTTCTTCAACATCAACATCATATCGGTAATCAGACATCGCGTTATATCCCTAAATCAGCTCGTGCGTTAAATGTGCTTTACTGTAAGAAAGTATATCTCAAATGCATGACCCTTTATGTTCAGTATTATCATATCTGACGTTCAATATCTCTTAAAACCAACGGCTACTTTATAAATTATTGCATTTTAAACTTCATGGCTAATAGCTCCTTATAAAATTCCTCATTCATTATAGAATAGTGCTTCATAATATAATTATTGGGCGTATTTAAAATATTTTCTTCATTCTCTTTGCTTTTATTCAAAGTATTTTGCCAATTTTCCCTTAATACACGAGTCCTCGCGGTAACATTCGGACCTTCAAGTGACCCACTTAGAAGTTTGTTGAACCGTCACCGGTTCCTTCTACCTGCCTGCTTGTGTTTACAATAACATTCTCTGGATTTAACTCTCCGTTTTCTGCTTCAGTGTTTGTAAACATTGTGT
Organism: Ectobius pallidus; assembly: GCA_964059195.1. Taxonomy (NCBI): domain Eukaryota; kingdom Metazoa; phylum Arthropoda; class Insecta; order Blattodea; family Ectobiidae; genus Ectobius; species Ectobius pallidus. The sequence continues at coordinate 17,057,474 of CAXKWD010000006.1, forward strand.
TGTCCCCACGCTGAAACGTCACGTTTTGCCTTCCTACTCCACGGCCACGACCATTGCCACGCCTCTCTCGGTGGTCATTTCTGCTTCCAGATACATTACCCTCAAAGTCTACATTATTTATCCGGCCTTCACGGCCATTATTTCTATTTGAGTGGTTCTGTCCTCGATTATGGCCCCTAAACTGGGCTCCCGGGTTCATAGCCCTACTCCCTTCTGCGTTTCTCTGTGGATAGTGCGAGTTATTATGTCCTCCCCTATCACCCATATTGTTGCCGTTTGGCTCTGGTGCCATATCTCTTTGCTCACTCCGCCTCTCTTCAACTGTCTCGCGCATGGCGCGTAATTCAAAGCTTGCCAACAACTCAAGAACTCTGCTGTATGTTGATGCGTTCGATACAATCAATACGTTGTAAATATCGGGCCTAAAGTGCCGAATTACTAACTGAACGATCGATTTTTCGTCCATTAAAGGCTCTAATAGCCTTGCTTTGCTGACAGTTGATAAAAAATAATCTGTCAGGGAGGTATTCCCTCGGGGTGAGTACTGGCCATTATACAGTTCGGTGCGAACCAGTGCTTTCTTACTCTCTCCCCAGTACCGATCGAGGAATAACTGTTTGAATTTCTCGTACGAGCAGTCCGAACTAACCGTTAAGTCAAACCAATCTTTCACTTTATGTTTAAGTGCCCTAGAAACTACCAACATCTTGTATCGATCAGGGATTTGTTTTAATAGTAAATACTCATCCAAGTTCTTTAAAAAAGCTTGCGGGCTTGCATTCCCGTTCTCATTGTAGGACGGAAGGGCAAGTTCGCTTCCAAACAGCTGGCCTATATTTACGTCATTACCGTTGTTTACAAGAACCTGTGGCGTATTCATCCTAGAGAATGAAGTGTTGGAGCCTACATCATTATTCGGGTATGCTGCAGAAATATTTACTTCCGCACTAAGTCCATTTCCGACTGTATTCGATACAACATTACAACTTTTACTTGTACCCGCATTCAAAATTCCCGGCATGATGTCGCCTCCATCACTCCCATCCCTTGATTTTACGCTCTCGACCTCATGGGTCAAGCAGCTGACCTCTTTATTTATTACTTCAACATTCTGAGTTAATTTATTTTCCAGTTTCTGCACCCTATTATTTATTTGTGTTTCGAACTCCTTCCTACCCTCGGCAATGGCCTTATCCAATTTGTCTGCCCTCTGAGTGAGTTTAACAGATTCAGCTTGCAAGTTATCCACACCCGAACTAATTTCTGTTAGACAACTAACAAAATCTCCCCTTAATTTGTTTATCTCCAAATCTGTACGCCCATTTATTTTTACTCCTATCTCCTCGGTTTTATCCTCTAATTTCTTCACCTCATGATTTAATCTCTCCTTCCACTCCTGATTCTGCTTAACAATTTTACTATCCACTCCCTTGTTAACCTCATCTATTTTACTTTCCAGCCTATCATGATTTTTTCTCATTTGTTCACCTACTACTTTTAACTGCTCGTTTGTGGCCTGAATCTGCTCCTGAATTTTATCATTATTTGCCTTGAACTGCTCTTTAATTTCCTTCCGTATCTCGTCATTACTTACTTTCAGCTGCTCATGATTCTTTTCCATTTTATCTAGCAAACTGCTAAGCATGGCTTCTATACCTGAAGGTACTACATCTGCGCTGTTTACTCTAGAAACTGCCTGACTTCCCCCATTCTCGGAACGGACAGTGTATTCTTTCTCAACAATACGTTCACCCATTTCACTCACCTGCTCAACGTCGCCATCATGTCTGGGCAGCTCTACCTCTAAAAACATGTCATTTCCTACCACCTCACTATCTGCCTGTTCGTTGAAAACCTCAATATTTTGGCCAAGAAGGCTCTGTCCTTCCCCCAGTTTCTCAATCTGGCTGTCTGCCATCTTACTTATTAATTTCCCACTCCTCAGGTACATTTACTTATAATCAGACTATTCCTTTTCCTTAAAGCTAACACACATGCAAAACACAGTACATGAGCATCATGAACATAACACTTTAAGCTCCAATGAACTAACATACAAAAAAATCGTCTCCTTAATTCCTCTAAAATTTTAATATTTCACTAGCTAAAATTGTGCTGCTCCTCGCTATTCTGCGACTTAATTAATAAATTCAAATTTACTTGGTTTACTAAAAAATCATTCCGTAAAGTTTACTTTAATAATGGAATCAACAGAAGGTTGTATTTCAATAAAAAGTTTCTAGTTATTTTATTTATTCTTTTTTTTTTAAGAAAAAATCAAAGTAAAAAAATTAAATTATGCGAAATTTGAATTTATTATGAATATTTCAGCACTTACAGTTTAGGAATTTTGTAGTTCGTCCCACGTAGTCCATTTTGTACCATGTCCTCCTGTCGAAGGTCTTCTGTCATCTTCTGTGGATGTAGTTGAAGCTCCCGTTGTTCCTGTTCTTCTGCTCCAATAGACTATTGTGTAATGATCCAGTATGGCGATTGTCATGCTGATATAATTTTATCGTGCCCCAGTTGGTTAGCCAGTGTGATGGTGGTTTCGTCGGGCGCCAGTAAGCTTGTTAATTACTTACGTTATTTGTCGTGGACGGACCTCCTTCCTCGGCTCTCAGCGGCTCCAAGCTCGATCCTCTAATCTCATGGGCAGATGACAGGAGACAGACAAGGGTGGTAGTAAGGACGATCAGTATGTACCTGTGTTGCTTTCATGATTTATTCCACCTGTTCTTAGATGGCCACTAATGATACAAATGTTGACGAGATTTTTATCCTAATTATTAATGGTGTGGCGATTTTAAGATCTATGTATCTACCTCCATTGTGCTTTCCTTCGGCGGTACTTGCATCCTAGCTCAGCTAATACAAGCTGTAAACACTGTGTGCCAGGCGCACACTTCTATCCTATATACTGTTTCCTAAATGGTAGTATTTTACCATTATGCTACTGCAAACTTGGTACTTTATTGCTTAATCTGTTTGGGCCTATATGCAAGTACTCGATCCATCCTCCACCTATTTAGAGACCGAAGAGAAGAGTGAGAACTTCCCTTAGTGGGATTTCACACTAAGTGAATATTCTTACTAAGTCCACCCACTTACTTTAATGTGATTGGAAGAAAATCGGGCACGTGGCCTCGCTTATTGTTAAAATACACCAATAGAAAATGTTCTTATTATAATATGTTTCAATATATTTTCTCACGCTATATCAGGAGCGGTTTTCTTTGATTCTGAAAAACATGCTCCTGCATTCATTAAACCATCTTAAAATCGCTATCCATCAATGCAATAAAATAATATTTCAATTATACCGTGACGATATAAAACTTAAATTTTGAAGTACGTGATTCTTTTCACGGATCCAAATTCGTCACGGCAATTTCCCTAAACTCTGCTGTTTGCAGTTTAACAATGCATCTTTCCAAAACTCTCTTATTCTACCAATATAATTTTATGGCTATGTTTTCCGAATCTCACAGAGAAACTTTCCCTTCCGCCGGCCTTGGTCGGCTAAACCATCTAATAACATGCACCTTCGCTTAGGGTAGGCTCCCTTTTGTGCTAAGGGCTATAAAATTCACAGGGGATACTTTTATGTGATACAAGCGTATAATTTGGAAGTTCTTGCATGTACTTAATGAATAATTAATAATATGAATAGGTGGAACTGTCTCATACTGTCCTGACATAATGAGAACATAATTACCAAAGAGTTTGCTTTGGAGAATCATGGGTTCATTGTGTCATATTCCCCCAAGGTTGTGGAATAACTTTAAACTGGCCGTGTTTGTAAACATCAGCTGTAGTTTTAAATAGTTTTTGTATAAAAACAGAGTTGTTTTGGGTCTAGTCATATGGTGGTTCCATACCTGTGTAGGGTTGAACAAGTCCCGTTCTGACCTTCAGAATTGTTATTACAACAGGGGATCCGTCCTCTCCATAAAACCCCTAGAAGACTAAACTTTCTTAAATACACAAAACATAGATTCCTTTAACACAATTCTTAACCTACTGCATAAAAATAACCCTTTCATGCATATTCGCACACTCATTCATGTCATACTCTTGGCGGGATTACCTGTTCTTACACACCGCTTTGAGACCTTCAATTCAAATCCGCACACTTTTTCTTTGTTGCACTGTACCGGGTTTGAACCCCGTAATATTTATGAAGGCAAATCACTTTTGCTCGTCTCACGGTAATACAACACATATTTATTTCTTCATGGGCACGGAATGATCGACCTTAGCGTCCCATTTCATACACTTAGTAGTTACACATTGTCATACATACATCAATACACAAAACACATCAACATGCTTATGAATACTTCTCCCTTTTGTTTGTTACCACAGGTTAACGTAAACACATGTCAGTATTATTTCTAATGCAATAATGCATTATTGAAAAAGGGAATACAAGCCATTTTGTTTTAATTGCAAACTCGCTAAGGAAAGGAACTATGACCTATTCTTCACACTTATATTTCTTTAGCAGTGAAAGATTTAATCTACCCATGACCTTGTTCTTTTTACTAATGAGTTTTATTTGTGTACTGTAGTCCTTACAGTACAATATTATTTCTAGTACACATGTCTATTCAATTTTCAACTCAACACCAATTAAGCTACTCTCAATGCATCAAGTTGCAAAATATTATTAATTCCCACGCGACTTTACACTGTCCAGCGTGTCTATATATTTATTTTAAAAAGCATTTCGCGAATTATTTTCTTATCAATTACGTGACAATATAACTAGTAATTGAGGAGTTTAGTACTGTATACTAATATCAACTTATAACTATTCATAGGCATATTCTTGCCAAGTTCCACTATACTATTTTATTTTTCAACATCGAAGTGTTTACTTCATTTGTCCTGTGACTCCGCTGTTCAGTTTTGACCTGGGAAACGTGTATTAAGGTTCTTAACAATATTTAGTCATTTATTTCTATTTCACATATTAATATTCAATGAGGTTTTCATATTTATTATTCCTTGATAAAGCAAAATAGCCCTTATAACCTCTTCTACTAATATTTACTTTATTTTACGTTAGTCATATACTTTCATTCTTTTTCATCATTTAGTTATTCAATTGAACGATCAGCAATACTTTGTTTACATATCATGATTATTAGGGTTGCATTTCAATAATTGGGAATTTATCCTCTCATATGTAAAACTGGATCTGATAATAAGATATACTTCTACAATTATACAATAAGTTTATCTACTTCTTAGCAGCACCTCATAAAATTCATCTTTCTGATTGGGAATAACGACTGATAGACTCTCGGTTTCATCAAATTTATTGAATATTTAGTTCATCTTTGTTATAGTTTTTCTTTAAAGTTTCTTTTCCCTACGGATATCGCTTTATCATTCGAAGTGAGCGCTTTTGAATTAATACTTGTGGAGCTGGTTATATTCCTCAGTCTCCATTATTATTGTGACTGCACGCAGCAATACACTATTATTCATATTTTGACACGTGAGCTCCCTGGCATCACTGTCAGTAACAACACACAGGTCAGTGGGTTCTCGTACTCCACTGCCTAAATAGGGTTCGTAGGCGCGAGCGTACTCCAGCGTACTTCTACTCCCTTGACAATAAATTCTTTTTCTAATGTCTCAGCATCCTCCTACTGAACATATATCACCCCTCAACATAGCCTCCTCCATCAAAATGATAAGCGTATCTCGTTTCCATACTTGTTTACAAATAAAACATAATTTTCTTCAACATCAACATCATATCGGTAATCAGACATCGCGTTATATCCCTAAATCAGCTCGTGCGTTAAATGTGCTTTACTGTAAGAAAGTATATCTCAAATGCATGACCCTTTATGTTCAGTATTATCATATCTGACGTTCAATATCTCTTAAAACCAACGGCTACTTTATAAATTATTGCATTTTAAACTTCATGGCTAATAGCTCCTTATAAAATTCCTCATTCATTATAGAATAGTGCTTCATAATATAATTATTGGGCGTATTTAAAATATCTTCTTCATTCTCTTTGCTTTTATTCAAAGTATTTTGCCAATTTTCCCTTAATACACGAGTCCTCGCGGTAACATTCGGACCTTCAAGTGACCCACTTAGAAGTTTGTTGAACCGTCACCGGTTCCTTCTACCTGCCTGCTTGTGTTTACAATAACATTCTCTGGATTTAACTCTCCGTTTTCTGCTTCAGTGTTTGTAAACATTGTGTTGTCCCCACGCTGAAACGTCACGTTTTGCCTTCCTACTCCACGGCCACGACCATTGCCACGCCTCTCTCGGTGGTCATTTCTGCTTCCAGATACATTACCCTCAAAGTCTACATTATTTATCCGGCCTTCACGGCCATTATTTCTATTTGAGTGGTTCTGTCCTCGATTATGGCCCCTAAACTGGGCTCCCGGGTTCATAGCCCTACTCCCTTCTGCGTTTCTCTGTGGATAGTGCGAGTTATTATGTCCTCCCCTATCACCCATATTGTTGCCGTTTGGCTCTGGTGCCATATCTCTTTGCTCACTCCGCCTCTCTTCAACTGTCTCGCGCATGGCGCGTAATTCAAAGCTTGCCAACAACTCAAGAACTCTGCTGTATGTTGATGCGTTCGATACAATCAATACGTTGTAAATATCGGGCCTAAAGTGCCGAATTACTAACTGAACGATCGATTTTTCGTCCATTAAAGGCTCTAATAGCCTTGCTTTGCTGACAGTTGATAAAAAATAATCTGTCAGGGAGGTATTCCCTCGGGGTGAGTACTGGCCATTATACAGTTCGGTGCGAACCAGTGCTTTCTTACTCTCTCCCCAGTACCGATCGAGGAATAACTGTTTGAATTTCTCGTACGAGCAGTCCGAACTAACCGTTAAGTCAAACCAATCTTTCACTTTATGTTTAAGTGCCCTAGAAACTACCAACATCTTGTATCGATCAGGGATTTGTTTTAATAGTAAATACTCATCCAAGTTCTTTAAAAAAGCTTGCGGGCTTGCATTCCCGTTCTCATTGTAGGACGGAAGGGCAAGTTCGCTTCCAAACAGCTGGCCTATATTTACGTCATTACCGTTGTTTACAAGAACCTGTGGCGTATTCATCCTAGAGAATGAAGTGTTGGAGCCTACATCATTATTCGGGTATGCTGCAGAAATATTTACTTCCGCACTAAGTCCATTTCCGACTGTATTCGATACAACATTACAACTTTTACTTGTACCCGCATTCAAAATTCCCGGCATGATGTCGCCTCCATCACTCCCATCCCTTGATTTTACGCTCTCGACCTCATGGGTCAAGCAGCTGACCTCTTTATTTATTACTTCAACATTCTGAGTTAATTTATTTTCCAGTTTCTGCACCCTATTATTTATTTGTGTTTCGAACTCCTTCCTACCCTCGGCAATGGCCTTATCCAATTTGTCTGCCCTCTGAGTGAGTTTAACAGATTCAGCTTGCAAGTTATCCACACCCGAACTAATTTCTGTTAGACAACTAACAAAATCTCCCCTTAATTTGTTTATCTCCAAATCTGTACGCCCATTTATTTTTACTCCTATCTCCTCGGTTTTATCCTCTAATTTCTTCACCTCATGATTTAATCTCTCCTTCCACTCCTGATTCTGCTTAACAATTTTACTATCCACTCCCTTGTTAACCTCATCTATTTTACTTTCCAGCCTATCATGATTTTTTCTCATTTGTTCACCTACTACTTTTAACTGCTCGTTTGTGGCCTGAATCAGCTCCTGAATTTTATCATTATTTGCCTTGAACTGCTCTTTAATTTCCTTCCGTATCTCGTCATTACTTACTTTCAGCTGCTCATGATTCTTTTCCATTTTATCTAGCAAACTGCTAAGCATGGCTTCTATACCTGAAGGTACTACATCTGCGCTGTTTACTCTAGAAACTGCCTGACTTCCCCCATTCTCGGAACGGACAGTGTATTCTTTCTCAACAATACGTTCACCCATTTCACTCACCTGCTCAACGTCGCCATCATGTCTGGGCAGCTCTACCTCTAAAAACATGTCATTTCCTACCACCTCACTATCTGCCTGTTCGTTGAAAACCTCAATATTTTGGCCAAGAAGGCTCTGTCCTTCCCCCAGTTTCTCAATCTGGCTGTCTGCCATCTTACTTATTAATTTCCCACTCCTCAGGTACATTTACTTATAATCAGACTATTCCTTTTCCTTAAAGCTAACACACATGCAAAACACAGTACATGAGCATCATGAACATAACACTTTAAGCTCCAATGAACTAACATACAAAAAAATCGTCTCCTTAATTCCTCTAAAATTTTAATATTTCACTAGCTAAAATTGTGCTGCTCCTCGCTATTCTGCGACTTAATTAATAAATTCAAATTTACTTGGTTTACTAAAAAATCATTCCGTAAAGTTTACTTTAATAATGGAATCAACAGAAGGTTGTATTTCAATAAAAAGTTTCTAGTTATTTTATTTATTCTTTTTTTTTAAGAAAAAATCACAGTAAAAAAATTAAATTATGCGAAATTTGAATTTATTATGAATATTTCAGCACTTACAGTTTAGGAATTTTGTAGTTCGTCCCACGTAGTCCATTTTGTACCATGTCCTCCTGTCGAAGGTCTTCTGTCATCTTCTGTGGATGTAGTTGAAGCTCCCGTTGTTCCTGTTCTTCTGCTCCAATAGACTATTGTGTAATGATCCAGTATGGCGATTGTCATGCTGATATAATTTTATCGTGCCCCAGTTGGTTAGCCAGTGTGATGGTGGTTTCGTCGGGCGCCAGTAAGCTTGTTAATTACTTACGTTATTTGTCGTGGACGGACCTCCTTCCTCGGCTCTCAGCGGCTCCAAGCTCGATCCTCTAATCTCATGGGCAGATGACAGGAGACAGACAAGGGTGGTAGTAAGGACGATCAGTATGTACCTGTGTTGCTTTCATGATTTATTCCACCTGTTCTTAGATGGCCACTAATGATACAAATGTTGACGAGATTTTTATCCTAATTATTAATGGTGTGGCGATTTTAAGATCTATGTATCTACCTCCATTGTGCTTTCCTTCGGCGGTACTTGCATCCTAGCTCAGCTAATACAAGCTGTAAACACTGTGTGCCAGGCGCACACTTCTATCCTATATACTGTTTCCTAAATGGTAGTATTTTACCATTATGCTACTGCAAACTTGGTACTTTATTGCTTAATCTGTTTGGGCCTATATGCAAGTACTCGATCCATCCTCCACCTATTTAGAGACCGAAGAGAAGAGTGAGAACTTCCCTTAGTGGGATTTCACACTAAGTGAATATTCTTACTAAGTCCACCCACTTACTTTAATGTGATTGGAAGAAAATCGGGCACGTGGCCTCGCTTATTGTTAAAATACACCAATAGAAGATGTTCTTATTATAATATGTTTCAATATATTTTCTCACGCTATATCAGGAGCGGTTTTCTTTGATTCTGAAAAACATGCTCCTGCATTCATTAAACCATCTTAAAATCGCTATCCATCAATGCAATAAAATAATATTTCAATTATACCGTGACGATATAAAACTTAAATTTTGAAGTACGTGATTCTTTTCACGGATCCAAATTCGTCACGGCAATTTCCCTAAACTCTGCTGTTTGCAGTTTAACAATGCATCTTTCCAAAACTCTCTTATTCTACCAATATAATTTTATGGCTATGTTTTCCGAATCTCACAGAGAAACTTTCCCTTCCGCCGGCCTTGGTCGGCTAAACCATCTAATAACATGCACCTTCGCTTAGGGTAGGCTCCCTTTTGTGCTAAGGGCTATAAAATTCACAGGGGATACTTTTATGTGATACAAGCGTATAATTTGGAAGTTCTTGCATGTACTTAATGAATAATTAATAATATGAATAGGTGGAACTGTCTCAATAACTAATTTCCATCATTGCATAGTATCTTCATATCGCTCAAGTGTAATTTCATGATTGGTGAAGCTTTTAACTTAATCGATATTAGTAATATTATAGGTTAAAATTTTTCCACCTTATGCACTTCCATCGATATTGTTTGTGCATCAACGTTCAACTATTCATTCAGCCTTCTGCTTGGTGTACTTTTGGTGCGATTATGGTAGGGTTTTCTTCACATTATTAGTTTCTTTTTGCTTTTTAGCCTTCACAGGATTACAACCAATGCTAGGTTAATATTGTTCTTCCATTTGAAATGTTAGTTTTTATTTTATTTTGTGGGTGTTTTATGAAGATATCAGGTAAGCAGGGCTAAAATCAAAGTGTATTAACTTTCTGCTTTTATAAATAACTTATATGTATTCATACATTTTGTTGGGACTCGTTCTTAGGGAGATTCACTATCAAATTTAATTTAATTATCTAATTTATTAATATATTCATTGAAGTAGACATACTATATATACACATATATTTTGACATATATGTATATACATATTATATATGATATATGTCAGCAACTTGGTTTCGTGTTCTAGTGCCTATTAGATTGCGTCTTATGGCCTCTGCAATAAATTTAAAGTAGCTATAAACAAGTAGAATTCTATAAACGGGTAAAAGACCACTACAACTTAAAGTGTGATATAGTTTAATTTCAAATACAATCCGTTTTTACTTATGTCATTCAATGTAATCACAGGGAAATATTTTTACAATATGGAAATTACACGCTTGAAATGGTCTGTAGACTAAAACATGTAAATGTAAAAAGTGATGTAACATATGGGGCTCATTTACTAAAACCGCATGTGACAAAAATAGATGAAGCCTAATGGAAAGTACAAATGACTGTGAAACCACAGCCCCTGTTTTTGATATTGAATGAGAAGGCTTTTAAGTTACGTTTTCTACGTGCGTACAAAGAGAATGTGTCTTATATTTTAGCTATTTTAAAATATTAACTATATAGTAGGCTATAAGATAAGTATATTTATTACAAGATATGTAAGACAACACAAACATGCCAACCCAATTGTACCTAATGCCATGTGTACAGGTTGATAAACTGAAATTAATAATCAAATGTATTCCATTTAATCAACATACAGTAGAGTCCCACTATTCCCAAAATCCGCCAATACCGAACAGAGTTCAGGAAAAAAATACCGATTTTTAAAGCTAAAAACAGGTGAAATTACAAAGACATTCGTCAAAAAAAGTACATTTATTGTTGTACAAAGAAGTTAAATAGATATACATAGAGCCTAAGCTTGATGAAAACGCCTGAAACCAAACTGGAATGAAAGCTGGTTACTTACAGCACATGTCGGCTTCATTTATACAATTCCCAGCACTTAATTTACGCCTTAACAAGTCAATACGTTGATATTATTCATGAAATCCGCCTATTTCGAATTTCCCCTAAACAGAACGGTGTTCGGTCCCAATTAGTTCGGAATAGCGGGACTCTACTGTACTTATTTACTCAATGGCAATAGATAATTCCTAAGCAAGGTGAAAGAATATGATCTACTTGGCGACACCCGAAGGATTATTGCCGCGCTTACATGAGCCCACCATTCAACCCTATTCTGTGCTAACTCCATCCAACCACCCACAAAAACATTGCCCTCTCGTATAAAATTGTCTTCATAATGTTTGCTGAGATTTTATAAGCAAGCACTTAACTAATCTCTAAGAGGCTATGTCCTGACTGACTTACTTAATGAATGACTGACAGAGAATCAACGTACAGCCTAAATTATAATAGGTTAGATTTGGAATGTTGACAGTACCTTCGTTTCATATCATAGGTGCTCACTAAGAAAGGATTTTGAAAAATTTTGATTTTAATTACCAAAAATCAAATGTTATACAGGAGATATATAATACCTTTTTTACACAGAATTATCACATCCAAATCATATTCCAGTTCACATGACAACAGTGTATTGTTGGCAGTGGTCACAGGTAGCTTTGAAAATAAATTATACGGGACATAGACAAATTACCGAAACTATCGATATAATTCATTGATGTAAATAAACAGTGAAATGCACGAAAATAATGCACAATGTGATGCAGTCACATAGCTTTCTCTGCCCTTAATCCAGCTGTCACAGTCTGTGTGTGTCAACGAGTAAGTTATGCCATATCAGAAGTCTGTAAAAAATTATATCCACTGATACGTTATTCATATCTGTAGGCTTTGTATTTTTATTAGTTGAGAAATATGGATGTTTATCATATGCCCTAGGCATGTAAAAGGAGACAAAATTCGATTGAACATTTTTAATCCTATGCACGCAGTATATTATTATGTCCCACGTTTTGGGGAGGAAAGTATGAAAGTGGTATTGAATATATGTTTTATTTCAGCCCCGAAACGGTTGTAAGGTAACATGAGAGTGAGAAATAAAATATTCCATGAAGAGAATACATTTTATGATACAGGAAATTCTGTTTCGTCTTATTTGAACCCCTACCAGGCTTGGTGTGTGCAAGCAATGGGGTGCAAAATCCTACATCTTCTATGAACCATAAAAATCTATATCAAGCATTTTCTGAGGGAATAGTTTGAGTGTCGTTCTTCCTCATTTCAAATTCTACATACCTATTTAAGGACCTAGAGTTTGAAAATCAAAAGTCCTTCAAAAGTTAATTTTGAATGTCAAAATACAAAACCCGAGCGACGCCGGGCCCGTTAAGCTATTATTACATAATCTCTCCTTTACAGATAATAAAATAATACAACACTTTTTAGACAAGTGTTCAAAATGATCTTTACCCTGTTTTACATATGATAACATGAACTTACTTTACCGATTTACGTCGCTTTATTGTACATTCTCCTATGTATTTCTGTCACCGTTTTTTACCTCAAGTTGATCAAATGTTCTAATCACGTACACGGATTACATCGGGAAACCAGGTTGCTCTAGGCCTCTAGGGGGTGAAACACAAAAGAAACTATATCTCAACTTTCAGCCTCAAACCAGGATAAATTAGATTATTGACGTTGGTAAACACAGTATTCTTTGGAATTTAGATAGAATAACAACAGCACTTTCATAACACAAAGAGAAATGTAGACTTAAAGCCAATTTAAAATAAAACAATACTATGTAGAAACTAGTCAATCAAATTGCAAAGTCTATATATTTATATGCATATTCGAGGTTAACTAAAGCACAATGGAAGAATATATTTGTGTTAAGAACTCAACAATAAACTGACAACATGTCCATTTTCCAGTTTCACAGACCTATTCATTAATGGAAGTAAACACCTTATGTAACGAATGTGACATGAAACTTAACCATAATATTCATACACTGGCCAAATCTTAAGGACAAGAATAGCATATTTTAAATCCACCTCAGTGCAGCACAAGTCACGTCATTGATGTAGCTGTGTGACACTTTAGTTTCCTCAGTCACATCAGAATATTTCGTAGTCTGGTAGTCACATAGGTCTGTGTTGCGCTGATGGACCTGACCTTATTCTGAGTATTGCCTCAGCACTGGTTTTCTGAACCAGTGATTTATACATCTGATTCACAAAGTAAATAGTCGATAGTTCACATGTAAATGAAGGCAAGTTGCTACAGTGAACTTTTAAGTCATTTTGTGTAACTTTTATTTGGCATTAATAGTTTTTGAATTGGATAGTAACGACATTATAAATGGTAAATATTCAATTCAAGTTTTTTCTATTGTTTATTAAGGGTCAGAATGGTACTTTCTGATATTGTGTGATGGACGGGAAAATGTCTGCCTGTCCGTGTGTTTCAATTTATTGACTAATGTGTACACACACTCAAAGTATCCACCAATGATTGTTATTGTTATTATTTCACGCATAATGCATTGCACATAAAGATCGGCCCTGATTGCCTTTCGTTCTAGATACCTGTTAGTGTTATAAAAATGTATTAAAAAACAATTGTCTCTACAATTTTCTTTTTTCTGTCCTAGCTTTTATAACAAGTAGGCCAATATGCGAGAAAGTTTGAGCAACATGATTTGCACCATTTATTTATATTTCTTCTTGCTTCAAGAGTGTTTCCGAGATAATAGAGACAAAGGGAATTTACATTTCCATGGGTTCTGATGAACACAAAAATTAAAATTGGAAATTGGAAGTTTTCCAACTCTTTACAAAGTTAATAGCCTACTCAACGTAATCTGGGGTACAAACCCACCGTCTTTGGAGTACATATGTGCTCCATTTAGTCTAACATAACGTGGAATATAATAACATTTGTTGGTTTAATTTTATAATTTGAATTTTCCCTGTGTCTTTACTTTCTTTTTATTTATTAATATTATCTAACGATTTAATTTACAGCAGCTAACACTTGTGTCTGCGCATAACTAATCGATATATCGACCGCCACGAATATTAAAACAATATGACTTTTCAACATTCTACCCATTGCAGTTGTTAGTGGTGATTATAACTTGACTCCCTCTCGTATTTTAACCTAACCTCGATTCTGTTATAACTAGGGACCGGATTTTTAGGTTTTTAAAAACACTGTTTTAGGTTTTCCATCAGGTGAAATAGTTTTTTTAGGTTTTTGTCCAAAATATCGTTTTCGGGTAGAATAATTGGTTGAATGAATTTCAATGTGTTACATAGGATTCAATACATAATCCTGCACTTGTAAAGTTTAACTTAACAAAACTGACTTAAATTTGAGTAAACTAGCTTTAGGAAAATATTATACAATTGAAGAAAGAAAGCATAAACAATCAAAAGAAGCAGTGAAAATAAGATTGTCTCACATTTCCTGGTTACAGCATATCACTAAATATCTTTCAAGATTCTCAACTGTGAAGTTCTTCCTGTTATCTCTTAGAATACATTTGAAGGCAGAAAATGTCCTTTCAACCTCACATGACGTCAACAATGGTTGTTCGTACGAATATTTTAAAAGGAATACGCCGGTACTCTTTTCCTCTCTTGATACTGTCCATCCTAGACGACAATGGGTTGAATGAAACGCTGGTGGTATTAATTTCTATCCAACAAAAATTGTCTCTCCGCAAAATATCGATTTCTCAACTGGCAAACAAAAAGACAAAAAGTAGGCTAAATTATATATTTTAGGTTTTATATCCCATTTAGGTACACTTAGGTTTTTATACCCCATTTAGGTATTTTTAGGTACCACAGAATTAATGTGGGTTAATCCTATGAACATGATTAAGTATATGAACGCTTTTTGTTTTGGAAGTAAGGAAAAAAATAGGTAAAAACCTAAGAATCCGGTCCCTAGTTATAACACACGCGCTAGCATTATTCCGCAATACACTATTGTCTGATCTTCTATGATAATATCTCATAAGAATGTTACACTGATACAGAAACTGTGGCTTCAATAGCATTTCTACAGCTTTGTGTGCGTTGGAACAAAAAGGGAGGATGTTTGCATTAAGAAATATTTACAAATTCACAGCAATTTTCTCTTCCAAGGGAGTATTTTTTCCCCCTCGACTTCAGTTTGGTCATTTGAAAATTGCTTTAGAAGAAAGTTTCAGATAATGTTTGGATAATGAGTGGTAATCTAAACTAGTGGTTTTCAAACTGTGGTAAGCGTACCCCTGATTTATTTATATGGGCCAAGCTGCTTTCAAGAGAAAAAAAAATAAAAACCTAAAACTAAATACACAGAAGGTGAAATATTTCCCCGTCTTTTGTGTAAGGGGACCACGCGTTTTGAAAGTTGAAAAAACTATGTTTACCTATTATTCGCACAATATTCCAGGTTACCAAATAGGTGAATTAAAATGCAGTTTTTGGATTTCGTCCAACCAATTTAACAATTTAACTATTAAAATACAACAACAAGAACACCGTTGAGCTCGATCATTGCTGAACTAAGATATCAATTTCAAAATATTACATATTGCAAATAGTTTTAGAGATTTTAGGTAATTCTTTAGATGAAATTACAAAAGCAATCTTGCAACAAAAAAAAAAAAAAAAAAATTAAAAGGCGACAGATCACAATAATATATCTTAGTTGAGCAAATGGTATCTTATTTATTTTATTAAATATACCTATGGCTTATGTTTGTTTCACTAATAAATGAATTTAACCACGGTTTTCATTCGTGTTGTGTGATCTCTGTTTTCTTCTTTCACTAGAAGGAATAAATTCTTAATTATTAAATGGAACTAAACACAATGTGTACAAAGGGTTGTACATGGGAAGTTACTGACATTTGCCCTTTGCATAATGTGAGAGTGGTAATGTTCTTTGGGTACACTCGAACAGGTGATATTGTGTGCAGACTCGGTTGCAGAGTTCGCAGACACATTCACTGTCAGCGTTGTGGAATCCTTTACTGCAGCAGATGCGGTGGTGGAAACCGTGTATTGCCCCTCGGGTGTAGAGGTGGCGAAGTTTAAGAATAACTTCTTAAAAGAATTAATTTCCAAATAATGACTTTCAAATCCATTATCTCATAAAATCACACACGCCATGAGCTTGGGGATTCCTAACGAAAAGTTAAATGCGCAAAACGCGGAAAATTATTGAAGTGAAACTTCTTTAGTCGCGGTAGGGGTAAATCGAGAACTTGTGTCACGCTCAAAAATCGTCACGAAATTAGTGTCACACTAAAAACCGACAAGAAATTAGTGTCACACTCAAAATCGTCACGAAATTAGTGAGGTGTGGCGGAACGGACTGCAGAGAAAATAATCAACTCAATGATTAGGAGTAATCAATTGCTATACGATTTAAAGGACAAAATAAAATACTCAAAGGGGAAATTAACGATAGGAGGTGATGGAAAGGAAATTTTTCAGACATAGTACGAGGACTTGCAAATGGGAACAGTAATAGTAATAATAATAATAATAATAATAATAATAATAATGATAATAATAAACAATAATAATACTTACTTGCTCAATGGAAATAGACACTTCCTAAGCAAGCTAAAGGATTATCATCTATTTTATAGAACCCGGAGGTTTATTACCGCGCTTAAAAAATCCAAAAAATAAGAAATCAAAGTTAAAAAATTTTAAAAATCCAAAGTTCCAAAATTGAAAAGTCCAAAAATCCAAAATTTCAAAAATAAAAATCCAAAATTAAAAAATCCAAATAACCAAATCATAAAAAGAATATAAAATTCAAAACTAAACAGATAAAAAATAAGATTATTAAAAAATAAAACATCCAAAATTTAAAAATCCAAATTAAAAAATAAAGAAAAAAGATTAAAAATACAAAATCCAAAATTGAAAAAATCTAAAATCTAAAAATCCAAAACTTAAAAATCGAAAATACAAAATTAAAAAAATCAAAGAATCAAAATCTAAAAATTTAAAGATCCAAAATTAAAAAATCCCAAACTCAAAATTTAAAAAATTTAAAAATTAAAAAATCCATAATCCAAAATTAAAGAAACCTAAAAATCCAAAATTAAAAGATCGATAATCGATTATTAAAAAATCCAAAAAATACAATTTCAAAGATCCAAAATTAAAAAATTCCAAAATTAAAAATCAAACATCAAACACTTAAAAAAAAACAAATGTTAAAAATAAAAAATCCAAAATTAAAAAACCAAGTGTCTAAAATTTAACAAAAATAAATAAAAATTAAAAAATCAAAAAATCCAAAATTTAGAAAATAATAAAATCCAAAATTTAAAAATCGAGAAATCCAAAATAAAAAATAAAAAGTTCTAAGGTCGAAAATTAAAAAGGAAACAAAATTAAAAATTCAAAGGACCGAAATTAAAGATCCAAAATCCCACACTAAAAAGTCTAAAAACCCAATATTAAGATGTCCAATAATGCAAATTTGAAAAAATCCAATAATCAAAAAAATAAAATAAAATAAAATAAAATAGAAACAAGTTTCACTTCTATCGCGTGGCGTTCCACGCACACTTTTTTTGTTCTTCTTAGGGATGCTCTGGTTGCCAGGAAAGTCCACAGAATATGGAAATAGTATTTGCAGGTAATTCCAGATTATGTGATGGAGGGTGGCTCTCCAAAGGAAGTTGTATGAATTGAGACAAGGGAATTGAGCGAGAGATTTTCAGATGAGCATTAGCTTAACGCTTGCTTTCTTGGCTACATTTTCCAGCCGCTGAATGATCTTATCGGAGGTCTGCAGGGCAAGGACACAACGCCCTTCATGTGTCACGACAAAATAAAAGCCATAAAAAGTAACTTCAATTTGCAACTCAAGAAGTGGTGACATTCATTCCATTCCTGGAGAATTTTGTAGAAGAAAATGAACTTGAGCTTGCTGATCCTTTGATTGAAGACTTCAAAGACTATTGTCTGGCTATGACTGCAGACAGCTGGATTCGAGACGTCAGGCTGCCAGAGAAGGAAGACTGTCCAGTGATGAAACCCTCAATTTCAGTTTTATTCAAAATCCAGGATGGTAGTTAAGGATTAAGGTCAGATAATGACACGTTTTCAGACTTATCTAACTTTAGAGATTAATGTACACTTTGTACAGTCAGGTACACTTCTTATGACTTTTGTCAACCAACGAAAATTATACTCTTACTTAATAAATCATGATTTCTGTAGAATACACCAAGAGGACCCATTGCCTGCTTCGTACATAACTTGTTTGCTTAACACTAAAAATAGAAAATAAATATTTCAATATTCCACCAATCCCCCATGTAATGAGATACTGTGTCGCAGAAAGTAGTTGGCATTCACGTAGCGTGTGTAACCGGTCTAAGCCACAATGTATACGTAGAAACTGTTTTTGAAGAAAATAAACTTGGGCTAACAAATTATCTACTTCATGGCTGAAGAATTAAGAAACCCTTTTTATGTAATCAATACGCAATAAAAGCCTTTCCTATATATTTTCAATAACATCTAACACAGAAGAGAGTCTCGTGTTTGTGATTGAGGGAATGGAGTTAGCCAAGCAGAAGACTCCACAATGAAGTTACCAGAATGAAGGGATAAATGGCATTGTAACGAGCTTGAGCGCCAATTGGATTTGCGAATCTCTCCTTGGTCTCCATCCGTCCTTTGTTTTATTGACCAGCTTGTCTTGTTGTATACAATTCTAATCTAATCCCTCAGTCTGTTCTCAACACAAGCATGTGCAATGCCGAAAGCTCTCTCATTACATCTTCTTCAAAATCCCTTTTTCTCAACTAATACAAAGCCAAATAAATAAAATAGCAGTGGATAAGTATTTTACCTACATCATAATTTACGTTAAAACATACAATGTATTCAATATATATACACACACACAGAGTTGGTGCCATTTTAAGAAGGCTTCGTCCCAAACCATCGTCTTTCTAGAAAATAATATAATAGCATTTTTCCCCAATCCGAAAATTTGCACAGACTTTGACATCGACAAAGGACAGGTGTTATTGTGGTCGCGTGGGTTTCCCCCAGTGTTGTCGCTGTCATTCACTATTTCTTGAGTAAAGTAAATTCTGTGGTACGTATTTGGCAACATTGTACTGGACTGCAGACAAGTGTAAATACGCCTAATTACCTTTCTATTCACTGATTGACAGATTGAAGAGGATTAGGGTATCAGCAGGTAGGGGAAGTTCTTGAAAAGAAAGTCTTTAAAAAGTGGCACCCACATTATATATATGTATATATACAGGGTTTACCATAGTTAATACCGCGAAGAGAAGCGGTTGAAAGTATACGATAACCGAAGAAAAAGGTTCCAGTACACAATATAGGTATGCAAACAAGTCCTTTTGTGAGATTTATTATTGCGAATGTGTGGTTATGAGCCGCCACTGACTTCATTAAGAATCGTCGTCCTAAATAGTAATGTAGAATTGTAATGTAGAATTTTCGTGTAATTACCATTCTAAGTTGCCTAACAATTCTCTCATAGCTTAACTTAACAAGAAATCCAATTCAACTTTATTATTTTACATGTTATTAATACTGTAAACTCATCCTGCTCAAAGTGTCGTCCTTGCACCTAGATGCAATACTGCACTCGTTTCTTTCAAACACCCCCGGATCATCTCGGAATTCTTGTAAAGCACGTACAACCTGACACTGTTCAGACGACTGATCTGATTGTACTCATTGTCTGTCGTGTACGGTTTTATTACAATTCCACCTTGAGGGAATATTCAGTTTTGTAAACATGAGCACATCGCGGACCGCTTCTAAGTGCGCAACGAGTAAAGCACAACTAAGGACGTTAGTGGCGGCTCATAACCACATATTCGCAATAATAAGACTCGGAAACATTTGCTTTTCTTGTCATATACTTTCAACCAATTCGATTGGCGCTATTGAATGTGATACATTCTGTATATAATTATATAATCCACAAAATCTCCCATTGAACTCACCAAATGGAATTCACACCACACGGTAATAAGGCCAATGTGTGGTGTCCATGATATCACATTGTGTACAGCTGGCTTGGTAAATTGCATGATACTTGACTTTTACGAAATATATCAATTGGACGAATTATCAACACAATTCATTCCTATAAATCAATAATAGTGATATAAATCCACGTAAATAAATACCAGATGTCATTTAATTTTAACTTTCTCTACCCTGGTCATGTACAATAATGTATTTGATACGGTGTAACAGTACAAAGAGAATTTAACAATGTGAGAATTCTGTAATTCATAACACAATACTAATTTCTTATCGGTATAGAGTTATGTTGAATTATCTGTTTCCCATATTGATACAAAAGTATTCTTATATAGTTATATGAACATCGGATGAACCTTAAAAAACTACGAAAACTGGGCTTTTCTGATTCTCGGAGGGCCCAGACAGTTTTAAAAAGGTGGGTATCACAGATAGCGCTTATAGACCTCTCTACGATACATAAAAGCCGGGTTGTCAAATGTTACAAGTTACAAATTTTAGTGCTTTTTGATTTTTCGTGCAAAATGTTATGAACAGAATTTCGTTTGCTTGGGACGCAATTTCTTCGAAATGTTTACATCTATCGTGTGTTATTTATCGTTTCCCCCATTTTTTTACTTTTTATTCCTTACAATAAAAAATAACAAACACGTTTTCACATCTTTAGAATTTTTCACCATGATGCTACAATCGAATACATTTCAAAACCTATACAATGAATTCATAATATTTTGCTCCTAATTATCGTGTAGAGAATGTTGCCACTTTAAATTGTTTAGTGGTTTCCGATCCTTAAACAGCAAGAAAGGCCACATGTTTGTCATATCCATCCTTCTAGTGCTTTCATGGCTTCTTCATAGCCTCGGCTATGCTACTCCTTTTTCTGTGTTGTACGGTTACATAACCAGTCATATGCAAAATGAGTCATCAAGGTTGTTCGTGCAAGCAACATGTATAGTGTTGTTTTCTTTTCAAATGACCGCTCTTAATTCTCCCGCTTCTGAATCAGCAATTCTGATTAATTTCATAATGTGATGCAAGGTGGGGCAGGTGCAAGCTAGCGTCATGCCGTGTGCAAAGCGTCCCTCTATCCTCAGTTCTTCGTCAGCCTGCACAGAGTTCCGACGAGTGTAGCTACGATCCATATTCGCGCGTTTACAGTCATTGTGCAACACTTGTATCAGTGCTCTGAAACCCGAATGTTGAACTAAACTACAATTTATTAAGTTTTGTTTTCACCTGCATTTCTCGAGCTAGATTTGTTACAGTGATACAATCATTACAGCTAACAAATCCGTGTATTACGCTCGTATCAGTAGTTCATCATATCATAATTCTGTTACGCTTAATATTGATATTAAAAGCAATTATCAGCAATTACCTTACAATATCAACTAATACGAGTGGTTTAGTGTATTATTCAATAGTTTGTGAATATCCTACATTTGCCTCCACGTGCTAGTAATTTCGCGCCAATTTGCATATTGGCATATTGTACTTGTTTTCATGCGTATATTTAATTTATTTTCTATATTACATCGTGTGAGAATAAAGATGCACTGTTTTTATGACATGTTATAAATTGTATTTCAGATAAGATTCATGGATCCCTGTATCCCAGCGCCTACTATGTGTTCACTGCTCTCAACCCTTTATGGTCACCCTCTTTTTATTACGATTACGTAATTGGTTCTCCTCCCTAGTTCCAGAGGCTAGATTCCTTATTTATTTTTAACCTATTTTCACCTAGTGACCCCAACATTTATTCCTCTCGAACCGGATCATAACCTAACAATGGTGACAGATCCATTTGTTTGCAGATGGATATTTTTGAAATAGTTGGACTCCTTTCCCTCTATAATCTCCAGTTCTCTGAGTTTGGTTCGGGATTAAGACGTAATCGAGTTAAACACTAATAGATCTGGTGTTGTTTTTATATTTCTGAAATATGTTAATAGAATGCAGATTGACATCGGAATAATCCGAGCCACTTAAACTTCCTAGGGCTATAAAATGTATGGAAGGTCAACGCGGAGTTGTAGATTTTCCTTAAATTCACATTTTATTATCTTATTAGTTTCTTACAAAAACCTTGTTGGTATTTTGTCTACAAGTGCCGACAAAAAGGATATATTAAACGGGTTGGATATACTGAGGAATTCAAAATTTTAAATTCGAAGAGGAAATTCCATTTTGATTTTAAGACATTTCGAGGATTAAATTTTATGTCTATGTCAAAAGTCAACCCTAATCGTATTGTTTCCCAGTTGGAAATAGTTTTGATGTCTCCTTTATGAATAGATATATGACCACCTGTAAGTTTTAATTTAGCAATATTGATGCATGTAGATTTTGACATGTTAACATCAAGTCCTATTTCGTTAAAACCCTGCAGTGCTCCAATGCGGATGTAATATCTTTTCAAATAACTTCAGCGAAACCGAGCACTATTAGTGGTTTGAGTTCGGCTACTAAAGGTAAGCCGAATTTTTCAGGAACTTGAGAGTATATGATTTGTACAGCAGGTGACAAAGGAGGACAACACTCAATTACTGCCTTGTTCTCTTCTTGTAGTGCGGCAAGTTTAGAGAGTAGAGAAGAATTCTCCATGGTTTTCTTCAGGTGGGTATGTCCTATGTTAAGGAAAACAACTGTGACATTCGTTTTATTACCCTTAGATTGCAACAATGATGTGCTTTATGTGATTCCTGGAGTATTCGTGAAGCCGCTTTGATGTTCCTGAAATGCTACGAATTCTCTTAACATGTTCGGTAACTCTCCTCAAGACTGACGATATCATTCCCTCCCGTGGTGATAAGGAAAGTGAGAGATGAGGCAAACTACACATAGGGTCGCCAGTTGGATTCTTCATTGCCAGATTCATAAATCAGCACCATTCGTGCTATCTGAAAGCAAGAAGAAACTTATGATGATTCTAACATCCTGGAGGCTATTAGAGTTATCAAATCTTCTCTTAGAACATTCATTATTATATGATGGGGTCCCGGGAAGAGTTTACTGCAATATCTCGAATAGAACAGACAACTTAATGTGACTTAAAGGGGGTATGATTCATCAAGGAAAAGGCATTCCTTGGGTGCAATTATTTTGACGCATTCATTGCTAACTGAAACTTGTTTAGAAAAATATATTCCAATAACGATGAAGGGAATTATAACTAAGTACGACTCTGGTTATAATTTGTATTGCAAATACTTAGCTTGGCTTTTAATTGACGTAATGGGTTTGATGATTGTGAATAATTTGTTTGAACATTAAAGAATAACTTGACAAATACAGGTAAATCTTAATCTGAGGCTATTTCCGATTCTCGAAATCTTTGGTCGGATATTGTGATAGATAATAATAAATAATAGAAATACACACAAAAACATTAATAGAAGATGTATTAATTAACAACGACTTAAGATCAAAAGTATAGAGCCTGTTTCACGAGTTTTCAAAAGATATCACACATTTAATTATATTAAGAAAACATGAAACTGAGTGACTGCAGTACTGTACCGTACTTCCGAGTTGATTATAGGACTCTTAATAGGGTTTTTAATATAACCCAACTATAATCTAAAAATGGTCAATATCGGACATACGAGGTTTCTCTTCACCAACGTTCAGCCTCGCGAGCTCAGAGTTATGAGAATAACGAACTGTCGTGACTCGAAATGCCGAGACATCTGTATATGAATAATTTAAATGCTACAAAATGAAGGAAAGCTATAACCCGTAGCATGTCAGATGAGGCAAAGGGAAGAGTCTAGCATGGATGAGACCTTGAGTGATAACATAAAACTGTAGTAGCAATGACATACTGAAAAGTCATTATTATTACTAGCATTATAATTATTATTCCTTAGTTTATAGTCGGTCAAATAAAAAACGTCGGGACTCGTATGCAGTTAAAATTAAAGTTTTGACGCATTAGTTCACAAGTTTCCTATAAAAAACATAAAATACAGGTCATTTTCGGAACATATGAGGCCATGCGACAGGAGGGAAAGAATGAACAACGAGGGAAAAATGAAAAACGCGGAAAGCGCAATACACGATATTCAACTTAATGCATTGACATAATTCATTTTGCTTTGTGTCATCGTATCACATACAGATGCTAGTTTGAGAGAAAGTGTAGTTAGGGCTGTAACTGACCTGCATTTTTCGGCCTCTGAAGCAGCGAGAAGGTTCCATATTTATGAAAGAGCAGCTCAGAGGTGGGAACTCCACTATAATGCGACCGGAAGCTTTCATAGGAAACGCGTATTTCGATGCTAGATTGGTTGCAGAAGTTGAATGTAAGTTATTGATTTTGCACTACAAATACCGGTATTATAAAATAAAATCTTTAAAAAATGCTCCTTGGATAATCAGATTCCTTGCGAATTTATCAATTATTAATATTATAAGAATTTGCAACCAAGAATATGGCGGATGTGAGACATATAGCCACAGCCTTCTATACATGTTCGTTTTGGAACAAAACTGACTAAATAATCAAGAAAATACATGGATAGACAAGAGAGTGTGAATCTAACCTTAAGTCTTCCTGTACATGCGCATATGCTCGTTCGTGATACTTAATCAAATACCGCCCGACGTTTTTTATTTGACCGACTGTACAAGATCTTAGCATTGCGAATCATTCTGGATTTCACATACCAGTAGTATTATTAGTAATACTAATTATAGCTTTTACATTGATATTTGTTTTATTTTTATGATATATCCATTGTCTGTATTCGTATAAGATACCCCATAATCACATTGATTCAGGTTAATCAATACTAGCATCTCGGATACTTTTGCGCCACTTTTCAATCTTCATTCCAGGTAAGTGACAACAGAAATTAAATGAATAGCCTACCTCTTTTTACTCTAAATAATTGTTATGATATTTTTAATCAAATATATTGTTTAAACAACTCTCTGCATCAATGGAAAGTTCCACTTTACAAGCTGAACTCGTCAAGGACGAAGAAAAAGGTGCCAATCCGTTATGATACTTATTGAGAATATGACCAGATGTCACTGCCGTTCTCTTCCACTTTACAACAAATAATATTATTCCTGTTACTACTGCTATCGTTTATCAAAACAAAATAAATAACTATTTCTGAAATAAAAACGTGGTACATAAACTAGACACCGATTGTATGTATTGGACAAATATACAAACGTAAGCGAATAAACCATTTTGTATCGCTCAAAACGTTACCTACGAACTTCGTTTACAAACGTAAGGCAACACAATATTTAGTTTCGCTGAATACATGAATTACTTACGATCTTCATTTCCCTCCATTCATTCAGAGAAATCGAAAATGAACACGAGTAGGTTACTCCTTAACTAATACAGCCTTGTTATAACACAGATTTAGAATTTTGGAAATTTACATTTTTATCAAAGTCATTAGAGCAGTTCTTCTTTCAGAAAATAGAATTGAAATAAGCTTTGGAAAAAAAACCTAGGGAAATAGTTGTCCAACTTGGCTCATAATCTCAAAAATGTGGTAATAGTAAATAATCTAATTAAATAATGCAAAAATTGTAAATAATATAAATAAATAACATAATATAGGCCTCCACAGACAAAAGTCATTCAGAAAACATTTTTTTGCACTCCTTAGCTAGTAAGTGTCACTTACGAAAGTTGTTTACATGGATCGTAACTTGACATTACCACACGCAATCTTGTTGCTAGGGGCGACGGGCAGAAAGTTATTTGATGCTAGGGGCGACGGGCAGAAAGTTACTTTACTGCCCCCAAACGCTTATTTGCGGGCTGTAATGACGAAGGCCTCCCCGCTTTATAAATATTCGGTTGCCAAAAACAATAACAAATGCGAATGCCTTTCTGAAATAAGCACCAATCTTCAAGACTGTATTAACATAATATTTTCAGGTAATATCACAATTAATATAATTAAATTGATATAAGTAACCGTCGTGCAAAAAATAGCATGCAACACACTTTAAAAGCATTTACGGGTCTCGGCGCAGGCGCCTCGGGTTTTCAATCTGTTTCCTCGACCCGTAAACGTGCCTTTCCGCCCTTGTGCCCGCCTCTAGGCTCCACTAGATGTTAGTAGACATTGTGTAGGCTTACTACACGTAACGATCGTCTCGACCAAGTACCATCAACAATAACAGGGATGCTCCGTAATACCCAATATTCTCTCTCGAATCCTATGCCCCCATGTTGGGGCGAAGGGCCTCCAAGTGGAAGTTTCTGTTTACCTACGTGAATTTTGTTACGATTATTTTCCTAGAGCCCATCGCCCCTTTACTCCCTCCGGAAACTAAGGTATTACTTGGACGTTATAGGGCCGAGAAATTTTGTCCAGAGGCTCTAATTTAGACTTGGAGTTGTTTTACGTGCCGTAAATCTACGACACGGCCCCCCCAGCTTAAAGTCTCTCCCGGAGTACTCCGTGCCCGGGATTTTTACCTCCTGAAAAACCAATCGACTGCGGCCGGGTTTGATACCGCGACCTTCGAATCTAGAGGCGGGCACGCTACCACTAGACCACCGAAGCCGACAATATCCAATATTACTATCGATAAATTCACGAGTAATCACGAGCAACGAATTGCTAGCGATTTCTTGCAGGATTAATTATGCAACATCTAACCCAAACCACAAAAATTAATAATCAAGAATGAGAGATCCGATGGCGAGACAATCGATATAATTCGATATAATTGCGATGTTTGCGCTGAGTGTGGTTATTACCAAAAGTTTTCCTCTTGCAAATCCCCTTACCCTATTAAAATAAATGCACGTACATACAATAAAATAAAAATGGTGGAAATAAAACAATAAAGGTATAACGAACGACAATTGTGATTGGACGAAATTCCACAATTCTGAATCTGGATTGGTCCCAGATTCATTCACTAAATAGTCATAGGTAATAACCCGAAGTTCGGAATTTATCTTCCTTTAGAGTGCACTTATTGCGACTAAGCTTACTTACTCAATGGCAATAGACAATTCCTCAGCAAGCTAAAGGAATATTATCTATTTTATGGAACGCAAAGGTTCATTGCCGCGCTTACCTGAGCCCGCCATTCAACTCTATTCTGTGCTAACTCCATCCAATCATCCCACGCAAATCCTACTTCTCTTAAACCTATCATAATATTGTCCTCCCAACTATGGTTAGGTCTTCCACGTGGTCTTTTGCCTACGGGTCTCCCAGTCAATACTTTTGAGATATGTCTTTCCTCCCCCATGCGCACAACATGCCCACCCCATTTCAACCTTCGTGATTTAATTACCCTTACTACATCCGGTGAAGGGTACAGGTCATGAAGCTTGTTGTTATGCAGTTTTCTCCAGTCCCCATTTTCATCTCCAAATATTTTCCAAAATATTTTCCTAAGCATCCTTTTTTCGGTCACTCTCAGATTATGTTCTTCCCGATCAGTAAGCGGCCATGTCTCACCTTATTGTGACTATATAACGATTAAAAGGGAGACGCTAGTTAATAACATTCTTCATAGGCCCATTCCTCTCCGACACATTCAGTACCTGCAATGTATTGCCAAACATTACATCTTAGTTTTGTAAGTACTGAATTCGCTAAATTGTGGCAGTAATTGTAACTAGAGGTCCGGATTCGCGAATTTATAGGTAAAATCTGGAACTATCATAGGTATTCTCACGAGAGTATAGGAGTTTATCGATATATTCGTGACTGTGCAGCAGGAGCGAATTTATCTGTTGAAACTCGTACACTCGAGTTGGATTTATTAAGACTATTCCAGGAATGAAAATCTGATGTCAAACTCACATAACATTCTCTGACGAAATAAAAGTTAGCCTCCTAGTATAATATAATTATTATGTATGACATTTTCTTCATGTAAATTGCTTGTAAAATCGAAAAGAATATCGTAACTACATTGCATCTCATCCCCGAGGGATACATAATCCAAATAAAATCATATTAATGTACTTACGTAACTTTCTTTACTTTAAGCAAGGGTAATACATTTTTCTTACGTCACATTCTGATATAGAACAAGAGGCCATATCGCAAAGAACATCTATTCAGAGTGGGTGGCTTATAACTACCCTTCAGATAGATTTTTTCGAAAAAATGATTCAAATAAAAGTTTTAGCTCTTAGTATAGGCAACCTATGAGCCGTTTTCGAGAAAATTGCGAAGAACGAAAATTTCTTCAAGTAAAGTGCTCTTAAAAATAAGACAAACTTGACAGCCAATGTCCGCGTCACATCTCTAAAAGGTACCTGACCCAAATTCAAAGTTTTATTTTCATATGATTTTACGTTCTGGAGCTAGGCTGTTCACTGAGATATACGCACAGACATGTTTCCAAAAATAGTATTTTAGGATTTAGGAGACCTCAAAACGTGTATGAATGGTAAAAACTGAACTTCGAATTTGGGAGTAATAAACAATACTTACTCAGCCCGTACCACAAATAAAAATTACTTTCTTACTTTGTTATATAAAAACAAGCTAATATCTGCGAGATCACTGCATACAATGAATAAACGATCCATGAATGGATTCGTGTTACCATGTTGTGACCAGTGCTACCAATTGTGCATAAAAGACATAGTTAACATAATTCAGGAAAGCAAAAAGCAGAACAGAATAAAAGCACACGAACTGGATTGCTCCGAATCAAAATTATGTTTTCAATCAATGTACATTTCTATTATTTCAATTTACAAACAACTTATATTGTATAAAATAATGTTTCCGTGCTGCTTAATGGCAGCATGTGGCATATTAATCACCACACGTTGATGCCTTACTTCTCCAGTAACGAGCAGACGTTTTATCAGATAACATCGCATCCTCATATTAATAGTAAGCATTATATAAAATGAACGATCGTGATTGGTCTATATCCGAGCAATTGCCAAACGTTATTGGTCAATATCTAACACGCTGCATATGAATGCAATAGTCTTATATTACCTGTGACTATTTGATATATAAAGTTAATAAACTAGCGGTAAAATCCATTTCTTACTAAATATAAATTATATTTCAATGAATTGAAAACCATATTAAGCAAAGATCATGCTATTAAAAGACACCGATGACACATAATCAGTGTAGCTTTTGTCTTTGTGTCTGCTGAAATATTATAGATATAATGCTTACTCGTGAATTGCTGTAAACGTACGAGGCGCGTCCATAAAGTACGTTTTCCTGGTGCTGTTTACGGAAACAAAACACGATTTCAAGGAAATATTTATTGCTAAAGTCACATCAAGCGTTCAACTATTTTTCAACCTATTCGCCACCGGAACTGAAACATTTGTCATGCCGTGGAACCAACTTTTGAACACCTGTTTCGTAGAACTCAGCCGCCAGGGATTTGAACCACTCTGTAACAAATATCTCCGCCTCTCTGTCATTTCTTGAAGTGCAGGAAAAGATGGAAATCACTGGGAGCGAAATCCGGGCTGTAGGGTGGATGTTTAAACACCTCCTAGCAAGTCTCCTGCAGAAGTTCGGCTGGGAGGTGTTCACTCTAAAGCCCAGACCTCGGTCCCAGTGATTTTCATCTTTTCCTACACCTCACGAAATGGCAAAGAATGACAGAGAGGCGAAGGTGGTTGTCACACTTCTATGACACAGGTATTCAAAAGTTGGTCCCACGGTATTACAAATGTCTCAATTCCTGAAGCGAATATGTTGAAAATAACCTTAACACTGGCTGTGTCTGTTGCAATAAATATTTCCTTGAAATTCTGTTTTGTTTCTGTAAACTTACTCAGGGAAACTTACTTTATGGACGTCCCTCATAGTTAACTGAGCCTTGACAGAACCACTTCATTGTGTAGTTCCCAGCGATGTATATTGGAAAGTTCATTTTGGAAAGATCTGAAAGTTGAGGTATATTAAGCACATCAAGTGTTTTCATATGTGCTATTGAGGTGAAGTTCTTATCGAGTTTATAGGAGATGGCAAAGCAAAATTCTATAAAAAAAAGTGAGTGAAGTAGGAATAAGTCTGGTTCATGTTGAACACATTCTAACACATGCATGGCTGACACACTTCTCAAATAGTCAAAAAATTAAAGTCTCCATATGAATACAGAGTCAGTTTTAATATTACACTGTTTAGTAGCAAACATGGCGTTCATATAGTATGTGTGAACCTTACTTGTAGGGAGTTAGGAGGATTTGAGCCACTTACTTGTGAAACATGCTCTTGCTGCTAAGTGCACTCAGGGGATGTGTTACGATATCCCACTTTAAATTGCTCTTAATTCTCGCGTTTCTTTACATCGACACAATTGCTATCTCTAACACACAACTAGTCGGTGTATCTTCAATAGATACAATAGTCTAATATTCTGTGGTTTCATGAATATATGTATAATGTAAGATTTATTTCTCATGTTGAAGTCAGGGTCCTGACAACACAGTGCCACGCATCACATTCTGGGCAAGCTGAAGGATATTACAATTCCGAAGACTCATCAACGATCTGGGTTCTCATTATTATGTGATAAATAGTACCATTTTAACTTTTCAAAACGGAGATGATGAGTTTCCTAAAATGTAGACTGACCTTATTGATTTGTTTAATTAATAATGAACATTACCATGTTCCTGACTATGTCAACAATACGTAATATAACGCTTCACATATAACTGGTTATGTAGGGCCGCGTCGTATTGTTAATATCTAACGTCTCCTGTCGTGCCTGCGAAAAAATTGGAAGGCATTTTAAGAAGAGAATAAGATAAAATCAACATCTTAGATAAAGCGGGGTCTACTCAATACCATGCACGTGTGGAAAAGTATACATAGAGCAAGCGGTATGCTCTGTGGATAATAGAAGAAAAGAATACATCACACATCAGAGACAAAACAACACTGAAAACTCCGACATAACATCTCATTCAGAAGAAACGGGCCACAACATACTTTTTGATAATTAAAATTTACATGATTTATCATATCACGATAGTCCTTTTATTTCAGGCACATCACATTAAGAATAGAATATATGAAAAACAATTTTTTATAACACTACTAAAACAAGAAAATAGATGATTCCCCCAACCAGTTACTGAAGCCACAGATGTTATTAAGCATCCTGATAACATAAACAGAGAAGACGGCTCCAAGATCAGTGACATCTGGTGGGAAACTATCAAAACGTTCAAGAAAGCACCCACTGACGTCATGACAGATGCGATGGTTTTCACTTCGTTTCAATTTTAGTCACTCTCCGAAGGACACGACAGGATGTAAGAAACCTAAACTTAGATATTAACAATACGACGCGGCCAACAAAGCCGTTATACGTATAATACAGAAAATAGTAACAATAAGGCAAATGAAACTGACTGAAAAAAAAGAAAGACAGTTAGGATGTAAAAGTAACAAGTATAGAGAATAAGAGAGATAACAAATGAATCACGAGGAACATCTATATTAATAAAAGGAAATGTCTGTCTTCCTTCTGTCTGTCTGTCTGTCTGTCCGCGATGACCAGCAAAATCTACTGAACGCAGAGATCTGAAATTTTAAACATAGGTGGACCGAAGGGTCGGAAAATGCAACTCGAAGCCGGAATTTTAATTTTTGCTTTCGTTCGTGAGTTATGAGTGAAAAACGGGCATAAAACGTGTATTTTTTGCGTTTTCGAAGCATCAGTTTTCAGTAATATATTTCAATGTCAAATCAATTACAGTAGGCTTTGGCTATTGTTGTCATACCTTGGACGTAAAACCAACGCGATCGCTTGAATGTTGTAGCTCACGCTGTTCTATTCATTTGTTCATAATGCCAAGGCACGCAGACAAATGAAATTTACAACCTACACCTTGGAGGATTATTATTATTATTATTATTATTATTATTATTATTATTATTATTATTATTATAAGAGGGATAGTCAATATAGGCCTAAATATGGTCAAACGTTGTTCGATTTGGACGAAACTCACTATACAGGGGTTTTCTGGGCCAAGGACCTCGAATCTGGGGTCGCTTTTACCAGGCGACGCTATCTAATCGTGGTATGTAATTCACGTGATTTAGGTGTTAATAAATATAATAATATAACTATTATGCTTTTAATTTTTAATTTTTGAAATAATTATCGCGGGCGATCGCTTGATTTTGTAAGTCCATTCTGGACGATTCATTTCTTTAGAATGTCAAGGCCCGTAGACATATGAAATTTTCAACCTACACGGAAGAGGGATAATCAATATAGGCCTAAATATGGTCAAACATCGTTCAATTTGGACGAAACTCACTATACAGAGGTTTTCAGGGCCAAGGACCTCGAATCTGAGGTCGCTTTTACCAGGCGACGCTATCTAATCGTGGTATGTAAGTCACGTGATTTAGGTGTTAATAAATATTGTAACAAAGCCCCAGAAAAAACCGTCCAGAAACTGATAGAAGAAGGACTCGGCTGGAAAGCGCTGGAATTCGAGACATGAAGAAAGGGACGGCCCTCTTATTGCTCATTGGGGCTGCGCACCGATTGGCGCAGCCTGCTACAGGCACGGCGCGATGAGTGGACAGTGCGCGCTCGTGGGAGGGGCCAGAGGAGGAGCCACGCGCTAAGGGCTGTGAAGGCGCACAGCGCGGGCATTCTAGACCATGCGCGGGCGGAGAACTTTCGAGACATCGACACTAGAACTTTCGTTAAGACTATATAAGGAGTGCGAGCAGTCGAGGTGAGACAGTCCGTGAAGATCAGAGTAACAGTGAGTTAGTAGCAGAGAGTCAACGAGAGAACAGTCAGAGTCAGCGAGAGGCAGTCCGTGAGTAGCTGCGAGAGTCATCGTCAGAGGGTGAGCTGGACGGAGAGGACTGATCAGCGCGGCCTCAAGTGAGTGTGACTTGGGAAGCTGAAGGGCCGGTGACCATAGAGACTAGCCAACGGAGAGACCAGCGAACGGAAGATCTAGTCAACGGTGAACTAGTGACCGGAGGGACTGGTGAACGAGGGAGCTAGTGAACAGAAGAACTGGCGGACTGGACTGGGCTGAGACAGTGCCCTCCGGGGGAACTGTGCGCGACGGGTGGATCGTACAGCGGCAGCGAGGACCGTGGAGCTGACCGGCGCGACGTGGAATTATCTCGACTGGTTGTCCGCACAGTGTGTGCGAACGGAACAGTGCTGTAATTAGGACTGAGCACAGTGAGAGTGAGCACTGAACAGACAGTGAACTGGCGAACAGTCTGGAGTTTTCTGGCTGTATAGATCACTGTGAAAGGAAATAAAGGAACCTCCATCCTTCAATTAGAAACTTGGTGTTCTTAATTTGAACCCCGAAGAGCCCTTGTTACACTGGTGTCAGAAGTGGGATATAATTGAAGGAACGCAATATGGAGGACCCGTTAAGATCGTTATTTCAGCAACTGAACGAGAAACTGGACCAGCGGAACGAAAAAATAGACCGGCAGAACAACGAAATAAGAGAAATTATAAGTGAAATGAAGAACCTGCGCTTAAGCCCCAAGAAAGAACTCAAGCAGGAACTGAAACCGGCCAAGGAAAGATCGAATGAACCGGGCGGCGAACTGGTGGCCATGAAGAATGAACTAGAGAGAGAGGCCAAGGTGAAAGATAAGGAAGAGCCGGAAGAGAACATGGCCATCACCGTACCACCAGTTACCGAAAGGGAAGATCACGCCCTGAGTGAACAACAGCGGGATGACGAGGACGAGGAACAGACACCGCGGGAAGACATGGACGTAGCACAGACACCGCGGGACGGCGTGGACGAGGAACAGACACCGCGGGACGATGTGGATGTAGGAGAGGCACCGCGGGACGACGAGGACCAGGAACAGACGCCACGGGACGGCGTGGACGAGGAACAGACACCGCGGGACGACGTGGATGTAGGAGAGGCGCCGCGGGACGACTTGGACGAGGGACAGACACCGAGGGACGTCATGTCGGGTATGGGACCGACGTGGGAAGAGGTAGCCAGTCGCAGCGCCATCTACGAAGGCTATGGGAAGCAGCAGGACGCCCTAGTGGTCAGGGACGGGGTCCTGAAAGGAAGCTGGGAGTCTGCGGATTGGAAGGCGACTGCGGAGCACCTAGTCCTCCCAAGAGCCGGAGTCAAGGAGGTCCTGGAGGAAGTCCACGCAGGAGCGACAGGTGACCGCTTGGGAGTGAACCGGATCCTCGATAAACTGCGGAGAAGGTTCTACGGGTTGTACCAATGCAGTGACGTCGAGAGGTGGCGTCAAGAATGCGATGCCAGCAGAGGGCCTAGAACTCGCAGCCGTAGGGCCATGTGGCAATACAACGTGGCAGGCCCATGCTCCATTACTGATGATGGAAATCGGTACCTGTTTTGGCCATGGATTAGTTCACCAAGTGGCCAGAAGTCTAACGCATCCAGCGATAGCCAAGAGTGAAGATGCTGGTAGTTCACCTGGACCGTCTGGCGGCAAACCATGGGGCACTTCGGGACGAAGGCCCTTAAGGAGGGGGCAATGTAACAAAGCCCCAGAAACTGATAGAAGGACTCGGCTGGAAAGCGCTAGAATTCGAGACATCCAGAAAGGGACGGCCCTCTTATTGCTGATTGGGGCTGCACACCGATTGGCGCAGCCTGCTACAGGCACGGCGCGGTGAGTGGACAGTGCGCGCTCGTGGGAGGGGCCAGAGGAGGAGCCACGCGCTAAGGGCTGTGACGGCGAACCGCGCGGGCATTCTAGACCATGCGCGGGCGGAGAACTTTCGAGACATCGACACTAGAACTTTCGTTAAGACTATATAAGGAGTGCGAGCAGTCGAGGTGAGACAGTCCGTGAAGAGTCAGAGTGACAGTGAGTTAGTAGCAGAAAGTCAACGAGACAACAGTCAGAGTCAGCGAGAGGCAGTCCGTGAGTAGCGGCGAGAGTCAGCGTCAGAGGGTGAGCTGGACGGAGAGGACTGATCAGTGCGGCCTCAAGTGAGTGTGACTTGGGGAACTGAAGGGCCGGTGACCGTAGAGACTAGCCAACGGGGAGACCAGGGAACGGAATATCTAGTCAACGGTGAACTAGTGACCGGAGGGACTGGTGAACGAGGGAGCTAGTGAACAGAAGAACTGGTGGACTGGACTGGGCTGAGACAGTGCCGTCTCGGGGAACTCTGCGCGACGGGTGGATCGTACAGCGGCAGCGAGGACTGTGGAGCTGACCGGCGTGACGTGGAATTATCTCGACTGGGAGTCCGCACAGTGAGTGCGAACGGAACAGTGCTGTAATTAGGACTGAGCACAGTGAGAGTGAGCACTGAACAGGACAGTGAATTGGCGAACAGTCTGGAGTTTCCTGGCTGTATAGATCACTGTGAAAGGAAATAAAGGAACCTCCATCCTTCAATTAGAAACTTGGTGTTCTGATTTTGAACCCCGACGAGCCCTTGTTACAATATAATGATTTAACTATTATGCTCTTAATTTTTAATTTTCTAAATAATTATCGCGGGCGAAGCCACGGGCACATGCCAGTATCAAATATGTTTACATTCTGCCCAGTTATATTGCTTTATTTGTATAGGGTGTTATGTTTCCAATTGATAAATTAGCATTTTGCTGACAACCGAATTGTTGTTATCCGGATAAAAATTAGTTTATTAACTGAGGCAATATGTAAATTTACAACAATCAACAATGAACAATTATCTTTTGTCCATCAACAGTATAACAGTCAATGAGATAACTAGATATTGACTTTTTAACCAAAATTTTTCGTAGGTACAAAATTAACAGTTAACATGGAGTTGTTGGCAATATTACAGTTTGAGTAATCGGATCCAATTTAGAGAGGTTTCAAAGTTTGAGTAGGTGGATAAGCATACGTATGTGGTAAATAGACACAGAAAATAAGAATTAATTATAATCGAATATAACAATCCAGATAACTGTAAACAATATCCAAGTAACTTTTGTTCAAATTTCAGTTAACTGTTTTATTTGCTCTGCAGTTACTTGTCTGAGCAGTTAACGGCTAATTCATTAGTTGTGTAAAAGGAAATGTGATTGCGTGAATGTGTTTTCAGCATTGCCTCTTATTTTAACTACTTACAGTTAACAGAACAGGTTAAAGATGCGTGCATGTTGTTGATTGTGACTAAATGTATATGAGAGTCATTACCTTGGAACCCGGTGCTCCGGAGTTTATGAACAGGATTAAGTGAATAAATTGTTGTAATAACTCAGACAGACAGCTTAACACAGGCTGGATAATTACCCGAGCAAACACCACAGCAACGTGCCATTTATTTTATTATATGACATTTTCATGGATCACCTTCATGCGTATAATAAATCAACAAATAAAGGAAGTAGCAAACAGTACCATCCCTTATTTTAATTTCTTCTTAGTATGCAAATGTGGAATGTAGCTACAGGTCCGGATTATTTAAGCACAATTATAGAAATAAAATGCTGATATAAGTTCCTACGGATGAGTGGGAAATAGAAAATTTCGATCTTGATGTTGCGGATGTGTTCAATTACTGGATCCGGTGAAATAAGATATTCAGTACCGTAATGATGGCAAGAATTTACGCACAAACAGTTGACCGCACGTGCGATGAAGGAAACGATAGCAATAAGGCGGTGATTGGTGGCTGACCTAACAATTTAATTCTGAAACATCCCATGGCGAACTAGAGCAGGTGGATATAAAGAAACAATACACCACCCATTCCGAAATTTCCCACTTCTGAAATATCCCCCACGTGGTCGGAAATCAAATCCGGGCGGCAGGAGTGGAGTGTAGGTAATTTACAAGACATTATTTAGAAGATGTTAGTCATCACATTTTTTAAAAAGTTCATGGAATAACGAGGCATGGAAAGTACACAACTTCTGCTACTAAAAATATAGTTTATACAAAAATGTAATTAAAAAACAAATCATGATACAGCTTTATCTTACATAATTCTTTCGATTTCCCTTACTATGACATTCCTAAGGCCTAATATAAAGTACGTAGGCATTTAAAGCATCTGTTAGAAGTTGCTTTCACCAATGTCAGTACAGATCTGACAGTAAAAAAAAAAAAGTAAAGTAAGAAAGCATTCCATAGATCCCATAAAAGTCAGATTCCTATAGGATGTGGAACTTGTCAAAGCATTAAACAGAATTACATTTATAAACTATTAACCAATTAGCATATTATGTCATAAAATCATCAACAGAGTAGAAGCTGTGTGCATTAAATATTTCTTAATCAATAATTTCATTTCTTTTGGTTTGTTGGTAATTTTTTAATCTCTTTTGGAAGTTTGTTAAATAATTTAATTGCAGTACTATTCCAGTAATATTCCTCAGTGTTGTACCGGTTACTTTACCCAAAACTAATTTATTAGTTCCCAGATCCGTAGACTATGGAGGAAAACAGAACCGAAGAAAAATCAGTTATAATTAATAAATAATTAAAAGCACCAAAATACTTAACAGGGGTTTTTATTACCCAAAAAGACATTTAAATAGCAATAGGCTTCAATCAGTATGAATTCAATCACATTTACAACAATTCCATAATTATGTTAAAAACAGATAAAATGGCTGATATAAAAAGTACATACAAATTTTACATGTAAATTTAAAATAATGCTTTGCCCTAAATATATATTTAAAGTGTAATATAGAATAACATTGCCAAAATAGAATTTACGTCACTGACTTACGTAAGGAGTGGAGACTAGTAGCTATAAATAACTGTACCTTTGGTACGCTACATTCCTGCCGTGAGAAAACAATATGCCCTACATTCTGTTCTGAGTGATAGCATCGGTAAAGAAATAACTTAACATCACGAAAACAGAAAACTAATCAAAAACGGAGCATAATGAAGTAGAGAATGAACAAAACTAATTAAAGAAAAAACAAGAAAAATGTCCAAGTGGACACTTGCTTAAGGCTTAGAAAAATGTATTAATTTATCACTGTAACATTACTTACATGAAAAAAAAAGGCAGAAGTCCGGAGTTGAGTTCACTAATAGAAAAAACACTACATATTCGTTATACTGTAGAGATCTCACTTAGTAAAGCAATTACGGGCGTTTGCCCGAAGATAACTGACGCGAAGCTAGCAGGCTTATTCTTCCGATCTGTCCATGGCGACGGCTGACGGCGATCTCCTCGCTCGCAAAAACAAACCCGGAACACAACTCCCAAGGAAAAGAAAAAATGGCGAACCGGAAGTGATGCTATCACTCATAACATACGAGGCTATTACCAATATTACATCGAAAAGATTACGAAAATTAAATACATAATTAGTAAGTAAGAAAATAATTAATAGAATTTAAGAAAAACAAATAAACATTAATAAAACAATAAAAAAAAACAGAAAGATATAACTATCAAACAGCTGAATTTAATATTTGAACGACCAATGGAAATATCTGGAAATTTCCTGAATAGGCAAACAACTGACGATAATAATAATATTCGTACATGGAAATTTCTGAACAGTTAAAGTGAACCAATAGAAATATCTAAGAAGTTTGTGAATAGTTAAACAACTGAAAGTAGTAATACATAACCAAAACACAGTGAAGCTATTGAATTGAAGCTATTACTGAAGGTAATAATAATATAACCTAAAAACAGTGAAGGTAAACAAGGTAATTAATTAGAATAAATATATTAAATAATAATAATAAGAATATAAACAATGGGCCACAAACAAGTGGCACAGTGTCCTGAATCCCGCAAAACGCTCACATAAGTAAAGTATTTCCGTCACAATCATGTCTCCTAAACCAGCGTTTTTAATTGACACCACAGTAAAAGTCCATGGTGGTAATAATGGGTGAACGAGGTGGCCAGGAAAATATGAAGAAAACCTTCCAACTCACACATTAGAATTGTTTTTTTTTGTTACGGTATTTCTTCTTCAATCTACGTTTGTGGTGCACACGTCACCTGCTCGCCTAGGGATCTGGGGTAGACAGGTTAAGATCCAGCTGAGGATCATGTGATTTCAGGACGTAATGTTCGTATGAACTACCTCCCTGGTTTTATAAAGCCTTGATTTCTGTACATGGTCAAGGCGAACTCCGTAAATCTTCCGTAAATGAAACATGAAATTGTTTATTAACATCTTGTATATTATTCTTGCGGAACGAGAGTGTACTATGTTTGGTGTGATGAATATATGGATATCTGATACAGGTTGGAGTGTAGACTGTATTGATGAATTTCATTTCATCTCCTCACCCTTTTCTCTGCACGGATTCTTGTGATGGATTAGATACAATGTTACAAGTTCTCCCATTAGCTGCATAACTCATTTTAATGCACACCAATTTGTTAAATTCTCACCGAATAAGGTGATAAATTATACCCGCCTTGCCCCTGTGAACTCAGAGCTTAACCAGTGGTATTTAATGTAAAGTACACTTTACAGGCTAGAAGTGGTAATAGCTTGATCCATAAGAAACATTCGTATATTTGTTCCAGGTGAGTACTTTTCTCAGAAAACCGTATCCCTTATGTTTACTATATGAAATGTCCTTAGGAAAAGGACAAACTTTCACTATGGGGCGTTTGCATTCACCACTGGAGGTACGCACTGACGCTACACGCACTAAACCATCATCATTGGATGAACTGCCGATATATCACCCAGCTTCCAACGAAGAGGAGTGCTGTTGTCTTCCTTTAAGATAACTACGGTGCCAACTCGAACGTTTTCATTTAAGCAGGAATATTTCTGCCTTTGTTGCAATGAGTGAAGGTACTCTGATGATCAGCGATGCGATGAGTAGCTGATGATAAGCATGTAATAGCTCGAGATGTTCATATTCAACTATTAACTTTGTGAGATAATGTTTTGAAGAAAATATAACCTGATGTCTTTCATCTAGATTTAGAGCTTCAACTTCGTTCAAGTTGCTCTGAAATCTGTTAAGAAGGTTCCGGAGTTATGCTACATTGTGGCATTTGTGGCAATGTTAGAAAATTCTTAATGTGTGCTGTGACTATTAACCTTGTGTTATTAAAAAGAGCACAAACTACGTCCCGTGCCACAGAGAAATTATCACTGGTGACAGGTAAGTTTTTCATTAAAACATGAGCTTCACCATTCAGAGATGACAATAGATAATGATATTTCTGAATCGAATCTAACGCTAGCTACTGTTTCATTGTTCACTACTAGACTCGAGAAGTTTTCACTGTGTTGCGATCTGGAACTGTGCTGTGATCGTACACTGTTCGGTGCATTCGCACTATGAAATGGCTGTTCATGTTTGCATAAGAGTTCACTGAGTTTCGTTGTTCATGTTTACATATTAGTTCACTGAGTTTATCTTTGAATGTGGTGTAACAAGTAACTAGAGAACACGTCTAATACGCTGGCAGCTTTACACCAGTGCGTGTATTCCTTGTGGGTTCCTTTCCCGTGTAACCTTTTCCTCAATGCAACATGAGGTAGAAGATCGAAATATGCCAGTTCCATGCCTCAGAGGCCAATAATTTTCGTGTTCTCAGACTTGTGTAAGACCATGCATTTTCATGAAGAAGCCACAATGTTAGGCCAGACTCTAAGGTTTTTTCAGGAATCTTGTACGCCTCTAATTGATACGCATGGTTCTGTCACAATCTGAAAAGACTTTTCCTGCAATAGAAGCTATCCTTAATATTTTCTACTTGGATAGTTGAAAATGTCACATCAAATTTAAACCAATTCGAAAAAGGAAAATTAAATACATTATTTTTAATTAATTTTCCTCTTAAAGGCGAGATACTGTGTCCCAACATCCCTCAAGAACACTTTTCAAGAAATTATTCAATGCATTTTAAAACACATATGACTGGATGCATATGTCCCACGGAAAATAGTGATCACGTAATTTCTTCCGCCATCTAGGAATCGAATTTATATTTGTTCTGTACATTTTAGCAAGCATTTCCTTACAGTGTTTATAACAATGTCAAATGTACATTATCGTTCACCGCAATAAATGGCCTATATTATTTTTTACTGCTTAAGTATGTACATTTTTGTTAATAAATTAATGACTTCAAGTCAATTTACTGGGGTTTTCCTGTAATTTTACGTTTTAACCAAGTCCGACGTTTCCTGAATGTATGAAAGGGAGTATTACAATCCTTCTTTGTACCAAAGTCCACTTATTTTTGTCCATTCTCTTTAACTCTCTCTCTCTCTCTCTCTCTCTCTCTCTCTCTCTCTCTCTCTCTCTCTCTCGATTCCACATAGCATGAGGACCACGTGACTAGAATGAGAATAAATGCTGGCCTGAAAGCAAACAGCCCTCTCATAAGAGTAAATCATAATCTAGAAAGCTCACCCTCACACAGTATAACACACATCAGTGAACTTTAAAACATGCTTTATGTATCACTAGCATCTGTTTCTATCACTTTTATTATTGTTATATTTGTTGTTATTCACAGTGATGTGACAAAAGTAGGATATCCTTGGCTTCCGGCGTTATTTGCAACTATTACGATAACATCCCGACAGTAATTTACTTTTTCTTAGACACAGTTTATTACATGCTATGATGGTGGAAACTCGAAATTTCTACTTAACGTATGTATTCATTTAGAGTATATTTATCACTGTAGACTTGGAGTATCATTATATTTGTAAGTTTAATTTGACCATTTCAATGATACCTGTATCATTACTTCCTTTTTATTTTTTAAAAAGATAATTGAACGATTTAATTCCGAGCATGTAGTTTATGAATCGACCACCTGTGCATAATTGATATATATCGATTAATTCACTAGGATTATGTAGTAGGCCTAACATGTGAAACTCGAATTCCTCGAATCTCCTCCAATGATGGAGCACTCTTATAAGTCAATGACTGAGATGTTGATGTCAAACATATTTACTGGGCTTTTAGGGTTTGTCCTCACTGTCCTCCAGGAATGTACGGAATTCGTTGAGTAGGTAACTTCCCTACAACATGACTGCAATGTTTACCTCGTGGCTCCTGACATATATTTGAGAGATTTTTAATGGAATTTAGTTTTGTATTAAATACATGTTGTGAAAATACTATTGAGTACAAAGATATCCTTAAAACATTGGAAAGTTGAGTCCCAGATCACATGAATTACATGTGTGACAATGGTCAAATCGAGTGTTTTCAAAATTCAAGATACGTTTCAAAGAACTTGAAAATGCCGGGGAGATTGTCTACTTGTTGGTGTACGACACTCATCTCAACTTGAGCTTTTATAAATCTTTGGAGAGTCACATAGCGGAGTTTCCCTGTGTTCCAAATTCCACTTATTAAATAGCTGTGGAAATTAAAAAATATACATTGGATGAAAACAAATTAATTTAATGTTTTTTGAGGGGACCTCAAGAAACTAGATTTACTCCAGACATGAATGGGTTATATATTTATCTCCATGCTCTAGGCCTACTTGTTTCATTTTCGGTATAGACGAGAAAATTTGTTAGATCCTGGGCCACAAAAGTTGAGAAATACTAATTTAGCACTAGGTTTCCCGGATGTGATGTAGCCTACATGGGCTTTTTTACCACAAAACCTTATGGGTCCGCTTTTACTTAAGAAAAATAATGTCGTAGTTTTAGTATGTTAAAGTATGAAACACAGTGAAAGACAAGCAGTGAAACACGAGGTTTCTTCTCTAAGGCCCACTAGCCCATGGTCTATACATATGTCCGTGCTTAATGCTGTATCAAATGTTTCGTCGTTTTATTCATTCAATTTACGTAAAATTTCACAATACTTAAACCATAGTTTCTTCATTAATTCAATTATTGTTGTTGTTGTTATTATTATTATTATTATTATTATTATTATTATCATCACTTATCACATTCAAACTATTCCATCAGAAAATACTTGACATAGCTTTTTATGGCTCAAAGTGGATGAACAATTTGGCATCTCATTGTTCCTACACACCCTGCCTGGTAGGAGTTCAAATAAGAAGAAACAGAATTTCCGGTAACATAAAACTGTACTGTCTTTACAAAATATTTTATTTGTGCTCTCATGTGCAGGAGTTTATCTTAGCGAGCAATTTAATGTAAGAGCTTAAACTTCTTTATGAAACACCATCTTCTCTTTTCTCCCCCTCCTCGATTGCCTCTCTCCCACCCTTCAACAATTCTTCATTTATTTTAAAATGCTGCAGGGGTTTTCAGCCGGGTTTCCTTCAGCGTTTATTTGTAATAACAGAGAAATATGCAGAAAGTGAAGAAAGAGGGAACAACATATATTCTAACCATATAAGGGAATTTATATTATAGTCAAATTATGGCTAAAGATTTCCTTACGTTACATTATCACGATATTATAATCTGTTTCACTTTACTATTATTCCCTTTTTGACAAATGCACATTTACTGTTCCCAATTAACAACAATCTCAACCTAATTAATACTCAAAATGTTGTAATCAATTAACCTCCTGGTTCCTGTGAATATGTCAAATAACCCAACTCAATTGACAGAACATGCGTTTTGCATGAACACAGTTTTATACCTGTAAAGAACGTAATATTATGGTCATTTCAAAATGTTTAATCCTTTTAACATGTTGGCCGTTGTAATGGCTTGCGTTAAACCCCGAGTACAGGACGTTCCTTGCCGATATACAACTTCACAACCGTTAATGAAATTAAATTTGAAGACTTCTTGCAGTATATTATATTACATTTTATTATAAAAATGAAGT
This sequence comes from Ectobius pallidus, assembly GCA_964059195.1. Taxonomy (NCBI): domain Eukaryota; kingdom Metazoa; phylum Arthropoda; class Insecta; order Blattodea; family Ectobiidae; genus Ectobius; species Ectobius pallidus. The sequence continues at coordinate 17,101,531 of CAXKWD010000006.1, forward strand.
CTTTGTATTTTTCAATATCTACTCAAATGGGAGGAGGACATGTTGTTAGGATACTTATTTCCCGATGGAGGACTACAGGAAGACCAAGCAAATGCCGGAGTGAGGAGGGCTCAAGACATCAGCACATGGACAAAGCTAACACAGGATATTATACAGAAGTATCTTAAGTAGCTGATTGTTATCCTAATAAGCATGAAGTTACTTATTCTCTGCTCCAGGCAACTCATTGGGAGGAATATTTGTAATAGCTTCCGGTGAACAAGAGGATTGTGTTCCTTGCCAATATTTATGTGTTTTTCCGCAAACAAAACAATATATGAATTACACTGCGTAGTAAATTTTCATCACAATCTACAAACCCCAGAGTAATGACTTCTATATGAGAAATTCATTCAGATTATGGTGAGAATCAGATGCTAGAAGACCTTTTTACCAGCGATCTAGGCACCGGAAAAACTATCTGTATGATACAATCTAGAGAGAAAAAGCTGTACATGCTTAGTTTAAGTTAATTCTTCATATTGTGTTGCTCACCATCTGTTTGGCCAGAACACAAAAAATTAGAAACAATGTATGGTTACTAGCTCATGGCGTGTCTCAGGTAATACTAACGTTTGGTTTGAATTTATGGCTAGGTAATGATGAGGATGTGAAGGAGTTCCTATACCCCTTGTGACAGTGATCCAGACCTAAGTCCGAACCGACGACACACACGCTCCACAGCTACGTCAAGAGCTTCTTAATAGGAATAATCCTTGTCCCTCCTACAAGCGTTGGTGTTCAGAAGGTTCTGAGTTCGAATCTTCGTCCTAAGTTTTGTATTTAGAGATGTAAAGTTCGTTTCGCAGTAAATGCACATGACATGTAGCTAAACTAAGAGTTCCAGATGTACTGTATACCACGTGGTGTCAGTATATTCCAATTCAATAGTCAGCAGTCCGTGTGTATTCAAAAGCTCCGAATCGTCTTGTTTTCAATATTTTTTTTTCTTCTTTCTTTTTTTTTTCTTTCTTTTTTTTTCTTTCTTTCTTTCTTTCCTTCTTTCCTTCTTCTGATTGCGGTTTTAAGGTAGCCTGTTTATAAATTATTTCCGTTTTCAATTTTAGTGTAGTGGTTGGATATCCATTACTTTGTGCTTTTACTTCATGTGTATTTAAAAGATGAAGTTAGCGAAGTAATGAATATAGGAGTAGAAAGAATCAACTAAACAGATCGGCAAAAAGCAATTTATTTACTAAATAAGTGTATTGTAAGAGTGATTAGAGGAATGAGATGAAATCAGTATCAAAATATATGGTTGTTAAAAATATAAGGTTATAATAGTATATTGCGATACAAGTGCGATGCATACGGATCGAGGAAAGAGTTTGAAAAAGTCAGGCGCATGCGCCGAGTTTTTTCATTTTCCGATATCCGTTATGCGCTTAAGGCACGAGTATTGCATGCTATTTTTTGCACGATGATTATTTATATCAATTTAATTATATTAATTGTGATATTACCTAAAAATATTACGTATATACATTCTTGAAGATAGATGTTTATTTCAGAAAGTGATTCGCATGTGCTTGTTGTTATGCGAACCGAATATTTGTCCTGGGGGCCTTGTCCATAAAGGCTTGTATTATTAGGTGTGGCGTAAGTAAATACATTCGGCATGGAAACTCTTACCGCACATAGCAACAAGATTGCGTGCGGGAATGTCAACTTACGATCCACGGCAACAACATTCGTAAGTAAGTCGTGCAAAAAAATATAAGGATGTCAAAATATAAGGTCAGGATGGCTTGATCTTGACTGTGAGGTAAAGACAATATTATACAAACAAAGTTATTATAAAGGGGAAAATCTATATGTATGGGGATCAGTAGAGGTTAGGAAATCTTGCAAGCCGCCACAAATAAAAGACTTGAGGATTAGTTTGCTATTCCGATCAAATGGTGGAAGAATGAGAGGTGATTGGCAATATTAACACAAGTTACGAGCCCATAAAGCTGGAATACAGAAATTATGAATACAATTTATAAAGTAAGGGATCATAAAACGGCAATAATATTTATAGATGGATTTCTCTGTTATCGACTTTAAGTTAAATATACAGGATTTAAAATAGAGAGATTGTCCACCTTAGAACCCTTGTCGTTTCACTTATCTGGGGCCTTTTATAAAATATAAAATACCATAGAAGGCACAAGCACACGTTAAAAACACTGTTGTCAAATTAATAAAAACACTGTTGTCAAATTAATAAAACTTCTTCTTGGTCCCAGATGCGTCTAATACTTGAAAATGCATTTCGATGCAGGTTGCATCATCTTCAGTTCAGCTTGGAGACACAACAGATACAATGTCTGATGATGTGTACATTGTATCTGTTGTGTCTCCAAGCTGAACTGAAGATGATGCAACTTGCATCGAAATGCATTTTCAAGTATTAGACGCATCTGGGACCAAGAAGAAGTTTTATTAATTTGACAACAGTGTTTTTATTAATTTGACAACAGTGTTTTTAACGTGTGCTTGTGCCTTCTATGGTATTTTATATTTTATAAAAGGCCCCAGATAAGTGAAACGACAAGGGTTCTAAGGTGGACAATCTCTCTATTTTAAAACCATTTTACCCTGTCTGAAAATGAAATTCATTAATAAATATACAGGATGTTAATGAATAACACCGAAATACTTTACCTGTGTATAGAGGGGTCATAGACAAGCAACTTTTATTTGCTCTATGGAATCAATTTTTCCTGTTACAGCATAAAATCTCCCAGGGCATGGCCGCCACTGATATCAAACACTTAAAAAAAATGCAAAACAAAGGAACTTCGTCGTTAACACTGAAGTTATGAATAAAAAAACCTAACGTAGTGGCGACCAGGCATGTGAATAGACTGTAAATTTTGCAGAATATGAAAACACTATATTATGATATAGCTGTTGATGAATGATTAAGTATCAGGTTTTTATCGATCATTACGAAGGCAAAAAGTCAATGTAATGACAATTTTAACCCTACTTCGCTTAATTATTGACTTAAGAGCACCAGATTGTGATGACCTTAATGCCCTGTAGCATACACATTTTACGTCATAGAGCAAAAACCTACTAATAAAAATTGCCTGTCTATGTCTCTTCTATACATAGGTATTGTCACAAAGCCCAGAAAAGACTCGCCTAGAAACTCAAAGAAAAAAGGATTCACCTAGAAACTGCCAGAACGACGGAGTCTAGAATCATCGCGGCCTCTCGCGGCCTCCTAGTGGACGGGCGGCAGACGAGCGAGCGCTAGTGGGCGTGGCAACAGCAGCGATTGGGCCACGCTTCGTGGGGGAAGGCCTGTAGGGAGGGGCTCGCGCTAAGGGGTGTGCCCGCGCGGCGCAGCGCGCATTCCAGATTTCACGCGGGCGGAACTTTCGAGACATCGGCTCTGGAATATTCGTCGGGCCTATATATAGGCGAGCTAAATCAGTCAAGGAGTTCAGTTCATTTCGTGAGTAGTAGAGAGTCAGTCAGAGACAGACAGCAACGGCCAGTCAGAGGGAGCCAGTCCGCGAGGAGTGATGAGTCAGTCAATGGGAGAACAGTTAGTCCGTAACAGTCAGTAACAGCGGGAGGGAGTCAGCGTCAGAGTGTGAACTGGACGGAGAACACTGATCAGCGCGACCTCAAGTAAGTGTGGCTTGAGGAGCTGAGGACCTGGACGGAGTGAACCGATCAGCTCAGCTGAGGACGTGGGAAGCTGAGGAGCCAGTGACCGGAGGGAGTAGTCAACGGAGGGACCCGCGAACGGAAGACCTAGTCAACGGGGAACTAGTGACCGGAGAGAAGGGTGAACGGAAGAGCTGGTGAGCTGATCTGGACTGGACTGGGACAGTGCTGTGACGTGGCAGTGAGCACCGGACAGAAGAGTGATTTGGAGCACATTCAGGAGTTTTCTGACTGTATTGACCATTGTTTGATAGGAAATAAAGAATCCTATATCCTTCGATTAGAAACTCGGTGTTCTGATTTTGAACCCCGACGAGCCCTTGTTACAGTATTATACTTTTTTCGGTGTTATTCATTAACACCGTGTATACAAAAAACTAGCAATATTTAATATATTTGTAGTGAAATCACTGATAATTAAGTATATAACATGTAAGAGGGACAACAATTATTGAGCTTTTATTGGTTTTGATAAAACGCTTTTGACACAATCGGCAATAAGCTCCGATTCAAAATGAGTAAGTGAGGCATAACCTCAAAATGCATTAGTTGCATCAAAAAAATATTCAGAGAAACACGTTTTAAGACGAGATTAATGGAGATTTATGTGCGAGTATTTTAAATACTAAAAAATTTTAAGATAGGGATGTAAATTGAGTCCTTCTTTGTTCAATGTTCTATAAATAACTAGCTTACAAGGCATGTTTTTTATATTCTTCTCTTTCTATATTTAAAATTTAGATCCATTATAGGAAGTAGAGAATTTTTAAATAACTAAGGGCCTGGCTCAATAGAAGTAGTAGTAGTTCCATTGGGTCGCGAGCGACCCCTGGTGATCCCTTGAGGGGATATTCTACGCGAATTATTTTCCGGGGTGCGCCAGTTCCCTACCTAACACTTAAACCTAGAGACAACATAAATACTCTATCCTGAACCCGGACCGCCGGGGTAAAAGGCAGGCGCGCTACCGACTTAACCACGGCGGCGGACAGAAGAGATAAACACAGTGAAAATCAAGGAGTTGTACTGATAACTGAAGAAAATAATTAAATATCAACATTCACAACTTAAATAAGCCTATTAGACTATTTTCAGATCAGTATTTTTGAAGCGAGGATATAATATGCGTTCGAAATATGGGAGAGAAAGAAGCGTGGAGAAATGTAAATACAAATAGAGCAAGATATAATTACTTACTTACTCAATGGCAATAGACAATTCCTCAGCAAGCTAAAGGAATATTATCTAATTTATGGAACCCGAAGGTTCATTGTCACGCTTACCTGAGCCCGACATTCAACCCCATTCTGTGTTAACTCCATCCAACCCTTCCTCTCAAATCCTACTTTTCCTAAATCTATCCTAATATTGTCCTCCCACCTTCTACTAGGTCTTCCAAGTGATATTTTTCCTTGGGGTCTCCCTATTAATATATTATATACATTCCTCATCCATGCGCGCAAGATGTCCAGCCCATTTCATCCTCCGTGATTTAATTACCCTTACTATATCCGGTGACGAGTACAGGTTATGAAGCTAGTCGTTATGCAGTTTTCTCCAGTCCCCATTTTCATGTCTCATAGGCCTAAATATTTTCCTAAGCACCCTGTATTCGAACACTCTCAGATTGTGTACTTCCCGAAGAGTAAGCGACCGTGTCTCACATCCATATGATATAACGGGCAAGATAACTATCTTGTAAATTTTAATTTTCAGATTTGTGGTCAGAAAACGAGATGATAAGAGTTTCTCAACTGCATAAATACAGGCATTTCGTGATTTGAATCTTGTTATGGTATTTACTATTATCACCGTTTTGTCGCTGCCTATATCCGCGCGCAGTTGTCCGATCTTTCTTGCTGAGTTTCATATAACTAACAGATACAACTTATTTATACTTCGTCCACATGACCATGAGGAATAGTATGTTTCCAGTTTTTTCCCAAAAAATCATATAGAAGGAAAATTCTACACATAGAATTGCACTTACACATGTATTCATCTTCGGAAGAAAAAAAAAATGCCGATTCGGAGTTGGTTCTCAGCTGAACTTATGCTTGATTAGAAATGAGATGGTCCATGGAACTGTTTGGATAAACTATGTGAGAACTCCGACATGTAATACTTATTAATCTACTTCTCAACTAGCAAAATTATGTTTGTCTTAATTATTAAAAATTCTAATTGCAACCATAGCAGAATGATCTGAGACATTAACTGTTTATATTGGAGCTCGGCTCAAGGAGATAAATTATAGTCATGCCGAAATTATAAATATGATAGTCTATATTGTATATAGGCCTATATACTTATTGTTTTTAATTATTAGGGTGTGAGCTTTATTGTATACAGTTTTATGGACGGATTATAAATTCGAGTTGGTTTCTTGTATATCATTTTAGAGTTGGTCAAATAATAATATGTAAATTAGTAATACCGCATCATATTTCTATACTAGCATGTGCCCGCGGCTTCGCCCGAAATAATTATTTAAAAAATTAAAAATTAAGAGCATAATAGTTAAATCATTATATTTATTAACACCTAAATCACGTGGACTACATACCACGATTAGATAGCGTCGCCTGGTAAAAGCGACCTCAGATTCGATTTCCTTGGCCCAGAATACCCCTGTACAGTGAGTTTCGTCCAAATCTAACAATGTTTGACCATATTTAGGCCTATCCCTCTTCCGTGTAGGTTGAAAATGTCATATGTCTACGGGCCTTGACATTCTAAACAAATGAATCGACCAGCGTGGGCTTACAACAATCTAGCGATCGCGATGCTTTTATTACCACGGTATGACAAAAATAGCCAAAGCCAACTGCAATTGATTTGACATTGAAATGTATTACTGAAATCTGATGCTTCGACAGCGCTAAAATCACGTTTTCTGCCAGTTTTTCACTCACAACTCGCGAACGAAAGCTAAAATTAAAAATCCGGCTTCGATGCGCATTCGCCCACCTTTCAGTCCATCTATGATTAAAATTTCAGATCTCTGCGTTCAGTAGATTTCGCTGGGCATCGTGGACAGACAGACAGACAAACACGTCCTTTTATTATTTTAAGATAGCATGTGCCCGCGGCTTCGCCCGCGATAATTATTTCAAAAATAAAAAATTAAGAGCATAATATGAGGCGAATTTTGAATAATCCGCCTCATGTTCGCTCCCCGCGTCGCATTTGTTTGGTAGCCGCCACTCTGTGCTGCACTCTGGACGGTGCGAGAGTCAGTCACTGGGTTCATGCAGTGATCAGTCTGAGCGAGTCTTTTCAAGGTGTAGGGGGTTCGCCTTCGGGATGCGGAATATTTTGGGTGAGTGTTCATTCTACGCTATATAAATTTGAAGTTGCTGAAAATTAAAGTGTATAGCCCTTCTGGCTAAAGTGATTATGAAATGTTTTCCATTACTATAGATGATACCAGAACCTTTCTTTTGAAACAAGATTCTCTGACGTCGAGATTTATCATAATTTTCTTCACTTAGGAAATGGAGCCGTATAAGAAATTAATTGCCGTTTGTTAAATTCACATACATTTGTCTTGTAGCAGGATATGAAGGTATTAATGTTAGTTATTGAGGATGAGTTGCCTATTGTGGCCATGACCAAATCAGCTTATATGACGTCACTTGGACGCCATGGTAAATTTTATTTTCGAGAGAATAATTGGTCACATTGAGAAAATACTTTCGCTTTCGGAAGAAAGAAATCTATGCTGCTTGATTCCCTTCATTTCTGATTAGCTGGTTATCTTCGTGTTAAGATATATAATATTCTGCTTGACGCTAACTTAATGGGTGTTCATTCTTGAAAACGTGGGTACGGTTTTGGAATCCTTACATAGTTTTTTATATGGGTCATTTCAAGGTGCATGGCAGATAGTCCATGAGGGTTTTGAGCATGAGTTGCAAAGGTGACCTTTTTCCTTTAGCTATCGCCCTGAAGTCGTGTTATCATGAGAGTATTACTTTGTAGCCCTAAAATATATATATAATTGCATTTGCCATCTTTGCAGTAGGTTATATTGGAACAGTTCCAAGGTTGTTATATTTAATAAAGCCTAACTTGCATTAGAAATTTGGTAGTAGGTTGTTAGTTCCCATATTGCTTAATATAGGTTACGTTTAAAAGAAAACTCTGAACTCCTATTAAACTCTAATTAGAGTATTGTATTTAATTTCCCTCATATTCATTCGTTGGCATTATAAAAAGATTCCCTTGAATTATCTATTATTAGAATACCATTTCTGGGTCAGGCTTTAATGGGAGACCTAGTTCCTTGTCCAGGTCAGAGAATTATTTATCCAGTGGGTCTTGTGGGTAACATGCGTAAAGCGTCGTATGGCTCAACTTGACTTTATATAACTTATGACCTTTCAAAGGGTTCGATCGGAGATCGGAATTTCTGATAAGTTACGACATGACGTCTGGACGGAAGGGCATGTATCAATGTGCGTGCTGACAAATGATTATGTAGCGATCTTACGATCGGTAAGAAAATGATCTAAATTTTATAATTAACCAAACATATATAATATTTTCAAGAAGCTTTTATGTTGAAATATAGTATTTTCAAAAGAGATATTCTCTACCTTCTCAAGTCAGTTAATTAAAAGTGGCTAGCATTCTTATAATAATTCAGTTTGTTGGTTAGTTTACCATGTGAAGTAAGATTTTGGAGTTCTTATATACTAAGGCTAATATAACCTGATATATTTTGATAGGGTTGAGAATTATTTTAATAATTCCTAGTTGTGTATAATCAACCAAGCATATATAATATTTTCAAGAAGCTCTTATGTTGAAATATAGTATTTTCAAAAGAGATATTCTGTACCTTCTTAAGTCAGTTAATTAAAAGTGGCTAGCATTCTTATAATAATTCAGTTTGTTGGTTAGTTTACCATGTGAAGTAAGATTTTGGAGTTCTTATATACTAAGACTAATATAACCTGATATATTTTGATAGGGTTGAGAATTATTTTAATAATTCCTAGTTGTGTATAATCAACCAAGCATATATAATATTTTCAAGAAGCTCTTATGTTGAAATATAGTATTTTCAAAAGAGATATTCTGTACCTTCTTAAGTCAGTTAATTAAAAGTGGCTAGCATTCTTATAATAATTCAGTTTGCTGGTTAGCTTACCATGTGAAGTAAGTTTTTGGAATTCTTATATACTAAGGCTAATATAACCTGACATATTTTGATAGGTTTGAGAATTATTTTTAATAATTCCTAGTGGTGTATAATCAACCAAACATATATAATATTTCGAGAAGCTCTTATATTGAAATATAATATTTTCAAAAGAGATATTCTGTACCTTCTTAAGTCAGTTAATTAAAAGTGGCTAGCATTCTTGCTATTAACTTATACCCTCAGTTTAGTTCCTACCTGGAACTGTATTAGCAGATTTAATATATATATTAAGTAAACTTACCCCTCTATTATCTTGAAGTTTAGAAAATATATTTTAAAATAATTTATATTCGTCTGTGTAATAAAATAAATGTGACTTTCTCAGTAAACATTTCTATTTGAAATATAAGGCTCTGAGTTTATACCTCTATGGCTTTTCAAATTAGTTAACTTAAGAAGTCACCCGACTTGTATTAGCGTAGTACCTTGGGGGCCTGGTGGCTAGTTTATGGTACCTTCTGATAGTTAGATTTCTTTTGAGTAAAGAAATTCACTTGTCAAAAATAAATTGGAATTATTGCTTAGCGTTTCAAGTTAGAGTGTGCTAGTTAACTGGAATTAATCTTATACTGTGGTCTTCTTGGAAGAAGATAAATTATCTAATAATTAGTCATTGGAAGAAACGAAATAGATATAGGTTACTCATATTTTAGTATGTGAGCTTAGTTATGTAATAGGTGAGGTACTTGAGGTCTAGGATTGGGCTGTGCTAGTAGTGTGTTACATATATTATTGATAGTTGACTCTTTCCTTTAAACCCATATTATTATATTCAAGTTGTAGCAATCTTGAGATTATCAATTGTATTAAAATTGTTATTAAGTATCTGGAGTTTGTTTTGGGGCTCGCTATGTTATCCTGTCCTCCACCCTCTCTTGTGATTGAGTTCTCTTCCTTTAATGGTTTTGATCTACGGCCTCATTCTTCCTGGGTTTTTGGAACTTGTGCAGAACTCAACACTCAAATATTTTAGTATCTAAGTTTACAACCAGAGAGAGAGTAAACCCGGCGTTACAAATAGTTAAATCATTATATTAACACCTAAATCATGTGGACTATATATCACGATTAGATAGCGTCACCTGGTAAAAGCGACCTCAGATTCGAGTTCCTTGGCCCAGAAAACCCCTGTATAGTGAGTTTCGTCCAAATCGAACGTTTGACCATATTTAGGCTAATATTGATTATCCCTATAATAATAATAACAATAATAATAATAATAATAATAATAATAATAATAATCCTCTTCGGTGTAGGTTGAAAATTTCATATTATGTTTGCGTGCCTTGACATTAAAAACAAATGAATCGACCAGCGTGAGCTCAACATTCAAGAAATCGCGATGCTTTTATGTCGAAGGTATGACAAAAATAGCCAAAGCCTAGTGTAATTGATTTGTATTACTGAAAACTCATGCTTCGAAAACGCAATAAATACACGTTTTCTGCCCGTTTTTCACTCATAACTCACGAACGAAAGCGAAAATTAAAATTCCGGCTTCGAGGTGCACATTCCGACCCTTCAGTCCATCTATGTTTAAAATTTCAGATCTCTGAGTTCAGTAGATTTCGCTGGGCATCGCGGACGGACAGACAGACAGACAGACAGACAGACGGAGGAAGACAGACACTTCCTTTTATTAATATAGAATTCGGGGCTTGCCAGTATATACATACTCGTATTATAAGTATTAATGGTATTCTGACATTTATAAAGATGGATAATTATTTCAACAGTCTGCTAGTGTGCAATGACTATGTGAGACCTTTACTTCTTCACGCTAGGCAACAAAATGTTTCGATCTTCTGAGTTCATCGGCCTGTATACCATTATGGAATGTAGTTCAATCCGATTATAGGCTACTCTTCAATATTCATTCTGCCGTTATGCTGTGTTTGATACAGAATAATTATTTTAACTTATTTATGCATTCAGTTTCTTAAATAATAGAAGTTCTTGTGTTCTACATTATTTTATAATAATATAAGAATAGCGCACAATGTGCATAGAATAAATTATGTACATAGTTCCGTTAAGGATATAGTTCTTTTCGTACATGTTCTAGCATGGTATCGCTGGCAGAGACCCCCGCACCAGTCACATACACAACTCTCACTTGGGTCGTGGTAGCTTTTGGTACGACATAGTTTGTGGTGAAATCCATGCACGGCAAAACGGGTCATGGTGTGCCGAAGCTCGTACATCGAACCCATCCATTCCGACGTGTTCATTGCATCGGTCGTGTAAAATTCTGCCCATATGTCAGCTTTCTTTTTGTACAGCTCTGTCAGTTTTATTATTTTATCTATTTCATTATTTTATTTAAGGTAGGCTACATGTACACCCAAGAAACCAAAGAAATTACGAAAAGTTGCATTTTTTGGAAACGATATATTTAGATAGACAGCTATTGTCCCTTTAATTTCATAAATTAATTTTTAAATTCTGGCTGCTAATTCCTTAGATAGAGTCCCTTTTCTAAGAAGCATCATTTGCCATGCCCCTTACTCATCTATCAAATTTCAGTATTTCTATACTTCGCTCTCTGCAAGAGGTTCTCATATTGACTAATAGTTGTCACTAATACACTAGTAAGTAAGTGAAGCCATGCTGGGGTCAAAATGAACTGTTTGTACTTGGTATTTTCATGTTCATCCCGACATGTGATTTAGACATGTTTCAATTCACGCAATGCTTTCTTTACAGTTTTCCGTAAGTAAGAAATCGCTTGGTATTCAATTCTTCCAAACATCACAATCTCTATATATATAAAAGGCTTTGTCTGACTGTCTGACTGGCAGAGAATCAACGTAGAGTCTAAACTATAACAGGTAGAGACTTGGAATTTTTTACAGTACCTTCGTTTCATAATGTAGGTGCTCACTAAGAAAGGACTTTGAAAAATTTTGATTTTAAATGCCAAAAATCAAATGTTTTTGATAATATTTAATACCTTTTTACACAGAATTATCGAATCCAAATCACATTTGACATTAAAACATATTGTTGCCAGTAGGTTTCAGATGGGTGTGGAAAAAAATGAGACTAGAATTTGACAAAATAGAGAACTATCAATATCCACAAAAATAATGCAGTCACATAAATTTTTTTACCCTGGACATAGAGAAAACAATACGAGGTATGGTGATATATATATTATTGTATCGCAGGTTTTGGAGAGAGAAGTAAGAAAGGGATATTACATTTCTGTTTAATTTCATCCCCAAAACGGTTTATGGTAACATGAGAGTGAGAAATAAAATATTCCGCAAACACAATAGAATTTTATGTTACCGGAATTTATGTTTCTTCTTATTTCAACCCCTACCCGGCTTGCTGTGTACAAGCGATGGGATACAACATTCGTATAGGATAATTTCCATGCTTCAGAAAATTTTGTTGTATCACAGAAGTCGATATAATACATTAAAATACGTTATGTTCAGGTACTGTGGGCCATTCGATATCATTGTTGCATGTTATACACAGCGTAGCGTGAAATAAATATCCTATTCGGAATGATTCCATTTTATTTATTGATTTGTTGCGTTACACAAAACAATTAAGGAACAGAAAAGAGCTGCAGAGGATTGGCCGTCTCCAGATTCAAGATCATGTGAGGTTAAAAAGCGACGTGCGAGGTAGTATAGTAGTGCAATACGCAAACAGCAATTAAATTCGGCTAAGAAAACATTTTTGGGAAAAAATCCCAATGCGCATCAGATTGCTAATACTAATTATCAGAAAAAATTATGCAATTCATACAATTTATGTAAAAACGATGTCAATGTTAATGAATATGTTTCAATTATTTATCTGTTAAATAAATTATTTAAACAAAACATCCCGGAGTTGAGTAAATAATCGCGGGCGAAGCCGCGGGCACATGCTAGTCCTTCTATAAATTAACATGTCAAGATGATTTTGGTTTCATTTTGAATCTTCAAATGTTTTCTAGTCTTAATCAAGAGACATTTTTTTTTACAAACATTCTACTGTGTTCTAGACTTTTGTTTATAATGATGTGAACAAAAATTATTTTCAGGTCATAGAAATCTATGTAACAATTGAAAGTATCAAGTATCCAAATAAAATAAAATAAAATAAAATAAAATAAATGTCAGGCACTAGAAAATTATTCTGTTTACAAGATACTGAAAATTTTGTGTTTCTATCTTTCTTGGTTTTGAAGTAAACATGTTTCAAGTATACATTCAAAAATTTTCAAGGTAAACAATTTTTATAAAGAAACTAGCTTAAAAGGCCCGGCGTCGCTCGGGTTTTGTATTTTGTTAATGCGAAAATAACTTATGAAGGACTTTCGATTTTCAAACTCTAAGTCTTTAAGGTCTTTATATAGGTATTAAGAATTTGAAATGGGGAAGAACGACTTATCACACACAAACTATTCCCTCAGAAAACGCTAGATAGGCTATAGCTTATTATAGCTTATAGCAGATCCCCACGGCTTCTCCCAAGATAATTAATTGAAAGATTAACAATTAAGAGCAAAATAATTAAAGTATTATATTTATTAACACTTTGCACGCGAAACATTCATAGGTGTAAACTAAATATTTGATAGGCCTAATTAACCCTGCAGTGCTCGCGCGCTGTTTCAGGACATAGAAGCTCGCGCGGCGTCTGAGAGACGCCGTTCATGTTTTACGTTGTTTCTATTGTTTTATGTTGTTTTGAGTGTTCATTTTGTTTATTGAGGGTTGTCGTAGTTTATTTAATATTATTGGACATGTTTTGCGTGCATTGCTTAATTAAAAATATGTGTATTAAGTCAATTTATTGAAAATGAGCATTTAACTAACCATATTGGACACAAATCACTGTTAGCACATTATGACTTCAATTAATTAATAATAAAACAATGTTGTTAGGCATGTAACAATTTTAAAATAATTTTAAAATATTATTGTGCTAAGACTATAGGTATAACAACTTTTACTACTAGTTACTGATCTCTTCTTATTCCATTTAGAAACTTTGTCCCGCCCTACGAAATATTTAGGCCTATCACATTCACTACAATCATTATCATCATCATCTGCTTCTTGTCCAGTGTCCGTTGACTCACTTCTAGACTCCGAAATGTTTTCTTTAGGATCACTATCGGAATCAAGTTCAACATCATCTTCTTCTTCTTCTAGCAACTTTGCACTATCTTCCAATCATTTGGATCAGAAAGATTATGCTATTTCTTCTCCTTTCCACTCATTGCCAAGCCTAAAGATAAATAATTTCCATAGAAAAGATTGGTATTGTAGGTTTATGATCACTAGTTTCTGCAAGAAATTTATTTTAAACCAGTAACTTACCTTGTAACAGTAAAGCTCGCGCGGCGTCTCACAGACGCCATCTACATTTTCGCAACAATAACTTCACCCCACCGTTGCTAGGTGAAAACTGGAGGGTTGCCGTTTGGATATGTTATTTAAGAGTAGTTGACCGAAAGGTAGATGGCAGGTCAGCACAATGGCCTCATAGGTATTCTAGATATAGTGAAATGAATCTGGTCTGGCGTCTGTCAGACGCCACGCGAGCACTGCAGGGTTAATGAAACAGCTATAAATCCGGCTTTGAAGTGAATTTCACGATTAGAAAATAAATGGAAAAATGCAGTATTCGAAAGATTATGAGAATTGAAATCGATTAAACTCACGATAAAAAAGTGTGTAAATGTATTTGACAGACAGACATAGTACATTAGTTTTTATTTATATAGGTGAAGAATGGAATAAGCCTACTGAGACCGAGATTTCTATATTCATTTGTCCAGACTTATAATTCCGTTACATTTCAGGCAGATTTAACGACCCTACATAAGATATTTTAATTACGATTACATATAAAAACGTTGTAGCCAGGACCCCGAACTAAGCAACTTCCCCGGAATTTTCTGTAAACTATATTCCATGTCAAATAAAATATGTTTAACATTACCTTATCGACATCTATAGCTTTTATAATAACCTGAGATATCCATTGCCTTCCATAGCGATCGCGACGATATTATTTCCAAGGTATGACAATAATAGACAAAGCCTTCTGCAATTGATTTGACAACTGAAATGAATAACTCAAAACGAATGCTTCGAAAGCGTAAAAATTGCACGTTTTCTTTCCGTTTTTCACTCATAACTCGCGAACGAAGGCTAAAATTAAAAATGTAGTATGACAGAAACCTTCCCGGGAATGTACCCAACAACTTCCCAAAGTTTCATGGCGATCGGATGAATGGTGTAGTAATGCATAAAGGACACACACACACACACACACACACATACATTCATTTATATATATATATATATATATATATATATATATATATATATATATATCGTCGCTTAAGAAACAATACCGCGTAACTGACACTTTTGGTGAAAATGACATTTTTATACTGTTGGCATCACTGAAATAGCGCGCTTATGATGAAATATCTTTCAAGATGAAATTTTGTGTCATGACCTTGCAAAAGAGGCATACACAATACCGCATATCTGAAGCAACATAGAAAATTCAGAAATACCGCGTAACTGAACCAGTGTACAACACCGCGTATCTGATTTCATTGAAAACTTTATATAATACCGCCTATCTGTCGTATACGGCGCACGGTTCAACTTAGTTTACTAATGCAACATAAGGTGACATATAACCCTAGGATTTTTATTTGGGCTCACCCATTTCCGTTTCTGCACCTGTGGATTAAACATTATTAGGCTGCTGTCAGTTTACTTTTACATCAAGATGAGAGAAGATATATTTCATAGTATGAGTTAAGATCTATTCTGACGATAGAAGGTACATTACATGGTAAGTGCTATTTAAGATGTTTTGTATGAATCGATTTTACATATTCTCTTGTAATTAACACGAAAAAATTATTTAAAAAAGAATATATCTTGTATTGAAACAGATTGCCTGAAATCGTGCCGAACACACAGGTACAGTTCTGTACATGACGTGGATCTGCTTGAAGAAGTTGTAGATGGATTATTTACTGAAGAAGAAATAATTGCAAAATTAGGATTTATATTCAGTAAGTTTAGAAATTCTACTGAGACGGATTCAAAGAATCCGCCTCATTATTTCCTCTTTCGCTGGCTGGGTGGCGCTCTTGTTCCGCGCATGAGCGGCCATTTTTTTTTTTTTTTCTTTGTCTAACGAGCTTCCGTGTTGGTTCCGGGTACAGAGAGTTCAGTGTGTGTACCTGGGGCCGTGAGTGAAGTTAGTTTTCGTTCATTGTGTTCGCCTGCTGTGATGGTGAGTACTGACTTTCTGCCGATATGATAAAAGCAATTCCTGTGTAAGCTATCATGCTTAAATTGTACGAAATATCTATTCCTTTACGTAATATTCTATCCCTCTGTGAAACCACGTAACAAGTTACTGGCTTGCTTGTTGAAAGCAAGAAATGCATTTTTCAATTTAACTATTTTCTCCGATCTTTTGGGAGCTAATTCCAGAACTATGTCATTGGCCTACCCATTAATTGTGTCTTATGGCAAGTTCTAGTAAAAACGTCATGCAGATGTGTAAATCTAAAACCAAACTGCTACCTCTTCGTCCGCCATTATATGATGAAGTCACGTCATGCTTACGTGCTTAGGTAGTGTGAAATTTTATCTAGGGAAGTTGGCTTCTACGCTTTGAAATTAACTTATTATTTGTGATCAAAGTAGGATTATTGTTAGTGAAATTTCTATCCTGAAATAATTAGATGTAACTTATAAATATATATTGACGCTCTGCTCACCGGATACGTTTGGCGTTTTCGTATTAGGCTGCTTTTTGATATTTGCCCACTGAATAATGGTATAGGCCTTATCTACAGTTACCGTCATAACCAAACAGCTGTGTTTTTTTCCCTATGCAAAATTGTTATGCTGTCCTTATTAATAGTAAAAGTTGTAGAACAGCTGGCTCATTGAATTTTTGTATAGGCCTAAACTATAATTAACTTTCATAGCCAAACAGCTATGCTTTTTCCTTATGCAAAATTGTTATGCTGTCCTTATTTATAGTAAAAGTTGTAGAACAGCTAGCTCATTGAATTTTTGTATAGGCCTAAACTATAATTAACTTTCATAGTCAATAGCTATGCTTTTTCCCTATGCAAAATTGTTATTTATAGTAAAAGTTGTAGAACAGCTGGCTCATTGAATTTTTGTATAGGCCTAAACTATAATTAACCTTCATAGTCAATCAGCTATGCTTTTTCCCTATGCAAAATTGTTATGCTGTCCTTATTTATAGTAAAAGTTGTAGAACAGCTGGCTCATTGAATTTTTGTATAGGCCTAAACTATAATTAACTTTCATAGCCAAACAGCTATGCTTTTTCCTTATGCAAAATTGTTATGCTGTCCTTATTTATAGTAAAAGTTGTAGAACAGCTAGCTCATTGAATTTTTGTATAGGCCTAAACTATAATTAACTTTCATAGTCAATAGCTATGCTTTTTCCCTATGCAAAATTGTTATGCTGTCCTTATTTATAGTACAAGTTGTAGAACAGCTGGCTCATTGAATTTTTGTATAGGCCTAAACTATAATTAGTAAAAGTTGTAGAACAGCTGGCCCATTGAATATTTGTGTAGGCCTAAACTATAATTAACCTTCATAGCCAAATACCCATGCTTTTCTTCTATTCAAATTCCTATGCTGTTCTTGTTAATAGTAAAAGTTGTAGGACTGCTTGCCCATTCAATATTTTTACAGGCCTAATCTATAATTATATGTCGTACCCAAGCAACTATGCTTTTCTTATATTGTATTTTGATATTTAGTCTCTATTAATAGTGAAAGTTGTAAAATCGACTGCCTACTGAATATTTGTATAGGCCTAAACTATTATGAGATTTTATAGCTAAACGGCTATGTTTGGTTATATTCACATTGCTATTCCTTCCTTATTAATATTTTAAGCCGTAAGATTTGTCTGGCCAATGGAATGTTTATATAGGCCTATTATTGAACGTAAGCCTGGAGTAATATTCTGACTAGTCTCTGAATATCCGGATAGCCATAACCTATTGTTGGACATTATAACTGGAGAACTATATATATATATTTATATTCAATTTTGGTATTTTTACCTTTGAGATTCTATTGTTAAATTTTCTGTCTCTCTTAAAGTTTGTTGGCTTAACCTTTCATGCGTTTTGTAGTTGAGGTGGATGCTTCGCTATATTCAATTTTGAGTCAATCGCTTATTAATTTGCGATTTGGTAATTCTGCTTGTTCTATTGGGTTAATGGTTTAGCCCTATATTTAGGATTCGCCCCCTTTGATAGGAAATTGAAGTATTCCAGTCCATTATTAACCTTTATAGGCCGTGCTGTCATTGCATAACTTATCCTCCATATTGAATTAAACTTGCCTGAAGAGATTTATTAATAAGGTTCAGAGCTCGAAGTTAAACCTTATATTTCATTTCTGAGAATTGTAGTGAACTTTTAAGTTGGGTAAAAATTATCTTAGTCTTGGAACGTTGGTAACTGATAATTGGCGTAAAACACATTTACGCTTCCAAGTATTGAATTTTCTACTCGGTGTACTTGCAGTTCTTTAGATATTGTGTGTCGGGTAGTGTCCCGTTTTAGTAATTCTCTATATACATATAGAAGTTATACTCCCAGCCAAATCATATAGTTTAACGAAGTCAGGCTGTATTTAGTATATTGTCTGTTTAATTATTATAGAGATTTAAACTCATAAATATTGATTGTATATCCTTATTGATTGGGTATCTTAAATTATTTAATATTCATGCTGTTGAAGTTTTGCAATTGTTTGTAAGTTTTTCTATTCCCTTGGATGGAATAAAAATTGTTAGTGTTTCTGAAATTCCGAGTTTCTGTCCTGGGTGATCCTTGGTATTTTCTATCCTGTCCCAGGCACTAGTTTAATTACTATCTCTGTTGATTGGCGTATTGCAACCTTTGTTCAAACCTAACCTTCTTCTTAATACCTTCAGAACCCTTTGTATCTTCCCTCTCCCTTGCGCTTGCACTGGTCCTTATTTAAGTTCTGATCATGGCCCTGCTGGCAAGCCGCAGTTGGTAGCAGGATTTTTGGGGAGAGAGGAGGTTGGATGCCCTGCATCCCTTTCGATGTAGGTTATACTATTTGTTTACCTTTTTGGGTGAGGTGGCGTCTAGTGTAATTATACCTTGCGTTTACTGTGAGTCTGCCTCCTCCTGGGTTGCGAAGCTTGAACTACCTTTTGGTTTCTTTCAAGTACCATCATGCCTTTAAGAACGCACTATCATGGGAGTTTCTCCGCAAGGAGGAGTTTTTATTTGAAACTCGTCGAAGCGTAGATGCCATGCTTCCCAGATTAAGTCATTGTAATTGTGTATATGAGTATTTATATGTGTATAGTTTGTGCATTTCGTGGCTTTTAAGGTCCCTCTAAAAGGACCGCTCTTATTTAAAATAATTTGTAATGATGATAATATTCATGTTTTGTGGTTTCACATTGAGAAGAATTTTAATAAATTCTCTAGTAAATTTTATAGAGTTTTTTGTAAGGAATTGTTAGTCATATTGGCGGATTGGTCGGTGCTCACTGTCTCAGTGGGTGTGCATTGAGCGTTCTGGCTCCTAGGTACTCAAAGTATGGGGCCCCTCTAGTCTGATAAGATTATATACTGAGGCCTCACAAAAAAAACAAAAATATAGAAGACTACACTATAATACACTTACCTAAATAAATCGCCTTCAAAAGGATTACTATATAAATCCTCAGTTCAAAAAAATTATATATATAAGACTACTGTATGAAACTTCAGTTTGACACCCAACTTGAAATCGCTACATAAAATAAAAGGTGTAAAACCTAGTTTTAAACGCAAAAGAGACTATTATATGAAACAAGAAGTCTACATATTACTAAAGCAAATTACTTATTGAAGAAGTATCTAATATACCCTTGGATAAACTAAACATGGAACTGAACTAACATTATTTATGCATCAACTTCTGTGTAAAGAAAAATCAGTAAAAGGAAACCCGTATGGATTCCGTATCAAAAGTGAAGTGCCTATGGAGTGGATGGACTTAATTATGATAGACACATTCTATGTTTCCTGAAAACATTTATTATTCATTCCCAGCAAGAATACGGGAGTGTTTATATCTACTGGCTTACATATTTTGACTTCAGTGCTAATGGTTGCAACACTATGTTTCATGTTTGGCTTCTGCTTCTGGTTGTGGATGGGGGCCATCGTCCCCGTCCCGTGCTCCTGGCTGGTGCTGAAGTGTGCTCCTGCTGTGTATTCTCTGGGCGTGTGCGCGCCACGCTCTGGGACTCTCTTCTGGTACGTCGCTCATAGGGACTGCAGCCCTAAATGTGTTTTGCCACTAGACTCTGGTGGCCGGAGCCTCGTCATACTTCATAGTTTTCAGCAGTCTCCGATCTTCGAGCCACGCTTCGATTCTCCAGTTCCCCCCCCCTTTTTCTTCTACTCAGTGATCTCCTTCTTGCCTATGAAATGATGTGTTCAGCCAATAGATGGACCTTGGCTGATCTTCTTCCTTCATCTTCGTTCTGGTGCCACATTTGGACATGTGGGCGTTAGCTTCGTCGAGAGTAAGATGAGTGATCTACCATATAAGCTAAAATATAAAAAGTGTTTCTCCACCAAATTGCCAGCCTTGTTTAAATATTTTGCTAAGGCAAGATATAGTGTTTGCATAAGAAATGCGAGAGTGTGTATTGCTCTCAGCATAGTTTCAGTGAGTGTTGTAGTCTATATGCCAGTCCATATTAAGCTGGTATGATCTCCTACAGTTTAAGAGTAGTCTTGAAAAATGTCAGAAGTGTAAAAGCAATATACCTTTAATGGTAACCACAAAACCAAAATGCTTAAGGTTAAAAATGTATACTCCATGAAGAATTTTTGGACTCATCCAAAACAAGACTAAATTCCTAAGAAGACATTCTAATACAAATGTGTTGAAGTGATTATGCCAATATATATATGTAGCCGCATGTTCTATTTTTAGGTTTTTACATGGTGTAAAACAGTTTCAATTATGAATACTTGAAGGACATCGTCAAATGATAGCGTCAAGATATGAACATTTCTTAAGGTATAAGTTTTCACGCTCTGTATTGCGTGTCAATAAGGGTTATTTCATAGCTTGTGCTAGTGTATAGTTTAAGCCAAGTTATCACTTGTTCCAGTGTATCCTATTATGTGTTCTTTGCATTTTCTTGGTTGGCTGTGTAAGTTGGTTTACTGTTTTGAGGTTTCACAGGTGGGATTTTCTTCTTTTACGTCTATACCCTTCTTCCGGCCTTTTAAATTTTTGGTCCAGCCAGGGAGGAGATTGAGACGGATTCAAAGAATCCGCCTCATTATTTCCTCTTTCGCTGGCTGGGTGGCGCTCTTGTTCCGCGCATGAGCGGCCATTTTTTTTTTTTTTTTTTCTTTGTCTAACGAGCTTCCGTGTTGGTTCCGGGTACAGAGAGTTCAGTGTGTGTACCTGGGGCCGTGAGTGAAGTTAGTTTTCGTTCATTGTGTTCGCCTGCTGTGATGGTGAGTACTGACTTTCTGCCGATATGATAAAAGCAATTCCTGTGTAAGCTATCATGCTTAAATTGTACGAAATATCTATTCCTTTACGTAATATTCTATCCCTCTGTGAAACCACGTAACAAGTTACTGGCTTGCTTGTTGAAGGCAAGAAATGCATTTTTCAATTTAACTATTTTCTCCGATCTTTTGGGAGCTAATTCCAGAACTATGTCATTGGCCTACCCATTAATTGTGTCTTATGGCAAGTTCTAGTAAAAACGTCATGCAGATGTGTAAATCTAAAACCAAACTGCTACCTCTTCGTCCGCCATTATATGATGAAGTCACGTCATGCTTACGTGCTTAGGTAGTGTGAAATTTTATCTAGGGAAGTTGGCTTCTACGCTTTGAAATTAACTTATTATTTGTGATCAAAGTAGGATTATTGTTAGTGAAATTTCTATCCTGAAATAATTAGATGTAACTTATAAATATATATTGACGCTCTGCTCACCGGATACGTTTGGCGTTTTCGTATTAGGCTGCTTTTTGATATTTGCCCACTGAATAATGGTATAGGCCTTATCTACAGTTACCGTCATAACCAAACAGCTGTGTTTTTTTCCCTATGCAAAATTGTTATGCTGTCCTTATTAATAGTAAAAGTTGTAGAACAGCTGGCTCATTGAATTTTTGTATAGGCCTAAACTATAATTAACTTTCATAGCCAAACAGCTATGCTTTTTCCTTATGCAAAATTGTTATGCTGTCCTTATTTATAGTAAAAGTTGTAGAACAGCTAGCTCATTGAATTTTTGTATAGGCCTAAACTATAATTAACTTTCATAGTCAATAGCTATGCTTTTTCCCTATGCAAAATTGTTATGCTGTCCTTATTTATAGTAAAAGTTGTAGAACAGCTGGCTCATTGAATTTTTGTATAGGCCTAAACTATAATTAACCTTCATAGTCAATCAGCTATGCTTTTTCCCTATGCAAAATTGTTATGCTGTCCTTATTTATAGTAAAAGTTGTAGAACAGCTGGCTCATTGAATTTTTGTATAGGCCTAAACTATAATTAACTTTCATAGCCAAACAGCTATGCTTTTTCCTTATGCAAAATTGTTATGCTGTCCTTATTTATAGTAAAAGTTGTAGAACAGCTAGCTCATTGAATTTTTGTATAGGCCTAAACTATAATTAACTTTCATAGTCAATAGCTATGCTTTTTCCCTATGCAAAATTGTTATGCTGTCCTTATTTATAGTACAAGTTGTAGAACAGCTGGCTCATTGAATTTTTGTATAGGCCTAAACTATAATTAGTAAAAGTTGTAGAACAGCTGGCCCATTGAATATTTGTGTAGGCCTAAACTATAATTAACCTTCATAGCCAAATACCCATGCTTTTCTTCTATTCAAATTCCTATGCTGTTCTTGTTAATAGTAAAAGTTGTAGGACTGCTTGCCCATTCAATATTTTTACAGGCCTAATCTATAATTATATGTCGTACCCAAGCAACTATGCTTTTCTTATATTGTATTTTGATATTTAGTCTCTATTAATAGTGAAAGTTGTAAAATCGACTGCCTACTGAATATTTGTATAGGCCTAAACTATTATGAGATTTTATAGCTAAACGGCTATGTTTGGTTATATTCACATTGCTATTCCTTCCTTATTAATATTTTAAGCCGTAAGATTTGTCTGGCCAATGGAATGTTTATATAGGCCTATTATTGAACCTAAGCCTGGAGTAATATTCTGACTAGTCTCTGAATATCCGGATAGCCATAACCTATTGTTGGACATTATAACTGGAGAACTATATATATATTTATATTCAATTTTGGTATTTTTACCTTTGAGATTCTATTGTTAAATTTTCTGTCTCTCTTAAAGTTTGTTGGCTTAACCTTTCATGCGTTTTGTAGTTGAGGTGGATGCTTCGCTATATTCAATTTTGAGTCAATCGCTTATTAATTTGCGATTTGGTAATTCTGCTTGTTCTATTGGGTTAATGGTTTAGCCCTATATTTAGGATTCGCCCCCTTTGATAGGAAATTGAAGTATTCCAGTCCATTATTAACCTTTATAGGCCGTGCTGTCATTGCATAACTTATCCTCCATATTGAATTAAACTTGCCTGAAGAGATTTATTAATAAGGTTCAGAGCTCGAAGTTAAACCTTATATTTCATTTCTGAGAATTGTAGTGAACTTTTAAGTTGGGTAAAAATTATCTTAGTCTTGGAACGTTGGTAACTGATAATTGGCGTAAAACACATTTACGCTTCCAAGTATTGAATTTTCTACTCGGTGTACTTGCAGTTCTTTAGATATTGTGTGTCGGGTAGTGTCCCGTTTTAGTAATTCTCTATATACATATAGAAGTTATACTCCCAGCCAAATCATATAGTTTAACGAAGTCAGGCTGTATTTAGTATATTGTCTGTTTAATTATTATAGAGATTTAAACTCATAAATATTGATTGTATATCCTTATTGATTGGGTATCTTAAATTATTTAATATTCATGCTGTTGAAGTTTTGCAATTGTTTGTAAGTTTTTCTATTCCCTTGGATGGAATAAAAATTGTTAGTGTTTCTGAAATTCCGAGTTTCTGTCCTGGGTGATCCTTGGTATTTTCTATCCTGTCCCAGGCACTAGTTTAATTACTATCTCTGTTGATTGGCGTATTGCAACCTTTGTTCAAACCTAACCTTCTTCTTAATACCTTCAGAACCCTTTGTATCTTCCCTCTCCCTTGCGCTTGCACTGGTCCTTATTTAAGTTCTGATCTTGGCCCTGGTGTTCCCAGCCAGCTCTTTCAGCGGTTTACCCCCCCTTAAAAGTGGCAAGCTGCACTACCAGGATAAAACGAAGTAAGTACCCTATATGAGTGCAATATTAGTTTTCGAATAACTGATGTCAGACATTTTTATTCAAAATAGTTTTCTCGAGAATCTTCTGGTTCAAAAAGTCATGAATATTAATTAACATTGGTATATTTTTTAAACGCTATATTTCAAAATAAAGTATTTCATTAGTAGAAGAAACTGCCGGGGATATCTTCACCGGTTGGTGCACCAGAAGAAAGCATAAATAAGACAATTTGTGTAAATGAAGGTGAGGAAGGGGAATCGAACATATCGATATCTGAAGACAGTGTGTTTTGTAATTTATTTTTGTACGCCCTAATAACATGCCGACAATACCGGAACTTTAAAACAAGGACAGCTACCGGAAATTGTAGCTACCGGAAATTGTAATATGAGATATAACTTGCGATTCATATGAAAAAATATTAAAACCTGTATCTATAGTTCATACTTTTGTATTACAAGGCCTGTTTTAATTTAAAATTAGATTTATTACTATCCACGATTATGCTATTAGCATTTTTATATATTCATCGCAGATTAATCTCTATGTGTACCAGAGGGAAGCAAGGCAGAGACCCTACCTATGATTGAAGAAAATATTTTTAAAGGACCTTCTGTGAGTGGTTTGACTGATATAAAAGGAAAATTAATAATTTTAAAGCAATAATGACAAAAGAAAAGTTAACGTATTTTGAATTAAATTATTATTATTATTATTATTATTATTATTATTATTATTATTATTATTATTATTATTATTATTATTATTATTATTATTATTATTATTATTGCTTTTTTCTTTTGCACACACATCCACTATTCTTCCGACTATAACGTAGATGACAGATGACCTAAGTTATGAGCATCATTTTTCAGGGACTTCTTCGGGAAATCATACAGAAAGTGAGGAACAGATGAAAGTGAATTTTTGGGGGACTAAATAAGACATTTGTTAGGGAATTTCTAGAAAACTTCCCGAAATTGTCATCGCATTACTTTAGGAAAATATCTACTAACTCTATCTGGAGCCAGGAATAAATTCTATAAGCCAACTGTATCACCTATACAAAGAAAAAGTTTAAAGAAATGAACAAGGGGACAATAAGTAGACACACACTTGATGATATTTTATCAGACATGAATATAGGACGAATATAGGCCCAAAAAGGACGACTGCGACTTATGTGTTGAATATCCAACCGGCAATGTAAATGAGTATGATTATCAAAAAGGAAAGGATCGGGAGGGGAATACAAAAGATAAGGCAGCGGACGAATCAGGCACATGTAGAGTTTTTACGATGGACTCGCAGGCTGTAAAGGTAGCTCCCTTTTTGCAAGCCAGTGCAATATATTACAAAACTAAATTGGCAGTCCATAATATTACAATGTATGAATTGGCTAATCATGATGGGTTCGATGAAAGTGAAGCTGAGCAAGTGGCATCAACATTTTCCACTTGTGTGTTACTGACACATTGAAGAAAGTAATGTGCCCATCATTTTATATTCCAACGGCTGCACATATCAAAATAGGAACGCAGTATTGTCGAAAGCTTTGCTGAAATTCACAATGAAAACAAACATTACTGTTTTCCAGAAATGTTTGGAAAATGGTCACATCCAAATGAAGTGTGATTCAGTGATCAGTGTCACAGAATGCAGGCCAAAATCTAAAGAAATATTCATCCTTAGTCAATATCCAACTGTGACAAGAGAAGCAAGAATAAAGTCATTTCCAAACAAGGCTACTTATCGTGATCAGTGATCACACATTCTTCATAGACTACAGTGTCAATAAGCTCTGGATTTATTATTCCATTCGTCCTGAACGGAAACCAAATGACCCTACGGCATTTTATTTAAGAGTAATAAAATATGAACCTAAGGGTGTCAAACATTATAATCTTGACTACACTGAAGATTTTCAGGAGTTGCCTAAGCGGCCTAAGACTCTCAAGGAAGGAGAATTCTCCAGGCTCTACATGGAGAGGCTGAAGATCAAGAAGTCTAAGTGGGATCACTTACAGCAACTAAAGAAATTATTTCCTCATGATTTCCATCTATTCTATGACAACATTCCTCATTTGTAAATCATAGCATCAAAATTGTTATTGTTTATTTATTTAATCTATTGCTCAGGCTATTGAACAATTTTCATTAGGCTTCTGGCTTTCCAGTATGTTATTATTTTGCTTGCTCAGATTTCCCGGGCTTGTAGGCCTTGGTCCTGGACCACGGCCTACAAGCCCGGGAAATCTGAGCAATCATGATGTAGCCGGCCGCGAAAGCCCACACTGTTATATTATTTGCCATCAGTAGTATTATAAAATTCTTTATCTCCAAATTGTAACTTCAATACAAAAACTGTATCAGGAAACTGTATTTGTACCATGTATACTTGATTTATTTATATTAGAGCACGATTATTTCAATATAAAATATAGAGAAAAATAATTTGGTCAACAATTATAGTACTATACTACACTCAAATAAAATATTTTTTCTTAAAAAAATGCTTCTTTTATTGTGAAATAAAAATATTTAATTCCGCGTAACTGACATTTTCGTAAAATAATTAAGAGTTCAATACCGCGTAACTAGCGCCACGGTGCCAAAAAACTAAAATTCGACTCAATGTTGCCAACATATAATTAGAAATACGTTTTGTTTATTATCCTGAAAATTTAAACATTGTACGACGCCTAATAGCAAAAATAAACAGTTTTTTGCTTCTCCTGTAAAACTTGTGTTTTGTTAGTTACGCGGTATTGTTTCTTAAGCGACGATATATAGATTGTCAATAATTATAAAACAGTTTTGTTGTAAAATGTCTAATTTTCAGCTGTATAATATATATAAAAAATTGAGTCTCATAATGGTTAAAAATAAAATTTTCATACCTAAAGGTGTAATTCTGCTTAAATTGAGATAACGAATTCCAGTCTCGCCCACAGATCATGGAGTACTGTACGTCTATGGACCTCTGTGCACTCAGACACGCACCTTCCATTCTTCATGGCAAACTCACCTGAAAAGGAAGAGAACTTAATTAAGTATTCAGTTAGAATTGTAGGTGTACTTTATTCTTAAAGTTATCTGAGTTTTGCAATTAGCTTGTGTGTAGTTCATAGGTTCATAATATTTACATATTGAAATTATTTTCTTATGCAGACAAGTATTATCTTCATTCTATTGCTATTTCTTTACAACACAATCCAAAGCAATCTACAATAAACTTCTACTTTATCATTATTTGCATCTGTAATTATTGCTCCCAGATATTTGATTTTAAGCTTATGCAGATGACGTTTGCTAGTTGGGCGGTGGCATAAACACAATCGAGACAAATGCAGAAAGTCTTTTCGATGCCTGCAGGAATGTTGGATTGGAAATTAATACAGAAAAAACTATGGATAGGTCATGAAACGTCAAAATAATGCAATACAAAATATTAGAATAGCCGGTAAATCGTTCGAACAAGTGGAGAAATTCAAATATCTTTGAGTGTGTCCATATTGCATTAAACATACAATACTTCAAAGACAGCACCGCTTGGATCTATAACTACACCAAATGGTATATGTGCACTTTGCAACAGGGAGGAAAATACCTATTAGAGTGTAAAGAAACTGATAAAAATGGAGGAAGTAATATATTAATAGCAAATATTAAAATGATGAATATAAATGTAGTATACAAAGAATATAAGACAGAAACGAGGGATTAGTGAAGAAAATGGGGGAACTTTTATTTATAATTAAGAAGGTATGGTTAACAAATATTCAAGAAAATAAAGTAGGCCTACTGTGATAAAACTAGTTTAACAAATTTGGTAGTCTTGTTGTAATGCACTATTTATTTACTATTAAGTTTCTGAATAGTTGTTAAATTTAAATTATAAATATCAATGTGATACTACAGTGAGTCCCACGCAAGAGTTGGCCAATGACGCGGCTTTCTGCGTCGCGGCAGGCACAGCTCCAACTCCCGAGCGATCGGGTGAAATATCTACGCAAATAAAGCCGCGATCGGTTTAATGATTCGGGTTCCCACATTTACAGTTAAAATTACAATGAAAATAACCACGTACCTCATCAGAAGAAACGTTGGAAATGTTCTTCTCTTGCATCCATACAATACTGACACCTTTTTAGGAAATTTTCTTTCACGCGCATAAGTTCAGCTTCCGGGATAAAGTTAATTTCTCTTGTGATATTGTCTTTAAATTTTTCTAATGTATGGGAAATTGACCTATACACTTCATTTTCAAGTTTCCCTATAAATAATATTCACATGCTGTTGGAAGAACTTAAAGACAATATCACATAGGCCTATCATAAGAGAAATTAACTCTGTATCGGAAGCTGAACTTATGCGCGTGAAAGAAAATTCCCTAAAAAAGGTGCCAGTACTGTGTGGATGCAAGAGGAGAACATTTCCAACGTCTCTTGTGATGAGGTACGTGGTTATTTTGATTGTAATTTTAACTGTAAATGTGAGAACCTGAATCATTAAACCGATCGCGGCTTTATTTGCGTCGATATTTCACCGATCGCTCGGGAGTTGGAACTCTGCCTGATGCGACGCAGAAACACGCGTCTTTGGCCAACTCTTGCGTGGGACTCACTGTAGTTAGGTTATGCAGTGTTTGCTTCGTAACTTAGTTGAACTTCTATCACAAGACACACGAGGTACGAGGTACGAGGTACGCCCTTGTGATGTAGTTAGACGGAAAGCAATAATTTAGGTTTTAAAATATGCATATGATCATTAAATAGGCTCAGTTTGATAAAAATTGACAAATTTTACATTCACTACGCCTTTGTAAATGTGAAATTGCTCATGGCGAATGCAAATGTCGTTATCTTTGTTGGGTGAAGAATGTTTTCATGTTGGCAGCAGTGTAAGAGAAAATAAATAACAGCTGTCAGCTGTCTGCGCGCTGAAACTTGGCTGACTGTGCGGTGCGTAATTCATTACAATAGTATTTATTATTATTTCACAAACGCTAACGGCTGTCTAAAACATCTTAGGTGAAATTCACGTAACTTCCTCTGCCCAAACAAAAGTTAGCCTCTTAGCATAATTTAATTATCATGTATGACTTTCTCTTCATCTAAATTGGTTTCACAAAATGAAGAGAATGTCGTTACCACATCAAAACGCGTCCCCGAAGGATACATAACCCGAATAAATCTGATTAATGTACTCTCGTAACTTTCTTTACTTTAAATATGGCCAATAGACTTTTCTCACTTCACATTTTTGTATAGAACAAGAGGCCATGTTGAAAAGATGACGTATCCAGAGTGGGTGGCTTAGGCTATAATTTCCCTTCATATCATTTTTAGAAAAAATTCAAATAAAAGTTTTAGCTCTTACTAATGGTAACCCTTGTGTAAAATTTAAACCAAATCGTAGGGTCTCTTTTCGAGAAGATTGCACCAAACGATATTTTCATCATGTAAAGCCCCCATAAAAATAAGAGAAACTCGTCGCCAATCTCCGTGTCACAACCCCAAATGGTCCCTGTCCAAATACAAAATTTTGTTTTTTTTTTGCGATTTTCTATTGCAAGAGGCCTTATTGCAAAGAGCGTATATTCAAAGTGGGTGTCTTATAACTACCCTACAGAAATTTAAAATGAAAAGTTAAATGAAGTTTTCTCTCTTATGAGAGACCTCCCGACAGCAAAATTTAAAGAAAATCGTAGAAGCCCTTTTTCGAGAAAATCGCGAAAAACGAAAGTTTTTTCATGTAAATATCTCGAAAAATAAGACAAACTTGTCGTCAACCTTCAGAAGGTACCTGACCCAAATAAAAAAAATTGTTTTCATACGATTTTCCGTCCTGGAGCTAGGCAGTTCACACACATCCACACAGACACACATGTTTCCGAAAATGGTATTTTTTATTCAGGGGAGCTCAAAACACTTCCCTTAGGTTACCTATAGTAGCTATGGTAGGGGAAGTAAAAATAACGTATGGCACGCGTGCTAAGGCAATGCTATTCTGCTGGCTACGCTCGTCTAGCAATTATTCCTATTCGCAGGATAAAATCTCGCTTTTAACACTTATACCATAATTATCTATTTCAGTTAAGTTTAAGATTCTTCTAGAAAGGGGCTCTGCGGCAGAGCAGGGAAGCTATAGTTCCCAGTATGTTTGTATTGCATAAAGAAATATACTTATACAGGGTGTTAATGAATAACATGTGTATAGAGAGGACATAGTCAAGCAATTTTTATTAGGAGATATTTGCTCTATGGATTTCAGTTTTCCTGTTACAGCATAAAATCTTCAATAGCATGGTCACCTACTTCTAACATTTGAAAAAAAAATGCAAACAAAGAAACTTCGTTGTTAATACTGGAGTTGTGAATATAACACTAATGCAGTGGCGGCCAGTCATGTGAATAGTCTGTATACTTTGCAGATTATGAAAACATTATTGCAGATTATCTGTTGATGAACGATTAGGAATCAGGGTTTTATCGGTCACCAAGAAGACGTGAAGTCAATTTAATGAAAAGTTTAACCCGATTTTGCTTCATTATTGACTTCAAAATCTTAAATAGGTCACTGAGGTAACACAAGTGAGCAAGAAAGCATTCGCCACAATCCATTATTTGCAACGTCTGAAGTTTCTTTTACCATTTTCTTTGAGGAAGTCCCAAATTGAAACACTTGTAATTCCTCCTTTTGATTATTGTGATGTTGTTTCATGTGACCTTAGTGAAAGCCTTGCCCTACAGTTGCAGCGCGCGCATAATGCATGCATTCGCTAGCTGTATTTTCGTTTATGGGGTGCTAGAATTTGTTCTTTTCAATTTTCTGTAAATTTCTCTGATTTTATTCTCTCTTCCCTGTACCTGCTCTAGGTCGAGGAAGTATTGTTCTTGACACCCAAATTCGTAGTTGAGTTTTTAGCATAAATACACGTTTTGAGGTCTCCTGAATCCAAATATATTATTTTCGGAAACATGTCTGTGGGTCTGTGAACAGAGAGAGAGAGATTCAGAGTAAATTCCCTGGTAGGGATATCCACCTGTCGAGGCCGCCTCGCGATTACGCATAGCCCATGTGACACGGAGATTAAGGATGGGCGTTTTGGGGAGGGTAGGAACCGTTCGGTGGACCCAGCACCACCTAGGCCTCCCCGCCCTCTAGGTCGGGAGCATCGCCGTAGTAACGCCACCGACGTCCAATCAGGGCAGGGATCGTTGGACTATGCCTCCCCCTGCTATGGTACCGGTCACGCACACACGACGACCCCCCTCCTCGTACCCTGAGTACGGGAACCACTGCCACGTCGAATCCAACACCAAGCACGGTAAAATCTGGGCCCCGGTCGGGCGCCTCCGAAGAGAACGACCCCTAAGGGAACCCAGACCGGCTCAATACCGTCCCGACTACTGTTTCAGCAACAGTCGACTAGGCCAGAGCTCCGTCTGCAAAAACGGGGAAACACCACTTGTAGGTGGAGATGACCCTTTGACGGCCAGAGGCTAAGTGGCGACGCAACCTGCCCGCCATAACATCGCTTAGCACGCCCATCCGAATCCTAGATGCCCCAGTACGCATCACCCTCACTGGTACTTCAGTCTACAAAGGGGGTCCCGCCCGTTACCCCGAAAACCGGGGATAAGGCTAAAGTACACCCCTCCACCACCATGTCCCTGAAGTACGACACATGGCGCCCCTAACTGTCCGGGGAGGAGTATTCACGTAAACGCTTATTCCTCCTCCCCCCACACCATCACAGTGTGGGGCCTGCATTCGCAACTTACAGGACCCGCCCGATAGCCTAAGGGGAGGCGACTCTGTGTCATCCCAGAGCCCTGGTCACCGGGGCACCCAGCCCCCGGGTCATCCCAGCACGGGTGGGTCTGTGAACAGCCTAGCTCCAGAACGGAAAATCGTATGATACCAAAAATCTTGTATTTGGGTTAGGCACTTTCTGAGGATTTGAAACAAAGATTGGCGGCACGTTAATCTTATTTTTAAGGGGAGTTTAAGGAAGAAATGTTCGTTTTTCGCGATTTTCTCGAAAACTGCTCTAACGATTTTCCTTTGATTTTTCACATTAGTTGCTCTTACCAAGAACTAAAACTATTTGAAACATTTTTTTAACTCTCCGAAGGGTAGTTGTAAGCAATCTACTCTGAATATGCATTCTTTGCAATGCGGCCTATTGTAACGGAAAGTCGTACAAAAACAAAATGTTGTATTTTGGTTAGGTAACTTCTGGGGATGTTACACGAAGATTGGTGACGGCTTTCTTTTTATTTAACATACTTTACATTAAGAAATTTAGTTTTTCGCTCTTGTTATTTTGTTTACATTTTACACATGGAGTGTATATGCTAAGAGCTAGAACTTTTATTTGAATTATTTTTTCGAAAAGAATATCTGAAGGGTAGTTATAAGCCAACCACTCTGAATATGTACTCTTTGCAATATGACTCTTGTCCTATATCAGCATGTGAAGTGAGACAAATTTATTGGTAATGCTTAAAGTGAAAAAAGGGTTACAAGAGTACATTAATAAGATTTTATTTGGGTTATGTATCTTTCAGGGATGTGATGTGATGTGGTAACAACATTCTCTTAATTTTTACAACCAATTTACTTGAAGAGAATGTCCTATGCCATAATTACATTATACTAAGAAGCTAATTTTTATTTGGGCAGAGGAAGTTATGTGAATCACACATAGGATTTTTATTCTGCTTGACGTTTGAGTCGCCCTTTCTATGGATATATCCAGAAAGTTGGTTTCATGGTTGGTTGCTTCCTCCTAGGACTTGTTATTAAGTTACTTGTAATTATTAGGCAGTCGTTCGTGTCCTGAGGTGGGGAGGTCTCATTGAGGAGCTACTTGGTTATGAAGTTAGGGAAACCATCATTAACAGCCGTTGGTGTCGGCATGCTGACCACGTTACCCATATTTCTGCCATCTGCCTATGATAGATGACGCAGCAGTAAGGTGTTAGCCTGGTCCCTATTGGAAGATAGCGTGTACAGTAGTGAGAAAGGTGAGGCTATGTAGCTATAAACTACTCATGAAGGAAATCAAGAAACCAAGATTGAGACATGGTCACAGTTTCCTCGGTAAAACGCCTGCTCTAATGACCTGATGGAAGGCATGAATTAATTTCATGTTCGACTTTTCTTACTCATATATTGCTTTCTGAAGTTAGCAAACTGTTCAACATGAAAATTTCAGATACGAAAACTATGGTTATGTCTTTCCATGGCAAATTCCCGTTCAGACCAAAAATATGCATAGGAAATAAAACAATCGAGCAAGTGACACGTTTTAGCCACCTAGACTGTGATGTCACTTATGAAATAGATCAAGACATAATTAATAAATGTATAAAATATCAAACAGTAAGTGGAACAATTCGAAGAACATTAAAAGGAAAAACGACAAAAAAACACGCAACTAAAGTTTTATTCCGTAATGGCACTCCCTGTTTAATGTATGGCAGCGAGGCTTGGACTCTGAAAAATGAAGACTAAAGCAAAATACAAGCAGCTTAAATGCGCTTCCTGAAGTTGGTTAAGGGGTGTACAGGACAAGACTACAAGAAGGTAGTTGAGGGTTGAATCGACAGAAGAAAGAATATTATAGTATAGAGAAAACATGGATGCTTTACTTACAACAAATGCAACCCGACAGAATTCCCAAGCAAATTTTGAACTTAGACCAAGAGGATATCGATCTATAGGAAGACCCAGGAAGAGTTGGAAAGATGTGAAATCGGAAGAGGCTCATTACTGTGGAAGAAACCGCATTATATACAACCCAACATACTCACACTATTAACCCATTAAAGGAAATAGCCTATGTACCTGTGAGACACATACTTCCATTCTGCTCAGTACAACTACATGCAACTAATTGCCTTTTCTTGTAGAGATTCTTTTAAGGGCTAGCATTGTTGAAACATTTTATCCAAAAAAAAAGGACCAGGTTCCGTCTATTTCACAAAAAAGACGATGAATTGAAGTTTTGGAAGGGGATGGTCAAAATTTTGGAGACAAACTGGCGAGAATGTGGGGAGAAGTAAATGAGGAGGAAATGGATTCAGAAGAATTGTTTTCTGACAATTCCAATTGTGATCCATTTATCCTGAAAAGGTAAATTCTATAAGAGCATCAAGGATGGAGTAGGTACACTGGACCAAAAATATGCCATCAGCTCATCCGCTAGAGATTGTAGAGGATGGTCTCCAGTTACAGTGAACAGCTGCTTTAGAAATAGTCAACATGTTTCCAGGTAAATCTAACTATACCACATATTGAAAACATGTCATTTTTCTCCACTTAAGAGGCGATTTCAAGATTATAATTTAAAAACATCCTTGCAAAAGACTCACAAAAGAAGAAAGACGAGCAAGAGTTGGTGAAGACTGACAAACAGGAAAGAGAGAGGAAGTGCAGTCTTTGTGCTTACCAGAACAACAGAAAAACAGAATATAAGTGTGTGAATTATGATAGACCTGTAGGCCTGGAATACTCCAGAAAAATGTGTGTTAAATGTGTGGGATAACACAATAAAGAAGGAATATAGGTAATATGGAAGTGCACTAGCCTCTGGCGCTAGTATTGGAGGACCAGCTTCTACAGCAAAGAGGACAGCAGTGGATCATAGGATGCGCATGGATACAGGTCCACGAACCTTACATGAAAGCAACTAAACATATCCTAAACCTATGGAAACTTTACTGTACACACTTGAAAATGAATATTGAGATCAATAACAGATATGTTAACTGAAATTATATAGGATAATTTGTTGCAGTCCCGCCCTCGAAGCCTCCTTCCTGTTCAGTTTGCACTCCTGGTACTTACTGTTGAAGTCTTCAGTTCGAGACCGGCCACGGTCTAGTCAGTCGAGCCACAAGTTACTGCTTCTTTATCTCAGGGTATTTTATGTGGGAGGTGCGGTTCTTAATAGTTATAAATTAATTATTAATTAATTACTTAATTAACACTTGTTTATTTTAATTTGCAAGTCACTGAATTAAACAATCTCGTAAATCTGCTTGGGAAAATGTTTGGGGGACCCACTATTTGAGTTAGGATGTTGCAGCGTCCTAGCTTCTTACTTACTCACTTGTGCTGGTTAATAATACTTTGTCGTGATAACTTGATATTCGTGCTTACGTACAGTACTTACGTTACTCACTGATTTTAGGTGGTGATCGCTATATTGCAGCGTCACCTCAATGGTATGTGTAATAACACTGACGTTAATTAGAGCTATACTGTTTTTATTGGGTAGCAGCCCAATAAAATATTTATATGTATTTAATATCAGTCAGTGCAAACACACCAACTAGCACTCCTCGTGCGCTGGCTAGCACTGATTACCAAATTCTTTGTGTCCTCTGCAACAGCCTATTTCAGCTAGTGTTCTCCCCACTCTATATCTAGACAAATAGTATTTCATGTTACACTGTTTTTCCTTATTTCTAGTTTAAAACTTACTCCTTATTGGTTTTGAGCTTCGAAGCCTCTAGATTCTTCGGTCTCGCTTGCTTGTAAATTTTAGTTTCTATCTGTTCTAGCTACTGGACTCGGTTTCCAAGAATATCTATTGATTGCTTCTTTCCCATCTACTTTTCACAGCATTTTCCTTTCAGTAAGGCTTATACTCTATTGTACGCGTTTTGCTATGAAAGAAAGTGCAACTCAGTATAATAGTATGTCTGCGGTTCCCTGCTAAGTGTGAATAGTGCGCTAGCTTCTCTATTGATAATTTCTTAGAATACCGTCTGGGTTTGGCAAGGTTCTGAGTGAACTTCTACATCTCAGCCCTTATAATATTTCAATTTACTTATAATATTTTATTTCTACCGTAATTATTACTTAGTATATGCTTATTAGTTCGTTCCTAGTTATTTATGTTACTCCCTTATTCTTATTCTATTAATATAAAAACTCATGTTGTTAATATATATTTTATATTGGTTAATATCATAACCTTGGCTATAATAATTTTATAGGCATGGGTATGATTCCTTCAAATTAGCTTACAGTCCAAAGTACAGATTTGGCGTCAAAAGAGCACGTGGTTAAAAATGCACTTATTTATAACTAATGAGAATATATTGTATTTGATATTTATATTAAAAACGTTATTTGATATTTGTAGATGAAATAATAATAATAATAATAATTTAAATAACAATACTTTGAAATTATTGAACTATAGCTAGAATTCTGATTCGGGTGAAACACAGTTTAAACACGCGAACACAGAGCCTAACTAGCAGAACAAGACACAATTTACTCAAATAACTGAATAATACAATAAGAAACTGCGTTTAACCTGGAACTCTTGTAGTTCCGTAAAAGGAAGCTTGAAATATGCGGTGAATCATCTCGTGTCGAGCCTAGAACACTCGATTGCTAAGAACCCGCAAAACTTGGCGTAACTTCGACATGTACTGAACGATGTGAAGGTTGGCTGTAGACTGAAGAGACGCTTGCAGAAGACGCTCATGGCAGGCACGCTATGATACCATGCACCTGCTGCTTGCACAATGTGGTGAAATCACTTATAACTGCTGATTAATCACTGGCCTACGTGACCATGTATCACAGTTAAGCTACTGGGAAAATTGAGTGGGCATTTGAATGAAATAAACCACTTTACATGTAGCTTGTACGAACAAAATGTCTACTGGATTAATGGAATAAAACAATTGTGAATTTCAAGTTTATCCATGACATTTCTTTAAAATTCATGAAAGTAATGTGCCTAAATGTTGGAATCTTTGCCTCATACCGCTTCTTTACTGCACTAATATATCAACGTGCAACTTTGCCAGAAATCAATATTTGCATGGTTTTGTGTTACCGTGTCTATCAGAAACATATTTCCTGTTAAGTAATAAAAATCATTCTTCCTATTGAGGGTTAACAAAGTTTGCTGTTCATTAACTTACTGTCGCATTCGCATATTGCTTTTTTATCGTAAATAATTTTTTCGTATTCTATTGCCCTCGAGATGTTTAAACCTCTAGAAGACCAACTGTAATACGTCATATTGGTATAATGTTTTTATAAAGAAACTTCATCTCTGTGACATTCTCTTTATTGCAGTCTGTCTCCCACTGTTTACAGATAAATGAAACTTTATTTTGAACCGTCTCTAGAAGCCTTTCAACTTGATCATCATGTATATAGGTCTACAGCGTGGAAACAATGATGACGTCAAGAGTTATACTGGAAGAACTTTCTAGTAAGACATCTTTGTTGTCTCTGTTAGCCACAAGCAAACAGCTGTCCAGCTAGGATATGGAGTTATGACCGTTTTGTGAGTCTAACAGCTCACTGAACGCAGTCAGCAGTAAAGACTGGAAACGACTGAAATCGGTCTAAGCTGAAAGTTTTATTACTGATATCGAGAAGCTTATAGCTTCGATATCAAATTTGAAGTGTCGTGTTAAATGCTTTTAAGTGCGTTACAAGTCGATGAGACTCCTTGTAACTCACGAAGCAACTACAAGTAACTGAAATAAAGCCTTATGACTGCCTGATTTCTAAACGTTATGGATCTATATAAAAAGAATGTCGTGAGAGTTTTGGATTA
Source organism: Ectobius pallidus (assembly GCA_964059195.1). Classification (NCBI taxonomy): domain Eukaryota; kingdom Metazoa; phylum Arthropoda; class Insecta; order Blattodea; family Ectobiidae; genus Ectobius; species Ectobius pallidus. Next base: position 17,139,493 of record CAXKWD010000006.1, read on the forward strand.
ATAATTATAATTTTTATTGCATGATTCCCAGTTTATTTTTCGGTCTCAAAATTGGTCATATTAGTACTGATTAGCGTGGATATTTCAGTTTGATTGCTGATTACTTTATGCCTCGTATATCAGTTCAATGCCACATTTGTCAAACAAACAGAGCTATTTTCGTTAGTTATTCTTTCATATGTGTTGACATTTCATTCTGGGCTTTCTCTGGTTTGTTTCTTCAATGACATTCTAGCCTTTAATATAAAAATATTAGCATTATTTTTATTTTGAAACTTAGTAATAACAGTCATACTGTCCAACAACTAAAACTCTTCAACAAGCTTCCTTATGAGATAAAAGAACTCCCACTAAAATCCTTTAATTGGAAAGTTAAAAACTGGTTCAAATTAAAAGCTTTTTATTCACCTCAAGAGTACTTGGAGTGCGATTTGCGGATCTCTGAATTTAGGTAATTCTAAATGAGCACCTCCTAGTTTTAGATTATTATAACTGTTATTATTCTCCTATTTTTATTGTGAATATGGCCTATGTTATTTGAAATCAATTCCTAGTTTTAGATTACTTGTATATATATATTTATTTCTATTATTTTAACTATTGTACTTAGTGACGATACCTATTGCTTGTTGTAAGCTTAAGGGTTAATAAAGATTATTATTATTAGTCCTGAGGGTTGTGGCTTTCTGTGCATAGAGAATGAATCTCTATTACAACTCTTATTTTGCTGCTTGTCACTCACTCATGTTCCATATTATCATTTTTATCTAAAATTTAATTACAAATTTGCTGTGCTTGAGAGAGAGTTGATGGGATCTACACTGACAAGAATATTAAAGGCTATGTGAGTGTACAAAGTGTAGTAGAAATGTCTTAATATCTCTTTGTGTGTTTGTAGGTTACAATATATTTTTTTTACAATATATTCTTATGGTACACATTGTGGAGTTATTCGATCGAATCCTATGAGGAATATTTACATTAGTTTCTCTATATGCAAACAAAAAATGCAATTTTCATAAACATGGCAATATCTGTGTTTTGTGTGTGTGTATCTGTCAACATCATAGCTCGAAATCCAAGAAAATATAAACACAAATTGTTATATTTGAGGGATTGACAACTTTCTCTTACTTTTAATGGCGCTTTGATTGGTAGTGTTATCTCAGTTTAGAGTGGTATTGAAAAAATCAATTAAATGTAGTTCACTAATAAGTCATCTACTGATTGATCCTTAACTCGTGACTCTGAACTTCATGACAATACGATAGCAAAATATTTTATTTATTAGGGAATGTCTTTGCAATATTAACAAAATGAATATTCATACAGTAAGGCTTCACTTTCATGAAGATGCAAAGCTGAACAGAAGCATGGAGTTTGCTACCAGAATGCGTGCGGACGTCATATACATCACGAGGTGTTCACACTCTGCATGCTGTGAGTTCCGTTTCCGGTACAACGGCTCCAGGAAACGTCATCATACTCAAAAAGCAAGTAGTTTCAAGTTAATCCAGGACAGTCGGTTTTAAGTACATTGAGCCTCTGTTTGCTAATACTTTAAGATATTAACGAGCAATACTGTGACTGTGTATATCAAGTACGGTACGGTACAACGTACTTATGTTTTCCACATTTCTTTATTGCCCAGCTTCACATAACACCTCTTATAGTGCTTCTCAGTGACGTCAGGTTATAATGGAAATTAAGGCAATCAGGAATGAGAGTTTTGTCCAAAAATTTATTTTTTAACTATTTAAAATATTTAAGCTTCAAAATACATTATTGTTATACTGTAAAACATTTTCTCTTTATACTTCCTCTGCCCGTACCAAAGATACTACAGGTAGATGAAGTATCGTGTTCGTTCCCGAAATTCCAAGTTGAGTTTTAAACATAAATACACGTTTTGAGGTCTGTGTGTCTGTGAATGGAAAATCATATGGAAACAGATTTTGTATTCGGTTTAGGTACTTCTTGAGGATGTGTCACGAAGATTATGGCAGTCATTACTTAAAGGCACATAAAGAAAATTTAGTATTTCACGATTACATCGAAAACAGTTTGCGATTTTCTTTAGATTTGTACATGATATTCTTATACGAAGAGCTAAAACTTTTATTTCAAACTTTTTCTGAAAAGTTCTAGGAAGGGTAATTATATGCCACCTACTGCTTATAGAAACTCGGTCTTTCCTGGTGAATAATAAAGCTTTGCAACAAGTTTGAAACAACTATATTCGCATTCTTTTACGGTCTCTTATTCTATATCACTTAAAAAAATATGTTGTGTTGTAATTTATTTGTACAAATAGAAATACACACTACGATCGAATTGTCGCACCTAGCGGAGGCCTTGCGGAGTAGAAGAAACACGCCTTCTGGCTCAACGGCTACTCTCCAATTTACGAAATTTTAATGCACTCTTCCCGATATCAGTTAGGCGGAGGTATTACAACACATCTTCCAGTTAAGCTATCTGGACGTTAAGCTATCTTCCAGTTAAGCTACCTGGAAGTTATGTCTTGCCTTGTCTGGAGGCTGAGAAAACTGAATAAGCACTACTGCAATCTAGCCGTTACAGGGTACAGGAAGTTATGTATTTCTCACAATAGTCTTTTACTTCTGTGCACCTTAAAATGAAAAAAAAAATGATATTGCAAAGACACTGCCTATCATCTTTACTTAATATATGGTCTAATACGCTTATTAATTATTATAAGGAATTGGATTTCTTTTGATTACTTCACATAATATTAAATTGTGGTTTTGTTTCACAAAACTTTATTTCAATAATGTCGTCCCTGCCAATATTGTATCTCTCATTTTATCTGCAACCTTTCCCTTCACCTGAGCCCATATGAGCTCAATGGCATTACCTGTGATTATGGCAGTCATTATACATGGAGACACCTTCTGCAGTAACTCGGTCAGGCAAGATAGGATGCTTTGTCCATTACTATTGCTCAACTTCTTACAAAGTACGGAGAATATCAGTTAGGTAACTACTCTTTAAATATCTTAATTTTTAACTGATGTTGTTATCTTGAAATACAGTTTCCTCCTTCCAAAGAATCACAATTCGACGGGCCTGAATGGCATACAGTTACATAACGGCCAACTTGAGGTCACCATTTCATTTACAATCTATGGTTTTGGTTTATCCACGAATCATCAATGTGCAGATTTGGTGCATTGCCCTCATAAGGAAGCGCTGTATATTGATATCCAAGGCTTTTCAGAAATTCTAGACCCATGCTTGCAACACGAACTAGGTAGACTACGTTCCATTGGCGTACAATTCTTTAATTTTACGTTTTATAAACCCGATACCACCATGGGCGTACGGTAAGGGGGGTTCAGGGGGTTGAAACCCCTCCCGAAATATCTGCAATATTTTGAAGATTATAAATCATGGAACGAGATTTAAATAAAAAAAATAAACCTCTGATTCGGTTGTTACATATTTTACAATTTCGTACCTATCAAAGAATTATTTAAGATTTATCGTAATTTATTTAAGATTCAAATTTCAAAACCTCGTGGTGTTGATAGTTTTTATTATAGACTCTAGTTTAAACGATAAATGAATAGAAGTCTCAAGAAAACCGTTTCAAAGACTGATCTGCATATTAATTTATTACAGTGTATTTAATTATCACAATACAACTGTTTAGTAATTAAAAAAGTAATAATTCACAATGTGTTCAAGGGACGACTTTACAGTGAACCCCTCCCGAACAAAATTTCACCGTACGCCCATGGATACCACCACCTGGCTTCTTATGGCCAATCTTTTTCGTTCCGACTGGGACAATGGTACCCCTGTAGTTTGATTGTCCTCTTCTGTTGTTTTATAGCTTCCTGTGTTGCTGATAAAACAGATTTAATGTTCTCCCTCTTTCTTAGTTCTTTTAAACAAGTGTACTAGTGTCAGACTTTTATTTTAGTTTAATATGTTACGTTTCTTACAATACGTATTTTACATTTAATTTACATGTAAGTTGTTCCTCCAGCCCTGATCGCATTGGTATTGCAGGCAATGAGAGAGCAGACGCTAAAGAATTCACTTTATTATAATTTATATCCAGTCTCCCACTCTAAAATAGTTATTTATTTATTTATTTATTGTACTAAGAATATTACAGGCTAATGCCCAATTACAATATTCTCGCTTACATAATACACCAGATTCAAAACTTCAAGTGATATTCAAAATAATTAAGCTAATGCTACAACAATAAGGAAAAAACACACAGAAAAGAAAAACGCAAACACAAAACAATATGACAATTACACAAGGGAACATAATATGAAAAAAACAAACAATAATATAATAGTTTTGGAGGAAAATATACATGTTAGAAAGATTCAAGTAAAGAAAATGACATGGAGCAAAATTTATTTATTATTATTTTAAAATTTTAAATTTTTTTCACATATATTTTTAAACCGCTTATTGTTAGTATTAAAAATATCTATATTGTCCATTTTGTGCAACTGATTGTATGGCGGTGTACATTGAATATATGTATGAAAGAATATATAGTTCAGAAATGGAATGAACATTGGTTGAAAGTAGGGCTGTACCGATTAATCGATTAAGCATTTAATCGTCGATCAATTACACTTTTCGATTAATCGGTATAGTCGAAATCTGAAAAAGTTTTTCAAGAAATGGGTCAAATGACCAAACTCTTTTCTGTCGCTTCTCCGGCATTGGCACATCATTCAGCCTATTGTGTCCAAACAATTCCCGTTATTTAGAAACCTGAAGGATAGTTTAGTTTTGCAAGGTTTACCGTGATACTGAATATTCAGTATGCTAAAGGGAAGAAAGTTATCTTACTAGAATCTAGCACATTTTGCTGCGCTCACAATTTTTTGTATATATATTTTTTCACTAGTTAACTAATAATGATATTCATTAATTCAGAATTTCTTCTGGTTATCTGTAGTGTAGTGGTTATTAAACGTGTTAAACAATATTAAATGTACACTTTGGTTTCGTTTAAAATACCGACCTGTTTGCCGATTAATCGATTAAAGTCAAGCGTTAACTCGATTAGAAATTTTAATCGATTTTCAGCCCTAGTTGAAAGGTGTTCTGACAGAGAACTATATTTTCCGATGGTCTAAAATAGACTGGAGTTTAAATAGTGATGTTGACTCAGTTTCTTGATAGGACATGAACATTTTAGAGAAAATTTAGCTACATAGATTCCAGATTAGACCTACCGTGTTTCCTTTTTTTTTTTTTTTTTCAAATTGCAAGCGATTTCGCTGACAACGAATGATGTGCGTGGAATTGATAAACGTTGTCAATTTGTGCGAGTTCCGCCTCCGTCCTACTCTTCTCTCCAACTCCCTCAATCCCTCCTTTGCCCTGTAATAATAACTACGTTACTCAAATAATATATTGAGTACAGTGCATCCACTCATTGAAGACTAAAATGTCACATATATACCGGGTGTAACCAAATTCAACATTAAAATATATGTTGACCTCGATCAATAAATTACATAAAATTAACTCGATACGAGCAACTAAGCAATATTTTATTCATTGCCTAGACCTTTCGATGTATTTCCGCCATCTTTATGTAACAAATCTTTAGGGCATCTGTAATTACAATTATTTCATTTTATAATAGTTTATGAGTATGTTTACTTATACAATTCATTTATATTTTTTTAGAATTTTGTTTTTCTTTTGAAATAACTTACCGCTTTCAGAAGCCTTATATACATGTTTATAAAAAATCCAATACCAGGGAAAACCTTCAAGAAAGAGTTGGAACCCATAAGAAACCACATAAAACAAGGGGTATAGTGAAAGTGTAATATACAAACTAAAGAATGAAGGCAGAATAAAAATTAAATACAAATCAGAACTTGAACCAATAAAACAAAACGAAGGAAACATCCAAAGTGATGCAGAAATTAACAGAAATAATGAAGGCACAAACAGCAGTAAATATGACGCATTTATTACGTATAGGCCTACTGGACCAGAAATTACAAGAATTGCAAAAACATTGAAAGGAACCGAAATGAAAAGTAATACATGCAATAAAATTCAAAACCTAATCAATGACAAGAGAAATAACAACACTTACACAATGTACAGAAATAGTGGATTACATAGATTAAATAAACATAGTGAAAACGAGAAGAAATTTGACCGCCAGATTTAAAGAGCACGAGGCAGATTTCTAATACAACCTAGATAGGTCACCTACTTGACTGTAAGCATGAAATGGACAAGATGGAATGCTGTGAGTAACAACATATCAATAGTCAAGACAGCTGAAGAGTTCCAAACATGTAAAGAGACATAGAGGTAAACACTTAATAAAGGAAACAATAAACAATCTTCAAAATGTTAGTAAATAAACAAAACCACACCACTATCACTCAGCAGACTCAGAAGAAGATGGTTCAGTGCAAATGTTTTACAACTGTGACAAGATACAAGACACTGCAGTTTTATTTTTTAAATATTGATTTATCCAAAACAGCAAAAGGAAGTAACACAACTTTTATAAACAGTATCAACAGTACGTAACATAATATGTAAGTAAACATACATTTTAATCCCACACTTATGTGTTTTTTTATTTAAATAACTTGATCATTAAAAATAATGGCAATACATACCATGTAAATATATATCCTAATAACACTTTATAATTTAACTGAATTCAATTTTCTTTATTGGTCATTTGTCAACACAACAAATGTCAACACAACAAATATGTTGTATTTGTTATGTTTGTTTTTATTGTATAAACTGTTAAAAGATTTCATCACAATACACAATCTGAGAACATGATGCGACTGAACATAATGGAATATTGGTATGTTATTTAAGAAGAAAAGATTTTATGTGAGAGTCACATAACTTCCACTGCCCAAATAAAAGATTTCATCTTAGTATACAGGGTGTTTCAAATATACTTTTACAAACTTCGGGCATGGGTTTCGTACACCAAAAGAAGGGAAAAAGTTCATATATACATAGGTCCCATAATCCTTTTTTTCTCGTTAGGAACTATTCAACACATCGGTACACTCATAGCACGTCAACACATAAAACTCGAAATATCCTCTTCTTGCTTCTAGACATGCATGCAGTCGTCGCTCCCTTTCAAATACTCCGGGATGGTTTCGAATGGTTTCGTATGCTTCCATGACACGCCGATGAAAAGTTTCTTCATCCGGGATGTGTGATCCATAAACCAATAGTTTAAGGTGCCCCCAGGGATAAAAATCCAAAGGATTGAGGTCGGGAGAACGTGCAGGCCATGGAACTGGTCCTCCTCTGCCTATCCATCTGTCATGGTAGATACCAGTCAGTGCATCTCGAACAATGAGACTAAAATGTGTTGGAGCCCCATCATGCTTAAACAACATGTTTTGTCTTATTTGCAGGGGCACATCTTCGTGAAGAAATTCTGTAAGAGCGTTCTGGATAAAGTCCCTGTAGACAGCACCTGTAAGAAAGACATGCTGGTAGAACATATGGACCTACTAGATAGTCACCTACAATACACATTAACCCTAAACTGTTGCTGATGTCTAGCCTGAACTACAGCAAAAGGATTATGATCTGCCCATACCTGTTCGTTGTGGAAATTTGCAATTCCATCTCTCCCAAACGTTGCTTCGTCTGTAAACAAAACTGACGAGGCAAACAATGGATTGGCTGTTTGTGCTAGAAACCATCGGCAAATGTTCTCCCGTGGTGGATAATTGGAAGGCGAAAGGCCCTGCACACGTTGAATATATGCTCGTGAAGTACCCTCCACGCTGTACTGTGAGATGTACCAAATGTCACAGCCAATTGTCTTATACTGATACTTGGATCGTCTTCGACACGCTGTAAAATTTGTTCGTCCGGCGTACGAACAACTCTTGGTCATTTTCGATCGATAGTCTGTGATGCAACGGTTCCTGTCTCAGCAACGCGACGATAAACAGCAACAAGGGTTGGATGACTCGGTTGTCTTCGGTCTGGAAACGCCATCTGATACAATCGTGAAGCCTCGTGTCCATTACCATTCGCGCAACCATGATAAACATTATGTCTGCTTGCTCACGAAATGAATATCTTGCCATGGATGCACGAAAAACCGCGCAGTTAACTCACCACATGCACAATTAAAGCGTTGAAGACAGACTAATGACTAGACCTCGGACTTTTAGATCGGTAAAAATGCTGTTTTAGGTGCTTAAAATTGGCTCTAAAAATTGGAAAATAGGTTCTAAAAATCGTGAAATAGTTTCTTATAAAATCGCTAAGTTGCCAATTTTCTGAAATATCTCAATAGCAATGCAGAATATTATACTTATTGAAGTCACCATTAATCAATAATCATGATAAAACACACTTATAGGGCTATGGTACACAGAATATCAAAACAATGTGCACAACAGTGCATATTCAACCCCTTGTATCCCTCGCCCTCAGTGATTCAGAGAACTACATTTTTTTTACTGGATGTGGGAGTCGGGAGAAAAACACTACATTTTTTGGGGGATTCCAAGGAATTTTTCTTTTCTACCGAAGACGAAACAGTCCTTACTATTTAACCACGTAACAAATATGTCATGTACTGCACATTCCGAGCTAAAAATTTAGTGCGAACTGAAAATAAATGCTAGAATTTATAACAAAAAATAACTTATTTTGAACTTTAGAGGAAAAACAAGAAAAAATGCAGTATTAGGCTCTAACGTAAAAGCAGGCTGTTTTAGATCCTATAAGAGTATCAGTTTTAGGCACAGTCACTTATGAAAGATGCATATACAAGTTTCCGTCCATATATCACTTAAGGATTAAAATTGGTTTTTACCTAAAATCCGAAGTCTACTAATGACAAATGTAAACATGTCTCCATGGCTACACTTCGCCATCTACTGTACAGTACGTAAGATACAATGAGTCAAAGGATTGTATGAATGAGTGCATAGAGAAATGAAGTTGCGAGGTCGGATCTCGGGGGTCGTTAAACGAAAACTTTAATTAATAAATGAATAACGAGAAAACAAGGATTATGGGACATAGGCCTATGTTCATATGAACGTTTTTCCTTCTTTTGGTGTAAGGAACCAACGCACGAAGTTTGTAAAAGTATTTTTGAAACACACTGTCTACAATAGGCCTAAGTATGCAGCCTGAAATAAAAAAAATAGGTTAACGGTAAAGTTGCCTATATTCACATATTATCCTTGTAATGAAACGCAAGACACAATTTTACGCTAATTATGCAATAAATACCTTCCTCTTCTTTCAATGTTGCGACTAAAGCTCAGGCTATAGACAAACTAAGAAAAAAGTTACTTCAAACGTTTGTTGAACTTTCCACCATTAAAAATAATTTCCGAAATTTATCGATTATTCCCCTAAAACATTTCTTTACTCTAAACAATGCCAACAATAGAGCTTTCTCACTTCACATTCTTATATAGAATAAGAGGTCATGAAAGAGTGCATATTTAGTTATTCAGAGTTTCTACAAAAAGTGGGTGGCTTATAAGCACTCTTCAGAGAAGTTTTAGCTCTTGGTATAATCACTCCATGCACAAAATTTGAAGATAATCTTTTTTGAGAAAATCGCCAAAAATAAAATTTGTTAATGTATAGTCCCCTTAAAAATAAGAGAAACTTGTCAGCAATCTTTGTGTAACATCTTCAGAAGATACCTGATCTAAATACAAAATTTTGTTTTCATACGATTTTCCGTTTTGGAGATAGGCTGTTCACAGTCGTCCACACAGACACACAGATATACACACAGACATGTTTCCGAAAATAGTATTTTCGGATTCAGTGGACCTCAAAACGTGTATTTGTATTAAAAACTCAGATGCGAATGTGGGGGTTGAAAACAATACTTCCTCTACAGATAGTACCTAATGTACGGGCAGAGGAAGTAAAAATAGTATGTTATAAACACATTGTATAGGTATTATAATGGCGGAAATGCGTTGTAAGGCCTGGGTAAAGAATAAAATATTGTTTAGTTGCTGGTTCCAATACCATTTTATTTATTTTTTATTCCAAGATCTGAGGTTCTTGGCGCAGAAACTGAGTCAACGTCACTTCAACGCCTTGAAGATGAAGGCAGCGTGGCCTATGAGACTCATCACTAGAGACCGGACGTTAGGCACTTAAAAAGTTCAAAATAGGCAGGCAAAAAGGCACTTAAAAATTGCAAAATAGGCAGGTAAAATAGGCACTAAAACTGTCAAAATAAGTGCTAAAAACATTTACAGTTGCATGCAAAAGGAGACAGTAGGTCGAAAAATATGAACTCATTCTGGATGTCTCTTGTTACTAATTGAAATAAAACATTTAACTTATGCAGTATTTAATCAAAATAACATAGGCCTACCCGATACACATAAAATAGATGGATCTAACCGAAACACTGTATAAACAATATTGTTTATTTCATTACAGCACTGTACCGGTACCACATTCGACGCACAATATTACCTTTACAAACACCTTTTGCCAATCATTAACAAACTTCATTGACTGCACATAATAACAAGATATTTTGTCAACTTTTCTACTCTTAGGTAGGCTATGCCTCCTATCAGACAGTAGGCCCTACATTATTTAGTACTGAAAACGACCTTTCCACTTCTACAGACGTTATCGGAGCGTACTTGTAGAGTGGAAGAATTTGTGGATCAATATCAATTGAAACACTGTTTTCACCACTAAGACTCATTCCTATGTCTCTTAATAATTTATTATAATTTATAATTATTAAGGCATCTGACAGTGGGTGTAATGTCATTAACCCATGAGATGCAAATTGCATGGATTTCACAAATTTGTATGTAAATTTTCAATAAAATGCTGTTTTTTCCTCGGAAAAGCGAAAATAGGCATTTATAGGCATTATAAGTTGAAATAGGCAAAAATAGGCAGAGTTAACTTTATGAAAAACAGCTCTAAGGATAGTATCTTGAACTTCTATTAAGCTATTTTTATGATATCTATAACGGTTAAGAATAGGCATTTTGCCTAACATCCGGTCTCTACTCATCACTTTCTGAACCACTCAAATATATTTAAATACTACAAATGTTCAACCTTGTTTTGTTAGCTAATATTCATGTATCGATTTGCTATTTAGAATGAAGGTTACTGTAACCTCAGGATACACTAGGTTGTATTTTTGGATGATAAACAAATAAAATAATAAATAACAGGTTTATACTATAGATGTCATGTTCCTTGCACTCTGGTGGAAATGCGGTAAGAGTATATAGCGATACAAGTGCCGTAAGCGATGCATACGGATCGGGGAAAGAGTTTGAAAAAACGAGGCGCTCGCGTCGAGTTTTTTCAATTTTCCGAGATCCTTTATGCGCTTACGGCACGAGTATTGCATGCTATTTTTTGCACGATGATTATTTATATAAATTTAATTATATTAATTGAGATATTACCTGAAAATATTATGTATATGCATTATTGAAGATAGATGTTTATTTCAGAATGTGATTCGCATGTGTTTGTTGTTATGGGAACCGAATATTTGTCCTGGGGGCCCTTGTCAATAAAGGCTTGTATAATGATGTGCGGTAAGTAAATTCTTACCGCACGGAAACTCTTACCGCACATAGCAACAAGATTGCGTGTGGGAATGTCAACTTACGATCCACGGCAACAACATTCGTAAGTACCACTAATTAGTTAAGTCGTGCAAAAAATATTGAACACATAAGCTATGTAAAGAATGAAGAGGTCTCGACTCATGACTCTAGAGAAGAAATTCACGTTCCTGCTGGCCGCATGAACGGATACGTCATTTTTTACTTCCTCGCGCATACGTAGTATAGAGAAAATATTGTGATCGAGATAACACCGGGAAAAAATGTTTCACAATGCCTAAAAACAGAAAAGTTTTTAGAATGACGTCTGTCCGTCTGTGGACAAGCACAGCGGGCAAACGGTTCATTGTATTGCTTCCAAATGTTTAATCAATAACTATTTGGGGATTTTATCGAACCACCCAGAATTTTGTTTTTATAACTGAAGTATTAAGGGCAATTTTCATGATTTTTAAAATCTTGATATTGTAAAAACTGGCTCTAACGATTTTCATAAAAAATTAAAATTGAAACTCTGATCTATAACTAATAAAATGGCTATATCCTTTTTTCTGCGAAAATGACTTAAGGGGTACTTTACTCGTATCTATTTCAATTGTTTTAGATTATCACAATTACAGTAGGCGATAACCTACAACAGTAAAGTAGAAACACCGTTCTTCATAAAAATAATTGGTATTAAGATAAAAACGAAAAAAATACGGCTTGAATGCGGATTTCAGAACGTACATGTTAATTAAAATATGAATTATATTTTGTTGCCCATAGTAACAACAAAACTATAATGTACTTTTTGTTGTGAAATGCAGTCAGTTTAGCTCACTCGTAATGAACACACCAAAATCAATTATAGGGAGGTGATATAGGCTAATAGGGAAGAGGTCCTGGGTTCAAATCAAACCTCGAGGCCGCAAAAATTGACTTAGGTTTTTCATAGTTTCCTCATTCCAAAAGGAAAACGCCGTATTTATAGGACAAGGTTCATTTTCCATTACTCATGGCCGCTATTATAATCGTTTAAACTCAATATCGCAAAGGAAGACATCACTGAACAAGACAAACAGATGCACGCGAATGAGTTGTTACAATAGACTACTGGTTCACGCAAACTTTCTAAACACGTGATATGACCTATATGCAGTTAAAGCGTGCAATTTAAGGTAAGTAGTAGTAGTAGTAGTAATAGAATAACAGTAATAACATCAATCGTACTTAACATCGGTTTTGCAATTGCTGCTTCGTGTTGTTGTGCGGTCTGTCTATGAACAATCGTATGATGCTGCCAACACCATTATTCTTCCGCCATGTTTCCAATGCAGTTCACTGTTATACTTGCGCTGTTGTATTGACTGGTGCATGTAAGACAGTTCTTATTCAGTACGTTATAAGAATAATTAATATTAACTCAAATGAAGTATGGCATTATTATAATTAAGGTCTAATACAATAAAAAAAAGCATTAAATGTAAAGGCTGACAATGTATTAGCGAGTTTTCCTAATCTTTGTAATAAGAATGGAACTGTCCCATTCAAAGGGAACGAAAGCAAGTAAATGAGGGAGAGAGCTTTTGTGTCCTGTAACCCAACACAATAGGCAACGGACCTGGTATCGATCATGTTATATTCTTCAGCACTTTGAAAGTTGAAAACTATAGTATCCAGCAATAACAAACAGTAAATTGTACTTATAAAATCTATGACAAATATCATCAAAAGAAACGTCTGATTGTATTGAGACTGTAGAATTAACCAGAAATGGAATCTTGTAGAAATGATGGTGTCACTCAACAACTACCATAAAATAAGCCTTTTTTAACAAATAGGAACCATTCTGTATTTTGTGGGGGATGGGAAATCAATCAATAGAATTGTTAATAACGCCCTAGTAGGTGTTGCCTTTATTAATGTGCGAGCTCTTTAATGGATTTTTCAAAACATTGTTCATTGTTTTTATATCTCGAATTTCGATTGATCACACTGTCACTATAATAAAGAAACTTCCAGAATCCATCTTAGATCATTTAAATAGCAAAGCCGCAGCAATCGAGTGTCAGTAAAAATATTAATCAAGTAAAGTGAGTCAGTTAGTAAAATTGAAGTAAAGCCAGTCATTCTCGCCTGTACATCGAATGAATTGTGGACATTGTGACGCCATCGTACCAACTAAAGACTGTCCAACTATTCAAATATTACTATTATGGGTCTTGCAGAAAATGTAATTCAGTGTTGGTCATCACCAGGGCCCGGATTATGATGACCTAAAATTGTTTGAAAAATGACCTATAAAATGGCCCTAAATTTTAAAGAAAATTACTTAATAATTACAAAAAAATTACCTAAAACTGCTTATAAAAAATTATTACTGTACACACAAAGTTATAGACTAGTTTGTACATAATATTGTAAAAACTGTAAATAACTGTAATGTTGTGACTGTTCTTTTCTCACGGAAATTTATACTGGCACTGAGACACTGGCGAGTCAAAATTCGGCACATCCGTTTGTGGTCTGCCGGATTATATTGTTGTTTATTGAGGGTTAACAGTAGTTTTCACTCTCAAATCCAAGCAGGTGGCAGACTTTGGTAATATAAGAATAGTAATATAATACAATAGTAATATAATACAAAATTTTGGCGTTTCTTTGATTCTAATTTCCGACTGAGACATGACAACACTGTAAAACGGAATTTTTCCTTCTTGCGTTAAACAAACAACACTTCAAAGACAGCACCGCTAGCGATGAAAAAAAAATTAATACACTCAATGTAAATACATGAAAATGACTAAATAAGGAAGAAAATGACAATAAAATGACAAAATAATGACCTAAAATTGAAATAAATGCCCTAAAAATTTTAAATGGCATAAAATGGCAAAAAATGACCTAATAAAAATGCATTTCTACAATCTAGAGGCCATGATTAAGATTTATCTACAAGTTGGCAATGTCTATGCAGCATCAATAAAAAGATGTCATGTCATTAGAATCCGGGCCCTGGTCATCACTAAAACGCAAGTGACAATTTTAACGGCGTCCATTCTTATTATTTCGACTGTAGATCGATCCTCTCCTAGCCGAACCTGGTATTCCGGAGTCTACATGCATCGACTGAAAGCCAGAGGTGTAGGAAATCCAAGGGAGTGCTATGGATCAAAGCAATAAAATTAAGCGCACTGGCACTTTGGGACCCGACACTCTACAGATACGTTGGACCCAGCCCCCTATAACCGAGGAGGACTATAACACATGTACCACAACGGGAGGTGTTAATTAAAATTAATTCTACATCTCACTTCCTTAAGAAACATGTTGTGTACATAAAAAACCACGCGGGGCGGAGGCGGCAGCCGTAGCGAAGCGTCGTAGAATAATGTTGATATTAAAAGGAACTCAAGTAACATAATATGACCACCTAATTCTATCACCACTAGATATAAAATATGAAAGAATATATACCGGTAAAATACAAGTTTCTAAACTATCAGGAAAGTTGGCGATCTTGGTCATTTCAGATGATTTCACAGTAGCCTGGCTGTTTTAGAGATATTTATTGTGGAGTATTAATATTTTCAATATATTTATGCTCTTCTTGTGTACCTATACATTCTTTGCTCAAATATAGTTCTTTCGTTATGGGAAGGTAAACATTTTGTCTAATGCATGATTTACTTAAAAAATACAATTTATTAATTGATGTATACACCCACTCAAAATATCCACCCTCCGCCGTAGTTTGTTATTATTATTATCATCATCATTATTTCACGGTAAAAGCATTGTACATAAAGATTGGCACTGCTGCCTTTCGTTGTAGATACCTGTTAGTGTTATAAAAATGCATTAAAAGATAATTGTCTTTATAATTTTCTTTTTCTTGTGCTAGATTTTAACACGTATATGCGAGAAAGTTCGTGCAACATATTTTGCACCATTTATTCACATTTTATCTGATGGAACAATGCCGCCATTAGTATCGTTTAATGTCCATCAACTTTTATGTATCCTCTTGACATGAAGTTTGGAGGAAAGTTCTATTGGGTTTTAGGTAAAGTCATACAAAGACATTGAAATAAGTTATACTGTAACTTTACAATTACGTTAGCAATTCATGATATGTAAATCACAAAAATGTGTGTATTTCCAGGCTTCTTGGTTATAGCGCCGTCACATGCAATACGACTTCTGTTCGTTTCAACACTATTTCGATCACTCATATGACTTCTTCTACTCTTGGTCTATACCAATTCTTAAAACTTAAGAATTATACATCCTGAAGCATTCAGCATTTGTAGAAAACAAAGCTATAGTACAGAGTAAGTGATTATATGTGAAGAATTGGTTCAGAATTCTAGAAATGATGGAAAACCCAAGAGTCATTTGTTATAAAAGTATTGCATTAAAATCTCACATTACGAATAATATATTTATGGGTGAGGAAGTACGATATCAAAATCGCAAGCGTTCTACTTGACTGAACGGGAAGCTGATTTTTTACCTGTACTATACAAAGTTATCTCTGTAGTCAAACAAATAAGACATTTAATTATGAGAAACAACATGGAGCATCACTATCACTAACCTGCTTATTTAATTGAACAATCAACAACATTAAAGACATTAGGTCAATTTACTGCATGCTCAGTTTTCACCAATTAGAATGTTAATTCCTGTAGAAGTATGTCACAAGTTAGAATGTTAATATAATTTGCATAAAATAAAGTTTTAAGGGGTGGAAATTAATATTTTCTCAATTAAACTAATTCTGAGGTCTTCGTAATAAATGTTAAGCGGTTCATATTTAATTTTAGAAAAAGGCTTTCCTACATTGAATGCATGAAAACATAATTTTGAAGTCAGTTTCATTGGCAGGAAAATCATTTCGCACATTCGTAAATATGGTTGTTTTATTCTTAACATATTTTTTATCAAAGACATCCTCAACTGAACTAAGGCAATTTTACGTAAAATTTAGAGCTAGAGGCGCATTAGGGTACGTATAGATCTGCGCTCCTCTTGCGCGCCGTGCAGCACGCGTGCAGCACGCGTGCCGCTCGTTGAAATTATTTTTACAGCGCTCCTCTTGCGTTCCATAGGAAAGCGACGAACCTACTGCGAACCACTAGCTTTCATCATTAGGCCTAATATTTTGTGTGTTTTTTGCTTAGAAAACGAGTTTTGAAAAAAGTCCTCAATTGCAAAACTTGTCTACGGCTTAAATATCGAAACAAAACCATTTTTAAACAAGAGTTGAAAAGTGTGTAAACAGTGTTATTATTTATATTTTATAACTTACCTTTTCCTGTACCTTTGCTGGCGTTAACTTTAATTTTCTCTCGCCGGTTACAAGAAAGCATAGATAACATCTTCTTCTTGCACTCTTCTGAGGACGTATTTATTTCCATTCCTATTTCCCTCCATGCATCCTCCTTTAATTTTTTTTTGTAGTTATCCTTATGTTTTGGGTTCGACAGTAGAGGTTTTGATTTGTAAATATGTATCATCTGCAGATCTTCTCCTCGTACCACTCCATGATTATATCACATACAAGCTAGCTCATTCAATCTTGACTAATGTCCTTCAGAGAGGGACCAGTGGGCTAGCTAGGCACGTCAGCAAAATAGCACATGTTACAATAAACAAACAGTCAAATTTCCTGTACTCTGTTTGGAGACGACAATTCACTGCTATATAATTCATGCAGCACGGGTGCTATTTATTTAATAACGTGATTATGCCTCCTTTTCTGTCAAATCTAAAAGGGGAAACTCTACACAGTCAAAGTAGCGAGATTATTGCTAATGTTTATGAGTAGGCCTACATGAAGGAAGAAGCCAAACATAAAGATCGATTTTCTCCAGCGTATTTTAAAGAAATTCAGAAAGTGCAAAGTAACGTACACAACATCTGACTCAGCTCCTGCTTCTGTATACCTATCCTTCCCCAAAAGGTGAGTAAGTGACTCGCATCAACCTATCATATAATTTTTTCATTTGCCAATTGTACAGTAAAGCTTGAGGAGCGGAGCGCTGTGAAATAATTTCAGCGAGATGCACGCGAGCAGCACGCAACTACCAAAAACACGTCCAAATATGAAATCAGAAACCCTTTGTGTTCGTCGAAAAAACCGACAGGAGACGGATCGTGGCGAGCGGCACGCGAGCAGTTCGCGTGCACCTCAAAATGCCGTACACATCTGCGTGCCGAGCGGCATGCGTGCCGCACGGCGCGCAAGAGGAGCGCAGATCTGTACGGAGCTTTAAGTGCTAGCGACCTGCGAGGAAGAATGAAGTCATGTCTTCTCATGCCGGTGAACAAGACGCCACAAGGATGGTCTCTTGCCAGTCACCTGGAAAGGCCGCTGCTTGGCGAATGACTGCCCTCATTTTCCCTGTGGCCAGCCGCAAGCGTGTTGACTACTTACCAGGCGTTGCTCTGTGCAGATTGGAATCGCGGCACCAAACAAAGCAGTGTTTATAAGAGACATCTTTTCTAATCAGGCTCACACCACTAGAATAAATATTGTTACTAGTCAATGAAGGGATTGTATAGATCAGTCATGGCTGCAGTTACCGACTTGTATGGTTTATATTCATCATTCTTGTATAATTTATAGTATCGTAATAATTTAATATGATGTTAATTTTCGTGTTGCGGTGTTATGTGCGTTCGTTTTAGTGTCTTCTTCTGCTCTTAAGATTGAATGCAATAGTCACACCGCCTCAACAAAACAAAAACAACAATAACAACAACAAGAATAAAAATAATTGTAATAACTCTTTATCCATAATATGTTGTTTCTCCATCTCAAACCTTTAAAAATTATTCCCTGCCAAGGATCTACTTTTTTTTGCAGAAAAATGTTTTTACGCCACTTTTTCGGCGAACTTTGCATCCTAGCACCTAAAGTATTGGGTTTACAACAAAAACTCTTAGAAGAAAAGTTGAAGAGCATTAAATTTATTATAAAACACACATTCATTTTAGTATGTCTGTGAAACAGTTTCAAAAATACTCTTGTGACATATTTTACAGGTAACTAATTTTGATGAACCTTCCTGTAATAAGTTTAAATTCATAAACTCATTCCCATTGTCTTCTGTATCTTCAAAACCTTATGAATGAGAAGATAATAACGAAGAAATAAAAATAAAAATTGGAGATAACTGAGAAATTGAAACCATTACATGCCACTTTCCACACAAATGTGCTGCGTCTTGCGCATACACACTTTATGCTCGGCGCCTGGCTCAACAGCTTGGCGACCAGGAAAGTGGCCAACCAAGCTGCGTCTTGTTCGAACCCTTACACAATAAGAAGAGCTGACTGCAACACGAAAGGTGCCCCAAAACTGGGAGAAGCAATGAGGAACTGTTTGTAGAAGAAATAAATATGCAGGAAATAAGTAGTGAGGACAGTAATATGCAAGAAATAAATTATAATGAGGAACAGGCTATGCCATTGTAATAGTAATGTTGTACATATAAACAGAATTTATTACAACATATTCTAACTTAGAATCTGTAATAGAAAGATAAAGAAAATGTGTTAATGGAGAATAGTAACAAGCTGAAAGAGGAATTAATCTCATATGTAATGATAGAATAAATAAAGTTAATATTCTAACAGTCAAGTAATACGAATAATAGGTAACGCTATAAGCGAATGGTAACAATTTTATTAAATTGGGAATGAGGCAGCAAGTTTCAACAGATATCCACAAACCAAAAACGGTTATAGTGGACACATTCCTAACAGCCAGATTTAAGAAGTCATGTTAATAATAAATAAAACCACAATATTTGTCAAACGTTTAAGAGTCCATCCGTAGCCTACAGACATATACAGCCATCCATCGTGAAGAAGAAAGATGAAGGTTAACATTTTTTGATATTATAGCAGATCATCGAAGAATCGCAGTGAGTATTGGGAATTGTAAAGTTAACAACAGTTGATATTTTCAATGAGCGTAGCAGTATAATTAAATTTCAGTCCAGCCATCTATCACTAAAGTCAGAAGACTAAATAATTGAAATCCCATTTTGAACCCTCCAGTAATTTTATTCTTTAGTTGAGGAAACGCAGTTCAGCATTTCATAGAATGTTTCTTCATCAAAGAGCGGAAATAGTAATGGACATATTCCACATCTAGCTGTGAGACCGACAGTGCTTATGTCAATGAGACGATTGCGCAGAAATAGAATTAAACTTATATTTCACATTAAGTTGTTGGGATGTGCTAAATATTAATATTCCACATAAAAGAAATGTGATGAAAAGATACGTCGATTGCGTTGAATAAATATATTTCACATGAGAGATTTGTGAGGCATACAGTAAAATGGACAAATGCGCTGAAATTAATAAGGATTTGCACTAAAAATTATAATGTAATTGAAAGTAATTTTTCGATTACTGGGAATCGACGTACGGGGGACCTGTTATGAGAGAAAGTAAATCTGACTATAATGTACCTGAAGTTTCTTTAAGGATAACTGAAGAAAAATTTAAGGCGGTATGGTGCTAAATTAGAGTGGTATGAGTGCTTCAAAGAAATGTATACACACTTTGAAGTGTTATTGAAAATTTATTTTCCGTTCTTCAAGCTTAAATTTCTGGCAATGGAAAGCTTAAAGTACAATTTGACAAATTTAATGACTTTTTAAAAATGAAATGTATTAATGTTCAAATATTCAAATGTTCAAAATGGTGGCCTTCAGCAACAATACATTTCTGAGTATGAGTCACCACTGATTCCGTACATCGTACAAAAGTGTCCAATGAGATTTCTGCGCACACCGCTTGTATCTCATTCTAAAGTGTGTCTAGGTTACGTGGTTTACGTTCGTACACCTCACCTTTTACTGTGCCCCATAAGAAGAAATCCAGCGGCGTAAGATCTGGAGAGCGTGCAGGAAACTCGACTAGCCCTGCGCCCAGCCAATGGCCTGGCAAATTTTGATCCAGGTTTGCTCATATGTCCCTATGATAGTGAGGCGGCATGCCATCGTGTTGGAAATAAAACTTATCATTACCGTATAATGCACAAAAGGCAGGGAATATGGAAACAGCAAGCATTGCTAGGTGCTTTTCATTGTTGGATGATTATGGTCACGATTGTTGGAAGATTGTTTAACTATTCTGCTGCCACCTGTTGAAGAAATTTAACATTACTTTCTCCCAGAAATTTAACCTTGTAGAACGGGAAATAAATTTTCTATGACAGTTCAAAGTGTGTATACATTTTTTTGAAGCACTCTGTATATATAGATGTGAGATAAAGTTTATCAAGAAAAAATTATGATAAGTATATTTGCGATCGATGAGAATAACGTTATAAGCGATTAATATCAGATTAATATTAAAGAATTTCACATTTCAAATAGATCAATATTTGTGACTGCTATGAATATAAGATGGATATAAGCAACATTATACAACTTTCATTTAAAAGTATACTGATACCTTTGACATTTCGCAGCAAGACAGACATGCTTGTATATATATATAAAAGTGTTAGAATTTATTGTAATGAGAAAATTGTCAAATGGCTGAAAGAATTACAATATAGAAGGATGAGGTTGTTCAATGGATAATCACTTCAATGTTGATGTTTTCTTTGGATCGTGTAATTGTTAAAACAAATAAATAACGGGTATCCCAAATTAAATATGCTCTATTCTAAAGTACCGGTACTCTTAATGGTTGCAGATGATCATGTAAGTTATGTGAAACTGAATCAGTGAGTAATATAAGGATCTCAAGTCAGAAGTTGACAATATCCCCATAAATATTCCTATGACCGGAGAAATTTTACTCCATATATACTGCATATGTCCTTTTCAAGTTAAATTTTTATGTATAATTACGTCTAAACGTTTAGTATAGTCTAAATAGCTTTTTTAGATTCAGGGAAGCCTCAGAAAGCGTATTTATGTTTAAAACTCGTCGCGACCTCTACCTATTGTGCATGTGATATGGGCAAGTCTTATCTAACAAGCCAGGTTCAAAACACGTGACTGGTCAATTTGCCTTGTGATTTTTTATTGAATCCACAGTTATAGGCCTAAAGTAAATGCACAATCGGATATTTACGTATCATGACTCGTCCCCACTGTTACAATATATATATATATTAAATAGTACATCAGTTGAAATTTACAGAAGCCATAACACATCAACAATAGAAAACATTTGCACATGGTTAGTTACATGCCCTACAGAATTTTGCTATGATATGACCTTGATGTTGAAACATGCATTAAAAATGTTAATAAAAAACCCTACACCTACGGAACAACAGCAAAATGCTACGTATGTTATTTTAAATGTTTGTCTGATAACGAAAGAAATACTGGTTGGGAGGGATATAAGAGGTGCAGTAGATAGCATTGAAATATATATAAAACAGGTTTTGCACAATTAGCTGTTTCCAGTGGCAATGACTTCTATAAAAACAGATTACTATGGTACATCGCAGATTCAATTTATAGGCAAACCGTCAATTAAATGGGGAAACCACACAAGACATAGCATTCCTCAATTCGTTCCTGTAACTGCGTGGGTAGAATTCACTTGAATGTTGTGTTATTTCCAATGTTACAATCTGTATAGGACATAGGAACGCCGCCATTGTCACCTCTTGTAGAATCAACATGGAACAAAGAGAACAACCACGATAACTATTTAGGAAATGAGTATGAGTCATGCGTAGGCTTAGCCTATTGATCATTCCTATAAAACAAATGATAATACACACACCGCTCGGCGTCCTGCAGCATCACCTCACTTGTAATAACAACTTCCCAACTTCAGCCTCACAAATACATTTAGCATATATCTGACAAAGCCGCTGAATTTGCAAAATGACTGTGTCGAATTAAGGGTATATGTACGTGAATTATTTTGAAATTTATGTTTTTTTGTTTATAGCACTAAAAAATCGTGCTGAATTTTCTGCATCCATTGGTATATAGTTTATATAGGTTTAGAAATTATTGGTGCCTTTTAAATGGACATTTAAATATGTTTACGTGCTCTGAGCTACTATTCACTATGAACTTAAAATTGAATGCTGAGTTTTTACTGAAAACTCAGTAAACGCCGGCCGTGAAAGCTTAAGCACATACATTAAAATTGAATTCCCCGGTAACTCTTATTTTTCACACATATTGTTAGATAGCTCCACAACCATTAGAGATAGAAGGCTGAAATTTTTTACACTAATTTTACATGCATATATTCATAAAGTAAACTACAATGATACCCATAGGTATAAAATTAAAGAAAATGTGTCATGAAATATTGATCAAATTTCAATATATTTTATATGCGATATACAAAAATTAATTGCATTAAAAATACTAACTTAGCTATATAAAAGTAGTCTACTTTGTAGAAAAATATGTTCATTCTATGCATTAAAAAAATAAAAGGTGTCAGAGAAACCAGAAAAATGCTATCTCTACAGGAAGTGATAAGTGCATCTGAATTAATATTTTTCATGCTCCTATAAAACATGTAATTTAAAAATAACTTGGTCAATTTTTTATGCTTTTATCAGCTAGTTATGTTCTAGTAAGCCTTCTTATAGGATCCTGTAATTTTAGTCCACTTTTGAGTTATTTTCTTGTAAAATTTTAATATTTTAGAACCTACATTGTTGTTATATTTTTGTGGTAGTTCACGTACATATACCCTTAAGTTTTATTTCTTTAGCTTAGTAAAATTCTGGTTGTTTGGCGAGGAGCCCCTAAAAAAATGATTTTAATACTACAAGAGAAAAATTCGTGCGACCCTGGGATTTGAACCCATGACCTTCGGCATTTCGTTCCGCTACTCTATCAAATGACTTTTGTGACCGAGTGTTGGGTTGAAATTTTAGTGTAAGAGAAACGTTTGTCCGATAGCCTAATATTCTATGTAATGTCCAACAAAGACAATACTCTGTGGTTAATGAATGGACATCCCGTTTCCCCACCCAAAGTAAAAATAATACACATCTTAACGCGTCCTACAACAGCAAGCACCCATCTGTGTTGGTTGAGCGCTCTTCAAAGTAATGTCCCCTTTTGAGAAAGAGAACCTAAACACAACAAGCGTAACTGGATGTCTAAAGTATGAGTTTTTAGAACACCTTGTATTTCATGAAGCAACTTGGAAATCAACTGTTAGTAAGTTCTCGTCTTTTGTGGTAAATGGCAGTTGACGACGTGCAGGAACCTCAAGGATTCTCAAAGCAAAGGACATTAAAACACACCAAATTTAATACAATGTTAACCCTCCGGCTGTTGTAATAAGTACAACAGCAGCAGTTTTTGTGCATTATCGATGCCTTAACCTTGAACTATTCACGAACCCCATAATTTATTCCATTGTTGTTGCTTACTCAACAATGTTGCTATGGCTCCAGTTTCCTTGTTTAGCTTTTTCAGTTGATTTCAGAACTATAAGCGACGAGGTGTTGTCACAGATGCATGCTTAGTTCAAGCAGCAAATGTACAGAAAAGTGTACAGAAATGTACATGAAGTTGCCTTTACTTTGTGAAGGAAACTAATATTAATTTTGAATTATTCCAGCAATGTTCAAGATTGTGAAAAATATAGCCAATGGCCACCATCTTGTAATCATAGAAATGGAGTAAGAGGCACATATTTTGTATCCAACGTAAACTCCATCTTTTGTCTTGTTGTACTCAATGTAGTCACAATAAGTTAGCAGGTATCATGAAAGATCCAAAGTGCAACCCAAATCACTTTCAGCCGATCTCACTGTATTTGTTATACAGTTCTGAGCTGAATCATCGACTTCTGAAGATCAGATCATTGAACCTCTCGCAAAGAAGCGCTAGACCTATATAATATATTAGAAAGAATTTATCAAATGCAAGTCAGTTCTCATGGCAACATATTGTTTTACAGTGTTCATATACGGCTTTGGAAGTTACAATAAAGTTATATTTGACAAATAACACTACCCCCATATTCCTTCACATATGCTCATCAAACTAGACCTTTGTTCTTCCGTAAGCTCAGCTTAATGAACCGATCTGGAGCTTAACTCGGAAATCGATTACAAAAATAACTTATTTTCTGCATATCATAATTGCAATTATCACTGATTTAACAAAAGCATTCTGGCACTTTCTTACATCAGTTTACCTGATTCTGTTTTAACTGCATCTGTGTAAAATTATTCAGAACTGTCTGATTTAACGCAAGGACTCTGCAAGGACTCTATGTTCGACAGTGTATGACTAACAAAATAGCGCAAGGATTCCTTGATTTTGTCAACAATTTTGCAATGAAAAATAATGCATGTGTTTGGAGATCATAAGTTTATATTAAACTGGAGATATAAATCGATTATTATTTTTTCTACATTTGTATTAAAAATACAGGAAAACAAGTGCGTAATTAGTCCTATTAAAAAAATCAGACATCTTACTGAAACATTGCTTAACAAATTTAATTTAAATATGAAAATTTGTAAATATTACTTTTTGATTTATTCAAAACCTATCAAATTAAGGGAGAGATTTATCTTCTTCAAGCATGTTTAGTGTATTTCACCCATTAACGACATCACTTATTTAGGATAGGTGGTGTTGCAGACTCTAATGAGTATCAGCGGAATCAGGGTGTATGCAAATTAACGAACCACCGAAATATACTGTTGCCCAGTGCTTGTTATTGATGGCTTTGACAGTCTGTTAATTACTAATTACCACACAATGTTATATTATTAAATAGCCTCAGTTTGATAAGAACAGAAAACATTAGGTTATTTGTTAAGACTTTTTATATGTTAAATTTTTTATAGTGATCACAAAAATCGTCATACTTAGTGGTTGTCAAATAAATCCATTCCATGTGTTGGCAGCTCTCTACTTACACCTACCTCTCTCTGAGCATGTGTATATTCAACTCCATGGCACGTAGTTATTGAAATATATCTAATACTTTAACACCTGTGGCCTAACTAAAAATTGTTTAGGCTATAATTATGCTGCAATGTACTGAAATAATCGATAAGTCGCATAGTGCAGGGGAAAATTTATTGCCCAGACTCTGAGATACAATTAACCGTGTTTTTCATACTATTATTTTCAGGAAATAACGCGAAAATTTTGTTAATCGCTAACATAAGTTCAAGTTAATAGTCAAGTTATGGGGTAGATACTTAAAAAGGATTATTTTTATTATTATTATTATTATTATTGTTATTGTTATTATTATTATTATTATTATTATTACTATATCTTAGCGACTATCGATACATGCAACTTTTAGCTGCTGGGTGAATTCAATTACATCAAAGTGAGTGATGTAAAGAAGGAAAAGGCGTAGGTAGGTTGGATTACAAACACTGAATGTAGGTAATTCAGGCTTCCACCATGACAGCACAAGTGTGAATTGGATAGAAAATGTGAAACATGTACATTTAAGATGTAATTTACTACCTTTCAATTTTCGTGTAATCACATGTTACATTTTCGTTTACATTTCACTAATAAGCATTTAATTAATCTAAATCTTTATAAAATAAGACAAAGAACACTAGCCTGCTTTCCAGCTCATAGCAGGTATTATTTAATGAATACTTAATTCGTTAAACGTTATTAATTGTATTTAAGTGGGAAGTTTATTTTCAGGAACTCAGCGCTCAATTTTGAAGAGTACTGAGGTTATCTATATTTCTATGTTTAACTTTGAGCTTGCCAACGTGAACGCAAACGTGGTTGCATTGTTTGTAAACAGTAAAAGTAAAATACAGTGGATAGTTAAAACTCATCATTCAGACAAGAGTTGTCTTTAAAGAAGTGTTATATTAACGACTGATCTGATACAACTGGCTTAAGAGGACCGGCCTCGCTCGGGTTTTGTATTTTGACATCCGAAATTAACTTATTAAGGACTTTCGATTTTCAAACTCTAGGTCCTTTAATAGGTATTAGAATTTGAAATGAGCAAGAAAGACTATTCCCTCAGAAAACTCTTGATAGAGCTATTTACGGCTCATAGAGTAGGCCTATGTATAATTTTGCACCTTATTGCTTCTACAGACCATACCTGGTAGGGGTTCAAATAAGAAGAAACAGAATGTCCAGTAAAATATAACTGTATTGTCTTTACGGAATATTTTAATACCCACTCTTATATTTCCGTTTCGGGGATCAAATTAAAAATAAATTCAATATCACTTTCATAGTTTCCTGCCCCGAAACCTGGGACATAATAATATACTGCGCTCATAAGACTAATAGAGCGTCGGCTAGTATATACCCCCATCCTCCCCCCAAGAATATTTTACTGATATTTTTTGTTAGTATTACCGTCCAGTTTAAGTTTTTAGTTATTTGCCCCTTATCAATTACAGCATACACCCGGAAAACCACGGAAAACCGGAGAAAATGAGTTTGTTTTAATTTCTCTTTGTTCTTTGCTCCTAATATGCCTAGGGAATTTCTGAATCACTTTTTTCTTGGTATTGCCATCTAGTTTGAGATTTCAATGGTTTGCCCCTTACCAATTACAGCATTTCCCCGGAAAACCACGGAAATCCGGAGAAAATGAGTTTTAATTTTTCTTTGATCTTTGCTCCTAATATGCCTAGGGAATTTCTGAATCACTTTTTTCTTGGTATTGCCATCTAGTTTGAGATTTCAATGGTTTGCCCCTTACCAATTACAGCATTTCCCCGGAAAACCACGGAAATCCGGAGAAAATGAGTTTTAATTTTTCTTTGATCTTTGCTCCTAGTATGCCCAGGAAATGTCTGAATAAATTTTTTTATTCGTATTTCCATCTAAGGTTTTAATGGTTTGCCCCTAACCAATTACAGCATATCCCGAAAAACCACATAAATATGTAGAAAATGAGCTTGTTTTCATCTTCCTTTGTTCTTTGCTCCTAATATGCCCAGGGAATTTCTGAATCACATTTTCTTACTGTATGCTATAAAGTTCCCTTATATTGGTAGTCTCTTTGATTATTTACAATCGTAGTACAGAAGTTCAGTGAACTCCTACAAAACAATGTTACCTATACGCCTGTTATGCCATCATAACACGGCACGCGTGGTCCACATTCCAACGTTCAGCACAGTCACCTTCCCTACCGGGTGATTGCAAATTTCCTACACCCAGTTTACTCTCTTTCTTTTTAACAGTCTACCAAGTTTGATATTATTGATGAAAATTTATATAAAGGCGCCATCATCAATACTCTCCTCTCTTCTTTTTATCTTGTATCTGCCCAGTCACAAATTAAATTTATAGGTACACAGGCTATGTACCTACAGGCCTCTCGGCTAGCTTTTTATTTTAACAGTGGAGATGGAAATAGGTTCGGCTTTGTCCTTCTATTATTATACTACTCCTCTCTATTTCTTTTTTTTTTTTTTTTTTTGCAATGACCATTACCAAAATATGTAACTTAGCCCAAAAATCTGCGGCTCTCAAACCATTACAAGGATAGGGGTCAAAAATCTGAACTTCACGATAATTTACTTTGCATAACAATAACCATAGTTTATTAAATTTTTTTTTCTCTTTTTTTTTTCAACAACAACAATCTTATTTACAATAAATTACATTTTCTCTTGGGTTTTCCCCTTTTTAACAACTACTCATCTTTAAAACCTTCAGGTCACACGATCTGAACAACATTAACCATTCAACACTTTTATTGGAAGAATAATATTCAATTCCCATATGCAAGGTTAGTATACCCAGTTTAATTGTATAAATGTGTTCCTTGTTCTACAGGACAAATTCCTAATTAATTACTTTAATCTCCTTTCTTTCTTTATTTCCAGGTGACTACAGGAAAATCTCGCATTATCCTTATAATTTACTACTAACTTGCGTAGTCTTTTACATTTGCAATTTCAAAATATTTCAATGTATATATTGTACTTTCTTCCAAATAAATAAAGGTTTTCAATTCATAATTCAGTCATTAACTCTACATATTATACTCAATGATTCCCCCTATTTCTCCTATACCAGTCCACTAGTCATTTTAGTCCATGAAGAATTGTACTCAAAGATAGATAGGAAAGACAGTGTTATGAAGAAAGAAACGGAAGTTTAGGCCTATATCCACAGAGTGACTGTGGCGATAGACCACCGATACAGGGGCGGCGTCTAGATCTTGAATTACAAACAATCTGACTCCTCTCCTGTAACCGGGAAAATATTAACGGGCCGCAAACAAAAACACAATTTTGACAATCGATGTTAGAGGTCCCTGACACTCTTCTCCTAGAGGCTCGTGGGGCCGTTGTAAGCCTCCAACACCGATGACTTTCACAGATTCTTATAAATTTTTATACTCCACTAGTATAGGCTTTGCCTACTACTAGATTTATATTTACGTTATTTGGGACACTTCCGGTGCTCCCTCACCTCACCTTTTTTTTTTCTCCTGGGGTAATCTCTAGTACGTGCTACTGAACCACTTGTCATCTATTCACTACACAAGATTACCAACTCTCCTCTTTCTAATCTAACCAGTTATTATTTGTTATCTTTTAACTCCTTTCTCATTAAGTAGAGTTCCCTTTCAGTTTATACCATTGCTCTAATTTATCTACTTTATGTTACTCTGGTTTCCATACTTTTCAGGCTACTACTCTCCACCATGGGCACCCAATTTTCCTGTTTCTAAATTCCCTAGAATTCTAACTGAAACTAACTCACGCCCCAGGTCAGTAACTCTCTTTATAACCCTTGAGTGAACTTCTGCTTCTATCCTAACATGTAAATTTTCCAATGGTATGCGCCTAATTTACTGCTACTCATAGGCCCTCTTCTGCCTCTCAATATTCACATTCTTATCTCCTTCTACCATATTCCATACGATTCCCGCTCTTCGATAAATCTCTTTAAAAAAAACAACTCAACATTACAGGCCAGCATGAAATCCACTTATAGATAATCACCTGTCACCTGAACGAAACCCAAGTAGGAGAGGCCCTCGTAAGCAATACTAAGTAAGCCCCTATTACCCTTCTTCCTTACTCCCCTCGCGTCCTGTCTTATAAAAACAAAGTTTGTATGAGCATTACCAATTGCCCCGAGCTATGTATTCATTCGTGGGACAATCACCCATAGAAACCCAAAGTATAGAGATTTATCTTTACTATTCAGCGGTTACTCTCTTGACTGCTCTTTTTTTTAATTAACTTAGACCAGAAATGGAATCTGGTTGGATTACTGTACTTTATTACCTCACCCTAGACTAATCACATCTATACTTCTAACCCTACTCTTTATCATTCATTACGGCGTCTAGTCGCCACACATCTCTTAGAAACAGGCTTTAAATAACAATGCCTCAAAATTTTCCCACTTCCCAAAACAAAAAAATGTTTATGTGATTATACTCAACGGGTGGTGACCAACTTATCCTCTGATCCTGTGTTGTTTCCATCTACTTCCTGATGTCCACATCTTCCCTTATTCCAGACTAAGCAGTCGTGACCCACTCTTCCTTCCACAGCTGGTGTTCGCTGTAGCGGTCTCTCGTACCGGCCGACGTGATGTACTCTTCCGACTAACGACTATCCCCATATAGTCGCGTCAGTGAAATTCTCATTCAGAATTTCATTAGATGAAAGTCTGACAAACCATCATGCCAGGACGCCTCCACCGCTGTCACACATTCCAGTCTCGTCTCCCCGCTTCTCTCTCTTCAACCTTCCTCTCTCGTAGTCAGACACGTTCTTCCAACCGTTTTTCAGGTTCAACTCCTCTCCCGTCGATTCGCCGTCCACGCATGCGCACTTCTCCTTTTTCTGTAATTCAAATAAATTCAGGGCAGTATCGATAATCATGAAAGTGTTCAATATCGATTAGTTGAGGTCTCCCCTATCCTTCCTTTGTTTAGGGATGGTTTCCTACCGTCTATTATGCACGTAACCATTTGCTTCATTACATTCTTCCCACACTCACCATAAAAAAAATAATGTTAACACTGTTCACATTTTTTGTTGTTTTTTTTTGTTGTGTGTTTAGTTTACCAGCCTTAAAGAACGTTTATCCAGGTACAAAGGGTTTCAAGTCTTTGACGTGCCACTTCCCCAACTGTTTGCCAAAACGGTTTGTCAATTCATAACTATTCTCGCTAAGCTTTTTCTTTATAATATAGGGGTCGACGAACTTTGCACTTAAGCCTGCTGCATAAGCTTGTGAGGCATCACTTAATTTAAAGTTTCTTCTTAACACGAGATCTCCTGGACGAAATCTCACCTCTCTCCTCCGAAGATTATAATAATGACACGAATTCTTATAAGCAGTTTCTAAGTTATGTCTGACCATTAGACGTACCGTTTTCAATTTATCAAATCTTTCTATCCAAAGTTTTGGAATTTCTTTCTGTATTTGTTGATTTTCTACCCTCTCAATTCTACTGATAATTTCAGGCTCTTTCCCATAATTTAGCATATAAGGAGTGCATCCAGTGGTACTATGCTTAGCCGTATTTATAGCAAAATTAAATTCTCTCAAATACTCGTCCCAAACTGTTTGATCCTTTTGAATGTAACTGGAAATCATGGTTTTCAATACTCTATTAACTCTTTCTACCGGATTTCCTTGTGGCGAATATACAGGTAAATAACAAGGAGTTATATTAAAAGCTTTAGCTATCCCACGCATTAATTTACTAGTATATTGCGGTCCATTATCCATCAGCAAATATCCCGGAATTCCCCATTTAAAGATAATCAATTCATAAAATGCTTCCGTAACTGCTCTACTGGTTGCTTTCCTTAACGCTTTACACTCTACATATTTGGTAAAGGTGTCCTGAAATACCACTACATATCTATTTCCTTTCTTGGAACGTGGATAAGGTCCCAACAAATCAGTAGCTACAGTCATCCAAGGTTTCTCTTTCTGGTAAAAATGCATTGGTCCTGCTTGAGCCGTTTGTAACACTTTCTGTCTTTGACATATTTCACAAGCAGTAACATACTTAGTGTTCAGTTATGTTTGATACTTGAGATTTGACGGAGTTTTTTATTTTCTTGGCCTTCTATAATAATCTTTTAATAATTATTCTTGTCTTTTTTCGGCCTTGGTAAGATTTTATTCAATGTTAATTTTTCTCACGGCCTTCTAGTAATTATTATTTTTATTGTCAAAATACAATCTTTTGTCTTTAAATTGCCTAATCGTTTTTATCTTCGTCCAATGGGATTGATTCTTTAGTATTGTTACAAGTCATTGTTTTTCAATTCAAACCTTACTTCTTCTTTCTTCTTCCTTCTTCGTCTATTGTGTAATCCTCTGAAAGGATTTTCAATTCTCTCTGGACGTAGCTAGCAGCAGCTATTAATACTTATTCGCCTTGGAATCTGTTTACAACGATTCAAGGATTTATCAACATTAATTTTGTCTGCACAGAAGCAGTTCTAATTATTATTCGCCGCAAAATGGTGAATTTCTTCTACGTCGCTGCTAAGCTTCTCTACTAGCTTTAATATAGCTTGATTGGACTTCAGGATTATTTCCTGTAGTGATATTCGTTTCAAGAAGGAGTCATTACACAAGTGAGTGTTTAAAAGATTTTAACATTCATAAATATTTGAATATTGCTTTGACGCTACAACACGCAAATTAATTTATTGACATTAGCATTGCGTTTGTGACTTGAGATTAAAAGACATCACAAGATTAATTGTAAATCACATTTATAGCATACAATTGCTATATGTATATGCTTAATTAATAATTACAAGTTCTCGACGTATCGTCGAGTGGTCCTCTGGAATTTTAAATAAATCTATATTGAAGCCAACAAGGTTTTTTATTGGGCGGATTCAATCATCTCTGCTTTTAGAAGATCTTCAAGACATCAACCAAGAATTAGCGAGTGATTGTGCTTAAGAAGAATTCAGTGTCGTGTTACATCGCCTATGGTCTTTGTTTCTTGTAAACCTATTATTTTATTTTCTATTCGAATGTATGGCGTGCATTTTGATTTTAATCAGCCCTAATTATCTATCATACAGTCCGCTGAGATGCACGTTGTACATTTTTTGGATCCTTTCTTGGCCGGATGGAACCTCTATTGTAACAGACTTATTGTAAACGACACTACCTTTTCATTCCGCCCGGACTTATTCAATATAAGTTCATTCTTTAAAGCTGTTGGTGCTCCAGATATTGCTGTTTGAGCACTATATTTAACTATAATTGACTATTGAAGCACATTGTTCTTCTCCTGACTATTAAGGTCAGTTTGAGCGTAGTAAATATTACTACATCTTTATCATTCAAGCTAATTTTAGTGCTTCGCCTCCGTGTTTTACACGTGTGAGGCCATTTTCAACAGCTGATTTCAGTGAATGTTTTCAAGGGTATTTGTATTTACACACTTGTACTTACCTTTGTAAAACCAGTTACACTTTTCATGTGTTACACGCTTGTACTTACCTTTGTAAAACCAGTTACACTTATCATGTGTTTTGTCCGATACGCGGGCAACTATTAATCTTTGTATTTGTCCCGAATGCGGGCAACAATTAACCTTAGACTTTAGCTCAGGTTCCCAACTTCAATAAGTGAAGTATTGTGATTTTTTGGACAATTAATTGCGAATATCACATCATGGATAATCCTGAGGCTGTTTTAAAGTCCCTTAAGGCTAAGCGTACTCCCATAAAGCCGAAGATCACGCGTAAGGCTAATGATATCCTTAATTCAGTTATTGATGATGAAGGATCTTACCAAGACTTCTTGAGTTTTAAAAGTAAACTAGACCAGTTTGAAAATGAATATGATAAGGTTCAATCTGAAATAGATGAACTAGCTTACTCTGAGCATGAAGAAGCTTACAGATTAGAAGTAGAGCAAGTTATTAAGCGAGCTACTCAATATTATAATAAACAGATTACTTCTTTCAATAAAGCTAAAGAGGCCGAAGCCGCAGCTAAGGCTGAGCGCAAAGAGGCCGAAGCCGCAGCTAAGGCTGAGCAAGAAAAGGCCGAGGCTAAGGCTATATCCGAACGCAAAGAAGCTGAGGCTAAAGCTATAGCCGAACGCAAAGAAGCTGAGGCTAAAGCTATTGCCGAGCAAGAGAGGGCTAAAGCCGAACGCAAAGAAGCTGAGGCTAAGGCTATTGCCGAGCAAGAAAGGGCTGAGGCTAAGGCTATTGCCGAGCAAGAAAGGGCCGAAGCTAAAGCTATTGCCGAACAGGAAAGAGCTAAGGCTGAGCGCAAAGAAGCTGAGGCTAAAGCTATTGCCGCCGAGGCTAAAGCTAAGGCTCTTGCTAGTTTTGAACGGTTAAGGGTTCAGCTCTTCAATACATTTCAAACTATACATGAATTTGAGATTCAAGATAAACTCTCATACCGTAAGGCTTTGTTCCATCGTTCCGAACTTCAAAGGCTTATGGATAGATATAGGGATGAAAGTCCTCAATTCTTTGATGTTTCGGATCAGGAGGCTGAGCAGCTAGAACAACATATTCAAACTGAATATGCTGCTGCCTTTTTATTTATTGATTCACTCATTCTCGACAACAAGTTATTGTATGAGTCTGAACAATCTCAATCGATTAGTCAGCGTTCATCGCTTGACTCTCATCTCCCTAATTTGCCCAAGCTCCCGGAATTAAAATTACCTCAATTTTCCGGCGATCCTAGGAATTGGATTGAGTTCAGGGATACCTTTACATCCCTCATCATAAATCACAGCCACATTTCAGATATGGATAAATTCCAATATCTGAAATCATGTTTGTCACCTGAAGTGATGACTGTTATACAAAATATTCCCGTTTCATCTGCTACTTTCGAAGTAGCTTGGAAAACCTTAGCAGAAAGGTTTGACAATGATCGTTTGATTGCAAATACGCACTTAGATCATTTATTCTCTGCACCCTCCATAGTAGGGTCTTCCGCAGAGTCGCTTCAACGCTACTTGGACCATTTTGTAAGCACCGTGCATGCTCTGCACGCTTTGAATACTGAGGTTTCCTTGTCTGACCTCATCATTTCACGTATAATTGTGGATAAGCTCCCTGTGAGTCTAATCAAGGATTGGGAGTCCTCAATTAAACTTGGTAGGCTCCCTAAACTCGAAGATTTGTTTAGCTTTTTGGAGTCGAGAGTCAGGGTGTTGCAGATGACGGAGGCAGCCCTGCGTAGTCAGTCTGCTAAATCTGCGCCTGCTTCTGCTCTCACTACCAAAGCTAAGGTCAAGCATCAGCCCACGAGAAACAATTGTATTTGTTGTCATAATGCGCAACATCCTCTCTATCGCTGTGACAAGTTCAAGACAATGAAATTTGTGCATCGTGATCAATTTGTGAAAGATCACAATTGTTGTCGTGTTTGCCTTGGCGCAAACGGCCACGAATCCAATTGTAGTAACTTTCGTTGCAGTATTTGCAACGCAAAACACAGTAATTATTTGCACAATCCTGCTTCTAATAATTCGCCGGCGGAAAATATAGTCAATGTAATGTCCACTGAAAAATCACAGCAAAAATGTCTGCTTCCCACGGCCACTGTGGTAATTCTCGACAAAAATAGTCGTGCTGTAGAGGCTACAGCGTTTCTAGATAGCGGTTCTGACTGTAACCTAATCAGTAATAGGTTATTCAAACAGTTAGGCTTGTCTCCTTTACCTCATCCCACTACGCTGGCTGGTGTACTGTCCACTAATGTAAGCACACTAAAGCTTGCATCGATATCACTTAGATCTCGTACTACTCCTTGGTACTGTGATACTGAGGCTATTATTGTCCCAGAAATCTCCACATCCAAGTTTCCAAAACACTCAATTGACATTCAGGGATGGAATATTCCCCCCAATCTGCAATTAGCTGATTTGCAGTTTAATGAACCTAAATATGTTGACTTGCTCTTGGGAGTTGAAATCTTTTCTCAAATCATAGTTCCTGGTCAGATATCTGCTCCCAACTATCCCACCATTCAGAATTCAAAGCTAGGCTGGTATTTTTCAGGCAAATTGCCTCCTTCTCCTTCTTCCCAACGTCGTCATAATCATTTGACTCATTGCAAGAAGCGATTCACTCAGAATAAGTCTCCCATATTTAACCCTGCTAATTCCGGGGAAACCTTTGCCAATTATTCAGCCTTCCTAACTTCTGATGAAGATATTAGTAATCAACTCACTAAATTTTGGGAGTTAGAGAAGGTTTCTAATTGTGCTCCTTTTCCTGACGAGTCCTTCTGTGAGAAGCATTTCTTAGACACTACTCAGAGAGATTCTGATGGGAGGTATATTGTGAAGCTTCCCTTTCGAATTGACCCAGAGACTTTGGGCACTACTAAAGCCCAAGCTTTAAAAAGGTTTCATTCTTTGGAGAAGCGATTATCTTCTAATCCCTCTCTCCAGTTAGAGTATTGCAAGTTTATGTCTGAATATGAAGAGCTGGGTCATATGGAACCTGCTATTGAGGATTGTTCTGCTAAGTACGAATATGTAATTCCTCATCACCCTGTATTTAAGCCATCCAGCACTACCACTAAGTTGAGAGTAGTGTTCGATGCTTCGGCGAAATCTTCATCTGGCAAGTCACTTAACGACATTCTTGCCGTTGGTTCAGTAGTACAGCCAGATCTGTTTTCTATATTGCTCCGATTCCGTTTCAAGCCTATCGCTTTCACTTCTGACATTGCCAAAATGTATAGGCAGGTCATGGTTCATAGGAGTCATCAACAATTTCAACAGATCTTCTGGAGAAGCTCTCAAGCAGAGCCCATCAAATTGTACAATCAGAAGACTGTTACCTATGGTACAGCTTCAGCTGCATTCTTAGCCACAAGAGCTCTTAAGCAGCTCACCATTGATGAAGGAGATAGATTCCCATTGGCAGCTAAGCTAATTAATGATTCTGTCTATGTTGATGATATTGTCGCTACTGCTTCTGGCATTTCTGAAGCCAAGGAAATGATTTTTCAGATAAGAAGTCTTCTCCCTTTGGGTGGCTTTCAACCGCGCAAATGGAGCTCAAATACGCCGGAATTACTTCAGGAAATTCCTCTTGAAGATCGAGAGACTCTCGATCTTCGCACCTTTGGCGATTCCGATGCCAATTCTTTAAAGGCTTTGGGCTTAATATGGCAACCTTCAGCTGATATCTTAAGAATTGAAACTTCAATTGATTTTTCAAAGCCCTTCTCTCTATGTACTAGACGCAGCCTGCTATCTTGCATAGCGTCAATTTTTGACCCTTTAGGATTGATTTGTCCAGTCGTTTCACACTGTAAGATAATCTTTCAATCTTTATGGAAGGAAACCACGGCTTGGGATGATCCCATTCCTCCTTCAATTGCTAGCAAATGGATCAAGGTTCACAGCCAACTGAATTCCATTTCCAACATAGCTATTCCTCGCTTGGCTTTGGTACAAGATGCAATTTCTATCCAACTCCATGGTTTTTGCGACGCCAGTGAAGCCGCATATGGAGCTTGCATCTATCTGCGCTCTATTAATCTTGCTGGTGATACTAAATGCTCATTATTATGCGGAAAGTCTAGAGTTGCTCCAACAAAGGCAATCACTATTCCCAGATTGGAGCTTTTGGCAGCTCATCTTTTGTCTGTCCTATTAAGCAAGGTATTGCCCATGCTTCAATTGAATTTAGAATCAATTCACCTCTGGAGCGATTCTAAAGTAGTCTTGAGTTGGCTGACTCATTCACCTATTACACTGAAAACTTTTGTGGCGAATAGAGTTGCTGACATCCAAGAGACTACTTCTATTGACTCTTGGTCGCATGTTATTTCTAAGGACAATCCTGCTGATGTTATTTCGAGAGGATCTACACCCTCAGATCTCCTCAATAATCCATTATGGTGGTCTGGGCCTGCTTGGTTATCTGAGGATATTTCCAAATGGCCAGCTAAATATTCTCCTTCTCATTCTACTCCGCCTCCTGAACTGAAGGTTGTAGCTCTTATTGAGTCTGATATTTCTGACCTTAGCACTTGGTTAGCTAAGTTCAGCTATTTAAAGACTGTTCGCATTATGGCTTTCATTTTGAGATTTGCCAATAATTGCCGTAAGGCTCAGACTCGATCTGAAGGTCCATTGTTGCCTATTGAAATCGAGAATTCTATCAATTGCTGTGTTAAAATAATTCAGCGTCAAGTTTATTCCAAGGAGATTCAATCTCTTTCCACTGGTCTTGAAGTATCGATTACAAGCAAGCTACATCAGTTTAGCCCTTTCATGCTTCAAGATGGTATCCTTCGAGTTGGTGGACGCCTCAAAAATTCCAACTTAACGTTTGAACACAAGCATCAAATGCTATTGCCAGCTAAACATGGATTTACTAGGCACCTTATTTATTATACTCATATTAGATTGTT
This sequence comes from Ectobius pallidus, assembly GCA_964059195.1. NCBI lineage: Eukaryota > Metazoa > Arthropoda > Insecta > Blattodea > Ectobiidae > Ectobius > Ectobius pallidus. Next base: position 17,177,485 of record CAXKWD010000006.1, read on the forward strand.
GCATGCTGGACCTCAACTAATCATGTCTCATTTAAGAGAGAAATTTTGGATATTTTCTCTTTGTAAGACTATCCGCAGTGTTCTGAGAACCTGTGTTAAATGCTTACGCTTTAATCCTCAGCCATTTCAGCAAAAGATGGCTGACTTGCCCTCTGAAAGGGTTAATTATACATCTGCATTCAATGATGTTAGCGTTGATTACGCTGGGCCGTACTCCATCAAATATGGAGGTCCTCGCTCAAAGACTCGTATCAAAGCTTACATAGCTATCTTTGTATGTATGTCTACGAAGGCAGTTCATATTGAGCTGGTTACCGCTCTCACTGCTCGTGCTTTTCTTTCTGCCTTCGCCAGATTTACTTGTCCTCGAGGCACACCTGCTTCCATTACGTCTGATAATGGTAGTAATTTCATTGGTGCTAAGGTTGACTTACAGAATCTCGTCAAGCTACTTCAATCTTATGATTATCAATCTATTATTCAGGATGCCACTTCTCACCTACGTATTAAATGGAATTTCCTACCTCCTCATTCGCCACATATGGGAGGTCTTCATGAAGCTGCCGTTCGTTCGATGAAAATTCATCTTAATAGGATGGCACCTTCTTTTAATTTTGACTACGAAGAGATGTCTACTCTTCTCATTCAGATAGAGTCTCTATTGAATTCACGCCCTCTTACCACCCTGTACGAGGACGTCAATGACTCTACTTTTATTACTCCTGGCCATTTCCTCATTGGAAAGGCTATTATATCTTTGCCTAGTCCAGATCTTTCTGGCGGGTATACTCTCCGTTCCCGTTGGAACAATCTTAATCATTTAGTGACCTGTATTTGGAAGAGATGGTCATCTGATTATCTCCATTCGCTTCAAAGGAAGTCTAAATGGACTAGAACTATGCCTAATGTGTCAATAGGCACTCCAGTCTTAGTAATGGAAGACAACGTTCCTCCTTTGAGATGGATTATGGGTGTTATTGAAAAGGTTCATCCTAGTCCTGATTCCCTTGTCAGGGTGGTTACTGTTCGTACCCCCTCAGGTTCATTTAAGAGGCCAATTGTTAAATTGGCACCCTTACCTATCCACGACTCAGAAGACTAGATAGTTAGTCTTTGTCTTCTAGGTACCTAATGTATTCTTAGTTATTGTTATTTTATCAATATTTGTTTTGTGTTTTTGTCGTTCTTGTCTTTCTCAAGGTCAAACATAACTTCGCATTCTATTTAGATTATTCCACAAGTGGAATAATCGCGGGCAATATGTTCAGTTATGTTTGATACTTGAGATTTGACGGAGTTTTTTATTTTCTTGGCCTTCTATAATAATCATTTAATAATTATTCTTGTCTTTTTTCGGCCTTGGTAAGATTTTATTCAATGTTAATTTTTCTCACGGCCTTCTAGTAATTATTATTTTTATTGTCAAAATACAATCGTTTGTCTTTAAATTGCCTAATCGTTTTTATCTTCGTCCAATGGGATTGATTTTTTAGTATTGTTACAAGTCATTGTTTTTCAATTCAAACCTTACTTCTTCTTTCTTCTTCCTTCTTCGTCTATTGTGTAATCCTCTGAAAGGATTTTCAATTCTCTCTGGACGTAGCTAGCAGCAGCTATTAATACTTATTCGCCTTGGAATCTGTTTACAACGATTCAAGGATTTATCAACATTAATTTTATCTGCACAGAAGCAGTTCTAATTATTATTCGCCGCAAAATGGTGAATTTCTTCTACGTCGCTGCTAAGCTTCTCTACTAGCTTTAATATAGCTTGATTGGACTTCAGGATTATTTCCTGTAGTGATATTCGTTTCAAGAAGGAGTCATTACACAAGTGAGTGTTTAAAAGATTTTAACATTCATAAATATTTGAATATTGCTTTGACGCTACAACACGCAAATTAATTTATTGACATTAGCATTGCGTTTGTGACTTGAGATTAAAAGACATCACAAGATTAATTGTAAATCACATTTATAGCATACAATTGCTATATGTATATGCTTAATTAATAATTACAAGTTCTCGACGTATCGTCGAGTGGTCCTCTGGAATTTTAAATAAATCTATATTGAAGCCAACAAGGTTTTTTATTGGGCGGATTCAATCATCTCTGCTTTTAGAAGATCTTCAAGACATCAACCAAGAATTAGCGAGTGATTGTGCTTAAGAAGAATTCAGTGTCGTGTTACATCGCCTATGGTCTTTGTTTCTTGTAAACCTATTATTTTATTTTCTATTCGAATGTATGGCGTGCATTTTGATTTTAATCAGCCCTAATTATCTATCATACAGTCCGCTGAGATGCACGTTCTACATTTAGCAACATCTCTAAACATTCCCGGCCAATAATACTTGTTCGCTATTCTAAAGAAAGTTTTAGCTATCCCCATATGCCCTGCAGTAGGTGCATCATGACATTCCTGCAATACTTTAATCCTATAATCTTGCGGCATAACTAGTTTCCACCTATTCACTGTTCCCTCTAAAGTTTGTTCTAACTGATCTAATCTCAAATGGTACAACTTCCCATCTACGACCTTCCAATCTGGCCAAAATTTAGGTTTACTCTGTACTTGTGCTTTCCGCTTAATATACCAAGCATCTTGTATATTTTCCCATTCCACTACTTCAGAGTTATTAGTCAACAACAGGCAAAATTCTTCCTCTACCGTTTTCTCTTGAACTTTCCCTTCGTGTATTCTAGATAAAGCATCCGAAACTTTTTGTAATCTACCAGGCCTATGTATTACTTCAAAATCATACTCTTGGAGCAATAAACTCCACCTAGCTAATCGTCCGGTCGGATTCTGTAATGTATTTAACCATTTCAGAGCAAAGTGATCAGTATATACTTTAAAATGATAACCTTCCAAATAAGGACGAAACTTTTGAACTGCCCACAATATAGCTAACAATTCCTTCTCGACTATTGCCCACTTTTGTTCACCTACCGTTAAAGTTCTACTAGCATAAGCTATTACTTTTTCCTCTCCTTCCTCTCCTGTCTGAATTAATGCTGCTCCTAGTCCTGAAAAACTAGCATCGGTCTGTAGTACTAGGGGTTTAGTATAATCTGGACAAGTTAATATAGGACTACTAGATAATTTCGATTTTAATTCATCAAAAGATTCCTGACATTCCTTAGTCCAACGCCATTTCTGATTCTTTTTCAGAAGTGCAGTGAGGGGCTTTACAACTTCAGAAAAAAATGGAATGAATCGTCGGTACCAAGAAGCCAATCCTAAAAATGCTCGTACTTCCTTGACTTTTGTAGGGGCTGGATACTCAAGGATACACGAGATTTTATCTGAATCTACAGCAATTCCTAATGGAGTAATGATATGACCCAAATATTTTAATTCACTTCTGCAAAACTTTGATTTTTCTCTATTAATTTTCAGGTTAGCTTTTCTTAATTTCTCTAAGACTTTTTCTAACAAGGACAAATGTTCTTCAAATGTCTCGCTAATAAGTACTATATCATCCAAATAACAAAAGCATTTCTCTCCTATCTCTTCTCTTAATATAGTATCAACTAATCTTTGAAATGAGGCTGGTGCGTTATGGATTCCAAACGGCATAACTCGAAACTGATACAATCCTCTACCAGGTACGGTAAATGCTGTTTTTTCTTTACTTGCTTCATCTAATGGAACTTGCCAATACCCATTTTTCAAATCTATTGTACTGATATACCTAGCATGTCGTAATTTACTCAAAACATGTTCAATGTATGGCAAAGGATAACTATCTCTTTTAGTACATTTATTTACTTTTCTGAAATCTACGCAAAACCTCCATGTTCGATCTGGTTTCTTTACCATAACTACCGGAGAAGACCAAGGTGAATTTGAACGTTCTATAACTTTTTCCAATAACATTTTATATATTTCGGCGTGTATAACTTTTTCAAGAATGGGTGATACTGGATAATATCTTTGTTTTATAGGTTTCGCATCGCCTGTATCAATAACATGAGAAATCAAATCTGTAAGTCCAGTACACTGATCAAATTTCTGTAACTGATTTTCCAAAAATATATTTAATCTGTCCCTTTCCTGAGATGTAGGTAAAGTAAGAATATTATGTAGTATCTTCTTCTTTCAAATCTATAGCCTTAACAAATTGAAAAATTTTTGCCGGTTCATCTTTGAAATACCAAGTCCCATCTTGCAAATCTACTACTAACCCAATTTGTTTCAAAACGTCCATGCCCAGAATCATATCTACTGCTAAATTTGGCATAATTTTACATTTTATCTGAAAGATCCTGTCCTGCAATTTCATCTCAAAAGTTCTCTATCCTGTTATAGAACTATAAGTTTTATCTGCTAGTTGCACTACCCTAACTTCAGATTCTTCCACTGATAAATCTAACATTTTACACAAAAAATCACCTTTCTCTCCCACATAAGTTTTATCTGATCCTGAATCTATTAAAGCAATAAATGTAATCTCCTCCAACAAAATTTCAACAAAACATCTGTCTCCATTAACTAAATCTGTAGGGTTTATATTTAACATCACACAAGCCTGATTTTTAGTTAATTGTCATAAAGAATTTGTAGGCCTAACTTTTCTTTCTTGGGGCATCCTACAATCAATAGACCTATGTCCAAGCTTATTACAATTATAACATTTAATCGTGGTGCGTGGAGTAACTCTACGAGGTGCCTTACACTCGAACTGCCTATGTCCTATTTTATCACAGTTCCAACATCGCTGGTTATTTGAAAAATGCAAAGTGGTGTTTTTACCATTTTCCCCCAACTCATCCTGTCTCTCTTTATTTTCTATTGCTTTAACCATTCTAGAATTATTTACATGACTTGAATTTCGTTCTTTATCCCACGTCTTTGCAGAAAAACTAACATTGGGTTTCTTTTGTAACTCGGACGATGGAAGTTCCTGTTTTCCCTGAATTCCTAACGCTGTATGAACTGAAGGTATAACAACTTGTCTCTGAGGTTTATAAGCCGTTTCTTTGATTGTAGCTCTAACCTGCGTTGGAGGAGGAATATATCTCTCAGAATCTAACAATATTTGTTCATACTGTCTACCTACACGTATTAAATCTGTTATAGTTTGAATCTCTGCAGGTCTAATGTACAATTTTACGTCAGGACGCAAATTTTTTATAACATTCTTCATCATTTGTTGAGGACTCATTGGAGTACTCAGCCTCCTCATTACGTTTGAATAGCATTAACATAATCAAAAATCGATTCTTTAGGACCTTGCGTTCTCTGTCTTATCTCATCCAAAAGCGAGTCTTCCTCATCAATAGGCAAGTAATATTCTCTAAATTCTTTCAAAAAAGCTTCCCATGTAGGCCAATCTGTTAATCTGTTCCTGTACCAAAGTAAAGCTGACTCTTGTAAAATTTCGGGTAATACTGACAATAACTCTACACCCTGTAACTTAGAACTTCGTTTTAAATCTTCCAATCTCTCCAAAAATAAGTAAATGCTATCCCCAGGTTTGAATTTAATGTTCCATTTACGAACCAGATCCAAAATATTTGGTTTATGCGGCACTAACTGAATTGTAAACGATGGTATTACTGGTACAACTTCTTCTGAATCAGCTGTCGCCATGGCCTTCCTACGCATTAACTTAACCCATGTGTACACTACATCTCCATATGAATCTTGTGGAACCGTTATATTATGTTCAACTAAGTCTTCTTGCAAAACTTCCTGACTCAGAGCAAAAGCCGTAATTAGCACTTGAAATGACTGAGGGTTTTGCGGGCATAATCTAACAAGCGTTGTCTTAACTCATCCCTGGTACCTGTGGTCGGTAACTTAACTCTATCACATTCTGCCTCCAGATCCGCCTTTCTCAACTTCCTAATAGCTTGGGTTAACTCAGCTGCTCTTATTTGTGCGTACGGATCAACATAAGTGGCCATATTTATATATTAACAATTCCACTGACTGAAAAAAAAAGATTAGAACACAATAGTTCAGTCGTCTGTCTTAGTCATCTATAGAAGTCCTTAATTTGTCAACAGTCATTATTCTTCTCCCAAAAATATTTTATTATATTTGAAAATAAAATTCAAGTTATACTAACCCAACTCCCAAATTTCTTTCACGTAATAGGCTCTATAATCTCTATAACCTCTATACCTGCTAACGTCAAAATCGGTAACGTTGGGCAACCACTACGGCCTCAAATTTCTCCTAAAGCCACACGTATAGGATATCAAACTATGCTCCTTTTTTTTTATTTTTTTTATTTCTCTTTTATTTATATTAACCAAGCCCTAAATTTCTCCTTTGGCCCCTGTAAACTCTAAAGCCTCTAATACCTCTCTAAAGACTCTCTAAAGAGCCCCACGTTGTTAGCGTCAAACTTCTGTGACGGACTTTCTTACTGTATGCTATAAAGTTCCCTTATATTGGTAGTCTCTTTGATTATTTACAATCGTAGTACAGAAGTTCAGTGAACTCCTACAAAACAATGTTACCTATACGCCTGTTATGCCATCATAACAGAGTCTACCAAGTTTGATATTATTGATGAAAATTTATATAAAGGCGCCATCATCAATACTCTCCTCTCTTCTTTTTATCTTGTATCTGCCCAGTCACAAATTAAATTTATAGGTACACAGGCTATGTACCTACAGGCCTCTCGGCTAGCTTTTTATTTTAACAGTGGAGATGGGAATAGGTTCGGCTTTGTCCTTCTATTATTATACTACTCCTCTCTATTTCTTTTTTTTTTTTTGCAATGACCATTACCAAAATATGTAACTTAGCCCAAAAATCTGCGGCTCTCAAACCATTACAAGGATAGGGGTCAAAAATCTGAACTTCACGATAATTTACTTTGCATAACAATAACCATAGTTTATTTAATTTTTTTTTCTCTTTTTTTTTTCAACAACAACAATCTTATTTACAATAAATTACATTTTCTCTTGGGTTTTCCCCTTTTTAACAACTACTCATCTTTAAAACCTTCAGGTCACACGATCTGAACAACATTAACCATTCAACACTTTTATTGGAAGAATAATATTCAATTCCCATATGCAAGGTTAGTATACCCAGTTTAATTGTATAAATGTGTTCCTTGTTCTACAGGACAAATTCCTAATTAATTACTTTAATCTCCTTTCTTTCTTTATTTCCAGGTGACTACTGGAACATCTCGCATTATCCTTATAATTTACTACTAACTTGCGCAGTCTTTTACATTTGCAATTTCAAAATATTTCAATGTATATATTGTACTTTCTTCCAAATAAATAAAGGTTTTCAATTCATAATTCAGTCATTAACTCTACATATTATACTCAATGATTCCCCCTATTTCTCCTATACCAGTCCACTAGTCATTTTAGTCCATGAAGAATTGTACTCAAAGATAGATAGGAAAGACAGTGTTATGAAGAAAGAAACGGAAGTTTAGGCCTATATCCACAGAGTGACTGTGGCGATAGACCACCGATACAGGGGCGGCGTCTAGATCTTGAATTACAAACAATCTGACTCCTCTCCTGTAACCGGGAAAATATTAACGGGCCGCAAACAAAAACACAATTTTGACAATCGATGTTAGAGGTCCCTGACACTCTTCTCCTAGAGGCTCGTGGGGCCGTTGTAAGCCTCCAACACCGATGACTTTCACAGATTCTTATAAATTTTTATACTCCACTAGTATAGGCTTTGCCTACTACTAGATTTATATTTACGTTATTTGGGACACTTCCGGTGCTCCCTCACCTCACCTTTTTTTTTCTCCTGGGGTAATCTCTAGTACGTGCTACTGAACCACTTGTCATCTATTCACTACACAAGATTACCAACTCTCCTCTTTCTAATCTAACCAGTTATTATTTGTTATCTTTTAACTCCTTTCTCATTAAGTAGAGTTCCCTTTCAGTTTATACCATTGCTCTAATTTATCTACTTTATGTTACTCTGGTTTCCATACTTTTCAGGTTACTACTCTCCACCATGGGCACCCAATTTTCCTGTTTCTAAATTCCCTAGAATTCTAACTGAAACTAACTCACGCCCCAGGTCAGTAACTCTCTTTATAACCCTTGAGTGAACTTCTGCTTCTATCCTAACATGTAAATTTTCCAATGGTATGCGCCTAATTTACTGCTACTCATAGGCCCTCTTCTGCCTCTCAATATTCACATTCTTATCTCCTTCTACCATATTCCATACGATTCCCGCTCTTCGATAAATCTCTTTAAAAAAAACAACTCAACATTACAGGCCAGCATGAAATCCACTTATAGATAATCACCTGTCACCTGAACGAAACCCAAGTAGGAGAGGCCCTCGTAAGCAATACTAAGTAAGCCCCTATTACCCTTCTTCCTTACTCCCCTCGCGTCCTGTCTTATAAAAACAAAGTTTGTATGAGCATTACCAATTGCCCCGAGCTATGTATTCATTCGTGGGACAATCACCCATAGAAACCCAAAGTATAGAGATTTATCTTTACTATTCAGCGGTTACTCTCTTGACTGCTCTTTTTTTTTAATTAACTTAGACCAGAAATGGAATCTGGTTGGATTACTGTACTTTATTACCTCACCCTAGACTAATCACATCTATACTTCTAACCCTACTCTTTATCATTCATTACGGCGTCTAGTCGCCACACGTCTCTTAGAAACAGGCTTTAAATAACAATGCCTCAAAATTTTCCCACTTCCCAAAACAAAAAAATGTTTATGTGATTATACTCAACGGGTGGTGACCAACTTATCCTCTGATCCTGTGTTGTTTCCATCTACTTCCTGATGTCCACATCTTCCCTTATTCCAGACTAAGCAGTCGTGACCCACTCTTCCTTCCACAGCTGGTGTTCGCTGTAGCGGTCTCTCGTACCGGCCGACGTGATGTACTCTTCCGACTAACGACTATCCCCATATAGTCGCGTCAGTGAAATTCTCATTCAGAATTTCATTAGATGAAAGTCTGACAAACCATCATGCCAGGACGCCTCCACCGCTGTCACACATTCCAGTCTCGTCTCCCCGCTTCTCTCTCTTCAACCTTCCTCTCTCGTAGTCAGACACGTTCTTCCAACCGTTTTTCAGGTTCAACTCCTCTCCCGTCGATTCGCCGTCCACGCATGCGCACTTCTCCTTTTTCTGTAATTCAAATAAATTCAGGGCAGTATCGATAATCATGAAAGTGTTCAATATCGATTAGTTGAGGTCTCCCCTATCCTTCCTTTGTTTAGGGATGGTTTCCTACCGTCTATTATGCACGTAACCATTTGCTTCATTACAAATGGCTTGCCCCTTACCACTTACAATATATTCTGGAAAACCACGTAAAAATGGAGAAAACTACTGGGTTTTAATTCGTTATAATGGTTGTCTTTGCTCCTAATATTCCCATGTGAATCTCTCACTCACATACTTTTTGTTGGTATTGCCATCAAATTTAAGGATTCAGTTCTTTCCCCCTTACCACTTATGGGATTTCCCTGCGAGAAAAAAAACACACAGAAATTTGGAGAAAATGAGTTTGTTTTGATTTTTCTTTGTTCTTTGCTCCTAGTATGCCCAGGGAAACTCTTGACCACATTTTTTGTTTGTTGGTATTGCCATCTAGTTTAAGGGGAGATGGTAGTTATCAGAGTAAAAAAATCGATTTTTTTTCTTAGGCTCATGTAATAGAGCATAGTTTTTTTAACATTTTGATATATACGTCTTATATGTTGCGTTATTATTAAGCCAAGCAGAGCGACCTGGAGCTTTCTAAAATGGGTAAAATACCATAAGGCAGGTCATTTTGTTTTCGCTCTCCTGTAAAATTACATTTTTTGTACTTCAGGTACCATTTTCTGAAAAACTATTCTTGCTAAAATAATGAAACTTTCAGAAATTCATTATAGATGGATGACAAATCTCCCTTAGCATAATTATGGAAAAAGTCTTGACTATACAGAATTTTCAACTATTTTTATTTTTTAAAAAAGTATTTTTTTTTGTCGTGAGGTTTTCATGCAGTAATATTGTACATATTAGACTGATTGTGCTAGGGTAAATAGTAGTACCTATTGTTAGTAAGTTCCCTAAGTTTCACAAAAATCTAAGCCACAGAAATTGAATAAAGCGTACCTTTCTTCACAGTTTTCCCATTTTCCGTTGATGCAAATTTTTTGGAACCCTATCTTTACCTCGTTGCCTTTTTCTCTCTCTTCTTTTGCCCTTTTCCTTATTGAGGCTTGTATCTCCCTTTCTCTTTTGGTCATATCGTCTTCTATGTAGTGTTCTTCTTCGGCTAGCTTACGTTTATTCCTCATTATCGTTATTTTGTCCTCAGGGTTTCTTATAGTGAGTCGCACAAGACCTCTTCCTCTCCAGTCTTTTCCTATATATCTTTGCCCCATGTATGGTACTGTTACCTCGAGTTTTTTGAATATGTGTTGTATTGTCTCTTTTATTGTTTCTGGGTTTTCTTCTATGTCTTTGCTTTTAATTATGATATTATTTATTCGTTCGTTTCTGAATCGACGAATTTCTTTGTCCTCCACTTCTTTCATGCGTTTTTCCATGTCTCCCAGTTTCTGATTTATGTTGTTTTCCATGCTGTCTATTTTTTCCTCTAATTTGTCCTTGTCTTGTTGCCAATTTTCGTCTCTTGTTTTCAGTTCATTTCTAAGTGTTTCCATTTCTTTCCTGGTGTCTTCTCTGAAGTCTTCGTTTTGTTTTTTGATTCCCTTGATTTCCGCTAGTATCCTAGTTAGGAGATCGTTCACCTCCTCTTTGTCATTCTTTAGGTCCCCCGGTTTCCCAGTTTTCTTGCGTGTCGTCATGTTTGAGTGGGTTAACTGTTCCGTTTGTTCTCTTTGGCGGTGTGTTCCTTGCGTTTGCCGCTAAATGTCTGTTCCCGCGTGCCGGATGTGCAGTGCACTCTGTGGTGTCTGCCGTATGGCGCCCCCTGCTCGTGAGTTGTCGATTCGGCCGCTAGTCTTCGCGCGTAATGCTGTAAAGGGGTATTCTGATTTTTCTTGTTCTCTCTGCTCTACGTCACTTCCGGTCGCTTTACCTGGTGTTGGGTTTCTTGTCTGTGTTATGGCTTTTACAATGCGACACCGATTGACACTACATTTACTGTTAGTTCTTTATTGTTATGTTCTACTTGCTTGTTTTTAGTACCGTGTATTCTGTAGGTCCTTACGTTTCTTTCTTGATCGGATGTATCCCTTTTTCTCTTTATTTCCGGCGGTTCTTTGTCACTTTCGTTCTACGTTTTATTCGCGTGTACTATATGTCTGCCATCTTACCGGAAGTCTCATGTCAAGGGAAGTAACTGCAAAACAAAATTATCACCTATGTGTTAAAAAAATCTTTCCTACCAAACAGCGAGTTCTAGAACAACCATTCTCTGCTTATTTTAAACTGCAGAGTGCATTTGCAAAGCATAAAAAAATTCAACTAAATCTGACTGTTAACACCTGAGTTATGGCTTCTTGAACATACGCTATATTTTCTATCATTTTGCTAGCGGTAACTACCATCTCCCCTTAAGGTTTCAGCTGTTAGCTCCTTACCAATTATAGCATAGGCTATCCCTGGAAAACTACGTAAATACGGAGAAAAATAACTTTGTTTTCATTTTGTTTTTTTAATCTTTGTTTTTTCTCCTAATATTCCCAGTTAACCATTATTAATTACTGAGTTCTGTTTCAGGTAAACTGTAACCATATTTGATGAAAACCTTTGAGGTGGAACATCAACAAGAGATGTATAATACATTTTAATGAAAAGAAATCAGACAATATTCTCCAATTATTTTCCGTCCAAGAATATTCGTGTGTTGATATCAGACTGATGGAATTCACTGAAAATAATAGACTTGAAATAGATTTTGATCTCTTATTTTGAGTGAATTCCATCAATCAGATATAAACACACGAACTTTCTGAAAGGATTGGATGGAAAATGATTCGAGAATATTGTCTGGTTTGTTTTCTTTAACATAGATAATACATCTTTCGTTGATGTTCCATCTCGAAGGCTTTCATCAAATATGGTTACAGTTTACCTGGAACAGAAACCAATAAATAATAAAAGTTAAATGGGAATATTAGGAGCAAAGAAAATGGGCTGGACATGTTGCGCACATGGGGGAGGAAAGGCATCTCAAAAGAACTGACTGGGAGACAGGAAGGGAAAAGTCCACGTGGAAGATCTAGACGTAGGTGGGAGGACAATATTAGGATATATTTAAGGGAAGTAGGATTTGCGAGGGATGATTGAATGGAGTTAGCACAGAATAGGGTGGAATGGCGGGCTAAGGTAAGCGCGGCAATGAACCTTCGGGTTCCTTGAAATATATATTATTCTTTTAGCTTGCTTAGGAACTGTCTATTGCCATTGAGCAAGTAAATATTAGGAGCAAAGAAGAAAGATTAAAAAAAAATAAAACAAAACGAAGGTACAGTCAAAATTACAAGTAGGTACGTTTTATAGTTTAGGCTATACGTTGATTCTCTGTCAGTTTGGCAGTCATTTAGTAAGTCGTTCAGGACGAAGTCATTTATATCCATGATACAATGACATTTTATTTTTATATTTGTAAGACTGAATAATAAAACAGCCCTCTCTCTCATATTTTCTAAAAGACGGCGGATGGGGGAGAAGTAGAATGCGGGGGGATGTGATCGCATCACAATAGCAACTGGACTTGAGACAAACTACAGTTATAAATTTAAATATTAAACCATTAAACATTTAGAAAATTTATTACAAAGTACTTACTTTTCTATGTTCACAATGATAAGTACTAATACACATACTAACAAGTTTTTTATTTAATTCTTTAGTATTGTGTGGATTCAGCACAGGCATTAATATATGGAACTGATAACACAGTTTGGTGCTGGTAAACCGATATTTTTAAAGAAAATTAACTTTATCTTAATGAATATACATTTAGGTTTAACTTCTAGCCGGACACGGAACAATAAATTCCTCCAAATACCTGTAGTACGATTCAAAACCGGACAGATGGCAACACTGTGTGGTTCGTGCCCATGGTGTTTGAAGTCACTTCATCCAGTTTGTGATTCTGTGTGTTTATTAATCGTATAACATTGCTAACAAGTGTAAACCAGATGACAAATTCCTGCTCAAATACAACTAGCGTAAATATAATTACGAAGGCTTATTTGACTCATCACACATTTACGCTGAGTACCTACATAGTTGTTAATACGAGTGTGGGAAGTGTTAACAATTTTATTACATTCACATGTTGTATAATTATCATTGTGTTTTACCCTGAAATTTCATGTCGAGTTTCCAACATAAATACAACTTCTTATATCCCATGAAGTTAATAAAGATAGTCTCAGAAAAAACATCTGATCAGCATAACTCCAGAACAAAAATCATATAAACATACAATTTTTTGTGTTTGTGTTTATATAAACTGTCGTGCCTAATTTGAGGATATTACTGGGTAGCGGGGTGAGGAGCGGTTATCAGTAATCCTAAATTAAGCAGACGAATGTTTGACACAATAGTGTAAGGTTTTATTATAAAAAACATGAAAATAGGAACTGAGTAATAAAGTATTTGATATTAAAAATAATTGAATTAATTACGAGTATGAGCTTTCATGAATAACTGTCTAAAAACCTTGGCTGTTATACCGGAGTAACAAATAGCTGGGGGCTACTTACAATTCAATAGACGAAAGCCCATGGTGTCCTTGTTGACTGAGGATTTGAGAATCTCACTTGACTGTAACCAGACCTCGAGGATACGACGGACGCTTTAAGTGTCTTCAAGTAGTTCTGTCTTAACCGACAATTGGCTTAGAATATATAGTATGATTTAGCCTTCAAGGGAGAATAAATCATAACTAAAGAGTGTAACATTGTTTTTATCAGTTATGTAATTAATCACAAATACTCATACTAGTTGCTTGAGAATCATGCAATTCCACCTTGAGAATTGCTGCTTAGCTAAACACACACAAACAAACAGTCTATATGTTTGTTTGTAAGTGCTTATGACATAAGACAATATGGTAATGCTTCTCTGGGGTCCTGGGTTAGTGCCAGGGCACCACACTCTCCCTTCACCAGAGAAGAATTATTGTGAAATATATTCTTACAAAGAAAGAAAAAGAAATAATAATAATAATACAACATAATAATAAAAATTCAATACCAAAAATAACAATAAAATACATGTAGTGAATACAGTGTCGTTTAATACAAAAATTATTGCTTCATTGTGTCTCGTATTGCTCTTCCCTCTTCCCGTAGTTGATTTTCTTCTTCTTCTCCAGCTTCATCTTCTTTCGTTCACCTTCCTCCTCTCCTGTATTTCTCGTTTACCATCCTCCTCTCCTGCCTTCCTCGTTTACCATCCTCCTCTCCTGCACTCTCTGGCGTTCGTCTTCATCTTACGATGAATAGACTTCCAGTTGGATCTTCGGCTTTCCTTGTGTACCGGGGTGTTGTTGGTGCTGGTGTTTCTGTGTTCGCTTGGTTAGCGAGATGCCTTTCCATTGGAACAGGTACTTCTTCATCCTTCGGAATCCGCTTTCTTAGACATAGGACAAATTTCTTCTGAAAAACAATTAGCGTTATGGCTATAATTATCATTACTCCATTGGCGGCTATGATAATGAGCAGGTTTCTTTGCATACAATCGTGCTTCAACAAATCTTCTGTATGTCGGCGTCGCTGTATTTCTGACAGCGGGGCTCCTTCCTTATGTTTCTCCGCGATGTCTTCTATTATAGCCCGTAGTTTTTCTGGTTCCTGGAACAAACTTTGCTCACTGGTAGAAATTAAAGAGTTTATCCCTGGTATCACAAGGGGTGTGTTAAATGACGTCTCAATTTTGCTTCTTCCCAGAGAGTGAGGCAAGAGTGTAAACGAGTTACCATAAACATAGCAGTTATGGCTATTGTTGAGAATTCCTGTCCCCTCGATAGTGATGTCTTGCTTTCTGGTATATGAGAACTGCGCCTCTGAGGTCTGGCACCTCAACGTGAGTCTTGTAGCCTCGGACACGCTGTATAACCAGAAAGTGCTATCGGGGGCTCTGATCCACAATGAAACAAATGGAGATGGAATAATTAATTTGTTACACTGCTGATGGGTTCTTTCTGTCTCTCCTAGAAAAATTGAAATCAAACAATGATTGGTCATACAGGGCTATATTGGCTGGACAAATAGTGAATAGCCCTTGTTTACATTGACCAATTTCCTCAGGCGTCAGGGTAGCGAACAACTGTTTGCTCTCCGACACAGCCAGGTACTGGTGAGTTATTTCAAACTCACAAACTGATTGATAGAGGGAACAAGGGTAGGTAAGGAGTAAACGTGAAATATTTCGAAAAATCTGTCTGCTGCTCTTAAGGGTATGTCTACTATAATCGAATCTTATTGAAAGTCGCAGCCGCGTGTACTTCAGATATTGAATAAAATATATGCATGTTATCTTCCGTTGGAGAAGTTAATAATGAAATACCTTCCGGTAATTTTAAAGCTATTTGGTTTAAAGCATTCTTTAAAACCGTAGGACTTATTGAAATTGAAGATAATCTTCCTGTGGCTGTTACGTCTTATGCTTTCTGTAACTGTATCAGGTTTTCACGTGTTTGCAATAAAACAATCTCCATCTCTCTTACATTAGCTGTCATGACCGTAATTTGCTGCGTGTTGTGATTTAATGATTGCACGGCGCTCGTAATTGAGTTAACGCATGCCTGGCCTAGTGCTACTACTGCCTTAGCGTTATCTGACACTTTCGCATCGAGAGCGTGCAGATAAGTAAGTTGCTGCTCCGATATATGAGTCATGTCACGTGTGTAAGTTTGTATATGTTCTATCTCTGTATTTAGTCTTTTTAAATCTCGTGCATTTAATGTTCCAAATAAATATCGCAATCCGTACCCTACCATGTTTACCAACCCCCTCCTATTTCTTACATAAGGGTGATCTTCAGGTAATAAAGCTTGAAATGCGCGTATCTGTTGGTGTACGCTAAATGAACATTACGTAACCTTTGAAATTCTATGTTATAAGTTTCCTTTAATTGATCAGACAGGCTGTTCCTGTCCGCCAAAATTTGTAAATTGCGCACCATTAATTCTAAAGATTTTTCGTATAATTTTATTGACTTGGAATATTCTTCTACGTTTATATCAGCAGCTATAGTTCATTTATCTCCTGTAATGAGGATGTCTCTTTCTTTCATGAATACTACTCCTTTATCTGGCTGGATTTCACTAAGGTAGCTCGCAGCTACAACAGTTGTTATGATACATAACCCTGTAACAAACAGAAACAATTATTGTTGACTCTAATTTAATGCTTTCCCGAACGCAAATTGTATCGGGGCTCTTTGTTATTAATATTTTTATCTCCTTCCCTTAAGTTACCCTCCGCATCGTCTTCAGATGCATTAATTAATCGCCCATTATTAACTGGCTCATTAATTTGTCGCGTCTTATCCCGCGATCTCAAATTATATTCATTCTTCCCTGAATCTTCCAATTCTACACTTCTTGGAGGTTCCCACTCATCTTCGCTTTCAGATAGTCTTTGACTCGTACGTTGTTCTCTTTCTGAATTTACTCTTCCTGTGCCATTTGTCTCGTTGACAAGCAATCGACAAGTAGGAGGAACCAGTATCTCTGGTTCTGGCGGTCCTGTGTTTTCGCGCGCCCTGTGTTTCTTTGGAGGTCTTTTGACTTTCATACTGCTCTCTATAGTGAACTCAGGTCCCGATATTCGACTACCCTTTAGTAGATTTATGTGAACTGCTTGGTCCTTACCATTATCCTTTCTAATTATATAAGTTAACTTTGACAGCCGTTTTACCACCCTGTAGGGGCCTTTCCAAGTAAACGCAAATCTCCGCGCCACTCCGTGTTTCGTTGTGGGGTCGTGTAAGTACACAAATTCTCCTGTTTTGAAACTTCTTATCTTTGTTCCCTGATCGTAATACTGTTTAGATCTTTTCTGAGCTTCCTGATTCTCTTTTCTTACCGCATCGTAAGCTATTTTAGCTTGTCAGCTAATTCCTCTATGTGCTTCTGATATTCATTGTCCGTAGTTCTCTTAATGAGCATTTCTCGCATACAGTCTTCTACTGGAAGTCGCATTTCCCGTCCAAACCCTAAGTAATGTGGAGAGTAACCAGTAATGGTATGGGGTGTACCTCTATATGCCATGACAGCATACGGAAGGTACTGATCCCATTTCTTTACGTCTCGAGTCACGAAATGTGATATCATGTCTATCAAAACCTTATGAAATCGCTCACATACTCCATTGCTTTGAGGGTGCAGGGGAGACGTATGCAATCTTTTACTTGCAAAAGTTTGCACGTTTCTTGTACTAGTTTGGACATGAACTGCGTCCCTCTGTCCGAAAGTAAAAATTTCGGGGCTCCGTATTGGGTTACTATGTGTGCTACGAAAACTTTTGCTACGGTTTCTGCAGTTTGATCAGATACCGGTATAGCAAAACAATATCTGGTAAAATGATCTACAAAAGTGATCACGTACCTGTTACCTGCCAGCGAGACTGGTAACGGTCCCACAAAATCGGTAGAAAGAATTTCTAAAAATTCAGTCGCCTTAGGAGGTTCTCCTAAGGGGGCTACCGGGCAGTACCCTGTTTTCCTTCTTGCACAACTATCACAGGTACTAATGTAGTCTTCGACATCTCGTCTTAGACCTTTCCACCAATACTTTTGCATAAGTCTGGCTATCGTTCTTTTTATGCCTTGATGTCCGGCTAAGTGTGACGAGTGATATATATGTAGCAAAAGGGGTACAAGTGTCTTTGGTACTATTATCTGATAGTGCCCATAAATTTCGTCACTAAGTTTTACAAGCAACCCATCATCATTGATTTTGAATTTATTGCCTAAATACTTAAATTGTTCACAACAAAATTCGTCTAGTAGCTGGGCATTTCTCATTTTATCAATGGTGATACTAGAATCGATTATAACAGATGCTACATGCCTAGATAATGCATCTACATGGGGGTATTGTCTTCCGGCCTTATGTACCACTTCATAGTCGAATTCCGCAAGTCTGAGACCCCACCGAGTGAGTCTCGAACTTGGATCCTTTATATTTAGTAGCCATTTTAGGGCTGCATGGTCCGTAAATAAAATAAATTTACGTCCGTACAAATAGCAACGGAATTGCTTCGTGGCAAAAATTACCGCTAACAATTCTCGTTCAGTAGATACACCTACTTTCGGCGCCGGAAAGCTGGCGACTACAGTAGGCTACAGGCTGTTCAAGACCATTCCTTACTTCAGACAGAATAGATCCGATTGCTGCCTGGCTTGCGTCGCACGTCACGTAAAATATTACTGAAAAATCAGGATATATTAACAAGGGGGATGTACTTAAAATTTCTTTCAACTTTTCAAATGCCGCATTTTGTTCCGATTCCCAGCGGAATGTATTTTCTTTCTTAGTTAAACGAGTCAAAGGGGCTGCAATTTCTGCGAAATTGTTAATATGCCTCGTGTAATAAGATGTTAATCCGATAAAAGATCTAACTTCTTTTAAAGTTTTGGGTACAGGATAATTCTGAACTGCTTGTATTTTCTTTGGATCGGGTTTTACGCCGTCCTTAGATACAATATGTCCCAAGTTTTCGACTTCGTCGGCCGCAAATTGGCATTTTTCTGGTTGCATTTTGAAATTTGCTGCTTCCAGTCTTTGGAATATTCTCTCCAATTTGTCCACATGTTCTGGCACGTCCCGGGAAAATACAATTAAGTCGTCGATATAGGGGATGACATCACTGTCTCGTAATCCTGCTAATATCAATTCCATACCCCTCTGGTAAGTAGATGGGGCGTTACGTAATCCAAAACACATTTTATTATAATGAAAATGACCTTGGGGGGTGCTGAATCCAGTTTTCTCCCTATCTTTCTCAGAGATCTCTATTTGATAGTACCCGCTTGCCATGTCCAAAACAGTAAATACCTTACTGTGACCCAGAGCGTCTAGCGTGTTTATGATATTTGGTATCGGGTATACTTCAGGTTTTGTAAGGCTGTTGAGTTGACGTAAGTCTACCACCAACCTGAACTTAGGTTTACCGTCAGTAGATTTCTTTTTCACCATAATTATAGGGCTATTCCAGGGTGAAAAACTTTCCTCTATTATTCCTTTCTTCAGCATATCGTTAATTTGTCTTTCTACTTCTGGTTTTAGCGCATGGGGTATCCTATAAGGCTTTTTCTTTACTCTCCTGTATCTAACTCATGCTGTATTATGTTGGTACATCCTATATCTGTACTTCCCTCTACATAAAATAAATGTCTATATTTTCTTAAGACAACTCCTAGTCTGTCCGCATCTTCCTTAGACAAATGGTTTAATTTTTCCTCTAAGTATTTTTCAAAGGGGCTGTCTACGCCTTCGATAATTTTGGCAGGTACCTGAGTTACATTGTTCACATTTGATGTTTCAAATTCACAGATATCTTCTACAAGACTAGCTGTGCCTAAGTTAGTTCCTTTGTTTATCACTATTTCTTCCTGGGAGATATTTAACAAAATTACTGACATATAGCCTATCGTAGTCTCGCTACTGCTACGTCTCCTATGTATTTCATTACTAGTAGTGATGGTATTTACTACTATTAGTTCGTTCTCGCTGTGTCCAAGATGCTTAACTCCTATTTCATTACTTCCCTGTGTTGCATTATTGTTCTCGTATGTTATGCTATCGACAGAAACGGACAACTGTGATTCTACTTCTTTGCATCTTTGAGCTTCAGGATCTGTTTGTCCATTCACTCGCTGGAAACATGGAATATTTTGATACCTTTCATCCGTCAACTGACTGACTAGGGACTTAGGGGAAACTGCAGGACACACAGTACTTGGAAGGTAAACGTTACCTCCGGGGACTTTCGGCAAAGTGGTTTCACCACGCGAGATATCAGATAAGGATCCTTTACATACAACAGCGCTAGCGACTCTAGGCGCAAAAACACCCGGTAAGAACATAGCATCTACCGGTTCAAAAACAACTACTTGAGGGACAGTAAGATTACTGCGTCCAATAATCTTACCACGGACTATTCTTGCTGCCAGAGGTGGTAGCATTATGGTTTCCGGTTGGGACACCCGAGCATGCCAGCTGGTACTAACATTTGGATCAATTGGTCCCGGCTCCAGAACTGCTTCATGAGTGGCCATCCCGTTGAAGTCAGTTGTGTGTGAGGTAACCTCACTTGAGCAGTTTAAAGGAACAACATTCTTTCCTATTATTAAAGTACCGGCTCTTAGGTCCAAAATTGCTGTTACTTTCTGGAGAAAATCGATACCCAATATTCCATGTCCAGGGACATTTAATCCACATATCTGAAAATTGTGTGAAAATGTTTCTTTACCTATTGTGAACTCTATAACTCGTTCTCCTAGGATACCTAACTTAGTTCCTGTAATTCCCCTAGCCGCTATTTCACTTTCCTTTAATCGTACTCCACTCACTGCCGGTTTCAACAACGATATAGTGGATCCGGAGTCCACCAACAAATTAACCGCAATTTCCCCTAGTGGAGCAGCGGCCCCGTCGCGGACCTTTCTGCTGCTGGTACGATTAATTTCTGCTCGCTTTCGGGAAAACCTTCGGGGATGCTCTGGTTTTCCCTATTCCGTTTAAATCTGGACGACCCTCACGTCCTTCAGTACAATATCTTGCTATGTGACCCAATTTCCGGCATTTATTGCATTGGATATCTCGCCTGCCTGCACCCTGGTAGCCGTCGCTACCCCTTATAGGTTGTAAGTTGCTCTCCCTTCTTCCAAGCCCTGACCTTACACCTCTGTCTGACCCCCGGTGAAATTCCCTCCCGGTGTCTCTTTCGTAATACCCCCGGTTATTACTATTTTGGTTCTTACTTTTATATGCCTGTTGCGACGGTTTGTCCCTAGTACTTCCTACGACGAATACCTGTGAGTGAGTCAGCTCACGGTTAGCACTGGCCTCCTTTTCTGCTTTAAATGTTGCCATCGCAACTTTCAGTGCTTTTTCTAATGTGTCAGGCATGTTTACTTTAACCATTAATCCTGGGTTACCTCTCAAGCCATTAATAAACGCAGACAGTAATCTCTTCTCTGCCTGTTTATTATAAATTATTTGCTCAGCTTTCACTACTGAAAATTCCATTGTTTTCCTATTTAACGCTCTTAACCTATCTGCAAATTCTTCTGGAGTTTCGTTCTTTTCTTGTTTAGCATTTTGCAATTGAACATAATAATAAAAATCACTTTCCTTATCTTTAAACCTTTGCACTAGTGTCTCTTTTAATTTTTCAAATGTAACATTCCCATCCTGCAGGTCCGGGTGTGTTTCTAAAAAGGTTTGTGCAGCACCTTGTAGTTTTATTGTGACTATGTGTACTTTATCGCTGTCTGTTAGTCCACCTAAGCTTGCTACTGTTTCTACTAAACGAAGGAAGCTTTGAATTGAACCACAACCTTTGTCCCTCCATACTGGAACTGAATTTATTACCGTTAAATCCTTAGTAGCTATTTTAGCTGTTACTGCGTCACCTGTATGTGTCATATTCGCATTTGTTGATAATGAACTCAAAACTGCAAGTTAAACATATTCGTACCTGACCTACACTACTTGGAAGGAATGCTGAGTGTGTAAATTGTTACAAATGCTTTGCTCTCACTTTTCCTACGATATACAATGTTGTTCTGTACAACAGACGAACGGAAAAGAATTATAGGGCGTGAATCCTATTAGACAATAATAAATTAAACTAATGTAATCCCGTTATTACCGAATCTGGCCTAGGGAAAAATCCCATTAGTTAATAATTAATTAAGCTAGTGTAAACCGCTGCCACCAATTCTGTCGTGCCTAATTTGAGGATATTACTGGGTAGCGGGGTGAGGAGCGGTTATCAGTAATCCTAAATTAAGCAGACGAATGTTTGACACAATAGTGTAAGGTTTTATTATAAAAAACATGAAAATAGGAACTGAGTAATAAAGTATTTGATATTAAAAATAATTGAATTAATTACGAGTATGAGCATTCATGAATAACTGTCTTAAAACCATGGCTGTGATACCGGAGTAACAAATAGCTGGGGGCTACTTACAATTCAATAGACGAAAGCCCATGGTGTCCTTGTTGACTGAGGATTTGAGAATCTCACTTGACTGTAACCAGACCTCGAGGATACGACGGACGCTTTAAGTGTCTTCAAGTAGTTCTGCCTTAACCGACAATTGGCTTAGAATATATAGTATGATTTAGCCTTCAAGGGAGGATAAATCATAACTAAAGAGTGTAACATTGTTTTTATCAGTTATGTAATTAATCACAAATACTCATACTAGTTGCTTGAGAATCATGCAATTCCACCTTGAGAATTGCTGCTTAGCTAAACACACACAAACAAACAGTCTATATGTTTGTTTGTAAGTGCTTATGACATAAGACAATATGGTAATGCTTCTCTGGGGTCCTGGGTTAGTGCCAGGGCACCACAAAAGAATTACCTTACATTTTGATGAATATTTAGTTCCCATCATACGTTTTAGTTGTATGTTCGCATCTTTTATAACGTTTATAAATAGGAGAAAGTCCAGCGTTTCTAGGGGCAAAGTCCCAGATGTATTCTTTGGCAGGAAAACTCTCGATGCCACTTGAAACACTCCTTTGCTTTGATTTGCATGACACTTTGCACAGATTCAAAGCACAGACAGGTAGCTTCAATGAAAATACTGAATGCTATTTTTATTTCTGAATATTACGAAAAATGTTACGGCGGAAATGAACATTTCATCTCCATAAGCAATACTCACATTCCAAACCAGTGTTCTTAATTATAGCATGTGAAAAGACCTGCTTCCTAGAATTTTGGAAAAGCTTATATATTTTGTAATTGTCCTTATTTAAATAGTATCACGAGTGTAGAAAATGTTGATAAAATTTGATAAATTTGTTTCATATCCTGCATGCCCAAGAACATTCAGAACAACTGACTAGAGCATACCTGAGCAACCGAGGGGAAACGTTTTATTCCCCCATCCTGCTGTGACGTATGAAACCTGTTCTTCATGTTCAGTGTCACATCGAAACTGCTTTATGCTGACGTCAAGGGTGACTGTAGTGGGAGAAATTCCCCTACCGCACAGTGACACAATGTGTCACAGATGCGCACCCATCGACTAGAGTGAAAAGAATTAAAAATAAACTCGATCCAAGCGCCCTCCGGTTAACAAGAATAAATACAAAAATAAAAATAATAATATTAAGAAGAAGAAAGAAGAATAAAGGAAGAAGAAGAAAAGAAGAAGAAAAGAACATGAAGAAAAGAAGACGAAGAAAAGAAGAAGAAGGAATACTGGTGTAATTGACGTCATCACTGAACCTGAACAGAGTATGAAATAAGAAACCGGAGTGGAAGCCAATGTGAACTTAAAAGTTAAGTTATATGGTGCGTGAGAGACATACATCACAGGTGGTAAATAAGTTGTCAAAGAGCCGACATCGAAAAGCACTCAGCTTCGCTTGACTTATCTGGGGATCAATGTCTCCTGTCGCCAATCTCATGTTATAAGCAATCAGAACAGCTTTGCTTATACAGGTTGTAGTAATATTATGTAATCCCTCAATAATTCACCGAGGTTGTCTGGATAAATACTTGGTATTTAAATTATTATCTCATGACAAAAAATCCCTTTAGGCAGGCCTACAGGCTGAGGTAGATTTCGAAGTGCTTTTGGTTTTATTTATTGTCGCTGCACAGCACTCTTCTTCTTTACTATCCTTGATAGTATATATTGTGAGCTGAACGAAAAGTTAATAATTGCTTATTTAGCGCTATTCAACAATGATTAAAAACGCACTCTCATCGACGACTCAGCAATGATATTGTTAAAAGAAAAGATGTAAATTGAGAAGCAATCTGACAGTCATATGATGAGAGGATAAATAAAAAAAATTCATAAATATTGCTTAATTAAAATAATAAAAAATAGTAAGTTAATTGAAAATAAATGTTGAACTTAATTCAGTAAAGAGGAAGAGCCTACAATCATTTGTTTTGGCAACAAGAAAAGGATATAATATTCTGGGAGGCCGTACGCAAGATCAGCAATGAATAAAATTAGCAAAGCCGCTAAACAAGACAAAATAAATATTATAATAATTCTTAAAGAGAGCCATGACTGTGATAACTCTATCAAACTCAAGGTATCAACATAACTGAACAGTAGTTCCAATGTTCTTTGTGGACAACAATCTTTTTTCATTGAGCCGTAACTTTCATATTAAACTCCTTTTTAATGAGAATTATTTTACCACAGCAATATCAAAGTGTACAATGCACCATATGAAATGTAAATAAATCTGAAATCTTTTTTATAAAAGGAGAGTTTTTATTCTGTATTAAATTGATATATTTTATGTTATCTTTTTAGTTTGCCATGCCATATTGATCTAAAGGTGTGTAACTATTATTTTTAATACTTCAAACTCTATTACATTGGTAATTTTATCCGTAGTCGGTCCTCGCACATTCCTTCCGGCAGGCCTTCAGGCTGAGGTATGTATTTAAGTGTTATCCTTTTTCAAACATTTAAATCTCGCCTTATATAAGATATATCGAGAAACTAGTTATTGATTTGTAGAATACTCATCAAGAGCTTTTCAACGATATCTCACAAGGCGTGGTTTCAAAAACTTCTAATTTCCGTCCCCCCACCTCCACTCGTACCCCCAAAAACCCCCGAATCGTTGGTGAACCAATATATATATATAAAAATTCTTTCATATCTTTACGTAAAGATATGAAAGAATTGTTCGAAAGTCATGATATGGTATCGATTGCGATAGGTAGATCTTTCTTCGAAATCTACCTAAAAACAGTCGTTATAAATTGAAATAAAGTTTCAAAAACAATACAATATTTATTAGGCTAGCAGATTCTAAGGACCACCAAACCAGAGCGGGATTGTCTCATCTCGTCAATTCTCCTGGGATTACCTATAATAATAAAATTTGCTAATTTCACAATGCGTCCGTTGTTCATGCGAGTAAAAGTTGTAGAGTTCTAATCTTGTGATAGAATGAACTTCACGCGTAATACAAACAACGGTTTCGCATATTTGTATCCACCTGTTATTTCCCCTATATTTATTTCATAACTTGCTAAACTCAGAGTATAACTTATTATGTATTCTTGATTGGTCCACTGACCACGTACCCAACGTTCAAGATCTGAATCCAGGCCTGAACACTTCAGGTATGGTTATCAAAAGCAAAAATAGCTGAGGCAATGGGAGTCATGGGTAATACCACTGCCTTCTTTATTTCTTACAAGCCATGTTGTTAAATCTGGAAACATCGCATCGGTAGTCCTATCGGCTATCAACATGCCGTAAATAAAGCAACGAACTCCATCAGAATCATCGCAAATTAAGCATATTTCAGCTTAAAGTAATCCCAGTCATCATCGCCTATGGTTTAGAGAACATCTGGACACACCTGAAGAGCAACTGGAGAGCATAGAAAAGGTAAAAACCGTGTACAAAATGAGATATTTATATACACCGTCACCTCTAATTGAGTACACCAGAGAATAGTTTTTCATAGAATATTTTCATGTTCATCAGCTATTACCATCTACAAACGAATACAAGAAAGAGGTACGGTATGATATTAGTGTCCTTCAGGAAGAATTGGCTGGTATTAAAGAAGAATTGAAGAGAAATATAGTCACTTTTACTGGTATGAACTTTTATCAAAATATCAAACTGCTCACAGTAGGCCTAATTCATCTCAATCTGGTAGACGCCAAATCGTATATATGCAATCTCCTATCCTCCCAATATTACTACCAGCGTTTTCTTACAGTTTGGTGAAGCCAATGAACGGGATTCAAACCTTAACCTGGCGAATCAACACAGTTCACCACTGGAGCCAAGGATAACGAATGGATGATTTTTAGACAGCAAATAACGGAAAGCCGAGTGCTTCCAAGGAATCAGGCAAAGTTATTCTTTTCAGTGACAGTCATGGGCGCAGTCTTCCACAAAGTGCATGTGACAAGAAGATAGATATCAGTGTTCTAGGTTATATTATAGCCTACCTGAGAAAACTAGTTCAGTGGTGGTATAAAATGACCCAGAGAAGTGTAGTAGCTTAATAAAATATGACTCTGTTGTGGGTCAAATAACAGAGCTCGTAGGCCTAACAGGATAAGTGAGGTTGTTACCAATAAAATAAGAAAAAACGCGACATCATAACGTATAATGAGGAGACACTGAAAACTACGAATTCCTTCAGATATGTGGAGTCACCGCACGTTACGTTATTATGCACATCACAAGTATAGGCTATGTAATATAGGCCTACTGATTTGGCCTAAATAAAGTCAGTATTTGTGATGAAGAAAATTATCTGCAATATAAACGTATTCAAATGCTTCCCACAGACCACCACAGATAGGACTACCTCCTGTGTTGCCAGATTTCAAGCAGCATGGCTTGTAAGATTTAGAAGGCAGTGGTAATACCGTAATTTTCTAGAATAGATTTTGAAAGATAATGATCTTTACAATGGAGTAGGCCTATATGAAATATGCCTAAATGTGTGGAATATCTAGAATTCAATGAACTCTTGAGTATAAGGTAATTATTGTGAATGCGTTCTATTATTATTATTATTAAATCAGGCCTTTTCAATATGATGCCCGCGGGCCAAATTCGGTCCGCTATTGACATTCGTCTGTGGAATAAATTATAAAATCATGTAAAATGATGTAACAAACTGCCAGAATTCTTTTGTTTAATCAGTGATATATTAAATTATTGCAATTTGATATGCAGAAAATAAGTTATTTTTGTAATCGATCTCCGAATGAAGTTCCAAATCGATTCATTAAACTGGGCTTACGGAAGAACAAAGATCTAGTTTGTTCCTTAACCTTTAATTCATACTCTAATACACTGATATAAGAAAGTATTAAAATATGTCAATATTTCACAAAATGGACTGGCAACGAACTCAGCTTAATGTACGTAGGCCTAATTATTTCTCAGTAATGTACCTTCTGTATATAACAATATTAATGTAGTACTCATTTCAACTTGATCAACGAAATAAACAAACACCTGACTAATTTGATAACCATATGTGAAGGATGTGGGTAGTGTTATTTGTCAAAGCCACTGTATTGCAACTTCCCAAACCGTATATGAATACTGTTAAAAAAAATGTTGTCATTCGAACTGATTTGCATTTGATAAATTCTATGAACACTGTAAAAAATATGTTGTCATTATAACTGATTTGCATTTAATAAATTCTATCTAATATATCACCATAAAATAGGAACTAAATTGGGCATTACTCCGGTACTATTCAATTGATTTGTCCCAAAGTCAACAGGTTTTTTCGCATGAACGTTATAAATGAGTATACCAAGTTTCATGAAAATTTCATAAAGCGTATTTGAGTTATCGCGCGTACAGATACACATCCACCACACAATTCCATAAAGTACAATTCAGGCACTTAATATGGCGTGCAGAATGTTGAAGAATCCCACTATTGTGGTGATTGTGGACATCTGTAGTACTTTCAGGTCTAATCAATACTATATGTTTATAATTCCTTTAACGTACCGAAAGGTTTAAGTAAGATTACAGTAGGCCTACTAAAACTTTAATTTGTCATCCAACATTTTGATAGAGTGTTGACGTCATATTATCAATGGGACAAACAACGCCTGTATCAACGGCATTCCATTCAACTAGACGCACATTTAGCGTATTTTCTACTTTCATAGGCATTATGAGCATGTTACAATACATAGAAAGACGAAAGCACTCCATAAAGCAACCTCAGTGGGCTGTGCCAAGATATCAGAACATGTCGGAAGGTTTATGTATCAATTGCTATACACAGATTTTATCTTACCTCGCTTCTGTTGCAGTAACATTGAACGATCCTTTTAAAACACACTACTCAGCAGCAACAACACTTATAAACACACAATCTTAATCACAAACTGAGAGCAGCGAATCGCCCGATGCGTACACCTCGGCAAGCGGAAATACAACTGAAAAACAGGGGAAGTGGGGGCAGATACGGTTTCCATCACTGCCAATGAGACTATAATCAACTGTGTCATGATCACATGATAATGCACTATGGATAATTTTTTTCTTCCTACTTGAGGAATAAAAAAATGAAATCTGGATTTTATCGATTTATTCGCGATGAAAGAAGAGAATCCAGAACTTTTATTCATATGATTATTTAACTAATGACCACACAATTAAATAAAATCAGGTAAACTGATGTAAAAAAGTGCCAGTATGTTTTTGTTTAATCAGTTATGACTGCAATTATGATATGCAGAATATGTTTTTTTTTTTTAATTCATTTCCAAGTTAATCTCAAGATTTATTCATTAATCAGTGCTTACGGAAGAACAAAGGTCTAGTTTTTTTTAATCAGATTAAAATCTTCCAGCATCAGCTGAACTATACAGATTTGTGATATCTTGACAATCGCACACTCACATAAAAATACGAAAAAGAAAGTGAAATTGGTTCGTTTCGGGATTTGAACCATGGAACTCCATAATGTGAGGCCAAAAGTTACCATCTCGGTCAACTGGGTCAGTTTAACGGTCTAGTTGGATAAGCGCATGTAAAACATTAGTGCTTTGGGTAATAGCTATCTCTATTTTAATTTCCAAAGCCGTATAATATAACAGAAAAACAATTGACTATGTTATCATGATAACTGATTCTCTTTTTTTTATATAAATTCTTTCGAATACGTATATTATCATAAAATAGGCACCAGGTGATAGGTGAACCGATTACATCCAATGTCAATAGACGTCTTCCCATGAACACTATAAATGTGTATACCAAATTTCATAAAAATCCGGTAAAGCGTATTTGAGTTACCGCGTCTTTAAAATAGACACTAAATTGGGTTTTACTCTGGTACCGGTCAACAGATTAGGTTCAAATTTAACAGAGTACTTTTCATGGACGTCATAAATGCGTATACCAAGTTTAATGGAAATCCGATACAGCGTGTTTGAATTATGGCGCCTTTCTATTAGAAAGGCGCCATAATCTATTAAAATAGGCACTAAATTGGGCATTACTCCGGTACCGCTGAACCGATTTGGTTCAATATCAATAGGGTTCTTCCCATTGACATTATAAATGTGTTTTCCAAGTTTCATGAAAAACCGAAAAAGCGTATTTGAGTTAGAGCGCGTACAAACACACGGACGGACGGACGGACGGACAGACAGACAGACGGACAGACATTTTTCGTCCCCCACACAATCTCATAAAGTACCATACTGGCACTTAATAAATACTGATAAATAAGTATTGCATAATAGTGAAGAGAATAAATTAATAAAAATAATATATAAATCGACAGACTACATAATGGCTTAATTTCTTCACTACCTGAAATAACGACCAACAGATATAAGAGAATGAATCAGTGATGTATGCCAAATAATACATAAAAGGGTACGATAATAAATGTTTCATTATTCAGAGCTCTGCAAATATGTTTGGTCTAAACTACCCCTTATCACTCTTGAACAATTTAAGTCATGTTCTAAGTGGTCAGTTAAGTAAACTGAAATAACAAAGTGCCAGAATGCTTTTGTTTAATCAACAATAATTGCAATTATGATAGGGCCTATGCAGAAAATAAGTTATTTTTGTAAGCGATCTCCGAGTTAAGGAGCTGTCACAGTGGATCGATCGAGCGACAGCGACCGACCGACTGATATAACGAACCTTTAGACATCAGTCACATAGCATCGATCGCCAGCGGTCAACAACGAGCGAGAGGGATCAACTGGTCTGTGAAATCAAACCTGTCCGTTTTTTAATCGACGGTCGATGGCAAATGGTGGCAGAACTTCGAAGCTTCGTACCCACCTGAATTTCAGAATTGATGCTGGAAGATTTAACTTACACAATAATGTCGTTTTAGACTCATATTTCAATGAAATAGAATTGCACGAATCATTTAAGACACTTAAAACGATATCTTCGTATGTAATAAAATTGTACAAATATAAAAATATACATCGAGTTGTAGCACCTAGCGGTGAGCGATCGAACTATAACAAACAACAAACCTCTTCGCTCGGCCGACTGATGAAGCTAGAAGTAAACAGATTTAGCCTGAGATAGTAGGCCTAATATTAAACCCAACATCCCAACACATGTAGTATGATATTGTGCAGGAGATGGGCAGACGTAGGCCTCATAAGGTAATATACTTTACCTCTAATATACAGTAAAATCACATAGGTACATAACCTATAATATTTCCGTTCATCGATGACACTCGATGCAGTGTGACAAGATACTGAAATTTAGTCGAGAGCGCTGATGACTGTCGGTTGGTCTTGATCGATCGAAGCTCAGTGTGACAGGCCGCTTAAGCTCCAGCTCGATTCACTACGCAGAACTTACGGGAGAACAAAGGTGTAAAATTGAATGAGCATATGTGAACAAATATGTCAGTAGTGTTATTTTCAAAGCTATCTTTATTGAACTCCCAAAGCCGAATATGAACAATATATTGTCATGAGAACTGATTTGCATTTGATAAATTCTTTCTAATACATTACCACTGGCTTAAAAGGCCTGGCGTCGCCCGGGTTTTGTATTTTGTAATAGAAAATTTACTTATGAAAGACTTTCGATTTTCATACTCTATGTCTTTAAATAGGTATTTAGAATTTGAAATGAGGAAAAACGACTAATCACATTCAAACTATTCCCTCAGAAAACGTTTTATATTGCTTTTTATGGCTCATAAAGGAATGTTGCACCCTGTCTGTGGTTTTCACGCCATTTCTCGCGAGTTAGATTTGATGTAACACTCTATGACTATTAAATGCAACTCAAACACATGGGTTAAACTTACAGTAAGTTTCTATGTAACCATTTTAACAATAACTATAAAAGCAAATACTGTTATATTTTATTTTTCAAAAGCATAATAACAACAATAATAATAAAATAATTGCCTTTATTGTAACGGAATTTACTGGGAATAACCTAAGAGTTTGGTTGACTGAATCAGCCAAGCAGAAAGCTAATGACGTCATGATTCTCACCACCCCCACTCTTAATCAACCGCAGCGAGAATCAGGAAGCCGGCGATTTAATTGAATCAATCTGCATCGGACGTTGAAGCAGACTCTAGTCATCATGTAGTTCTTATAAAATCTTCGGCGGGAGAAAGAAACAGCTCCAGGCCTTAATACTACTGCAAATTCTACATTATAACTAGTTAAAAGTTAATTAAAACTCCTGTGAAAACATCATATACAACAGAAATAAAATCAGGTAAACTGATATAACAAAGTGATTTTTTAATCAGTGATAATTGCAATTATGATAGGCCCATGCAGAAAAGAAGTTATTTTTGTATTATATCTCAGAGTTGAACTCGAAATCAAAATGCGCTGGTAATAATATGATTGATGCAATAGGCCTACGATTCGCTGATATGTCTGTTTCAAGTTTAAAGCAGCCTTAAAAATATGAATGAATAAAAAGTCTATATGAAATCTGTCAGGAAATACATTAGGTAAATTGCTACACAGGAAAGAATAAGAATAATACTCAAATTACAATGTAATGTAGATATCAGTAGTCATCGATAGAAATCAGAATATTAGGCCTATATCAATATTGCGGTTTAAATATTTTATTCAGGCCGAGGGATAGAAGCAACATCGTCACACTCAATCAGCTGTTAAAAGCGTATGTCACGGGTACAATTCGTGAAAACTGTACAATATCCCTATTCCTTTGTTTTTGTCAAAACATCTAAAACCATTCAAAATACTCAATAATAAGATTGCAAGTTTATTTTGGAGGAGAAAAATTGTAAATATAAACTTTTTGTAATATTCCTATTGGTTATGGGAGAAAAGCTGTATGTTTGCCAAATTTAAAGTTTTTACCTCATCTGGAAGTGAGTAAACTTAAACGTTACTAAGTGGATGATATATTATTCAACGGCAAGTTGTGTTTTAAATCTTTTATTTACATTTACTCACACTGACATCGTTATGAAGACATGAATCAAACAAGGCGGGTTAGCAATATCAATTTTCGATTGCCAATTCGTTACGTTACTAGCTTAAAAGGCCCGGCGTAGCCCGGGTTTTGTATTATGTAATTCGAAATTAACTTATGAAGGACTTTCTTTTCTCAAATTCTAGGTCCTTATATAGGTATTAAAAATTTGAAATGAAGAAGAACGACTTATCACACTCAAACAAATCCCTCAGCTTTTTATGGCTCATAGAGTTTGTAGAATTTTTCTTTCCGTCACTTTTACACACCAAGCCTCGTAGGACTTCAAAGAAGAAGAAAAAGAAATCCCGGTAACATAAAATTGTATTGTCTTTGCGGAATATTTAATTAGAAAGTAATTCAATATCACTTTTATACTCTTCTCCCCAAAAACCTGGGATATAATAATATACATACTAGGCTTTTTCCTTTAGAATATAATTCGTTCCTACCAGTACGTAGAATTCAGAAATTAATTATATCGTAAGTTTTATGTAGTTCCAAAGGTACCTGTGAACACTGATAATACGTATCGTTTGTCAACTGTTTGTTGACAGATAAATATGATGTGAATTTGATTTGATAAATTCAGCGTAATTTTCATAAATTATATAATTTTTCAAGGGAAGGAGTGGTTTGTTTGGATTTTTATTGTCCTCGATACATCCAGGGTGAAACTATCGATATATTATAGCTGGTGCCCGCGGCTTCACCCGCCATTATTAATTGACTCCAGGAATTTTAAGAAATTTACACTGGCAGTATATTAAAAATGTGTGTGGTTCAGAGCTATGAAAATTGTAAGTAAAAATAAAATTAGATTATTTGTTCACTGTGTTCATTTCACTTAGGCCTTATATAACAAAGAAACTGTTCTCCTAATTTTGTACTCTTCGTAAAAGTTTCGCTGACTGGTTGGCCGCGAGCCAATCAAAAAGCTTCTAATTGTCGGAGAACGAAGATTACATTCTAATAGATGCTACTGTTAATTACTCGTTATTTCGGTACCGGCCAACCGATTTGGTCCAATTTCAATAGGCTTCTTTCCATGTACGTTGTAAATGCGTATGCCAAGGTTCATGTAACTCCGATAAATCGTATTTGAGTTATCGCACCTTTCTGATATATTTCCATTAAAATAGGCACTAAATTGGGTATTACTCCGACACCGGTCAACCGATTTGGTCCAATATCAATAGGGTTGTTCCCATGGACGTTATAAATGCGTATACCAAGTTTAATGAAAATCCGATAAAGCGTATTTCAGTTATTGCGCGTACAGGCACACGGATAGACAGGCAGACGAACAAACATTTTCACGTCCCCCACACAATCTCATAAAGTACCATTCTGGCACTTAATAACACGGTACTATATGTATATTATCCTTTCCTATTAGCCTATTCAACCTTTAGTAAGGTCTAAAATAGAATTATACAGAAAATATCAAATTATAAAATTAGTCACTTCTATTTGAAATAATTAAATAAATAATTGTAAAATAGTGAAGCCACAGATTTATAGTTGGAGCAGGAAAAGAATAATATACATACATTTCATTTCACCGACAGATATTAGTGGTGTCGTTTGGAATCGAAAGGCTATATTCATCAGAGGATTCTTCGCAACAGGAAAGTTAGTAATAGTGCCCTAAGATAAAACCTTGATATCTCTATTTATATAAGAGGCTTTGTCCTGGCTGACTGACTTAATGAATGACTGACAGAGAATCAACGTACTGTAGAGCATAATTTATAATAGGTAGAGACTTGGAATTTTGATAGTACTTTCGTTTCATACTCTAAGTGCTCATTAAGAAAGGATTTGAAAAATTGTATTTTAAATGCCAAAAATCAAATATTTTGAGAATACTTAATCCCTTTTTACACAGTATTATCAAATCCAAATCACAGTTCACATGACAGCAGTGTATTGTTGCCAGTGATCTCCGGTATGTTTGGAAATAAATGAAACGGGACTTTGACAAATTAGAGAAGCCATCGATAGAATTCAACTAGTGCACAATGTGATGCAGTCAGATAACTTTCTCTACCCTGGACATAGAGATAACCATACGAGGTATGTTAATACGTATATTATTATATCGTAGGTTTTCTTGAGAGGGAAATATGAAAGTGATATTGAATATCTTTTTTTAATTTCATCCCCGAAACGTTTGCATTGTAACATGAGAGTGAGAAATAAAATATTCCTGCAAAGACAATAGATTTTTATGTTACCGGAATTTCTGTTTTTTCTTATTTGAACCCGTACCAGGCTTGGTGTGTACAAGCGATGGGATGCAAAATTCTACATCCTCTATGAGCCATAAAAAGCTATATATCAAGCGTTTTCTGAGGGAATAGTTTGAGTGTGAAAAGTCGTTCTTCCACGTTTCTGATTTTTAATACGTATAGAAGGATTTCGAGTTTGAAAATCGGAAGTCCTTCATAAGTATATTTCGAATTACAAAAGACAAAACCCGGGCGACACCGGGCCTTTTAAGCTAGTCTATAATATTTAACCTGTGATATATAAGTAGTTTTACGAAGCAAAAACGATAACACCTCTTACAGTTAGTACAATATCTTATGTTTCACATTCTCTTCATGTGAATTGGTTGTTAAAATGAAGAGAATTTAGTTACCAAATCACAACCAAATGAAATCTGATTAATGCAGTCACATAGGATTTTTTACCCTAAGCATGGGCAATGCACTTCACTTTGTGATAGTAGAATAAAATGCCATATTGGAAAGAATGGGTGGATTTTAACTACCCTTAAGAAAAATGTTGCAGAAAAAGTTTCAAACAAAAGTTTTAGGTCTTAGTTCATGTTCAAAACTTAAACAATTGTTGAGCCCTTTTCGAGAATATAATGAAAAAAACAAATACTGTTATGTAAAGTGACATTGATTGTTGGAGAAAGTCATCGCTACTCTTCGTACCACATCCCCAGAAAATACCCAATCTAAATTTCAAAATAGGTATGTGTAACATTTCAGGAGAAATGTTAAGTATTTAATATTGCGAAGTCTCCTCTTTATATATTCGTTTGTCAAACATTACTGAAAGCACTTTATAAATATTCTCTTTGGAATACTGTAATCCTATGAACACACTCTTAAAGACTATTTACCATTGGTTTTATGAGTGAATCGATGTCTGTATCGATATCTCGAAATTCAATTAATGTTTTATAAAGTTTTCATGGTGCTCTAAAACATTAATCGTACAACAATTTGTTAAAACAGTATTTCTCAGTTTTCCAGATCTTTTGAAATATGAAGATGTTATACTCGTACATACGCCGTATTTCAAGATAGGAGTCTCGAGAAGTTTCTACGCTACTTCGATCGAGAAACTGAAAGCGCTCTATGTATTCTAGAGGGGGTACGTAAGCTAACCTGTTTGACTCGTATTCACTTTTCATCGAACTCTACTAAGGCAAGCACCTTAGCCTAATCCCAGTACCACTGTTTTGGTACCGAGACTTCGTGGTACTACTCTAAACAACGCAGATGATGTAGCCTACCAGAACTTCCAGACCTGGACTTCCAAGGCAAAGAAGCCTTTAACCACAGCCTCCAGCAGCAACTTCAGCATGGCAGACTTCTCTCTATAACCTCACCGATGGGATATTAGCCATTCATTAGTACTTTCAAACGAGTCCAGGACAACCTACATACTCTCTACAAATCTAAGTTAAGTACGCACAATGTAAAGTAATACAAGATTAAATTTAATATTTTGCCCATAGCATGGCAGTATATATAATTGTCTCGAACCATTTGGCATTTGGTGCGGGGTTCGCATTTCTACATATTTATTAGCTCAAATGTGATGAGCTTTCATTTTGATTATGAATGTATAAATTTTCCGGAGTCTTTGGGCAATTTGCCACCT
This sequence comes from Ectobius pallidus, assembly GCA_964059195.1. Taxonomy (NCBI): domain Eukaryota; kingdom Metazoa; phylum Arthropoda; class Insecta; order Blattodea; family Ectobiidae; genus Ectobius; species Ectobius pallidus. The sequence continues at coordinate 17,213,529 of CAXKWD010000006.1, forward strand.
CCACTTTATATGTATTTAATCAAAGTTCAGCTAAAAATAGCTAAAACATTTAAACAAGAGCTGAAGATATTCAATCTTAATATAAACAAATAAATCCACAGTCCATTACATCTTTCTTGGTCATCCGGACGTGGACCATTTCAGTAACAATGTAACCAGTAACCAAATAAATTGTTAACTCTGTTGTTGAATTATATTGATATTATTTCTTATTATCTACTGCTAAACTAGCTACCAGAAGGAATACATCGTAGGAGAAACTAGTTAAGTATATGTTAGGGATCCTAGACTCCTACCTAACCCAAAATCCCTACAGTATGCATACCTTTTTTCGTTAGGCTGTTTACAAACACACACAAAAACATGTTTCTAAACTAGTATTTTTTTATTCAGCGAATCCTAACATTTATGTTATACTGTCAACTTCAGTTTTCTGGGTCGAACACAAGACTTCCTGTAAGTATAGTACAGAGGAGACTTGCAACTGTGACGTCACTCCCAGTGCACCATGATGGTAGACTACAGTTACGTTAAGTGCCCCTTCACCAGAATGATGGCACGAACAATAAATACGTATTCAGTTTCAGTGAAATAAATTACAAGTATCTAATTTAAGATTGTTTTTATTTTGTAATTTTATTTATTCAGGCAAAGTTAAAGTATACAACTCCTATTGACTCTTGAAGTTAGGAATCGCACCCATAAGAGGTCGGGCTGATTTATTTGCCCTATAAGTGAAAGCAGACACATCCGTGAATGGTGCATCTGGCCACCAAAGGCGTATCGTATTTGTCTAAGCACGCCTCATAACACTTTGAAGTTTGTCGGTCTTTGCAGCCGAGGTCTTGGTGTAACCCTGGAAAAAAAGTCTGTGTATACAAGAAGTCGTGTTCATTACTGAAACTCAATGTAAACCTGGGTGCAGTAATAATAATAATGATAATAATGATAATGATAATAATAATAATAATAATAATAATAATAATAATAATAATAATAATAATAATAATGCATACAACTGTGTAAGAGTGTTAGTGGAATTACTGTTTTGTCGTAGCAACTTGCTCTATTCTGTCTGTCGTGTGCCGGATGTCAGAGCAAGTTTCTCCGACTCCTGAGAATCTTTTCAGAGTAAACTTTGTGTTGTCAGATGTTGTCAGAGCTAGAAATGAATATATTTTATATCCAAATATGAGTTCTATAGGCAAAACCTCATGTGATTAAATTTGAAATATAAAAACTATAGACAGTATTAGGATGAGTGGGGTGGGTCATGTTTATCAGTTCTGTCTATTCTTTGGGATTCTCTCTCTTATCATTCTTTTAGTTTAGCTGAAAATTTATTTAAATTTCTGTTTTTTAATTCTTTTTATTAAAATGACAGTGTGTATGGAATCCATTTCATGACTGTACAGAACTGCATCAAGCACAACAAATAACCTTAATAAAACTGACATTGCTAAAAGGATTGAATCTGACACACACACTCCTCGGGTCATGGGAAACATAGGTCTCTTACTAGGTCAGAGGTCACCTACTTCTCAGGGTGCATTTATTATAGAAAGTGTAGATAGATATCACAAATTTAAGACTAACTATTGCAGGGGTATGCCGTCTGTGTGGCTTGGAATAATGTCGACGAAATGAAATTCTTGTTACTTTCAGGGTTTTGAACTGTAATTATTTCGTTGCTACTCCATCGACACCGGAGATATTTACTTGATAACAAAATAAACGGTGCAGAATACTGCACAAACATTCTCACATTTTAAGAAAGCCCAAAATCTCGAGTTTCTGTTAAATGATGGTCAACAAAAGACACAAAGTACTCAATACGCCATTACCATTTTAACTCTTGACTGATATGTACTGAATTTTGCATAATAACATAGAAAATGAAAAAGAATTATTAAAAATAACATAGTTGTAGAAATGAAAAAAATATAAAAGTGAATGAAAAGTTTGTTAAACATACTTGGCACTATGTTCGATTGTTCTAGCCAGACAATATTGGTGTTAAGTTTGTTTCCAATCCACCCGTGATTAAACTTATCAAGTTGTCAAGACTGCACGCAGGACTACCACTATCTGAACGTGGCCTCGCCTGTGCCGAAAAAGGAACAAACGTTCAGTTTTTATTTTTCATATTTGCTGGTCGAGTGGGTGGTTTTGTCATCAACTGTGGATAAAAATAATTATTTTATCTTTCCGTTTTCTTGATTTCCCGTAGAAGTACCTCAGGTGGTTAGAATTGGTTCAAGGATATTCTTCCCACCTATGCTAAAACAGGATATACGGAATGTAAAGAAACTATGTGAGAAAACTTTAGGGAAACATTCTCCACAATACACTTTACTGCTTTGTTAGAGACAGTTTCTTACAACCCAGCAGACATTATTTCTTTTGTTGTGGAACATTATGTCACCGTTCTGCATGGATTGTGTTGTTTTGAAATAAATGAGCGTTTCTGAATCACAATTTGACAATTACAAAAATGAAATCTGTTTTCGCGTACCACGTCAGAATTTGGCACATTTCAAAATTTTATGTTTTCAATTTATTCGTAATATATAATATACTAATAACAAGTGTTAGTTTTATGATTGGTATTTAGGGCTTCTGCTGATTACGCTCAAACGGTCATTTTTAAAAAGCACTTAATAGTCCCGCGATATTTTAACCGTTAACTACAACAACTGCTAAATGCGCACCAGTAAACGCTTTATACCATTAAAATGCTTAAACTGTTTTCATGGACATCACCTTAGCATAGGCTTCCATATCTACTGACTGAAACAGTGGCGGCTCATGTATAGACACTGTAGAACTGCAACACCCCTCTATTTCGACTTGATATTAAGGATAGCATTTAATACAATGAGTCCTTTTTCTTTAATTCTTTCTTTATACTTGTATAATATACCTAGGTATAACCCTTAAGCATAATGCCAGTAGCCATCCCCCAGTTTAGTAAAAAGAGAAAAGGAAATCTTTGTATGAAACTGTGCGCTTCACAGTTCCAGCGGCGTAGTCTTTGACTGTTGTGCGCATGCCCACAGAGCAAGGCGCACTCCACGGCTGCGAGGGAGAGAGAGCACTGTCGCTTCTACAGTCCTGACCGCGCCGTATTGGTGCAAGGTAGTGTTTTTTTTTTTTTTTTTTTTTTTTTGCTCTGAGTGTGTTGTGCTTAAAAACCATGTGTTATATTCTAGAATGTGATAGAGAATTAGATTATTAGCTTGTTTCCAGCTATTCTATTTGAATCATTTTTTTCGGTTCTTTTTTAACAGAAAACATTAACTTTGGCAGATCAAGGAAAGAATTAAGTTATTAATCTTTTCGCGGAAATTAAATAAAGAATGGATTTCATTTTTAAACGAATAGATCAAGCTTGAACTGTAAGAATTTAGATTAAAGTAAGTAAACAATTTTGATTTTGTTCTTTTAGTGTTTTATCATGTTTCTGAATAAATTCTCTTTATATATATATACCCCGATGAGGTCATTGGAGTTTTTCAATTGGCCTAATCCTTCTGGTGGCACTATGACCCTGGGGGCGACTCAGCCTCTAACAGAAATGAGTACCGGGAGCAATCCTGGGGGTAAAGGCTGTCAACCTTACCACCTTCATGTGCCAATTGTCTAAAAATCCGGAAGCCTCACCCTCCTGGAACCCTCTGGGTCTCCATGGCCTGTAATAGGGAACACTTTACCTTTACAACTTTTCTGGAGCAGCACTCACATCCATTTTAGCTACGAGCCGCCACTAGATTGAAAGAAGCAAAAAAAAGAAAAATATTTTTATTTATTAATAATCAGCATGCTCCATTGCTTACATCGCAATGCTACATGTTTACATTTCTAGGTATCTACGATGTTCCTTTCCTTACATTATCAGTATCCTAATATATATATGATACAGCGCACCACTTCACACCTCACCAGTACACAAGTTCTACTGATAGTTTACATATGTTGAGGAGTGTCCTTTCACCTTCACTTTCACTTCACGATTGCTGTTATTTACAATTTTACAGCGTTCCCATCTCCTACTGTATTAATTTTCTATATCACTAGTTTTACAAAGTCTAATCTTAATAATGTACTTATTCAATTACTGTAACCCTAACAATGTGCATATACGATATGTTATCTACATATTTACAATGAGTTAAAATCTATTGATTGTATACATTTTTTGAACAGTTTATAATGTTTTGCAATAAGTTGATCTGGAGCAGCTGGCCACTTTCCATGATTCGCCACTATTTGTTGTCTTAATGTGTCCCTCTGATGCTGAAGTTTTCTACATCTGTAAATCAAATGATCTACAGTTTGCGCCCCTTATGACAGGAACAGGTGTCATCATTTACAATCTTGAATCTAAGAATATACATCAATCACAAAAAGTTGGAACAAGTTACAGAATTAAAATATTTAGGAATCTTTTTTTCTGCAAAATTCAAGTTTGGGAAGCATATTGACTATATTACCCAAAAAACAACACAATTAGTAAATATGTTAAGTAGAGCTGCGAAACTACTCGTACAATGGGGTGTAGGATATATTGCATTAAAGACAATTTATAAAGGAGCCCTGCTACCGATGTTAACATATGGGTGCTCGGTTTGGAGTGAAGCTCTGAAAACAAAGAGGAATCTAAATAAACTGCAAAGAGTACAGAGACTAATGTGTATAAAGATAGCCAAAGCACACAGAACACTGTCCTTTCCAGCATCTTGTGTTGTTGCTGGAGTGAGACCTATTGGTATACACATAGAAGAACTCGTGGAAATCTACAAAGAGACACATAAAAGCAAGGAAGACCCTGAAGACTATGACAAACCACTTCAAGTAAGATACTGGCCACACCCTGCTGATAGAATAATAATAGATGAAGTTAAAGATACGATAACATATGCTGAGGAAATATACACAGATGGTAGTAAAATCCATGGGAAAGTAGGAGCGGCAGCCGCATTTTACAAAGGAGGTACTTTAATACACACCAGGAAAAATAGACTGCACAATGACTGTTCAAACAATCAAGCTGAACAGATGGCCATTCTAAAAGCTAGAAGTGAACTTAACAAGCTCAATATTGAACCGGAAGAAAGAACAGTGGCAGTCTTCACAGACAGTACAATAACAATAGCACTACTCAAGAACAACTGTAACCATAGCAATATAATAGAGCTCATCAGGGACCAACTTAAGAGCCTTAAGGATCTCCACTGGCAGATACATTTTGGATGGGTAAAGGCCCATGTGGGGAACTTTGGGAATGAGAAGGCAGACAAATTAGCCAAGGAAGCAGCAGAAGAGGAATATAGAGAAGTAATATACAACAAAAAACCGAAAACAGCTATTATTGGAAGAATCAAAGAAAAAGGATTAAAAAAATGGCAGGAAGAATGGGAAAGTACGACCAAAGGGGCAGTTTGTAGAACCTTCTTCCCACCGGTTCACCAAAGGTTAAAACAGAAGATTATCATGACAGCTTCCTTTGCAGCAATAGTAACTGTCCACGGCATATTAAGCAAAAAATGTTATCTTTCATAAAAGAAAATCATTTTCCATATATATATTGATTAAGTTTATAAACGTATTTTTGCATATCCCTAGCTTATGGTGTGTGTTGCAGTTAACTAACTATATAATACTGGTATCAGAGAACTTTCCTCAACCTTAGCATTCTTGTCTGCTTGGCCAGATGACACAATGTTCCCGGGGTTCAATAGGCTCTAGATGCCTGTGGAATTCACGTGGGAGGGGCCAGGCAAAAAAAAAAATACCGGTGGTTGTCCCGCCTGGAAGATGAAGGGAAATGAAGAAGCCTCTCGGATAGTAAGGCTCTTTATACAATATTAAAAAAAGTTTAAAACTACATTTTTCGTCATTTGTCATATGACCGTCGTGGCTTTCAGTTATATTGTTTTAATATCTTAGCCTGCTTGATATCGTTAGTGTATATAGTGTGGCAATATTGAGGTAATGTTATGCAAGTGCTATTAATTATTAATTACTATTACTTAATGATTAACTAGTGGCTAATTGTGGCCTAGTTTTCTCAAAAAATTCCTGTTGAAAATAATTTTATGACGTTTCACAAAGCTATAATTTCATTTATAGTTATTTGATATGATATGATATTCTAGTTATTCATTAATTGTTTGAAAACCTCACGTGATGGGGATAAATGGAGTTTATTTTCGAATTCAGGACAAAAAAATCCACTTAGAATCACCTATCAGAATCAAAACAACAGAAAATAAGTTTCGAAATGCAGAACGGTGATTCACATGGACTTGTAGCCACATACATTTTATTGCTTTGTACAACCCTGGAGACAATGTTCTGTTTTTGTGGATATGACTTATGGTTAGAGAATGGTAACCTCCACGCTCACCGGAATTTAATATACTAGACATGTAAATTGGTATACTATTTTAGCATAAAAAGGAATACTAACATGCGGATACCTTCATCTTCATCCAGTTTCAAACAAAATCACTAAACAAGTGTCTTTATGGATGACATATCCCGTTGTACATTGTAAGCTATGTTAAATTTCACTGAATCTCTCTTCAATAAACACTACGTCATATTGCCTTTAAGATGTAAAAGTAACAATAGTTTAAGTGGATACTATAAATGAAATGATAGTATATCCACAGTTGATGACAAAACCACCCACCCGACTAGCAAATATGAAAAATAAAAACTGAACGTTTGTTCCTTTTAATCAATCCATTGAAAAAATTTCATTTTGTTCCTCTAGTGCTGAAAATACGTTTTTAATTATGAATTATTTTCCATCTTCAAGCACTAGTATTTTATATTGATATTGCAATAATAGGGTGCTGACGGAGAATTTCTAGACAGTTTTTTTGTACCTGTTTATTTTATTTTAATTTTATTTTATTATAATATCTTATATTATTATTATTTTTTTTGACATATACACAATAAAATCTCTTAGGCATATGTTGAAGAAGAAAAGTATTCTTCTACCAACAGTCACAATATTAAAATTAATAAGGAGTATTGTCAGTGGTTAAAAATGTACAAGAATATAATGTGTACACTGTTTTTTATAATATTAAAATTATCGTCAATAGTTAAAAAATGTAGAAGAGTCTATTCTTCCATTATCATTCTCATTACTAAAAGTGTTTTTTCATTTATCTTAACTATGTGTTCAGCTGTCGTTTTATATCTGTGCCTCTCGCCGACCGTTGGAATTTTGTTACAAGGAGCAGGTAGTCCGTGTATTCAAATACAAAAGACATCCAGTTCCCTTTCTAGTCATTGCTTGTCCGAGCTCAAATCTGTTGCCCGTTGTAAATTTAAGACATGTTTTTGTGCACACTAGTAGAATCTCTTCTCCTACCAGGAAATAGTCACTTGACAGACCGGCAGAGATATAATACGATGGCTGTACACTGTTTTTTATATGAGTTGATGACACAATGGTACGATATGTATGTAGATTCGTAGTATGGATTTTCTAGGATTCTTCTGTCAGCAGTCATTAAACAATATCAATGCATTTACATAGAGATGCATTTCGATGCCTAAATATAACTTGTTTGGGACTGAAGATGATGCAAAACCAGGCATCGAAATGCATCTCCATGTAAAATACATTGATATTGTTTAATGACTGCTGACAGAAGAATCCTAGAAAATCCATACTACGAATCTACATATATATCGTACCATTGTGTTATCAACTCATATAAAAAACAGTGTACACATAGTTAAGATAAATGAAAAAAAAAAAATTTTTAGTAATGAGAATGATAATGGAAGAATAGACTCTTCTACATTTTTTAACTATTGACGATAATTTTAATATTATAAAAAACAGTGTACACATTATATTCTTGTACATTTTTAACCACTGACAATACTCCTTATTAATTTTAATATTGTGACTGTTCGTAGAAGAATACTTTTGTACATAGATTATAACCTGACGTTTCTTCTTCAACATATGCCTAAGAGATTTTATTGTGTATATGTAAAAAAAAATATATATATCTATATTAATAAAAGGAAGTGTCTGTCTGTCTGTCTGTCTGTCCGCGATGCCCAGCGAAATCGACTGAACGCAGAGATCTGAAATTTTAAACATAGATGGACTAAAGGGTCGGAATGTGCACCTCGAAGCCGGAATTTTAATTTTCGCTTTCGTTCGTGAGTTATCAGTGAAAAACGGGCAGAAAACGTGTATTTATTCCGTTTTCGAAGCATGAGTTTTCAGTAATACAAATCAATTACACTAGGCTTTGGCTATTTTTGTCATTCCTTCGACATAAAAGCATCGCGGTTTTTTGAATGTTGTAGCTCACGCGGGTCGATTCATTTGTTTTTAATGTCAAGGCACGCAAACATAATATGAAATTTTCAACCTACACCGAAGAGGATTATTATTATTATTATTATTATTATTATTATTATTATTATTATTATTATTATTATTATTACTATAGGGATAATCAATATTAGCCTAAATATGGTCAAACGTTGTTCGATTTGGACGAAACTCACTATACAGGGGTTTTCTGGGCCAAGGAACTCGAATCTGAGGTCGCTTTTACCAGGTGACGCTATCTAATCGTGATATATAGTCCACATGATTTAGGTGTTAATATAATGATTTAACTATTATGCTCTTAATTTTTAATTTTTGAAATAATTATCGCGGGCGAAGCCGCGGGCACATGCTATCTTAAAATAATAAAAGGACGTGTTTGTCTGTCTGTCCACGATGCCCAGCGAAATCTACTGAACGCAGAGATCTGAAATTTTAAACATAGATGGTCTGAAAGGTGGGCGAATGCGCATCGAAGCCGGATTTTTAATTTTAGCTTTCGTTCGCGAGTTGTGAGTGAAAAACTGGCAGAAAACGTGATTTTAGCGCTGTCGAAGCATCAGATATTCAGATTTCAGTAATACATTTCAATGTCAAATCAATTGCAGTTGGCTTTGGCTATTTTTGTCATACCGTGGTAATAAAAGCATCGCGATCGCTAGATTGTTGTATGCCCACGCTGGTCGATTCATTTGTTTAGAATGTCAAGGCCCGTAGACATATGAAGTTTTCAACCTACACGGAAGAGGGATAGGCCTAAATATGGTCAAACATTGTTCCATTTGGACGAAACTCACTGTACAGGGGTATTCTGGGCCAAGGAAATCGAATTTGAGGTCGCTTTTACCAGGCGACGCTATCTAATCGTGGTATGTGGTCCACGTGATTTAGGTGTTAATAAATATAATGATTTAACTATTATGCTCTTAATTTTTAATTTTTGAAATAATTATCGCGGACGAAGCCGCGGGGACATGCTAGTATATAATATAATATAATATAAGATATTATAATAAAATAAAATTAAAATAAAATAAACAGGTACAAAAAGAACTGTCTAGAAATTCTCCGTCAGCACCCTATTAATGCAATATCAATATAAAATACTAGTGCTTGAAGGTGGAAAATAATTCATAATTAAGAACGTCCTTTTAATCAGTGTTTTGACTAAAAACCTTTAATTGACTTCCTGTTATGATATAGTAAGTTGACTTTCCATATGTATTATAGACTTTAAAACAAACGAAAACACTTTCTTATAGCAACCATTAATTGCCTAAAGGAAAACAGATCAACAGTAATAGAAATATATATATATATATATATATTTGTTTATCAGATATACAAGCATGTAAAAGACCTATTGTTGATGGAAATAGAAATTAGAGAATGGATAATGATAAAATTATTTCTATCGGTTCACTATACTCCTTGGATTTTACCTTTATGTAGGTTTCTGAGATTAGAAATACATGTCAAGATCCTCTAACTAGGAACAATATCGGGAAAATGGTTGCACAACTTAAACTCTGACTGTTAAAGAAATCGGCCTTCTTGATTATTGTAACATTTTAACAATTACATTTACTTACGTTCCTCATGCAGGGCCATGGTAGTCACCTGAAATTAAAACACGAGTTTACCTTTAATATTCGTTAATACTAAGCCTATGGAATAATTTGTTGTCTATTTTTCCGCTTAGTTTTATCTCTCATATTGTAAGAACCTATCTTGAGATGACGTACATACAAGGACATTGAGTGAGCAGTCCAATGCCAGGGCCAGCTCAGAGTCAAAACAAGCTCATGAAGAAACATTCCAGCCAGACATACACTGAACAATGTGGATGTGATGACTGCTAGATAATAAGGCGACCACAGGGTCCTGAAAGTACCCCGAAAAAATCCCACCTAGGAAATTAGTAACCCGGAGTGGCCTCGTGAGGAGACCGAATGCATCTCCTATTCCAACACGGTGGTTTGCAATTTTTCATAAAGCGAAAATTACAAAAATTAGATATTATTGTAAGTCTCCAACTATAATCATAATGGATAGGCCTATAATCATAATGGATAGGCCTATAATATGCATTTATGAACCACAGATTATTGTCTCTGTTCGACATTACATGGTAATATAATAGGAGATAGATTTCTCTGACAGTAGGATTCGAACCAAGGAATTTCGACACACATAATTTTTCTGTTAGTGAGGTAGACCGTTAAGGGTAATCAGTCATAGGAGAGAGGTTCGATCTGGCTTAGCTCAGTTGTAGCACTGATGGGCAATAGTCCTGGGTTCCATACCCAGTGTCAGAGGAACTTGTCTCCTATAATATTCTCATACAATTAGAATGTTCTCATGAGGGCTGATAAACTGTGACCATCAACAAAACTTTGTTCCCCGTAGGAATTCTTTACATGCCTGCAATGCACACTAAGGGTGGCGTGCATCAACCAGGAGTAAACCAAACTAATGTAGTAAATCTAAAGCTGCGTTTACACTATGTAACTTGTTTAATATAACTTGAGTTATATAACATGTTTTCCAAAATTGTTACGAATACATGCAAATTATTACATTTAACACTGTGTTATATAACTGATTTTTGTGTTATATAACCAGTTTTCTGCATTTACACTCCGTTAGCTGCGTTTAGACTATGTAACTTGTTTATACAACTTGGGTTATATAACATGTTTTCCAAAATTGTTACAAATACATGTAACTTGTTACAGATAACATTGTGTTACATAACTGATTTTTGTGTTATATAACAAGTTATACCTTTCCCGCAGGGGATGGGAAATGTGTAACTTGTTACATGTAACCTGCTACATGTGCATTTTGCTGCGTATATATACAGTAGTAATAAAATCAGGTAAACTGATGTAACAACGTGCCAGTATGTTTTTGTTTAATCAGTTATGACTGCAATTATGATATGCAGAATATGTTTTTTTAAAATTGATTTTCAAGTTAAGCTCCAGATTTATTCATTAAGCAGGGCTTACGGAAGAAGAAAGGTCTACCATCTCGGCCACCCGGGTCATTTTAACGGTCTAGTTGGATAAGGGCATGTAAATCAATATGTTTTTTTTTGTCATAGCTACCTGTATTTTAAATTCCAAGGCCTTATAACATCACAGTAAAACAATAGGCTATGTTGTCAAGATAACTGATTTTCATTTTTTTAATATAAATTCTTTCGAATACGTATATTACCATAAAATAGGCACTAAATTGAGCACTACTCCGAAACAGGTCGACCGATTTTATCCATTATGAATAGACGTCTTCCCATGGACATTATAAATGTGTATATCAAGTTTCATAAAAATCCGGTAAAGCGTATTTGAGTTACCGCGTCTTTAAAATATACACTAAATTGGGTTTTACTCCGGTACCGGTCTACCGATTTGGTCCAATATCAGTAGACGTCATTCTACGTACATTATAAATGGGTATACAAAATTTCAGGAAAATCCAATAAAGCATATTTGATTTATCGCGACTTCTTATATATTAACATAAAAACACTAAATTGGGCATTATTCCGGTACTGGCCAACCGATTTGGTCCAATATCAATAAACGTCTTCCCATGGACATTATAAATGCGTATACGAAGTTTCATAAATATCCGATAAAGCGTATTCGAGTTATTGCGCCTTTAAAGTAGACACTAAATTGGGTTTTACTCCGGTACCGGTCAACAGATTAGGTTCAACTTCAATAGGGCACTTCTCATGGACGTCATAAATGGGTATACCAAGTTTCATGGAAATCCGATACAGCGTATTTGAGTGATGGCGCCTTTCTATTAGAAAGGCGCCATAATCTATTAAAATAGGCACTAAATTGGGCATTACTCCGGTACCGGTGAACCGATTTGGTTCAATATCAATATGGTTCTTCCCATGGACATTATAAATGTGTTTTCTAAGTTTCATGAAAATCCGAAAAAGCGTATTTGAGTTATCGTGCGTACAGACACACGGACAGACAGACGGACAGACGGACTGACGGACAGACGGACTGACGGACAGACAGACGGACAGACATTTTTTCGTCCACCACACAATCTCATAAAGTACCATACTGGCACTTAATAACAAACAGATGCAACAGACAATGGAATGATAGTGCACAGCTTTTAACCTAACCAACCAATTGTTATACATTATATATAAATTTAATACAATTTTAATTATTTTAACAATTTCTAAGTGGTTAAGTCAACATTTGCTAGTTTTAGTGTGAAATTGAGTACAGTTTGATCGACAATAGCTTTTACTACTATATATTTTGTGATAATATTTGGACATATCCATTTATACGCTAATCAGCGCCATTGTCCACCGCTGTGGCAAAGGGGATGCGTTCGCTCCTCTCACGCAGCAGGCCCGGGTTCGATTCCTGGTCTGGACAAGTTACCTAGGTGGGTTTTTTCTGGGGTTTTCCTCACCTTTGAGACAAATTTCGGGTTCGCCTTGTTCGGAGTGAGTGTGTGTGTGTGAATGGCGTGTCTCGTCCTATGTGTTCGTGTTGTCTCGGAGGTGGCCCCGTCTTTGGGCAGATCACTCATCCGAGGTGGCCCTTCATGCCCTTGTCTGGTCAAAAAAGTATGTATGTGTTCCAAAGATAATCCCTCCCCCGACAGGTTGCGGCCCTATATGGCCCGGGCGGCTTGGGTCGCTTAAATCCTAAAAGGGAGAGGTAAAGCTAAGATAAAGGAAGAGAATCAGCGCCATGAAGATATGGAACATTTATGAAAATTGTTAATATTACATGTGAGAGTTTTGTAGAGGGGAATATATGTGAGATTAGGATATATTATTATACTATTGTACATCTGAAAAGCATAGTAAAGGTTGCATAGATTGAACTGTTGGATAAATCTAATTATTTGTGGTTAGGTGAACAGTTTCTTTATACAAACAAACTGACAGACAAGTTATGTCATATGCAGTACTGTGAGGCACACTAATTAGTGATTTTGTTACCGGGCTTGCACTGTTATTGTACAGTAACATTCAAGATAGATATATCCATGTCCATTCATGTACCACAGATTCTTGTCTCTGTTGGACATTAAATGATAATATTATAGGAGAAAAATTCCTCTGACACTGGGACTTGAACAAAGGACCTTTGGCTATCCTTGCCAATGCTCTTACCAACTGAGCTACGCCAGAGTTCAATTCACAGCGCCATCTGGCGGGAACCTAATCTCGAGGAAATATTTCCATGGAATGTTCCCGGAAATGTTCCCACAAAGGGAATTTATGATTTACTAGTAAAGTAACTCAGATACCTATTTGTTACTTAAATTTAATCATGATTAGGTTAAATAAAACTAAAAACTGTCATAAGTTCAAAGATTAATATGTAATTAATGAAATAACACAAAGAACATTGATTATTTATGTATAAAATATTGTAATACTGGGTTTTCACATAGTTAACAATGAAAATAGGTTAATTAAAATTTGCCCTGGTTCTTGAAGGTCAATACAGAAGATTAACAGAAGAGTTCATTGAAGAGATTGACTATTAATTAGACAAAAATTACAGTAATAATCATAAACTGTACGAACCCAAACAACTTTTAGGAATAGGCCTACTTGCTTTCTTTAAATGTGTGACCTTGACTTCATCTTAGAAGTTGGCCCTAATCACATCCATTGAAATCCATTAGATTTTCTTCATCATCCTCTTCGTTTCTTCTTGATCAGAAAGGATGCCAATATCATAACTGTCATCATGGCCTTCATCATCATCATCTAGGTTTTCTTCTTGGTTTTTCCCTTCATCTGGATCGTCTGGATTACCAGCACTTTGGGTTTGAACTTCAGTGGATTCACTCTTCTTTTTCTTCTTCTGAGGTTGAGCATTCATCAGTTTCCCGTTGTATGAAAGATAAGTGAGTTTAGCTGCTCGCTCAGATGATAGGCGGTTCCTCTTTTTAGATTGCATCCATGAAAACTTACTGAATGTACGTTTTGTTACGGCAGAAGTGACTGCAGCTCCTAAGATTTGGATGGCCACATCTGCTTAGTCGCAGGTTCCTCTTAGCCCTCATAAATCATGAAAGAACTAAATTTTCCCCTAAACTACAGTAGGATTAGCCTAGACCGTGGGACTGATGTATGATTAATTATTTGGCTCTAAACGAATTATATTGAAATTTGTGTTTGTGTAATATTGAAGGTGTTGGTTTCTGGCATTTTATTTTAAATACCTGACACCATCTATTAACAATTATGTTAAATTACTTATCTTTAATCATGTTTAAATACGTGTGAGGTATCACTTTATAACATATAAGTTTATTAATAAAACCTAAGAGATTATCACGAATAATTATAATTTTTTAAAAGAAGATGACTTCGGGTACATTGTTCTGACAATAAGTGAAAAATTATATCATAGGATAAGGTAATACTTCCCTAGACGGTTCCTTGATAAACATGTGGAATTTTACTGAATTGGTTTAATTTTAAGGTACCTGGACCGTTAATAAGCAGTAAAACATTCAAAACTAACGATTTTTATAAATGCTCACTTTTGGGAATATTTCCTGCACAAGGAAATTTTATAAATTCCTTCCCACTGGGAATATTACTGTGCAGTACAAATGTATCTTTGTCTCTCTAAACTTTAGTTATATAAAAAAGTTATATAACCTGATTTGTATAATTTGTTACAAGTTACATATAACTTGTTACATATAACAACCTGATTTGTATAATTTGTTACAAGTTACATATAACTTGTTACATATAACAAGTTTATTAAACAAGTTACATAGTGTAAACGCGGCTTAAGAAGGAAACCTAGCAGATTACTCCCATGACTTAAGAGTGAGACAGACAAACCTGTTTTGTTACGTCAGGTTCCTTCTTAAGCCGCGTTTACACTATGTAACTTGTTTAATAAACTTGTTACATGTAACAAGTTATATGTAACATATAACTTTTTTATATAACTAAAGTTTAGAGAGACAAAGAGACATTTGTACTGCACAGTAATATTCCCAGTGGGAAGGAATTTATAAAATTTCCTTGGGCAGGAAATATTCCCAAAAATGAGCATTTATAAAAATCGTTAGCTTTGAATGTTTTACTGCTTATTAACGGTCCAGGTACCTTAAAATGAAACTATTTCAGTAAAATTCCACATGTTTATGAAGGAACCGTCTAGGGAAGTATTACCTTTTCCTATGATATAATTTTTCACTTATTGTCAGAACAATGTACCCTAAATCATCTTCTTTTAAAAAATTATAATTATTTGTGATAATCTCTTAGGTTTTATTAATAATCTTATATGTTATAAAGTGATACCTCACACGTATTTAAACATGATTATAGATAAGTAATTTAACATAATTGTTAATAGATGGTGTAGGTATTTAAAATAAAATGCCAGAAACCAACACCTTCAATATTACAAAAACACAAATTCCAATATAAATCATTTAGAGCCTAATAATTAATCATACATCAGTCCCACGGTCTAGGCTATACCTACTGTAGTTTAAGGGAAAATTTAGTTCTTTCATGATTTATGAGGGCTAAGAGGAACCTGCGGCTAGGCAGATGTGGCCATCCAAATCTTAGGAGCTGCAGTCACTTCTGCCGTAACAAAACGTACATTCAGTAAGTTTTCATGGATGCAATCTAAAAAGAGGAACCGCCTATCATCTGAGCGAGCAGCTAAACTCACTTATCTTACATACAACGGGAAACTGATGAATGCTTAACCTCAGAAGAAGAAAAAGAAGAGTGAATCCACTGAAGTTCAGACCCAAAGTGCTGGTAATCCAGACGATCCAGATGAAGGGAAAAACCAAGAAAACCTAGATGATGATGATGAAGGCCATGATGACAGTGATGATATTGGCATCCTTTCTGATCAAGAAGAAAAAGAAGAGGATGATGAAGAAAATCTAATGAATTTCAATGGGTGTGATTAGGGCAAACTTCTAAGATGAAGTCAAGGTCACACATTTAAAGAAAGCTAATAGGCCTATTCCTAAAAGTTGTTTGGGTTCGTACAGTTTATGATTATTACTGTAATTTTTGTCTAACTAATAGTCAATCTCTTCAATGAACTCTTTTGTTAATCTTCTGTCTTGACCTTCAAGAACCAGGGCAAATTTTAATTAACCTATTTTCTTTGTTAACTATGTGAAAACCCAGTATTACAATATTTTATACGTAAATAATTATTTTTTTTTGTGTTCTTTCATTAATTATATATTAATCTTTGAACTTATGACAGTTTTTAGTTTTATTTAACCTAATCATGATTAAATTTAAGTAACAAATAGGTATCTGAGTTACCTTACTCGTAAATCATAAATTCCCTTTGTGGGAACATTTCCGGGAACATTCCCTCGAAATATTTCCTCGAGATTAGGTTCCCACCAGATGGCGCTGTGAATTGAACTCTGGCGTAGCTCAGTTGGTAAGAGCATTGGCAAGGATAGCCAAAGGTCCTGGGTTCAAGTCCCAGTGACAGAGGAATTTTTCTCCTATAATATTATCATTTAATGTCCAACAGAGACAAGAATCTGTGGTACATGAATGGACATGGATATATCTATCTTGAATGTTCCTGTACAATAACAGTGGAAGCCCGGTAACAAAATCACTAATTAGTGTGCCTCACAGTACTGCATATGACATAACTTGTCTGTCAGTTTGTTTGTATAAAGAAACTGTTCACCTAACCACAAATAATTAGATTTATCCAAAAGTTCAATCTATGCAACCTTTACTATGCTTTTCAGATGTACAATAGTATAATAATAATATATACTAATCTCACATATATTCCCCTCTACAAAACTCTCATATGTAATATTAACAACTTTCATAATGTTCCATATCTTGATGGCGCTGATTCTCTTCCTTTATCTTAGTTTTACCTCTCCCTTTTAGGATTTAGGCGACCCAAGCCGCCCGGGCCTTACAGGGCCGCAACCTGTCGGGGGAGGGATTATCTTTGGAACACATACATACTTTTTTGACCAGAAAAGGGCATGAAGGGCCACCTCGGATGAGTGATCAGCCGGGGCCACCTCCGAGACAACACGAACACATAGGACGAGACACACCATTCACACACGCGCACTCACTCCGAACAAAGCGAAAATGGGATGAAGATGATAATTACGGCCAGATTATATCTGGGGACCACAAGGGTTTAAAGTTGCCCGAAATTTGTCTCAAAGGTGAGGAAAACCCCAGAAAAAACCCACCTAGGTAACTTGTCCAGACCAGGAATCGAACCCGGGCCTGCTGCGTGAGAGGAGCGAACGCATCCCCTTTGCCACAGCGTTGGACAATGGCGCTGATATACCGTATAAATGGATATGTCCAAATATTATCACAAAATATATAGTAGTAAAAGCTATTGTCGATCAAACTGTACTCAATTTCACACTAAAACTAGCAAATGTTGACTTAACCACTTAGAAATTGTTAAAATAATTAAAATAGCATTAAATTTATATATCATGTATAAGAATTGGTTGGTTAGGTTAAAAGCAGTGCACTATCATTCCATTGTCTGTTGCATCTGTTTGTTGTTACTACTGTATATATAAGCAGCAAAATGCACATGTAGTAGGTTACATGTAACAAGTTACACATTTCCCATCCCCTGCGGGAAAGGTATAACTTGTTATATAACACAAAAATCAGTTATGTAACACAATGTTATCTGTAACAAGTTACATGTATTTGTAACAATTTTGGAAAACATGTTATATAACCCAAGTTTTATAAACAAGTTACATAGTGTAAACGCAGCTAACGGAGTGTAAACGCAGAAAACTGGTTATATAACACAAAAATCAGTCATATAACACAGTGTTATATGTAATAATTTGCATGTATTTGTAACAATTTTGGAAAAGATGTTATATAACTCAAGTTATATTAAACAAGTTACATAGTGTAAACGCAGCTTAAGATTTACTACTTTAGTGCTACTCTTTTAGTAACTTACTCATTATAGTTAGTGTTGGAGAGCTCAATTTATAGCTACTTCTTTAGTTAGTTTTTACTAAAGAAGTAGACGTATTCTGCGCAGAACAGAGCAGAAACGTTTGTGCAGCGCAGTAGAACACGTGCATTTCAATTGCCAGTATTAAAGTGCCAGAGAACGAATAGGAAAGGTTCGCTGAAACAATGAATATGAATTTGGGTTGTACGAGTTACTTCTAATGACAATCGTCATATTTTAAAATAGGTCTATTGATAGTAGTCTATTTTATTCATTACTAATTTCAATTCCTTCAGTTGAATATTTTCAGTTTAGTACGTTAGGGTACTGTGATTACAATTTTTGTGCAAACTATTTCTGTAATATAATGCAAACAGGGTTAATTAAAATAGTTAGCAGTATACTATAGACCTGCAGCATCTGCTATAGTTTATTCCCAAACATAAATGCCTCGTCTCACTCCACCATTCGAGACTTGGGGAGTCATGGTTTTACCATGTGTCCCCTTCTCATTGTTCGCTATCCCAGAGTCAGTCAAATTTTCTTCCGATGTGGCCTGTTTGGCAATTTTTACACCTGAGTCAGAAAAAAGACATATTATACATTAACACTGAGGGTGACACTATTGAACGTTTAGCTCTTATATTATTATAATTGTGGCATTCGCAATGTTGTGCTTTAAGTTAAGCTATAGAAGTGTAATATAATAAAATTGCAATAATTACAATAAATCGTTTAACAATGAGAATCACCTATTGTTCAGTAATCTCTACAGTTAAGTAGCAGGGAAAAGTGTTATCGGGGTAGAACGGAGGCTTTCATTTATTGGAATATACTATACCTCGCCGGTATCTGCATCCATAGGATTAGCTTGAAATATATCATCGTTTTCTAACCCAAAGTTATGGAGAACTGCAGCATCTAAATGTCTCTCCAGCTAGGAAGATATTTGAGTGCACATGCGCCCTTGGTACCGTGTAATGCAAACGTCCCTTCCACTACTCTCCCCCTCGCCTTTGGTGTCTTCCTAGTTGGACCGCTCTTCGCAATATTTCCACATTTGGCTGGCTGAAATCTCATGGATGTAGTGAGAATCTGACAACGTTTCTTCCAAACGACAAACGCCAAAATTTCATGTAAGGATTTATGAGCTTAACTATTTACGTTATTAAATGCCCTACTAGGTGTGGTTTGATTAATATTTATTTTATCATCTGCCACAGTTTTATAAACACCTGTACGGGGGATTCGCAGTCCACAAAGATATTGTAGTCTTCGGGATAGAGTGGAGTCCCTGTCAGAATTCTGTCGAAATGGCTCCACCATATCAAGCAGCATTTCTACAGTGAGTCCCACGCAAGAGTTGGCCAATGACGCGAGTTTCTGCGTTGCGGCGGGCACAGCTTCAACTCCCGAGCGATCGGGTGAAATATCTATGCAAATAAAGCCGCCATCGGTGTAATGATTCAGGTTCTCACATTTACAGTTAAAATTACAATGAAAAAACCACGTACTTTATGACAAGATATGTCGGGAATGTTCTCCTCTTGCATCCACACAATACTAGCAACTTTTTAGGAAATTGTCTTTCACGTGTGTTAATTATTTCCGCAAGTCTGGTGTGGTCGTCTTTAAGACAGGATAGCCTAGGATTGTCAAGAAGTACATGTAAATTTTCCAATAACAATTTTATTAAGAAAAAGAACCAAGTTACTAAATGACAAACAAATTCCATGAAAACAGTTTATCTCCGTCTTTGGAGATAAAAGAAAAATAAACTATACCCTCTTGGTAGGCTATGGTAATAAGCTTCAAAAACTGTAAAACAAATTAACTACCCTTTGTTCAATATAAATTACCGAAATATAAATGAAGCCTTTGAAAATCAATAAAGTTATGAGAAAACCTTTATCATCAAGGAGGCTTTGGCAATGCCTCTTGTAAATTTAACCATGCATACAAATGAGGGTTTTAAGGGAAAGAAAGGAAGATGGCGCACGGGGACGAGCAGGCAGTAAACGAGCTCCTCACGAATGAGTTTAATAAGCTAAATAAAAAGACTATACTGGAAATCCTAGTAACGAAAAGTGTTCCGTCGGAGGTTAGTGAGTTAGTGATGAATTACTTTAATAAATTATTTAATATGGACAGTGTTAGTGATGCAAAATGTGAAAACTGTAAGCTCCATGCATCGTTACAACGAGAGGTTGAACTTGTAACCAAACTAAATCAACAGATGGAAAGAAGATTGAAAGATCAGGAGTTAATTATAGATTTATTATTATCTAATTCTGTTAAAACTAGTAAACAAGTGTGTGTTAATAGGTATAATGGGGCTGATGAGGAAGTTACGAAACTTACAAACTCTGAGCTACAGGTGGAAAGTGACAGTGCCTGTGTATCAAGGACAAGCCAAGCAAATATAATGGGTAACGTGAATCATAACCTAAGTAAAACTACAAGGCAAGATATTGCTCATAATGAACCTGAACTTAGCGGTACAACCGATAAGACTGAAGTTAATAATTCCAGCAAAGAGGCTGCCTGGTCGGAAGTTGCAAAAAGAAGACCAAGACGTACGGTAATTGTGGGTAACATCGAGGCCTGTAAAAAGAATGGGAGTAATGAAACAAATAAACTTATATTGACAGGTGTTCCAAAAGAGTGTTCCCTACATGTCTATAGACTACTACCAACCACAACTGTGGATCAGATGATTGATTTTCTAAAAGGTGATTATCCGGAAATAAGATGTGAAAAACTAGAATAAAAAAATGCCGATATATATGCATCATTCAAGATAACAGTGTATGAAGAGAACGTTTAATCGGTGCTTAACTCAGGAAAATGGCCAAAAAATGTATGTATCAGACGTTTTTTTCAATACCAGAAGTCTATGCCAATAAGTTAGCGGGGCCTACACGGAATAGGCCTAAATCGAGTGTAACAAAAGCTATAGATCATAGGAATAGCTCGGCAAATAATATGTCTATAATGTCATTAAATGTGCAGTCCATAAATAATAAACTTGAAGAATTGGAATCTATACTAACAAATCACGACTATGCAGCATTCTGTGTGAGCGAACATTGGTGCAACGTGTATAACTGTGATCTAGCTAAACTTGAAGGTTATGTTTGTGCGGCCATGTTTTGTAGGTCCACCTGTATACATGGTGGGGTGGCTATATACATAAAATTGAAGTATAGTTTTAGGGCGATAAAGGTTGATAATTTTTGTGTGGAAAAAGTTATTGAAGTAGTGGCAGTAGAAATGAAAGGAAGTACTAAGAAAATATTATTGATGTCCTTATATAGGCCACCTGGGGGTGACATAAACCTGTTTCTGGAGAAGCTAGAAAGGATCTTAAACTATTTAAGTTCTTTTAACATGCCTGTATGTGGTGACTTTAATATAGATATTAATAATATTAATGCACCTTTGGTTGCTCAGTTTTTAAATGTTCTGAGAATGGTTAATTTTCGTTGTCTTAATACTGACCCAACAAGGGGAAAAGCATGTCTGGACAATGTTGTCACTAATGTATGGGATGATTCAATATCACTGAATACCTTCAACCCTATGGTATCTGACCATGAGGCTTTAAGCATCAAAGTAAATGAACTAAATGGCACAGAATGTAGTAAAGGGCCACAAACCGTTATAAAATACCGGTGCTTTAATGAGGCTAACAAGATGAAGTTTGCGGAGTATTTAGCTGCTGTGGACTGGTCAAATATAATTAATATTGACTTTGATCGTTTTTTAGCTATATTTTGTTATGGAATAGAAATACATTTTCCGTACAGATATAAAAAAAAGAGGTTACCTAATGCAGGATTGAAGTGGTATACCAGGGAATGTTCCAAAAAGAGAGAACGAGTGATCGTTCTAAGAAATTGTATGATGTGGGCTAGACGATTCAATGTATATGTTGAGCAAACGAAATTGGCCTATACGATTGCTAGAAAAGAATATAAAAGGCTCTTGTTAGAGGCCAAGCAAAATTATAATATAAACTACATCAGCTCTGCAAATAATAAAGTGAAAGCAGCATGGACAATTATCAATACCGCAGTAAAGCAGCATACAAATAAACAGACTTATGATCTTACCCCTAACGATTTTAATAACTGTTTTATAGATACTGTTAAGGAGTTAACGAAAGATAACCTTTCTGTCAACAATGTAATGAGTTGTCACAGAATTTTAAGATACCAGAGGTTAGTTTTAAATGGAGAATGGTAACCTGTAATGAGGTTCTCAAAATTGTAATGAATATGAAAAATTCAAATTCAAAAGACATCTATGACATCAGTAATGCTTTACTAAAATCTATAATAAGTTATATTATAGTACCCCTTACGCAATGTATTAACCTATGCCTGGAGGAGGAGAAATACCCTGAATCGCTGAAAGTGGCAAAGATTATACCGGTTTTTAAGAAAGGTGATCCATTGAAGCCGGGAAATTATAGACCGATATCTATTGTTCCAATTTTTTCGAAAGTTGTTGAGACAGTGATGAAAAATCAATTAAAAGACTTTTTTGAAAGTAATAATATGATTACTGAAGCCCAATATGGCTTTAGAAAGGGAGTATCGACGGTGGATGCAGTAGAGACTTTAGTCACTGAAGTTATTTCCGGATTTGAAAAACACAAAGGTACAGTAGCAGTAATGCATGATTTAAAAAAGGCGTTTGATGTGGTGTCACATGAGATCATAGGCGCCAAATTTGAATATTATGGGGTAAAAGGGGGTGAATTAAGATTGATTAAATCATATCTAAGCGACCGTGTTCAGACTATGTTATAATAGTGAATATTCCAATGTACTTCCGATACAAAGTGGTGTCCCGCAGGGATCTGTATTGGGCCCACTTATTTTTCTAATTTTTATTAATGACTTAGCATCAAATGTCAATAGTAAGAAAGTACTCTTTGTAGATGATTCAACTTTCTATTTTACTGAGCAGGATAATTTACTTGATGCCTTGTATAATAATGTAATGGAAGGTTCTGAGTGGTTCACAGTAAATGGGCTAACCTTGAATGTCGATAAAACACAAAAACTTTTGTTCACACTGAAAAATGTTAGTGATTTGAACACTATAAAATTACTGGGGATTACGCTAGATAATAAACTAACATGGGCACCTCACATAGATGCATTGTGTGTGAGGTTGTCAAGAGTGATATATGTCTTACGGCATTTAAAAAAACTCATTCCAAGAAACTATGTCAAAAATGCTTATTATGCTTTTTTTAATAGTGTTCTCCTATATGGTAATCGACTGTGGGGCAATGGTATTGGTATACATAAAATCTTATGTCTACAGAAGAAAGCTGTACGTATACTGACGGGTGCAAATTACAATGAGCACTGTAGACCTCTTTTTATTAAGGAATCTATCTTAACAGTGGTCAATATGTATATATATATTACTGTATTCTTAAAATTAAAATGAATTTAAAGGATCATACAGTTAGAAGTGAAATACATGAACATTATACTAGAAATAGATACTTAGTAAATGAAGCACATGTCAGATTAAGTAAATCTAAACACTGGTGCAAATCTATGTCTGTGACCTTGTTTAATAAACTACCATGTGAAGCACATACAGTAAATCTTAATAGATTTAAAACAGTTTTATATGATTATCTGGTAAAGTCACCATTTTATAATATTAATGAATTTTTTGATTTAACTAGCCTGAATATAGTATTCTAGGTTGTTTAATATAACGACGTCTATTGCAATGTATAACATGCTTAATGACTAATAAATGTTATTATTATTATTGTTATTGAACTTAGCGAACTTATCTTTTGCTTTGATGGCGTTTCCTTCCCTTTGAGTAGTTGTGCTGGGGTGTTGTTTAGGTTGGGGGGGGTGTGTATGTTCTGGGTGTTATAACCGTTCGTAGCTCTCCTGAAGATTTGCCACTAAGTTGGGTAGCTATTTATAACCGTACGTCGGGGTGGAGTTGATTTATAACTGTAGGTGGGATTTTTAGATGTATAGTAGTTCTGGAGTTCTGATTAAAATAAGGGGTGCCGGGCGTAGTACTCAGGGGTAGTTGTAAGCTAGAGAACTCTTATCTAGGGAAGTGGCTAGAGAAAATCGAGATAACAGTCAAAGGGCGGTGTCAGGAATAATGGTAACTAAAAGTTGAGTCGTTCTTTTCAAATTAATATATATTTTCCAAAGTTTAGTATTTTCTGCAATGCTGAATTAATCGATTTAGTTCTATTAGATGATGTAAGTTCTGATATTTAGTAGTCTTTAGTACGTCGTTAAAGTTCGTAAGTAACACTTTGTAACTTGCTAAATTGTAATAATAATTACTTCACTTGTACGCGCCGTTGAACACTTCTATTTACTTTCACATTTACTCTCTCGTAGTTTCTATTTGTATCGCGCGGATAATAATGTTCAATTTTACGTTCACAATTAATGTTTCGTAATAATAAAATCAATGTCTTTACCAAATAATATAAATTACGCGCTTCGACGCTGCTAATAACTTCTATTTATATCGCGCGGATTATAATGTTTAAATATCAATATATTGCAAAGTTACTTGAGTTTAATAATGTTTAACGTAGTCTTTTGTCTGAAGTATGTCTCGAAGTTCTTTAGTCTAAGCAGTCGTGTGATCCATAGATGACGAGATGTCCGTGCTTTCTGCTAATATCTTTGTAAGGGGTAGTGGGGGTAAGTAGTTCCAATTGGTTGTGTCCGTGTCTAAGTCTTCTCTGATTGGGGTAAGGTAGTTTCTTCTGCTATCCAATTTGAAATATATTCCGTTTTTCGTCGTTGAAACAGGCAAGTTGCATCGGTCATTAATTACTTGAGATGTCAAAATTTGCTAGGCGCCAGCCAGGCGGCTCAAGAGGATGTAGGCGGTACTAGGTTTATGTTTTTATCAATAACTCTGATAACTGAAAGTTATCATAGTTCTGGTTATTTAATCCTGATGGGCTATTTTACGGGGCTTCCAATGGTATTAATTTGTAGTGGGTGTGATAAAAATGAAAAGAGTTATTAAGGTTTTTATATTAAAATGATGGAACGGGTTAATAAAAAGTTATGTGTAATATATCAAACTGTAGGGGCTGTTATTGGCTATTGATGGGTGTAATTGGTTTCCTTGTCGCTTTTTCCTTAATGGAGTAATTAATGTTTGAAGTTAGGTGTTATATGGGGAATGAATGTTTGAAGTTAGGTGTTATGTGTGGAAGTATAAACAGTAGGGTGCGTATTGTCAATCGTACAGGGGCTATATATGAGATTGTCGTCTGTGTTGAGTACAAAGTACGGTTACAAGATGTCCGCATAATGATTAAAAAACTCACGCGAGAAATTGATATGCATAGTCAATAAACGCGGGATTTTATGATCATTATAATACCCAATCTGGAATTTGAAGAGTGGCGGTGTTTTGTTTTGAATGAAATATGGAAATTTAATTTTTCGATTCCCTAAAATAATCCTCCGTCGTCACTTCGAATCATTTCGTGGGTTTTCTCTATTGTGTTTTACTTTGATATTAGCTTTTCGATCAATTGTCTTTGTTTTCAATATCTGTTCTCGAAAAATTTAGATCCTTACATCATCTATACTTTTGATTAATTCTGCCGTAATTACACATACACAAATAAATTCATAATCAATAAAATACACTTTTAACATAATTTTACCTTGAATTGGTCACTTTTCTTCTTGGTCGTAGTACACATTTTGCTGAGTTCATAGTCCATTTGATTAACTAGTAAAACAAAATCATAATTATACTTTATACACAAATAAAATTATAAAATACACTCGAATTTCTTGATATTAATATTAATTTCAATAGCTTCTTGCATAACGCTGATTTTTGATGATAATCCATATATTGTTGATGTCAAACGTTGGAGTACGCTAATCTTCCTCATTGGTCTACTTAATACACTGATATTATATTCAGATTACACATGTTTTCTTCCTACTCCTTTTTATCTATTTACCTCATTAATAATCATTTCTTAATGTTCCTTTTTCATTCTTTCAATATTCTTTTACCTTGTTTCCATTATTCTAACCTCATAAATCATCTTTTATGTCTTACCTTCACAATTTCTTTATTAATCTCAATACTCATTATCATTCTTTTCTTTCATATTACTTTTAATACTCGTTATCATATTTCCTCATTTATTCTCATATTTCTCACTTCATAACTATCATTACTTCATATTTTCCTCGTAGATATATATTGTACCATCTTAATTATTCACTCATTTTGTTTATCATACATTTATTTCTTACCTTTTGTTATATTTCTCATTGTTTTACCTTCAAGATTCTTATTTGTTAACACACATATTTCTCAATAACTATTTCACTTTCAAATTCTTACTTAACTCTGATCATTCTTTTACTTCACTTTTGCTATACAATTCTACTTAATTAGTGTAGGGAGAGGGTTATTTCCTGTCCATATTGTTTATGAAAAATAATTTTTCTTTTTGAAAAATTAACAAAATTTAGTTATTCTTACTCTGTGTACTACTCCAATAAAATTCAAATATGTCGAAATTTCAATGTTTACTTATTTACTACTTCAAATAATAGTGTGATTACCTTTGTCAAATGAATGTTTTAACTCTTCAGTTGAATAAAGAAAGGGAGTGGCCTATCTTAAAATTACATATATACAAAGGTTCACTAACAATGGCAATAAGCTTATTTGTTGCACTTACATCTATAGTGGAATGGCTGTTGTGATGTCTCACCCTATTTTATAGAATAAGAATCATCTCATCATAGTCTTTGCAACAACCACGGGGAGGCTAATTATACTCTACCTTGTAAGTATCACATTCGTTATATATAACGTCAGGTAAAACATTAATTTGAGAAATATGAATCACTCTAATTATTTTACAATGTCAGTCTGATAAAACGTTTTCCTGAGTCCTGGTCGATAATCCTTTTTACTTCTCCTTCTGCTTTAAACTTTCTGCTGTCTTATGGTCTGTGGGCCATTACATGATAAGGCTTTAGCAAGTGTTTCCTGTACTTGCCAAGGATTTTCTTGGGGTTTTTGATGTTGGTTAGTTGGAAGGTGTCAGTTCCAAACTTTGCATTGACACGGTAGGGGCCTTTAAAAGGGAGGCTGAATTTTTTCTGGCGACTGTGAAGTGTGCTAGAAATTACATGTGCCTTTAAAAGTACGTAATCTCCAGGAGCGGGATTCCACTTTTTGTGGATGCGTCTGGGCTTCTGCTTTCTCTCAAGCCACCTGCTCTGAAGGCGTTTGAGAATGGAATTGCAGATGTCAAGATCTGATCTATGGCATGTCGGTAACACAGGAGGGGTGTTCTTGAAGAGAGGGTCTATTTTACAGTGTGTTACGACTTGCAACGGGATTTCTTTAGTGACATGGTGTGGCGTTTCATTGAGAATGGCCTGAATGGGCTTTATGTACTTGAACCAATTTTTGTGTTGTCTATGAGTTAACAATCGGAGGTATGAAATCACTTGTTTGATATATCTTTCTGATATGTTGCCTGATGGATTATAAGCTGAGCAGTGTAAGGTCTTTATATTTAGTTTTGACAGTCCTGAGTTCCATTTGGGGCTAGAATAGATACTGGCATTATCCGTAAGAAAAGATTCAACGCTGCCATAAATATTCACGTATTCTTCTACCTTTTTCAAGCAAATACTCGTAGATAAATTACGGAGGGGGTATAAGGCAACTAGCTTAGAAAATGTGTCCACCATAACAAAGATGAACTGGCAACCGAAGTTACTCCGCACCAAAGGACCTAAAATGTCACCACAAATCAATTGGTTAGGCTTGGTAGCTTCGATAGAATTGACTGAAACTTCGTAGGCGGTGTTTTTACTTTTGCCTACTTGACATAGATGGCATGTTTTCAGGAAAAGTCTGATTTTTCTACCAAGTTGTTTGATATAAAAATGCTCGCTAATGGAATCGATCATTTTTTCTGTTCCACTGTGGGCTAGATTTTCATGGTAACTGACAATAATGTCGTTTTCGATAGAAGAGGGGATGTATGGGCGCCAGGCGGGGTTTTCCTTTCCACAGAATTTGTAAATGATGCAATTATGGATAGCTAAGGTACTCTGTACATTAGTTTCATTTACTGGGCTAGGGGCTGGTGGTTGGATTTCCTGCAACTCACTCTGAATAGTGGACAAATAGGGGTCTTCAGACTGCAATTTTGATAAGTTTCCAAGTTTCTTATTCAACTGATGTCGGTCATTAACAGAAATTCTCATAATTTTCACTTCTTTTTCAACCTGACCTTCTAAACTAGACATTCCAGGGTGGTTAGGCAACCGTGAAAACAGGTCGGGAAGATAATTTAGCGATCCTTTAATATGTTGGATTTCAATATCGTACATTGTGATGGCGCTGATCAGACGTGATACACGTGAGTTACTTAACTTACACTGTTTCAGGAAACTAAGACTCATGTGGTCGCATAATACGGTGAATCTACGGTTGTAAATGTAGTGTTTGTATTTGTTGAGGGCCTCATAGACTGCATACACTTCAAGCTCTGTGGGGTACATTCGGGACTGGGGGATAGTCAGACCTTTACTATGTGCTGACTCATTGAGTTCATCACATTTTTTGGTACAGCTTACTGGGACATTTTGTTATGAGGTATAAAATGTGGTATAATATTTTGGTTGGTACGAGTGGTACCACTGATTAATTCCGGTTATCTGTTTGAAACTGCTTTGTCTCCCCTCCACAAAAGGGAAGGGGGCGAATTCTAGTTAACTTGGTCACATGTTGAGTATCACCAATTCTATTCTTCTTCCTTCATTTCTCTGGTATGGATGGTTGCCCGCGGGGACCGCACTCTGAGTAACTGGCAAGGTATGTAAAGACGTGTGTATTATGTTTAGGACTGTGGATCGGCCGTAAGTATGTGAACTTAATGGATATTATATACTATATGCATATAAATTCCAGTTACCGTGTTTGCTGTCGATCACAGACTTGTGCCCTTATGGCATATTTCAACATTATACACACGGGGTTACATACCCGGAGTGTATGAGTGTGAAAATGTATCTTTCTATCTTTTCTTCTAAATGGAATCAATCCACAAGTATTACGTTAAAGGCACTATAATTTGCATCATTTCATATGGCACAGAATAAAATTAAACAAAGGAAATAATTAATTTAATGTTACTGAGTTATCCAATCACAAATGTGTATTAAACTTTTTGTTATAATTAAAATTGTTATCTATTAATCGAAATTATGGTATTAATTATTATTTGATGATTATCCTTCTATCGGGCTTGAACCTTCAGCACCATTCCACAAGCAATTACTCTATATGCTTAAATGTCTCGCGTAAGTTTATTTACCAGCGGCTACGAATGAAAGTGCATAGGAAGTCTCCTATACACGATCATACGTTGCTGGGTGGTAGACTTATACGACACATTTAGTATCCTACGTAATGTTGAATTACCTTGGATTTCTACTGTGAAGTACAAAACAGGGGAATATGGTAAAAAAAAACATTACAAAATGGTAGCAGAGACGCTCATGGCCTGTTACTAAATCGTAGCAGAATCGATGCTGGAATGTTCTATCCTAATAGCAGCATATTGAGAATTATTACCAATCTTTTTCGATTTTTCATATGCCATTCCATCTTATATTATTTCACGAATGTGCCTTGCTTCTTTACGCCGTTTATAAGTTCCAATAGGGACTCTTTGCATTCATCTTTGCTTGTTTCAACTTTCCCTAATCTAACTTTGACGTATTATGCCGCATACTTCTTACGCGATTTCTGATCGTGTTTCGGAGCCTTTTAGCCGGCGACATTGACCTTGCTCTCTTCCGACTTGCATTCGGCATGCATTCTAAATATAACTTCTTGTTACTTGTGTCTGCCTAGTTCTATACTTCACATTCCGTGCTTGCTTTGTCGGGGGAGGTATTCTGGTATCTTTTTATGAAAGGAATAACTCATATGAAATAAATATTTTATACGAACGAAATATTTAATTATTTGCTTCTTATAACCTTTAAGGTAACTTACATTCATACAAGATAAATGTGCTGCATTCTTATGGCGGCGAGTATTACCCATAACTTCACTTTAAAGAAGGTGCATTGTGGTATTCTACTTTGGACATTAATATATTTTTGCTTATATCTGAAATTTCATTTTTCATGTACAATGAGTCGAGAGAAGTGCTCGTTTGATTTGCTGAAACGAGACGAGCTCTTGTATGAGGCCACTATAAGGGGCATTCAAGGCACTCATCAGTTACCAGTGGATGCGTTATTAACGAAACTTCGGGAAGCTACCGCACCTGATACATCTGCCTCAGCTGTCCCGGTATACCAAATACCGGCCATTGATATTTCAACATTTCAACCATTGATATCTGCAGTGGTATCCCAACTTGAGGAGTCTATTCAGCATTTGCAGCAGGAATTCAACGAAAAAAGGTACAGGAGAAATCAAACTAAACTTAATCATTACTTAAATCGCTGCACAGATATTATTGATAATTTTGAGAACCAAGAGTTAATTAATTTAGCTAAAGAACATTTTTGTAAATTAAATCAACTTAAAGCTGATTTAACAGAGACAAAAACTAGAATGGCTACTGTAACTGATAGCACTCAATTCAAAG
This sequence comes from Ectobius pallidus, assembly GCA_964059195.1. Taxonomy (NCBI): domain Eukaryota; kingdom Metazoa; phylum Arthropoda; class Insecta; order Blattodea; family Ectobiidae; genus Ectobius; species Ectobius pallidus. The sequence continues at coordinate 17,244,631 of CAXKWD010000006.1, forward strand.
CAGTTCAGGATATTCAGCGAACTAGTATGCAAGAGAATATAGTTCCTCCAATTATTTCTCAGATTCATAAACCATTAGATATGCCTGAAAATAAATTAATTAGAGCGACAGAAATTGATTCTCTAGTCACTGGCGTGCAATCACAGATGGACCTACCTACAGCCCATAATTTAACTTGGACACCTATTAATTCTAATGTTAGAACTGCTGTGAGTACTCCTAACTTATTAACGTTTGCCAAGTTACCAAACCCAATTCTCACCTTATTACAAGGTCGAATTAATTTAAATGTGAATACCCCAGAAAATGTTATTGAATTTTTAAAATTTTTACACCAGATTCAGACTAATAATTCACTTTTAAATATGCCAGACCCAAGTCTATTCCAGGCGTTATTACCATATACTACGGGAGTTTTATCTCAGATTATTTCTCAAGCAGTTGAACAAAAATTCAATGTTGACAAACTTCATGAAGTGGTATTAAAAACTTGCATCCCACAGAGACTATTAGGAGTTCTAGAACATAGATATTTTTATAGACCACAACGTAAAGAGGAATCATTAATGGAATTTATTCATGATATTCGTCTTCATGCCCATTTGTTGAGATTACCGCACTCGGAGGAATATATGGTTAGGACTATTGGACTGAGTTCTCATCAAACCGAGGTTAGGTCTGTATTCCTGGGTATATATCCTCCGGTGACTTTCCAACAATTGGAACAGGTTAGTGTTAGACTGAATGAGGTGATCAATGCTCATTCGGTAGGCCCTTCTAATTCTCAACAAAATTTAAACTCCACTCTATTACCTATTGAATCTAAGTCAGTATACTGTTCTAGGCCTATTACTAAATGTACTTTTTGCCGAAAATTAGGTCATGTGGAGAGTAATTGTTATTCAAAAGCTAAAGCTAACCTAGATAAACAAGTGATTGATTCTCGTACATCTACTAATACCAGACAGCATAGTTCTAAAAGACCAATTTGTGATTATTGTGGTAGAGTAGGCCATAGGGAACACCAATGTTATGCGAAAGCTAAATCCCAGAAAACTCATTTTACTCCTAGACAGCCATGACTAGAACCTACTAAACCAGATATTTCTCCAATGTTGTGTGCTGTATCAAATTTTGAACTGCCATTTGTTGAAATTATTATTGAAAAGATTCATACTTACGCACTATTGGACTCTGGTAGCGCTATTTCTATAATTAATGAAGATATTTTCACAAAGTTAACTTGTGATTTGTTACCTACGACTGTACGGTTAAAATCAGTTGATAATCATAGTTTGACTGTTGTGGGGCAAACCAAACTTAGAACCAAGATTGCAGATTTTTCATGGATGGTAAATTTCTCAGTAGTACAGAATTTAGCTGCGCCAGTTATTCTTGGTGCGGATTTTTTGTCCAAAACTGGAGTTTTGATTGACATGCAAGCTGCTAACATGTATTTTAAATTCAACCCAGATATCAAGTTACCTTTGCAATCAAAAAAGATTATTCTTCCTGCATATGTAAATATGTGTTCATTATCAGAAGGAGTACAAAGTACCCCGTCTTCTAAGGACGAACTTGATTTAAACCATCTTACACCTAATCAGCAAAATGATATTCAAAAATTATTTGGCCATTTCTCAGATGTATTAACTGAGCGTTTAGGATTGACTGACTTGCTCACATACCAGATAGAGTTAAAGGACACCACTCCTGTTAAACTCCCTCCTTATCGCCTGGCACCTCCTAGATTGTCTATTTTACGGGAACACATTGCCTCGTTACTTGAACAAGGTATTATACAGCATTCTACCTCCAACTACTCTAGCCCAATCTTTCTAGTGCCGAAGGGCGACAATCAGTTCCGCCCAGTGGTAGATTATAGGGTCTTGAATAGCAAACTTCATGTGGAATCCGTGCCTCTTCCTGATATCCACTCTTGTTTTCACTGGTTTTCGAATGCACAGTACTTCACTACTCTGGACCTCAACAGCGCATATCATCAGATACCGTTATCTCCTGATTCGTACAAGTATACTGCATTCGCGACCGATTTCAATCTGTTCGAATATAAAAGAATTCCATTCGGTATTTCTATCGGTGCACAGGTTTTGACAAGGTTGCTAGACAAAGTATTTTCAGATATTAAGTTCAAATTTGTTTTCAATTTCCTAGATAATTTAGTTATTTACTCGAATTCTTATCAGGAACATCTGTGCCACATTAGAGAAGTTCTGTCACGCCTTAGGAAGGCCGGTTTAACGGTTAAACCCAGTAAGGTTAGAGTGGCCACCAGGCAACTGAAGTTTTTGGGACATATCTTGTCTCCACAAGGATTGCGTATTGACCCTGATAGAACTGCCACTATTCGTGAATTTCCCCCGCCTCGTGATGCTAAAGGCGTATCACGATTTTTGGGTATGGTCAATTATTTTTCCAAGTTCATCCCACACTTTGCCCAGATTTCTTACCCACTGAATAAGTTGAGGAGAAAGAATGAGAAATTTGTATGGAATCTCGAGCAACAACAAGCTTTTGATAAACTCAAATCCATCATTTCTAACCCACCAGTCTTGGTAGCTGCGGACTTTAATAACAAGTTCATATTGCAGACTGATGCCTGTAGCTCAGCTGTAGCAGCAGTTTTGCTACAAGAATTTCCTGAGGGACGTAAACCCATAGCATATGCGTCCAGAACACTGTCTTCTCAAGAATGTAAATATTCCGCCTATGAACTAGAGGCACTTGCAGTGTTATTTGGTGTGGAAAAATTTAGACTTTATCTCGAGCATGTTCCCTTCCATCTGGAAACGGACAACCAGGCGTTGTCGTGGGTATTGGCTCGACCGCGTAAAACTGGTCGAATTGCCCGTTGGGCACTCCGTATTTCAGCATTTCAATTTACTGTTTCGCATATAAGAGGATCTGCAAATGTCATTTCAGATACGATATCTCGGATGTATGATGGTGATACGGTTCCCTCTCAGCCTGTAGAATCACCTATTGAAGACAGGGATAGTGTAGTGAAATTAACCAGTGGTATTTTAGCTGATTTGCCTTGGGCACACGAAGGGCTAGCTGCAGCTCAAGATTCTGATCTTACATTGTCTGCAATTAAGCAGAGGATCAACCAAGGAGAGGCAGTCTACCCATATTTGTTGAAAAATCAACTCTTGTGTTGTCAGCCAAGAAGGGCAAAAATTGCTAAAATTGTCTTACCTGCACAGTTAATTGACTCTGTTTTCCATTACTTCCACAAATCGCCTATTGGTGGTCATTTGGGTCTTTACAAGACTATTGGTCGTATAAGGGAAAAATTTATCTGGAATGGGATGTTTGCCGATATCAAGGCACGCATCAAAGCATGTAGGGTTTGCGCTCTAAGTAAACCAGCTGCTATTAAGACCTGGGGAGAACTGTCATCGAGTATTGCCTCAAGACCCATGGAAAAAGTTTTCATAGATTTTGTAGGTAAATTGCCTCGCACCCCTTCTGGAAATAATTACATTCTGGTCATCACAGACGCTTTCTCTAAATTTGTCTGGTTACAACCCGTCCGAGAAGCAAATTCGCAGAATGTTATTCGTGTTCTACGTAATATCTTTGCATCTTTCACTTATCCTAAATTTCTAGTCTCGGATAACGCCACGCAATTCACTTCCAAATTGTTCAAGAACTTTTGTTTCAGTACTGGTATCCAACACCTCTATACAGTTCCATACTATCCTAACCCAAATTTATGTGAGAGAGTAAATCGCAACCTCAAAGCAGCCTTGATTGCTTTTCACTCATCTAGCCATTCTAATTGGGACACGCAGCTAGACTGGCTTCAGCTTGCCTTTAATCTTTCCCGGCATTCCTCTCATTCAGTTACACCTTTCAGTCTACTCATGGGTTACACTCCGTCCTGTCCTCTTTCTAACCTATGGGCGTTAGAAGATCTGTTACCTGATTCTGTATCTCCTATTGATATCAAAGAGAGATGGCGTAGAGCTAGAAACAATTTGTTTAGGACCCACCGTAGGGATAAGTTAAAATATGATGCTACTCATAGACCACCCGATTTCAAGGTAGGCCAGAAGGTATTTCTATTGAACCATCCTCAGAGTAGAGCAGTGGATAAAATTACGGCTAAATTGGCTCATCGATATGTCGGACCATTCATTATCACTAAAATGTGCTCTCCAGTAACCTATTTACTTAAAGATTTACAGGATCCTAGTTCCGTTAAGCGAGCACATGCATCACAGCTCAAACATTATGTCGATAATTAAATGGGTAAGATATTATACCAGTTTACCCCTCCTCATCTATAGTAAGAGGAATTGGAAGGTTAAACTTTGCTTATATTCTCAAAAAAAAAAAAATTTAGTTTGTATTCTTTTTGCTAATTAGGAAGGTTCTTACAGTAAACTGTAAGAAGAACTATAGCAAAATTAGAGAAAGATTTAAAACAAAGCTGTAGCACAAACTGTAGTACAAAACAAAAAAACTGTAGAGAAAAAAAAAATGTAAAATAAAAACAAAATTAGTATAAAAGAAAATTAATACTGACTGCAGTCAAAACTAGTATTCCTACTATTTGTAATCATGGCTAAGTAAAATACCCTAATTCTAGGGAGTCATGGTCTAAATTATAGGAATTCTCAGAGAAAAATTAAATTTACATGAATTTTTCCAAACGAAAGAAATGTGTGGAACGTTCCAGGAAAAGACAGAAAATTTGAAAATTGAATGATATAAATTTTCGAAAATTGAGTCAAATTAAAAATAAAATGGAATGTTATTCAGAAAGTCATTTCAGGACTTGTAGATTAGATTCCCTGGCCAGGAATTTTCTCTCGTTGACTATTCTGAAAATTGGATCGTAGAGGTACCCTACTTTCCTGTATTACATACTTTTCTAGACCTTATTCACTGCATTCCATGATTTATAATACATACATAAATATGGAATAAGGTGAAATTAAGAATTTAATTAATGATTTATGAATGCATATTTGCAATTTAAATGCATTGTTTCCTTCAGAAACTAACCATTTTCTTGTGACAAATTGGAAGCCTCATATCTTGCTTATCTTAATATTGTAAGACTTCCACATTGTCATGTTTTGTGTAAAAAAAAAAAGAAAAAAAAATTTAGAAAAAACTTAGAAGCTTAATAGTTTTGTATTCAAATATAGAAAGGTATATTATATTTACAAAAAAATTCAAATGTTCAAAGTATTATTTGAAATTGTATGGTAATTAATGCTTTTTTTAACAGAATTGTTGATTATTATTATTTGAAAGGAGTGAAGTATAGAAGACTCCAATTAAAATGTATAAAGTTGAAATAGCATTGATGAATTAATGAAGTAAAGTATAAATAAAAATGTATGTGTGACTAGATTCCTAACTTCAGAATTAATTTAAGAAATGTGCCAATATTATGAAATGTGCCAATAAAAAAAGTAAGTTTAATTTAAATGTGCCATCATTAATATTTCAGTAAAATAAATAACTATACCTATTCTGTTTATGTATAAAAACTAAAGAGAATTAATTGAATTAAATGAAGAAACTATTAATTGACATTAATAATTAAAATATTTTAAAAAAGAATTAATTTGTAAAGAAAATTTGTTTTCTAAGAACGAATTTATTCAAGTTCAAACAGATAACTCTATCAAATTACATTTTGTATCTTTCTTGAAAACAATTTGCTTTTTGAGTTTTTCAACATTTCAGTAACTGTACCTCATCAAATGATGAAGAGGACCCGCTACTCATCTAGTACCCTGGAAAGCCACACGAAGATTTCAAGATTCAAGATATGAAGCATATTGGAACGCTGCTCTGCATGGGGAAGTCGACGCCCCATTTTCTTCTTGACCTCAACTTGGTCCGGCATTGTGGTCTCCTATCCTGCTTCGCCAGTAGCTAACTAGTGATATAGGTATCCTAGTAAAGGCCAGAAATTATGAGTGGACTGCTATTGAGACTGTTCAATCAGCTATTCATGTTGGTAGCCACTACATCAATTCATGAATACTTATCACTATAAAGAATGTCATATTAACACTACATCTCCGTGCATTTTGAACAAAACAAAAAACATTGACATTTGTACACAAGGACACTACATCAAGTGCCATGTATTTGTTATGTGTGGACTTTCATTCTGGGGACGTGGCGCAAGTTTCGTGGGCAGAGTCTGTGCTGACTCATTGAGTTCATCACATTTTTTGGTACAGCTTACTGGGACATTTTGTTATGAGGTATAAAATGTGGTATAATATTTTGGTTGGTACGAGTGGTACCACTGATTAATTCCGGTTATCTGTTTGAAACTGCTTTGTCTCCCCTCCACAAAAGGGAAGGGGGCGAATTCTAGTTAACTTGGTCACATGTTGAGTATCACCAATTCTATTCTTCTTCCTTCATTTCTCTGGTATGGATGGTTGCCCGCGGGGACCGCACTCTGAGTAACTGGCAAGGTATGTAAAGACGTGTGTATTATGTTTAGGACTGTGGATCGGCCGTAAGTATGTGAACTTAATGGATATTATATACTATATGCATATAAATTCCAGTTACCGTGTTTGCTGTCGATCACAGACTTGTGCCCTTATGGCATATTTCAACATTATACACACGGGGTTACATACCCGGAGTGTATGAGTGTGAAAATGTATCTTTCTATCTTTTCTTCTAAATGGAATCAATCCACAAGTATTACGTTAAAGGCACTATAATTTGCATCATTTCATATGGCACAGAATAAAATTAAACAAAGGAAATAATTAATTTAATGTTACTGAGTTATCCAATCACAAATGTGTATTAAACTTTTTGTTATAATTAAAATTGTTATCTATTAATCGAAATTATGGTATTAATTATTATTTGATGATTATCCTTCTATCGGGCTTGAACCTTCAGCACCATTCCACAAGCAATTACTCTATATGCTTAAATGTCTCGCGTAAGTTTATTTACCAGCGGCTACGAATGAAAGTGCATAGGAAGTCTCCTATACACGATCATACGTTGCTGGGTGGTAGACTTATACGACACATTTAGTATCCTACGTAATGTTGAATTACCTTGGATTTCTACTGTGAAGTACAAAACAGGGGAATATGGTAAAAAAAAACATTACAACTAGCAGTCGCAATAATGCGTTTTTCGCCATCTATCACCTGAAAAAGGATACTTCCTATGCCTTTTGCACTGGCGTCGGTTTGCACGTACAGCATTTCTCCTTCTTCCGGTTTCTGAAGCTTAATAGACTCCGCAAACAATCGCTTAACCCGGTTAAAGGCAGCATCTTGCTCTGGGGTCCATGTCCACTTTTGATTTTTCTTGAGGAGTGGCTTTAAGGGGCAAAGTTCCTGGGAGTAATTGATTACAAAGCGTGACTGGTATTGGCATACGCCAAGAAAAGATCTAAGTTGCTTCTGATTACGGGGGGCTGGGATTTTCAAGATGGCTTCCACTTTTTCTTCATCTATTCGGCAATCCTTCCCGGATATAATATATCCGAGAAATTTCACCTCCCTTTGGAAAAAGTGGCATTTCGAAATATTGAGGGTGAAACCTGCATGTAATAGTTTTCCCAAAGTCTGGTCTATGTGGGACAGGTGTTCAGCTTTGGTTTTGGAGGCTACCAGAATATCATCAAGGTAGGGGATAATGAAGTTATCCGTCTGCCAATCAAAGGTCAGAGCTAATGCACGCAAGAGGGCAGACGAGGAAGTGCGGCACCCGAAGTGTGTTCGAGTAAAACGGAAATTTCGTCCCTGATAATTGAAAGAAGTTAAATCGCGTGACTCTACATCCAGGGGTACTTGCCAGAAGGCGGAAACTAAGTCTGTTGTAGAGAAATAGTTTCCTTCTTTAGCACGGGTAAGAAGTTCATCTGATGTCAAAGGTCTATAATGGTCTTCTTGGGAGTCAGAATTAATTGACCTAGCGTCAATTGTAAGACGTACTTGTCCAGAGGGCTTAAGTACTATACACAGGGGGTTGCAATGGGGGCTGGTAGAATTTTCAATGATCCCTTGTGATAACATGTCCTGTATGACAGCTGAGACTTTCTCACGCAAACTGAGTGGGATATGTCGGGGCTTGTGTCTTACTACAGTGGTAGATGGACGGATTATTTTGTGCGTGTACAAACGGCACTTTCCAATTTTATTGGAGAATAAGTCCTTATGCTTGTACAGCACGTCAAATAAATCCTTCCGTGTAGCGGGGTCTAAATCGTGTGCTTCCTGTACTTTAAGTGTGATTAATTCTTTAATTTCATTTAGTGTGTTGATGTTATTTATTTGGAGTTCAGTTTGTATGTTATTTTCGCTTAAAAGTTGTGTTGTAGAGAGCGGGTCATTTCTTGTTTGTATACAAGAGGGTTCGTCTGTACTGAGGTGGAGGAGGGGTTGGTCATAAATTGACAGAGTTTCTATGAAGAATTCTTCCTGGCTCACATCTGGTTCACAGCGAGCGGTCGCAGGAGGGTGAGGTGTCTTGTCACAGAAAGGAATAACTTGTTCCTGCTGGTTCTCATCAATGAAAGCGAAACTTTCATTTCTGAAGTTAATTATTCCTTCTAACTGTTGGAATACCTCTAAGCCGACAATAATGGGCAGATTAAGTCCAGGGATTACTAGAAATAATATTTCTACTGTCTGCCCAGCTAAGGTAATAGGCACTAAACATTGTTGTTTGATCCTACACCTTTGTTTCCCTACGGCTAATAATGCTGTCATTCCGCATACAGGCAGTATTTGCGTAATCGCTTTAGTGCGCTGTAACTCTAGGAAAGTCGAGTGCGAGATGACTTGAGCATCGCTTCCAGTGTCTAATGTCACTTGATAGGCTTTTTCACCGATATTGACCTCTATGACCGGAGATCGACGTCGGGTGCTCAATAGTTCATCTCGTTGCAAAATACCAATTACAATGTCAGTTTCTTCGCTGTTTGTGTTGTTTGGCAAATGTCCCGAGATATTTACATTGTTGTATACATTATTATTAATATTCTGACTAGGATTATTACTGTTCTGAATAAGGGAGCTTTCATCTTTATCATTCACAAGAGGAGAAATAACAGTACCAACAATTAGATTGTTGTCAACAATGGGGAGGCCTTCCACACTGTTGGCACTGGCATGGTTACTCTCTATTTCTAGTTGCAGATTATTAGGAGATTTATTATTTTCCAAAAATATTATGTTTGTTTCCTGAGGTGTATTAAGTGTCAACTTGTTACTTTCACTTACTGGAATATTTTGAACATTCTTTGCTGCCTTGGGAAATTTCATCATATGAGATTCATGATTTGTTTTCCCACGGCTAGCCAGCAAGGGGTTTATGTCACAAGTTTGTGAGGTTTTGAAGCCAAGAAAATTATTTACATAGTTGCTACCACAATGTATGATATCGATATTTCCAGTATTTCCTTCATTTTGATTCATAGGAGTTGCAGGGTTGTCCACAGAAGGAGCATGTAAAACCCTTATTCGTTTAAAGTCACGGTGGGTATTGGGGATTGAGTCTGGGGTTCTGCATTGCTTTGGGGGTTGTTGTTAGGCCTATTTCTCGGACTTTCATATGAATTGTTCCTTTCATATTGACTATTGTTGTTACGGCGGGAGTACCTGAAATTATTCCAGCCTCTATAGTAGGGGCGGAAAAAACCTTGATTATACTGATTTCGGTTAAACCAGTTAGGCCTATTTCCTGCATAGCCACGTCTGTTCTGACCACGGTAACTGTTCCCTTGCCTATTATTGTAATTGCCATACGGCCTGAAACGGAAACCACGGGTTTGCCAATTATTGCGGGCGTTCCGCACGTACTCTGTTTGGGGCCAATAAGGTCTGTTGTCCCTAGAATCATTGTTTTGCTGGTCCTCATTAGAATTTCCTGTCCGCAACCCAATCTGGAAATTTTCCGGGCTGTCAGAAGTTTGTACCAGATTGATGTTTTTCCGGTGAGTTTGGTTAGCTGACACAATGGGGTGCGATGGTTTAGTGGAAGTATAAGTTAGGTCCTGCATTGACTTTAGTAATTTTAACATCTCAGTGGTGGATTGAGGAGATGCGACAACAAGGCAATTTCTTATTACAGGCGGAAAGTGAGACGGGAGTGCCTTTAGAAAATCTTGCTCCAAAATTTCTGGTTTAAGCAGTTGGCGGCTTTCACACAAAGAAATGAAATATTCTAGATAGGTTTGGCCGTGGCTACGGTCGTACTTACCTTGAAATATTCTCGAACGAAGACGACATTGTTCACTATCGCTCCAATACTCAGATAAAAACATTTCCTCAAACTGACCTATGGACAGGAGGTTGTTGGGATCGATGACTTGTAACCACCGAGCTGCGTTAGATTTCAAAGATTGATTCACAAAGATCATTTTCAGATGCTCTGGGACTCCTCGTAAAGCAAAATAAGTTTTTAGGTCCTTTAAATATCTGACAGGGTTTGTTTTCAATGTATCTTCAAAATACGGTAATGGAAAATCCGAATTGTGCAATGAAAAACTATTGTTTACAACATTTTGGGGTATTTGATTAGTGCTGGCAGCTCGTTGATCCAATCCATTGTTGGTTCTGGGTAATGGTGCAGGTGGTTCTGGTATCTCAGGGGCTTGAGGTACTGGATCAGGGGGGTTGGAAGAAGTAGAGGCAGATGTTGATGGGGTATTACAAACATGAGGGATCAAAGCATTTTCCCTGGTTTGTTCGATTAGGCTTTCCTGGTCTCTTACCCTTTGCCTAAGTCGGTCTAATTCTGATTGAAGGGATACCAATTTCGTAGAATTGCTAGAGGTTACCCTTTCTACTGAGGTGACATGATTTTCTACGGAGGAAATATGATTTGTCAACACTTGTTCTGAAGTAGCTATTTGAGCTGTGACTCTACTGTCTAAATTTTGTAATTCAGACGTAACCTGAGTGCGGTGTTCAGTGATTAATGTAGTTAGTGTAGAGTTCATTGTTGTGATTTGCTGATTTTGATTTTCAAGTGTTGAATTTAGTGTAGTATTTTGTGCAGCAAGCTCGTTTCTCAATTGTTGGCTTTGTGTTTCTAGTGTGGAGTTCAGTGTTGTATTCATGTTAGCAATTTGATTTTCAAGTGTGGAGTTCTGTGTAACAAATTCGTTTCTCAATTGTTGGCTCTGTGTCTCTAGTGTGGAATTTAGGGTTGTGTTTATATTGGAAATCTGACTTTCAAGTTGTGTAGCAAGTTGAGTAGAAACTCCTGCAATCATTGTCTGTATTTGTGACAAAAAATCTAGACTGAAAGAAGGAATGTTAGGGTCTAAGTTTATGGTGTTCTGAGTAGAAGTCGATGGGGTGGGTGCACTCACAGCTGGGATATTAACTGAGGTTTGTGTAACAGGCAAGCTAGCAAGGTCACTTTCGGTTTCATGCTGAGTAATTTCTAAGTTGTCAGAAATAGGAACAGAGGCACTTTCATTGTTTTCAGAAGTAGGATTCTGTTCTGAACATAATATCTGAGTATCAGAATTTGGCTCCATGATTTGGAATACTTTATTATTCCTTAATTTCATAAACTAATACAATACAACTGAATTTACTAAAATAAAAAATTAATTAAAATCCAAAAAAAAATTTGAAATTTAAATTGAAAAAAATTTACTTGGAATTTAAAAAAAATAGGAGCAAAATTCAGTTTTCAACACTTAAGTTGGATTAACGATACCCTTTTGTAGTCCAGATGTCCAGCGGTAGGCCAAAGGTGATGTCCAGGTATCCAGGTGATGAGGGAAAATGTTGTAGATGAAGATCCAGGGGGGGTATTGATGAAATGATGAATAATCTAATGGTGTGCTGACTCTAATAAAATTTCTCACAGAATTTAAAACTTGGTGGTGTGTGATTTAGTGTAGTGTTCCTGAATTTTATTGTTGAAAAATTAAATTTTATTGACTGGTCCCTCGATCTTCAAATTCAAGCAATCACGATGGTCGCCATTTATAACCGTTCGTAGCTCTCCTGAAGATTTGCCACTAAGTTGGGTAGCTATTTATGACCGTACGTCGGGGTGGAGTTGATTTATAACTGTAGGTGGGATTTTTAGATGTATAGTAGTTCTGGAGTTCTGATTAAAATAAGGGGTGCCGGGCGTAGTACTCAGGGGTAGTTGTAAGCTAGAGAACTCTTATCTAGGGAAGTGGCTAGAGAAAATCGAGATAACAGTCAAAGGGCGGTGTCAGGAATAATGGTAACTAAAAGTTGAGTCGTTCTTTTCAAATTAATATATATTTTCCAAAGTTTAGTATTTTCTGCAATGCTGAATTAATCGATTTAGTTCTATTAGATGATGTAAGTTCTGATATTTAGTAGTCTTTAGTACGTCGTTAAAGTTCGTAAGTAACACTTTGTAACTTGCTAAATTGTAATAATAATTACTTCACTTGTACGCGCCGTTGAACACTTCTATTTACTTTCACATTTACTCTCTCGTAGTTTCTATTTGTATCGCGCGGATAATAATGTTCAATTTTACGTTCACAATTAATGTTTCGTAATAATAAAATCAATGTCTTTACCAAATAATATAAATTACGCGCTTCGACGCTGCTAATAACTTCTATTTATATCGCGCGGATTATAATGTTTAAATATCAATATATTGCAAAGTTACTTGAGTTTAATAATGTTTAACGTAGTCTTTTGTCTGAAGTATGTCTCGAAGTTCTTTAGTCTAAGCAGTCGTGTGATCCATAGATGACGAGATGTCCGTGCTTTCTGCTAATATCTTTGTAAGGGGTAGTGGGGGTAAGTAGTTCCAATTGGTTGTGTCCGTGTCTAAGTCTTCTCTGATTGGGGTAAGGTAGTTTCTTCTGCTATCCAATTTGAAATATATTCCGTTTTTCGTCGTTGAAACAGGCAAGTTGCATCGGTCATTAATTACTTGAGATGTCAAAATTTGCTAGGCGCCAGCCAGGCGGCTCAAGAGGATGTAGGCGGTACTAGGTTTATGTTTTTATCAATAACTCTGATAACTGAAAGTTATCATAGTTCTGGTTATTTAATCCTGATGGGCTATTTTACGGGGCTTCCAATGGTATTAATTTGTAGTGGGTGTGATAAAAATGAAAAGAGTTATTAAGGTTTTTATATTAAAATGATGGAACGGGTTAATAAAAAGTTATGTGTAATATATCAAACTGTAGGGGCTGTTATTGGCTATTGATGGGTGTAATTGGTTTCCTTGTCGCTTTTTCCTTAATGGAGTAATTAATGTTTGAAGTTAGGTGTTATATGGGGAATGAATGTTTGAAGTTAGGTGTTATGTGTGGAAGTATAAACAGTAGGGTGCGTATTGTCAATCGTACAGGGGCTATATATGAGATTGTCGTCTGTGTTGAGTACAAAGTACGGTTACAGTGTGCTAGGGGCCCACTCCCTACAGGCCAATCGTTGAACCACGATAGGTAGGAGAAGTTGAATGCTTAAATGCTATGATGGAAATGCTGAGTCAATTTAAACAATTTATTTATTTTCCAAAACAAACAAATTCTTACCATTACCTTATGGTTTTTGTCAAACTTATATTTTACGTTTTGCACTTATGATGTAAATTAAATGAATTAATTAATTAAGGTCAGCTTTAGTAGGCAGCACTTATTAGAATAATGTACCGAAGTAATAAGTTCGAAGTGAACAATCAGACTCATCACATTATTTGAAATCACAGTAGGCCACATTAAAGGTTATACTCATAATGTAATAATACTCAAACTAAAAATCCTGTACTAGCCTGTACGTCTTTCTTTAACCACTTTCTCCTTCAATATTCAAGCCGACATTTTGGAATACCACAGATAATATTAACGACCTTCAATTAATACTGAATATCACATATTAATTATCCTTCTTTTCTTATTTAATTATTACTAAGTATTGAACTGTAATTCCTTTCAAGGTAATATAATATAAGGTACTCTTCGAACTTACTACGGGCTTCTTTCACTAGCTGCAGAAAACAATATGTCCTTTGTACCCGGTGCTGACTATATAATACCAAAAAATCTAAAACGAATTTCTATTTTAGGGTACGTCGTCACATTTTATTTAAGAATCCCCTATTTTGAATGTCGGATTGCATAATGGACTGGTTTTCTTTAAGGGAGTAATTACTGTGAATATTAATGTGCATATATTTTCACAAGCAAGACATGTGGACCTTGTGCATTCCTACGTAGCCATCTTAACCCTTTGTTCTATCACGTAGCCTCGCATTGCTACAAAATGATTATGCATTGCTACAAAATGAATGTCTGAAACTATTTCTTATTATTATTATTCCAATGCTATATAATAATTCACGATTATTTAAAATGCTAAACTTTATACCTTCACCGTCGAAATATGGGTTGTTTAATGATATTCTTTTAAACTAATTTACCTCCGCGTGGGCAGCCATTTGTAAAGGTGATTTTCCTGGGTGTGCACTGATTCTACATTTAGAAATCTCCTGATTCTGAAGGAATCAGAGCTAAATTTTGAAATACAGAATTTATTAAAGTTTTAGGATTTCTAACTCACATGTTAACAGTTCTTGGTGTGGTCCATGGCCCCTGCTGCGTACTGATGATGCACTCTACATGGCTTCACGTGGCTGTCTCTTTCTCTCTGTTCTCCGGAGCTTCCGGCATCCCCTTCGCCTTGCTTGAAGAGCGCTCGGATCGCCTACTGCAGCGCGCACGTGACCGATTGGGATTTCTATGAACCACTTCAAACTGCTTTACGCGGGGAACACAGTGCTAACCAGCACATAGTTTCATGCGGTATGCTGACTTCCAAGCAAGACAGCATCGATGGATGACCACATCCGACCCACAGCTTTGCCTTCCAACCCTGGTCGAGGGCAGGAAGAAGAGAACCAGGCGATGACTGTTTCCCTTGCGAATTGTAGTAGTATAAACCTTGCCAGACTCCTGTTCCGTCTCCAACCGGACAGGGAATGTCTCTAGGTAAGCTCCCTCAAACCATGCACAGATGATGAAGAGGGCAGCTAAAACTCTGGCGGCGAGCAGGCTACGATGTCGGCTTCCTTCTGGGCGAGAAACTGTATTCTTGCAGTGGAAATCTTCGACGACAGCCAGAGTTCCGATGAGAGAAGGCCAATCGGTACAAGCATTGTATAAAAATGGTCCTTCGTATAGCACGAACTGTTCGTTGCACATATACGTTTTGACTTCAGGGGAAAGATCACAAATGTTTCTAATTCAAGATTGCCTTTAATTCGCAATAAATAGTAATTGTAATACTGTTCACTTGAATGTAGAATTGAAGAAATATAAACACTAGTTAGCTTTATGTCCTTTGACCTAATTGCTTATACAAGATGGCTGCCTAGCCACGTAAATGTGATCTTGGAAACTTCCTTTAGGCTGGAAGCTTGAGTACAGAGTTCAATATTCATCACTTAGAATATTTATAAATAGTTACTTATTCTGTGCCGATGTGCACAAGTAATACTATGCAGAATGTTTTATTGTAAAAGGCAGACTGTATCGCTTAACAGTATTACTACACTTTTCAATAAACTGCTTTAGACAAGACGTACTTTAGATTTGTAGATCTTGCACTATAAAAGACTACAATATAAGAGTTCTTCGAATTAACTAACATGAGAGTTAAGTATACGAAAGTACATGAAGCGAGAATTTGAGCAATATAGAACTTCTTCCTTAGCGATCGGTGTGCACCTGAAGAGATGAGACATACAAGACAAGAGAGACTGAACTTACTGAAGGCAGGCAGACAACTCTCTCACTGCCCTCTGAATTTGTATAAGTCCGCTTAATGGAAGGGTCCAGAGGGGGGTGGGGAACATTGATTACTACAGACTAGACCATTCCAGACGAATTTTACCCCCAACCCGTGTGTCGCCGCGCAAGAAATAGTTCACGGCAGCCAGCATTACGTCATTAGTGGAACTACTTAAGAAAAATTATGCAACTTAGACAGCGCACAATGTTACACACAAAATAAGAAAAAATTACTCATATGAAATGTGAACAACGTGAATAAGTTCAGCTTCCGAGATAGAGTTAATTTCGCTTGTGATATTGTCTCTAAGGTCTTCTAATGTATGGGAAATTGACCTATAAACTTTATTTTTCTCAAATAGTGTATAGCATCTCGTGGATTTTGGGTTTAAAGTTCTGCAATTGGATAACAGGGAATATTTAAATTTACACTCAAAGTTTACTGTTCAAGCTTATATCACCATGGACGTTTCGGCAAACAGCGTGACATCACATTACTGTTTACATGGTCAAAGCAACTAAAATCAATTAGCTTTCGTTACTTTCGCAAGCAATAACACATATGTAATCGGTGTAACTTTAAATCATGTAAACGCCATCGATCACAGTAAGATGCATAAAAGAAAACTGCAAGACTCTTGCAACAAGACCAAGACCGAGTATGCAAGACCAAGATCAAGACCAAGACCAGTGATGCAAGACCGAGACTAAGACCAAGACCAGGTTTACCTGTGCAAGACCAAGACCAAGACTGAGAGTGCAATACCAAGACCAAGACCAAGACCGCCTTGGTCTTGATCTTGGTCTTGGTCTTGCATTTACTCATCATTAGAAAAAGACAATTCCTAAGCAAGTTAAAGGAATATTATCCTATCTATTTGTTAGAACCCGGTGGCTCATTGTGGCGCTTAAGTGAGCCCGCCGTTCATTCCTATGCTATCCCAACCATCCCTCGCAATTCCTGCTTCCCTTAAATCCATCCTAATATTGTCTTCCCACCTACATCTACATCTTCCAAGTGATCGTTTCATTCGAGTCTCCCAGTCAATATTTTTTAGATATGTCTTTCCTCCGCCATGTCCAGCCCATTTCATGCTCCGTGATTTAGCCTAATTACCCTTAATATGCCGGTGACGAGTACAGGTTATGAAGTTCGTTGTTATGCAGTTTTCTCCAGTCCCAATTTGCATTCCTCTTAGGTCCAAATATTTTCTCAGGCACCCTGTTTTCGAATACTCTCAGATTATGATATTCCGAAGATAGTACAAATCCATATAGTACAACCGGCAGGATAATTGTCTTATAAATCTTTATTTTTAGATTTCTGGACAATAGACGAGAAGGTAAGTGCTTATGAACTGCATAAAACCTGGTATTCCCTGAGTCTATAGTTTACTTCTACCTAAATATTACCTATTTGCTCCCAGATATTTGAATTTCTCCACTTGATCGAATTATTTACCGGCTATTCCAATATTACAATGCATTTCTTTGACTTTTTATGATCATATACTTAGTTCTTTCTGTATTAATTTCCAATCGAACATTCTTGCAGGCATCAAAAAAACTTTCGGCGTTTCTCTCGATTGTATTTATGTCACTGGCCAGCAGACAAAAGTCATCTGCATAAGCTAAAGTCTGGTGACTGCCGTTTATTTCTAGGCCTACCTTGTCTTCCTGAACTTTCCTAATGGCATATTCCTAAGTGAAATTAAAAAGTAAAGGCGATAGTGCATCTCTTAGTTTCAGTTCGCTTCTAATGGCAAACCTATCTGACATAAGTTTCCATACCCTAACTCTGCTATATGTTTCGTTTAAATACATTTGATAAGTGTAACTTCTTTGGTATCCCAAACTCAATGAGGATATTGTACAATTTGTCTCGCCTAACTGAATCATATGCTTTTTTAAAATCTATGTATAGCTGGTGAATAGACTTATTGTATTCTCACTTTTTCTCCAAGATTTGGCGAATACAAAATTTCTGATGAATGGTTGATCTACTTCGCCTAAATCCACATCGGTGATCTCCAATGCTTTCTTCCGCATATGGGGTTAATATTAATAAAAGTATATTATACAAATTTCTATGATGTTGATAAGAAAAAAATTTCCTCCATAGTTACTACATTCGGCCCTATCTCTTTTTTCGTGGATTGGTACAGTAATAGATTCATTTCCATTCCTTTGGCAATTCCTCCTTTGTCCAAATCATAGGATTGGGTATATGGATGTCTGAGTTTAATCTATCCCCACCTGTATTAATTAATGCTGCTGGAATTTCGTCCATTCCTGGAGACTGGGTGTTTTAGTTTACCTATAGCAGTTTCTACTGCTGTTAGAGTTGATTCAGTGACCAACGAATCTGCTGTGAATATTTAGCTTTCTACACTTTGGGCATATTCTAATGACTGATTAAAGAAAGTTTTCCACCTATTCAAAACATTGTTCGAAGCTGCGAGTATATTGACATCATTGTTCTCAATTATGTTTATTCTAGATTGAAAACCTATCTTGAACACGTTTATCCCATTGTAGAAATACCTACCATTTTTGTCATTACTATTATTATTATATTATTTACTTTATCTTTGAGATGGTTTCTTTTCTTTGTTCTAATGGTTCTAGAGGTTTCTCGTTTAGCATTGTTGAGATTTCAAGCGGCAGTTTTGTTCGGATTCTACAACCAGTGTAGCTTTATCTACTTTTTCGCATTTACTAATTTCATGCACTCATCATCGAACCACGGTTTATTTAATTTCAGTTGAAGCGGATCTAATTTTTCTTTAACGGATACTTTAATATGGGCTTTAATGCTTTCCAAGGTTTTATCGATATTCATATCATCTCCAGCTTCTTGTTCTGCAGTGCTTTCTAGAACTGCAGATATATTTAAAGTCTCGAGTTGGTAAGCGTTCATATTATCTCTGCTTGTGCATGGACATTCATAACTATGATGTCATATCGCCGTCCTCTTAGAATAACATAAAAAAGCCTTTTGTAATTCTGTGGAACATTTGAAACATAAAGATTATTACATCGACCACATAAATCCGTGACATAAGGAATAATTTGAGCAAGTGTGTCTCACGCTGCTCGTATACTCGTGAAAGATATAAAAGCTATCTGGCAGTGGGCTGCTGCTATTTTGTGGAAACTTAATTATCTGAGGATATATAAACGTAATTGTGATAGGAATGGCATGGTAAGGAGCATATTTATTTTTTGTATACATGTTAACTACATTTTCAATAGAACAAATCCAGCGAACGGGCCTATGCGTTCGTGTTTTTACTATGAACAAGACAAAGAAAGAGAAATATAACTCCAATAATATAGTGCAATATGATAATATAATAATGCTACACAAAGATGAAGGAAGAAATAAGAGCAATAATAATAGAAGAGAAATGGCGATAAAGATCCAATATAATACCAAGCAATGCATAGACAAAGATTATTCCCACTGCCCCTCCCTCCCATATTTTCTACCCTGAACTGTCAGATTGTAGACATAAATTTCCCCACCTCACTCAACATTTCGAATATCACCATGTGACCTCTTCTAGAGACAACGAAAGAGTTCGTCAGATATCGTTGCCTAAGCATCGCAGTGGCTTCACATTCAGAAATAATATGCTGTGCTGTCTCATCCTTGTCACATAGTGGGCATACTCAGGCTCCTAGGTGAAACCAGGCTGAACCCGTCCTGCCTTCAGTGCTCACCCCATAAAGATATATCTGTGTTACCAGTTGATTTAAATCATTGATTTGATCTCCAGAGCAACCTTGTTCCTACATTCTTCTTCCGTTATAGCCCTGTCTATGTGTCTCAGACGATTCCTGACTTTCCGCCAGACATTTTGTTTGTTCCTCCTGCCCCTTTCGTTCATAAATCCAATGCCTATTTCTTCCAAGTTCTTGCGTATTTTTCCCACCCACGTTATTTCGTCTCTCAATTCAAGTTGTTCCCTGTGACATATTGCCCTGACAAGGGATTGATCGCCATGCATAAATTTCAGGTAGTATTTCAGTGTCTTTACCGTGCAACCTATTATGACCCTGTGGCTCCAGAACTCCCTTTTGTTCTTTTCCCCACCACCTGTCTGTTTCAAAAAGCCGCTTTGCACTTGGTTATTTTTTCTGCCCCTGACTTAACTACTGCATTAGACCACGGGGTGCCACTTGGCCATGTTTTGAAACTTTCTCCAGCCGCGCGGTTTTGTCTTGTGACGTCATTAGGTTGGCAGACCACGCCTCAACCATAAAGAGTGAATGGAAAACAGCTTATTTAAAAAAAAAATATTTAATTATAGGCAGCCTTGTGCTGTAAGATGTAAGGCTAAAGAATCAAGTCAAATTTCAAGTTTTTGGCTCATCTTGAAGTGGGAAAACAACTACGTCAGTAGGCTAAAAACTAACTGATGTTTTATATTATATTGATATATATATTACTGGAAGTAATGAGTATGGTTAGTAATATAATTATTTAAATGCAATTTAACTTTCTCCTGGATAAGTAATGAAAAATCGTGTCATAAATTACTAAAAGAACTGTAGTTTATGTGGGTAGTAATATGCCTATAATTATTTTAAAAACTAATGAATTTTAGACTGGATAAAGTCATGCAAAATCGTGTCATACTACAGCGACTAATAAATGTTTCATTATAGCCAATATATTGAAAACATCAACTACCGTGACTATAATATTCATACGCCGCGTATTCCATATTGACCAATAGCATTCTCTAGAATACATAACTACAAGTCACTAAAAAAACACACTCGCGAAATATTGCACATAAGACCTATCCGCACGTAGGTCTATCCTACGCCAAAAATACAAAGACACAAGTACACAGCCCAAACACGTCACACCATCAACATCCCCTACGGATGTACATAAGGGCACAATAGGTTTACACACATCACATATGGTTACCAAAATTTGGTTTGACTGGAGGTTTAGGCTTAATTGCTTGGCACTCCGGGGGCAAGGGTGGGCACAAAAAAAAAAATGACCAATAGCGTTTAGCAATTCCTCGGATATCGACCAATCACTGTCGCTTATCTTACAAAGTCCCTGCAAGATTCGTGAGGATGAGATTTTATGTGATAAAACGTCAGCTCGTTACGAACAGTCACAATATCGCTACGTTATCCATTGAGGGCGTTAAATTGAAAACAAAAGGGATAAGCTGAAAGTTTGGTAATGCGTTTGTTGACGAAATTGATATTATCATAAAGGAAACTAAACCACATAAAACTGAAAGAAATATAAAATGCATATGGATTCAGCTTTAAAAGTTTTGTGAAGAACCTAATTACAATTCAATTGAATTGACTAGGGAAGCTCAAACGCACCAGATTAGGCTATCAATATGAGAAAATCCAACGGAGAAGAAGCCTATGTCTTTAATCAATGCACATTCAAGTAGAGTGGCAATTTACAGATACATTAGGCCTACGTTCTTGAAAAAAAAGTATTTTTATTTTGTTCCGATTTTAAATTATTTTAATTTTGAGGTTAACTCTATTCTCACTACTTCGTTGACATCATAATTAAGACTGTTCATTAATTTAGTATTGCCGTGATGTGACAGCTGACACTATTAGCGATTTTATTTTAAACAAACCAGAAATAAATATTTATATTAGAATATATTATTTATAAAATCCGTTACATTTTATTAATGGAATTGTCTTAACAAATCCAACCCTGCTGCGCAGTCGTGAATCCATCGATAAACTCGTAATCTCTCGTGGGATTTACCTATGATAAATAGTAATATAATAATTTTAATCATTGCTAAAATTTAGTTTACGTAGTAGATCTGTTCGGCGCAGTCTGTATGGCACTAGCTTTCTGTTCCCATGGTCACAGGTTCAATCCCGATCAGGGTCGATGACATTTATATTTGCATGAATAAATCATACCCATGTCTCTAGATTTACATGCTCCCTCTACTGAGGGAGAAAATTCCGGCTCACCGGGGACGGTTACAAGGCTAAATTATAGTATTCGTACACCCCTGTCATTAAATAGCGTAAAAACGAACGAGCTGGTGTGTGGTATAAAAATACTTCCATTGTCTGGTGAAAGTGTACCCTACTAGATACATTACCTTATGACAATTCAGAATACTAATACAGGCCTAATTAGTACTATGTACCTAGATTAATTCTTCCATTTTTCCTGCAAGTAGTGTATAAATAAGTATAACTTAGCCTACAGTATTTTAATAGTGAAGTATTAAAATTAAATTAACAATGTGGATCATATTTCCTGCCTATTTCGAATAAGAACAATATAAATAGTCCTGTATTACAGTCTCATGAAACTCTAATACATTCAAATTATCTTACAGATTTGATTTTAGCTTCTAAAAACAGCTTCAATAACTACGATTTTTAAACCAAACCCGATCGATTTTTACAATTTCCACCACACAACCTAACAGAATAGTTATTATACTTTCGGTTGGCATGTTAGAACACTTGATAGTCGCTGCCTGTAATTAAATATTAAAGGTTAAAAACCATCTGTTTTCCATTCATTTCTTATTAGAGAGAGGCTGCCTGCCACCCTTGTCACGTCACAGCCCACAGCCAATGACCGCTCAGGGTGGCAAGTGGACTAACCTTTAGTATTTTAAGAACCTTCGCATTAGAAGTAACTCTGTAATACATACCCATAAACAGGCCAAAGCGATGAGAAGGAGGCAGTTCTTCATATTTTGTTTGTAGCCTACTCGTATTAAAATTTGTCATTGAAATGTTTATATAGGCTAAACTGGCGCCACAATCAATTCTTATCTTTGTCGTATTTTTATTATTTACTGCATTTTTTACATTGCAAGTTGAAACTAAACTAAGGCAGAAGTTATTTATTGAGTTATGTCTCATACCCTGAATATGCCAACTAAAATATAGAATTGCAACGGAATGTGGGAGCATGTGAAATAAGTAAGTAAATCCAGAAGATGGAACTTTTCCCTCGTCGAGATTCGATCCCGGGTTAAATGACAAATGAATGGTTTGTTCACTACTCTGTAACACTGTAATTTCATTTTGTGGAACTAGGTCAGACAAACATGGAATCTAGTCAACTGCTTGAAACAAATGGTGCAGATGTGTTGCACAAGTTTTCTCACATATAGCTTATGTGTTAGGATTGGCATTGTGAAGGTTTTGAGGTTAACGAGAAAAGGTATGTACCATTCAACAATCGATATACGATACAACCGCCGATAAACAGATTTAGGGATCATATGGCATTTATTTATATACTAGCTTAAAAGGCCCGGCGTCGCCCGGGTTTTGTATTTTGTAATATGAAATTAACTTATGGAGGACTTTCGATGTTGAAACTTTAGGTCCTTATATAATATATATGTAGAATTCGAAATGAGGAAGAACGACATATGACACTCAGACTATTCCCTCAGAAAACGCTAGGTATAGCTTTTTATGGCTCATAGAGGATGTCGAATGTTGCATTCCATTGCTTCTACACACCATGCCTGGGAGGAGTGCAAATTAGAAGAAAATGAAATTCCGGTTACATAAGATTGCATTGTTTTGACAGAAAATTGTATTTCTCACTCTCATACTACCATACAACCGTTTCGGGGCTGAAGTAAAAAAAAAAATTCAATATCACTTTCATACTTTCCTTCCCAAAAAAACCTGGGACATAATATACTGCGCACGTAGGACTGAAAATGTTCCATCCCATTTTGTCTTCTTTTAGATGCTTAGGGCCTCTGATAAACATCCCTAGGCCTATTTCTCAACTAATACAAACCCTACAGCTATGAGTGACGTATCAGTGGATAGGATTTTTTACAGACTTCTGATATAGCATACTCACTGGCACACACTTATGTTGTCCCTGCAATACGACCGCTGAAATGAGAAAATGATATTTTCCACGTCGAGGGTAGAGAAAGTTATGTGACTGCTTTATTTTCGTGGATTTTATTCTTCAAGATTTATTTTCACAAATGTATTAATTACATCGTCAATAGTATCAGAATTTGTTAAAGCCCAGTATTATAATATAGTTTGCAAAGCCCTATGTGAACACCGTAAACAACACTTTCGTTATGTAAACAATTGACAGCTGAACTCTCTAACTGTGCCTCATTTCACATTTCCGACTTTTCCCGTGGATTTTACAAAAAATTTCTTTCATACAAACCTTGTCCTGACAATTACGAACACAACAAAAAAAGAATCAGCCAAATCGGTCGAGCCGTTCTCAAGTGATGCTCCGTCATACATTTTGGAAATTCATTTTTATTAATATAGATTTTCCTTAGGGCTTCACAAATTACTTGCTACTGAATAAATAATTGCTCTGACTATCTGTTTAGATTTCCTAGGTCAAATAAAATCAGGTAAACTGATGTAAAAAAGTGCCATGTGGAGTTAATAGACCCTATTTAAGAAACTATTTGTTGGTATCCATGCTTGAGTTACGTAAACCAACAAATGAACATCTAATATTGTTTATTTTGTGTTTATTCTGTAACTATGTATGTATGGTGCTGCCACCACCGAGTCCTTGTTGGTGAGTTAGTAGTTTGGAATGCTATTATAAATGAAGCTGCCATTTATATCAATTCTTCCACTGTGTTTAATATTTAGCATAACAACAGGTTATGGGCCCAGGTGCGCAGTGTTCGAGTGAATTGAGGAGACGTAATACAATATAGTGGAAAGTGTGGAGAGTCTAGAAAACTACCATATTGTGTAACAGTGCAGCAACGAATTTTGCAACGGTCAAAATGGCGGAGATGGAAGAGAAAACCTTCTATATTCCAAAGCTAACAAGAAATAACTATGTGGCGTGGATGGCGCGCGTGAAATCTGAAATGTTGATTAAAGAGTGTTGGGAAGCAATCACGGGTTATAACGATGTTGATGGAGCTCATCTAAATCAAGCAGAAACCCGTCGGCGCGAGAAAGCCAACCTCATGGCGCTATCTCTTATTATGAGATCAGTTAGTGATGATCTCATTAACGACATAGTTGATTTCAACAAGGCGAGTGAAGCATGGACCAAACTCGAAACTATTTGCCACCAGAACACTCAGTATGGTGCTATGATGAAGTTACGAGAATTGGCAACCATGGTAAAGGGTGATATGACCATTCAAGAGTATAGCAATACAATGATGAATATGAATCGACTGTTGAGGAAGAATGATTTGGAGATATCTGATAAACAGTTGGCTCATTTGTGTTTGTCTGGCCTTCCCCCAGAATATGAAATAACAGTGAAGACTTTGGTGACTCAGCCGGATAAGATGGACATGTCCTACATAAAGCAAGTGTTACTGGAACAAGAGGAAGAAATGAGAAAACAAAGCCTATCATCACATCAAGCATTAAAGACAACTTGGAAACCGCCGAGCACTAAAGGTAAAAAGTATACCGATGGAAGGAATTCTACCAATCAGAATAACAGTATATCTCAACGGAAGCAGTACAAAGGGAGATACTTTTGCTATGCATGTGGTGGTGAAGGACACATTGCGAAAAATTGCCCCAAGACTCAGGAACTAGAAGAGAAGGAAAAAGGGAGTAGTGAACCCAAGAAAGCTTCTGCTTCAGTTACTACAAGGGAGCATGTGGTATTGCATGCGAAGAAGTATTCTCAATGCAAACACGATGTATGGATATTAGACGGTGGTGCTTCTGACCACATGACAAATAGAAGAGAGATTTTCAAGAATTTCAGAGAATGCTCAGGTACTGTTGAAGTCTGTGATGGGAAACCGCTGAAAATAAGTGGCTTGGGATCTGTTGTAATTCCTATGTCAGATGAATGTGGAGGAAAGAATGTAGAGCTTCAGGATGTGCTCTATGTGCCTGAATTACATGATAATTTGATTTCTCAAGGTCAGATAGAGGAAAAAGGTCTTGAGTTCAGATCGAAGAATGGTTTGAATAAGTTATTAAAGGGAGAAAAGTTAATCTTTCAAGCACATCGAATTGGAAGGTTATATTTTGTCACTACTGTTGGAGATGTATCAATAAAAGAGTTAAATGAGGAATATCTAAAGAACGTTAACATGAGAAAAGCTGCAAGAGTTTCTCAGATGACGTGGCATAAGAGACTAGGCCACCCTAACCTGCAAACTATGGGAAGAGTTGAAGCCCTCACAACGTCAGCTATAGCGAAGAAAAGTGATGGCCTACAAGAATTCAAGAAATATAAAGAGAGAAATGAAGTTTTGCTAGGGATAAAAGGCTATCGCCTGGAGGATGAGAAGCCAACTCTAATGGATATAATCCAGTTCCCTACAGGAGAGGTGCTGCACCCCAGTGCCACAGGAGAGGTGCTGGACCCCAGTGCCACAGGAGAGGTGCTGGACCCCAGTGCCACAGGAGAGGTGCTGGACCCCAGTGCCACAGGAGAGGTGCTGGATCCCGGTGCCACAGGAGAGAAGCTGGAGCTCGGTGCCACAGGAGAGAAGCTGGAGCTCGGTGCCACAGGAGAGGTGCTGGATCCCGGTCCCACAGGAGAGAAGCTGGACTCTGGTGCCGCAGGAGAGGTGCTAGACCCCGGTGACACAGGTGAGGTACAGGACTCTGGTTCTATGAGAGAAGTGCCCTACAATGATGCCACTTCAGAGGAGGGACTTAGGAATTCAAAACGCTTGAAGCAACCTAGAAGGATGTGCAATCTGTCGTGTTGCAATTATTGCTGCAAGGTAAGGGATGGTGTAATTGATGTTTTGGAGCCACCCAGGACCCCAGAAGAGATCATGTGTAGAGAGGATAGAGACACCTGGTTGAAAGCAATGGAGGTGGAGATGAAGAACCATGAAAGGAACCAGACTTGGATTTTAGTGAAGAAGCCAAAGTTTGGAAATATTGTAGTTTCATTTGTGATTTATTGAATTTGTTGATTTCCGAGGAGAGGTGTTGGTATCCATGCTTGAGTTACGTAAACCAACAAATGAACATCTAATATTGTTTATTTTGTGTTTATTCTGTAACTATGTATGTATGGTGCTGCCACCACCGAGTCCTTGTTGGTGAGTTAGTAGTTTGGAATGCTATTATAAATGAAGCTGCCATTTATATCAATTCTTCCACTGTGTTTAATATTTAGCATAACAACACTATTGCGTTTCGCACTACGGTTACTTGTGAAAGTGTGAAGGCGTGAGTGGGGTAACTAGAATATTAATGGAATTAATTTACAAGAAATTCCTCACTTCAAAAATTTCCTTTAATTTTTGCCAAAACATCTGAAGGCATACAAATACGCAGTCACTTGTCTGAGTTCTATTGATGGATGCAAATTTTCTATTTAAAAAGCACGTGACGGTTAATTTGTTTTTACTTCGGTAATAGTGAACTGATCTGGTCTAAAATGAACAGGGATCTACCTATGGACTTTTATTCCAGTTATCGGGCGTACAGACACATCGGCAGACGGACTTACATTTTTCCCATTCCACAAAAATAATTCTATCACTCAGTAAATCATAAAGTAGAGTGGAAGCAAAACAAATTTAATATACTAATGCTTTAAATATTGTCATTTTTAGATTGGAATTATCTTCATTGACCTTGTAGTACAATATTATCTGAATACTTTTCACATTTTAAATTCAGTTAGATTCATAAAAATAGAATAATCTATATTCAAAATTACTATTTGCTTTCTTCTTTTAATTATTACTATTTTGATGGTGTCGTGCACATTGGCACACGTGCACATCGGCACAGTCGCATTTTAGTGCACATCGGCATATTATTTTTATCTTGTAATGGTTATCGTGCTTATCGCCACATACCACGTTGGGGGCAGGGGTGGACATAGAGTCTCAAACCTACAGCCTCCTTCACCACGATTCCAAGGCAGCACCCCTTAGCTACCGCGGCTAAGGAAACCGACCGTTGATATCGTAGATAGGTTGTCAGGTTAGGTTAGGTTAGGCTGGGTTGGGTTGGGTTAGGTTAATTCAAAGTCTCATTCAACCGCAGGCAGATACTTCATGAATGATTTCTAAACAATTCAATTACAATATTAATGTACACAGTATGTATCTATAATAATAAAAGGAAGTGTTTGTCTTTCTGTCTATCTAGCAGTTAACTGTGAACTCCATTGCATTGAATACGATAATGTAATTCCAACTTTGTCTCTATGTCCACCCCTACGAAGGGTGTGTGGCGATGAGCACGATGATATTGCAAGATAAAAATATTATGCCAATGTGCACGAAAATGCGATTGTGCCGATGTGCACGTGTTCCAATGTGCACGCAACCGAGCGTGATTAATAAGCTATTTAACTGCATACTTGTGAAATAAATGGCAATAAAGTTTTAAAAGTAATAGTAAATGAACTTGCACACTCAATGGAAAAAGACAATTCCTTAGCAAGCTAAAGGAATATTATTTTATGGAACCCGGAGGTTCATTGCCGCGCTTACCTGAGCCCGCCATTCAAACCTATTCTGTGCTAACTCCATCCAACCGTCCCTCGCATATCCTACTTCCCTTAAATTTATCCTAAATACTGTCCTCTTACCTACATCTAGATCTTCCAAGTAGTCTTTTCCGTTCGGGTCTCCCATTCAATACTTTTGAGCTGTCTTTCCTACCCCCATGCGCGCAACATGTCCAGCCGATTTTACTATCCATAATTTAATTACCCTTACTATACCCGGTGACGAGTACAGGTCATGAAACTAGTCGTTATGCTTTCATCCAGTCCACATTTTCGTCTCTCTTAGGCCAAAAATTTTCCTAAGCACCCTGTTTTCAAACACTCTCAGATTATGTTCTTCCCGAAGATAAAGCGATCATGACTCACATCTATATGACACAATCGGCAGGATGATTTTCTTATAAACTTTTATTTTTAGATTACCTGACAGAAAACTGAGACGACAAGAGATTCTGAACTGCATAAAAGCAAGCATTTCCTGATTTTAGTCCACATCTACGTTAATATTATATGTATCTGTAATGATTTTGTTATTCTCTATATATTTTAGCCTTTGTTATACAACAAATATACTACAGTTAAGGTAAAGAAATCTGTAATTATTTCTCCCAGATATTCGAAGTTTTCCACTTGCTCGAACGATTTACGGCTATTATAATATTTTGTAGCGCATTGCTTTTATGTTTCATGACTAAATATTTAAATTTTTCTGTATTAATTTTCAATCTAACATTCCTGCAGGCATCAAAACTACTATTTCAATTTATCTCGATTGTTTTTATGTCATCGCCCAACAGAAAACATCTAAAATCGGGTGACTTTCATTTAATACTAGGCCTACCTTATTTTTCTGAATTTTCCTAATGGCATATTCCAAAGCGAAATTAAAAAGTCGCTTCTAATGGCAAACCTTATCTGATAAAATTTCCCTATCCTGACTCTGCTACAGGTTTCATTTAGGCACATTTTGATCATCCTAACTAACTTCTTTGGTATCCCAAACTCAATGAGGATATTGTACAATTTGTCTAGCCTAACTGAATCATATGTTTTTTAAAAATCTATGTATAGGCCTAGGTGGTGAACAGATTTATTTTTTCCCACTTTTTCTCCAAGATTTGGCGAATACAAAATATCTGATGAATGGTTATTTATTTCAAATAAATCCACATTGGTGACCTCCAATGATTTCGTCCGCATATGGGGTTAATCTTGAAAGCAGTAAATTAGATAGAATTTTGTATGATCTTTATAAGAGAGAAATTCCTCCATAGTTATTACGTTCGGCCTTATCTCCCTCTTTATAGATCGGTATAATAATACATTCTTTGCATTCCTTTGGCAATAGTAAATAATTGCATGTCTAACATTCTCACATGCACTGCCATAAAAATGTCAAATAAGTTGTTACTTGCCATTAAGTCTAATGACTAATGTTCTGTCAAAATGCACTACATTAACCGCTTACGTGTTTAGTTTACATCAGTAGGATGTTGTAATAATTCATTCGTTAGCATAGCTTTTTTATTTTTTTGTGATATTCAGTTTAAATGATCATAGTCCATGTGCCAGACCCCCAAAATTAACTTTCTAACATAACATCCGTTCAAAATGGCGGACGACTGTCAATCTTTAAATTCAATTAAGTCGGGACTGGTTGGATCGGGAAAACCGAACTTTGCGCCCCAAGCGAGTCCCTCACTCCAACTCTCTAACTCCCTCCCCTAGCGGCGGCATTTGAACTACTAGTAGCGACGGTGGCGCCATCTCTTAATGAACTGATGAAACAGAAAAAATAATTTATTTCTTCTTTATTCTCTTCTTCTCTTCCTTTCCCGTCTCCTTCCTCTCTTCCTCTGACCTCCTCTTCACCCTACTTACCTATTTGAGACCTATTCCCAATAGTAAATATTGGATCGACCGGGATTCGAACCCGGGACCCCTACCATTATAGCTAGGAGTCTTGACCACTACGTTACGAGTGAATGTTGAGCACTGAAGGAAGCTTTCGTATATTAGAGTTATGTTAGGGGGATTTCATAAGTTCTAACGCAAGAATCTGTTTTTATAAGTATTGTTGGTACAAAGGAATTTTCTGCATCAATTAAGCCACATTTTATGTTATAATACGGCGTTTTTTATAATTATGAAATATTAAGTATGGTACAAGGGTATTTTTTGTATTGTGAAATAGCCTATTTTGTTCGAAGGGTCGTTTTTATAATTGTGGAATATTATGTGGAGGTGCAAGGGGCTTTCTTTATTGTGAAATATTAGGTGACATATCAATTGCAATTATGCATTACCGGCGTTGAGCAACGGCTACAGGCATGAGTAAGGTATGCGGAGCAGGCGGCACGCGGGAAACAGCCAAGCGGGGAAGTGGCCAGGCGAGTGGCGAGTGGAAAGGGGAGCAGCATGGGGCGCAAAGTTCCATTATGCCGTTGGATCAATCTTGAATTAAGTTTTTTTTTCCAAAATGTAGCTAAATTTTTGTTTCACACGTATATGGCCGAAAAACAGTATCTATTTGTCAAAACTCAAAAACACAGAAAATTAGATTATTGAAATTTCGTTTTGCGGTTTATTAGACTAACGGTTGGATATATCGACACATTATTGGTTATAAAAGTTGTAGAAAAATCTCACCTTTAATATGCAAAAACGAAAACGATAGTCTGATCAATAATACCCGAGATACCCAGATTCAATGTGGGCGGGGCGGGGTTGAGCGGGTTGACCGAGTGCTTGGTGCCGTTAGTGAGAAATCTTAGCGTGAAATCTTACGTGACCTACTAATCACCATTAAACACCTACTAATATATATAATTAACAATTATATAATTTATCTGGGAAATGGACATCAATAATTACGAACCATGCATCCCATATCTCTGTACTTCAAGATGAACACGTTGAAGTCAGTCTAAAGTTTTTTGACTACTACTTGACTCATGTTCGTAAAAATAATGGAGCAATGACATACTTTTCGATTAAATATATCGACCTAGTGGAGCTAATTTTAGCTTTTCTTTGAGCTAGTTGGGAAGGTAGATGTTTTATCCTGATTTGCGTGATTGTTTTCCCTAATTTTCTTATGGCATATCCCAAAGTAAAACTAAAAAGTAAAGTTGATAGTGCATCTCCTTGCTTCAAGCCGCTTCTAATGGCAAACCTATCTGATATAAATTTGCCTACTCTGACTCTGCTATAGGTTTCATTTAGGCACATTTTGATCAGCCTAACTAACTTCTTTGTTATCCCAAACTCAATGAGAATATTTACAATTTGTCTCGTAGTCCTGGACCTGACTCTAGTCCTGTAGGAAAATTAGAGTAGGGAGATTTTTTTACACGAATGTTTAGTAGGTGTTCTAGTAAGTATATTGATCTTGGGAGGACACCCGCCACCTGGTACATTTTCCAGCTATGACGTCATGAAGGATTTCGGCCGCTCGATCACAGAACTGCCCTTATCTATATTAATACGTGATCGATTTTCATGAAAATTGATTCCGTGTGTTGTAATTACTATTTTCAAGGTAAATACCAATGTGTTTTAACTGTAACAATAAATAAATAAACAAAAAAATTAAAAACTGTAATTTTTTAAAATATTTTCCTTTAAAAATGTAATTTTGCTATTTTTTATGTTCTTTTACTACGTAAATACATAATATCATGAATACAAACAGTGATTATATTGAAAAATGTTCAGATTATCTGAAAAGAAAGTTGAATCCAACCCCTTACTACCACACTTCGAGTAGGTTACTTCCCTTTCCCTACAAATGCAAGAGGAATTGGCACATTTTAAACAATTACATGGTCCAATAAAATCAGTGGGAGATTTCTGTAAGTTATTTTTTTGAATCAAATCATCTTCTATCACTGCAAAACCAAATTCACATGGATTTAAGACAACGAGCACATCAACAATAAGCATATCCAACGGGTTACCTTTTGAAAAATATATTTCAAAATTGAGGTCACCTTTGCATCTAAGCTCTGGGTTTGCTTCTTAGAAAACTCATGGTGGACGTTCAAACCTTTGCCAAAGCAATGGAGTCTGTTACTTCCAAAAATAGATTTGATTTTATCAGGCGCTCATGAAGTGTTACTTCTCATTCTGGTACAAACTGTTTTTGTTTAGTAAGCCCTACGTTGCCAGATGAGCTCTTTTGTGATCTAATAATGGTTTATTGCAATGCCATATCCTCAGCAACAGTTGAAAATTTACGGTTATACCGCTTAACAACGTGCTTCCCCTTCATGAACATTTCATGGACCTCGGGGTCTGTCTTTTGTAGTCTTATCATGTCTTCCAGATATAAGGAATACCAACTCTGATAGCTAATACAACCAAAGAAGGAAAATACTGATTGAATTTTCTGTAATGTGTGTAGGTGCAGTTCCCAGAGACCTTGTCTATCGGCTCGAATAAAATTTCTAAGAATTTGGAGCAGTTTGAGAAAATTGTCCCAGTACAAATACTGTTCTGATGTTTACCTCAAAGTCTTTGTGAGGAGTTTCTCCACATGGACATCTGCATCTATATAATCTGCTTTTTCCCCATGCCAAATAAACATTCTGCTGGATGTGAAGTAACTTCTCAAACTCAGATGCATAAGACTCAATGGAATATTCCTCCAAAAATGATTTCACCATCAACCTAAACACGGTTTCTCTCAACATAAACATTCTCACTCCCTTTACATAATGGTTCCCATTTAAAAGTCTACCACATTTACACCAAACACTGAGCATTCATTGAACACATTGGGTATTCCTTTCCACGAACAAACAAGCAACCAAGCACCTTCGTCACAGGCTACTGGAAGGTTGTTTTTGCCCAAATGGTCGAGGATACTATTGAAATTCAATAAAGCTATGTAAGCAGTCGCATACTGAGGTACTGGGTTTGGAATCACAGGCAAAATCCAACTTGTTTCTGCTGTAGATCCTCTTTAGAACTAAGTGCATTGAAAGCACTCCACGATGGTACAAGCTATTCAATGTTTTCTTCTGGTGTAGAAAGCTCGTAATCTGTATCAACATTGGAGCTGTCCAGAAGAGGTCGTGCAGTTATTGGAAAGTGCCATAACATGTCTGACTTTCCGTGTTGCTTCTTCAGATCCTCAGTCATTGTAAAAAAGAGTAACTTCGTGATCGCTTGGGAGATCAGGATGCTTTGCTGGTTTGTAATACGATTGTACCTTTGGCATGGAAGAAGCTCTTGAATCGCTTTCAAACCTCGTGTGATACCAATCTCCGATACGTATGATTTATCTGGTATATTTAGTGGTTGTCTTGAAAAAGTACATAAACACTGCCATGAGAAAATCCTATACCAGATAAGGTAGATTTCTCATGGACAAAGTTATCGAAGGCGCCAGTCGTGTTTGAATCAGTCTTAAAATTACTGGTAATCGGGACTTCGTTAGGAGACTGCTTAAAGCTTATTGTGCAAGGCTATGATGATGACGAATCACTTCATTTTTTAAATTTTCGTGTACTTATTTCAAGTGACAGTTAAAACACATTGCTATACACCTTACAAATAGTAATTACAACATACTGACTCAGTCTGCATGAAAATCGATCAAGTATTAACATAGATATGAGCAGTTCTCTGATGATATCATAGCTGGAAAATGTATCAGGTGGCGGATGTCCACCCAAGCTCAAAGTACTTACTAGGGCACTTACTAAATATTCCTGAAAAAATCTCCCTACTCAAATTTTCCTACAGAACAGCAGTCAACTGAATGATATGCTTTTTTGAAATCTATGTATAGCTGGGTAGAAAAAAACATTTTTCAAATTGTTCTGTGTAGCAGTGACTTTTCTTTTCAATTTATGCTACCAATAGTGCGCATCACAAGATGGAGAGCGTCGTGCTAGTTCCTTACATCAAAAAGCTATAAAAGCACAAGATATGACTTGCACCGAATTGAAGTTGTGTTTTTAATCAATGCATGTTTACATTATTTCAAGTTTTAAACGAGTTATATTGTATAAAGTAATGTGTTTTCATTCTGTTCACTGCCACCACGCGATGTATTAACACCGCATGTTGATGCTGACGTTCTATCAGATAAAATTACTTCCATGAGATCCTAGGAGGCATTTCACAAGACAAACTGTCGTGATTGGTCTATATCCGAGGTATTCCTAAATGTTATTTGCCAATATCAAACACGCGGCTTATGATGCATTGGTTTCCGGCACGCAAACTTCTTAAGATTAGCTACATTAATCTCAGCCAGCTTCTGGTTTGTCCGCTGTGTCTGACAGGTGTGAGTTAACATTTATGCATGCCTATTTTTTACAAATCCACTTTTTATTTTTCGTTTGATGGTTTCTGTTTTCTCACAATAATCAGGTTATTCGAGACATTGGGGTTTTTATTCGGGTCCCGATTTTCCCAGGACGTGTGGTCACCAAAATCTACCAATCCAGCCCATTTCTCCCAGAAGAAGACTGTGCCGGCTCAACCAAAAAACTGTACACCACGGTGCCGGCTGGATTAAAATTGCTTTTGGTTATATCTGTAATTTTATATATACAGTATATATATGTAAGCTCATAGAGCTTAGAGCTCATTTATTATGATTTATAGCAAATACTAGTCATAAAGTATTAATACAAGTCACTAGATGGCACTAATGCCAGTTACTAGCAAACAGAATTCTTGGCACGCTTGTATCTCTTTATTTACACTTAGATAAAGAAAATATCCATTATACGCTGTAATGTAATAAGCTAAGGAATAGTTTTGCACATTTATTCCTGTTACTATTCACTATTATCATTAGATTCAATAATTAATGTTAATTAGCAACAGAATGCTGTTTTGCCGGCATCGATCAGATATCGATTGCCAGCCTGATAATCGATAATACTCTTACTTGCCCTTACAGTCAGGATAGCGTAGAGCACTACGAGCGGACTATCGATTATCTATACTTGCCTTTAAGGACAGTGTACTGAACAGTTAGATTAATTCCCATGAGAAATTTATTTATTTCTCCACAAAGGCATATTGTTTAG
This sequence comes from Ectobius pallidus, assembly GCA_964059195.1. Taxonomy (NCBI): domain Eukaryota; kingdom Metazoa; phylum Arthropoda; class Insecta; order Blattodea; family Ectobiidae; genus Ectobius; species Ectobius pallidus. The sequence goes on from CAXKWD010000006.1 coordinate 17,279,963, forward strand.
TAAAATAAATTCTCTCATATATTTTTCTGTATGTTCCAGAAAGAGTACTGCATGTTACCTTGTTTAATAAAAGCCTGCTTTAGGATGGAAGCATCTAGAAAGTTCAAGACTAGCTTTCCATCGAATTTTTGAATGACTCTTTTGTAAGATGATTATGTGAACGCATTTTGTGGCCGTTAGACTTTATTCACTTCTTCGCCGATCGTCGCTGCGTAAGGGCACAGCCCCAAATTTAGCAACAGACCACAAGTCTGAATATATTATTGTACAGTATCTACATATAACTACGCATCATGGAACCAGCATCAGCAGCCACAACTTAATCCACTTGGAGGTGGATTCGAGGACATCCCTAGAACTTCGTGGAGCATAGCTCGTAGCCATGGAAGGACTCGCTACTGGCCACCGTTCAGGATGATCTACAGCATCATAGATCTACAGCATCAGTAACTGTACATCCCCGTTTAGCCATAGTCCGGCTAATGCATTCACATTCTCATCGGATGTAGTCGCAATACAAGTTAAGGGTATATGTACGTGAATTATTTTGAAATTTATGTTTTTTTGTTTATAGCACTAAAAAATTGTGCTGAATTTTCTGCATCCATTGGTATATAGTTTATATAGGTTTAGAAATTATTGGTGCCGTTTAAATGGACATTTAAATATGTTTACGTGCTCTGAGCTACTATTCACTATGAACTTAAAATTGAATTTCCCGGTAACTCTTATTTTTCACACATATTGTTAGATAGCTCCACAACCATTAGAGATAGAAGGCTGAAATTTTTTACACTAATTTTACATGCATATATGCATAAAGTAGACTACAATGATGCCCATAGGTATAAAATTAAAGAAAATGTGTCATAAAATATTGATCAAATTTCAATATATTTTATATGCGATATATAAAAATTAATTGCATTAAAAATACTAACATTAGCGGTGTAAAAGTAGTCTACTTTGTAGAAAAATATGTTCATTATATGCATTAAAAAAATAAAAGGTGTCAGAGAAACCAGAAAAATGCTATCTCTACAAGAAGTGATAAGTGCATCTGAATTAGTTTTTTTCATGCTCCTATAAAACATGTAATTTAAAAATAACTTGGTCAATTTTTTATACTTTTATCAGCTAGTTATGTTCTAGTAAGCCTTATTATAGGATCCTGTAATTTTAGTCCACATATGAGTTAATTTTCTTGTAAAATTTTAATATTTTAGAACCTGCATTTTCTTTATATTTTTGTGGTAGTTCACGTACATATACCCTTAAGTAAATCAAACTAAACCATGTATTAATACACAAAAGCCAAGTAGGGCTTAGCATCTTTATTATATTACTATAAAGTAAATCTGCTTTTATAAACGTAAGGAGTTTTGCCATCCTTGCAGTTCCTCTTTTCCTCTACGTGCAAGCTAAATATGCTGCCGTAGTAGTTTTGAACAAAATATGGTATAACTCACAAAGACCAAGGAATGGTCTAGCAAATTACTAGCCTGAACAAGTAATTCAGCACTTATCATTTTTTGGAGTTTTGGCATACTTGCAGCTCCTCTTTTCCTACGAGCAATCTAAAGAAATTGCCGTAGTAATCTTTGAGCAAGATATAGCTCAACTTGTACTCAAATAAGGTAACAATAAAATTACTATAGGTTCTTGTTAAGAAACCAACCTCTTATAGACAAGATACATAACCTTTGACATTATCCTTAAAAAATGTCCAAGTGAAATAAAATTAATATTAATTAATATTAAGCACAGCTAGAAGAAAGAAGAGAAGCAGCAGTCTTCTAGAGTAGTAGAATAAGTGACAATTCTTATTCTCCATTATTCCTGCTTCCTTCAACATTCCTGCACTTCTAAGCTTAAATATTTCGGGATTATAATCCAGTGCTCCTCCGAAAAATCCTATAGCAAATTCCTCAGGCACACTAGCCTACAATATATATATTGTGTAGGATTTACTTTATAGTGTAAGGTTTACTTTATATTATTTCCTGCTGTGCCGGACAACTGAAGAAAACCCACAATGAGCACCCAAGTACATTTGTTACTACTGAGCAGTGGTGTAATTAGTTAATTTTACTAATTATATAAGACATGTATATGCGGCTTGTTCTTTGCACACTTATTCACTGTAGTTCTGGTTATTTATTCCTAATCACACTTATTTTCACTTGTATTAACTATTTAAATGTACATTTGATTTAGACACTTTGTATCACCCTTGATTGCTACCATAGATTACTCTTTATCGCTTCTATCATTTATCACTGCTACCATAAGAGCTGCTGGAATACACGAGGATCCCAATTCCCTAAGGGCAATCGAAAACTACGCAGGGGAGGCAATTAATCTCTCTGAACATCATAGAAAGTGGAACAATTTATTTTACAAACCACTTTTACAATCAATGTAAGAAATTAAGATGTACACAGGAACAAATTATCCTCACTATTTCCTTCTATCCACAGTATAAGGCATTCGCCCTCTCATCCGGCAATATAATAAACTCCTATGGTGAAGTATCATTGAAATTTAAATTATCTTGCCAATGAGTTAAACGTTATTTTCATTCATCATTGCAAATATCATCTTATTTCTTACTAACTACAGTTCCCAGCATGGAATGGCAAGATCTGTTAATGAATATGTCAACCTCATTTAACTGTAGTACTCAAAGTAAACTATTTCAAAACAGCTGAATGTTATTCTTTAAGGTTCTAACTATGATTGCCTCAATAATGAAGTATTCCAGTTTCAAGTATAAAGTGGTGTTTCAATTTTTCTTAATGAATAGGCCTATCTCAATCAGACCTAATAATTCAAAATTAAACTATAAATGAGCTTTGTACATTCATTTACTAGACTAGCCTGCCTGTAGTAATTTCATCTTGCAATATATAAGTATTTCAGCTCGAAATATTCTGGCAATCTCTTTAAATGGGTATGTAAACTTTCTTTGACTCCAAAACTCCAGTTACACTATTTTTCACACATCAGAATATTATTCCTTAATGTTCTAGGCAATACTTGTCCCGATCATGTAATATTAAGTTTTCAAGTATAAAACTGTATGTTATTATTTATTACTGAGTAGGCCTATATCCATTGCACCTAATAATTCAAAATTAAACTATGTTCTTTATATGTGGTGGTTTATAATTAACGTACAACATTAAGTTTTCTGACAATATTTATTCATGAGTAGGCCCATGTAAATTTGACTTAATAATTCCAAATTAAACTGTTTATCTGAAGTTTGTCCTGTAACTGCCTCTACCACAACTATAAGTTACTACGTTGCCCAATATTATAATATTATGAAGTTTTCGCTTAATATGTTGAATCTTAACTATCCTGATAATGCAGCCTTAAAATAATTTCTTAATACAGGAGATTTCAATTATCAGACCGTATAGCAATATTTATAAATCAATAGGCCTATGTGAATTTGACTTAATAATTTCAAAATTATCTACTTGCTTTGTATATAATGGTTTTCAATTAATATATAACATATACTTGTGGCAATATCTATTTCTCAATTTCCCAGTTTAGTCACTATCTCCTGAGCAATTTGTCTTTTCTTTTAATTGCAACTATTTTCTTTGCTTATAGTTCTTTAATTGTTGTTTTTTGTTTCATAGGAAAATTCTGCAATGACGGCCGAGGAGTTATGTGGAAATTGCTGCTTATCTGTCTCTGAAGGTGTTCAATGTGACTCGTGTGACTTATGGTTTCACTTTACATGTTCTAGGTTATGTATCGACGAAGTTCCCGAAGGCGATTGGTTCTGCAAGCTATGTATTAAGGATAAGGAGATTAAAGACTTGCATTATGTGATTGATGTGTTACAGGATGATGTTCGATCTCTGAAGGCGAAACTCGACGAAGTAACTAATGTAAATGTTTCTTTCCCTAGGTTGGACTCCTTTGCCGAAGTAGCGCAAAGTCACAAAGGAAGACCATCAAGTAACAACATGTCGTCCTTGCAGAAGACTTACAGCCCCATCGCTACTAATAATCGATTTTCTGTTTTAGATGGTCTAGAAGAAGTAGATGACCCAGCTGAACCAACTGCTATTCCAAATGGCCTAGATAGGGTAGATAATTTTACTTCTAGCTTTGTCTCTTTTGCAGATGTACTGAGGCATCCCAGAAGAAGAACATCGCAGAACAGTGTAAGTAGGCCTACTAATAATGTTTTCTCTGTTTCAGGTAGTAGTGGAGATGTAGATGAAGAACAGCCACTTAGAGCAACGACTGTATGCAGGCCCACTAACAAAAGAAAGATTTTAGTTTTAGGTACCAGCCACGCCAGACATATGGGAACTGCTGTAAAAGATGCTGTTGGAGAGAGTTTTCAAGTTGAGTGTATTTGTAAACCTAATGCTGAACTTAAGGATGTAATTTCAGGTATCGAGGATCTATCTAAAGGCTACTCTAAGGATGACCATATTGTAATTGTTGGAGGTGGTGGTAATAGTCTAGACAGAGATCCTGACTTTGAAATCGACCAGGACCTACACACCATCTCTAGAAGCAGTGTACATACTAATGTTAGTTTTGTAGAGTTATTTTACAGGTACGACAAGCCCTCGCTTCGATCCAAGGTGAAAGCTGTGAACGACAAGTTAAGGGATTTCTCTAGTAATCATGTAAACTTTAACATTGTATCTGTTAATAGCCTAAGAAGAGAAGAATTCACTCGACATGGACTCCATCTGAACTCCAGAGGGAAGAAGACGCTAGCAAAACTTGTTGCTGAAGAAGTAAAGAGTAATGAATCTAATTGTAGCAGGCCTATTCCTGTTATAGTAGGTGGATCATGTCATTTTTTAGGGGGAATCTAAATCAAAGAAATAAACAACTTTTATGTGTACCTCAAGATAAGAATAATACTTCAGTTAAGCCAAAAACTAGAATTAATACATCATTTACATTAATACATCAAAATATAAGGGGACTTGAAAATAAAATTGAAGAATTCAACTTAGCAATTCAGGATTCAATTAATTCTAATCTACAGAAAATTCAAGTTATTTGTTTGACAGAACACCACTGTGCAGAAAAAGAGCTGGAACAATTAAAAATTGATAATTTTTCTTTATGTTCAAATTTTTGTAGACGTTCCAAAAAATGTGGAGGTGTGAGTATTTTTATCAAAAGAAACTTAGATTTTAATGATATAGACACCAGTTCCTTTTGCAAGGAACAGGATTTCGAATGTTGCTCAGCAAGAGTGGAAACTGACAATGGCACGTTTGTAATAATAACAATCTACAGAGCACCATCAGGTAATTACAACTATTTTATCAATCAGTTAGAAAAGGTTCTTAATTCACTATATAATAATAGTGTAAATATGATACTGTGTGGTGATTTTAATGTAGACATGTCAACTGATAGTGAAAATAAGGCAAGACTTCTGTCCTTAGTAGGTAGTTATAATCTAGACTTCATAGTGAACTTCCCAACTAGAATTCAAAACAACTCTCAAACAACAATAGATAATATATTCTTAAATAAAGAAAAAAACTTGAAGTTTGAAGTAATCCCAATAATAAATGGGTTATCAGACCATGATGCTCAGATGGTAATGTTAAACAATACTGAAGCATATCCGACTAGCAAACATGCCCGTAGTAATATTATCAGAGTAATGAATGATGTTTCAATTTTAAGTTTCACACAAGATCTTGCAAATGAAAATTGGGAAACTATATTTACCTATAACACTGTTGATAGTAAATTAAATGAATTTCTAAATATCGTGTTGCGACACTTTGAGGCCAACTTTCCAAAAAAGACAACTGCTAAAATACCTAATTTAAATAATAAAGCATGGCTAACCCCTGGTATTAAAATATCATGTGCTAAAAAAAGAGAGCTCTATTTACAATTCAGAACCAGTAACAATCAAACTCAGAAAGTGTATTATAAAAGATATTGCAATGTGCTTAAAAAGGTCATTAAAGAAGCAAAGAGCAGGTATTTTTCACAAATAATTAATAAATCAAACAACAAAGTTAAGACTGTATGGAATATAGTAAAAAATGAAACAGGGAAAGCAAAGGAAAAAAGTGATTGTACGTCATTAATATACAAAAATAAGAAACTAGACAATCTATCAGATATTACAAATGCATTTAATAACCACTTCATAAATATTGCAGAGAATTGTGTTCCCACTAACAATACCAGTGTCAAGGCAATAGACCTTCTGACAAAATCTACAATTTGTAACCATAAATTTGAAATCACACTGACTTCCTCTGTAGAAATTGAAAATATTATAAAATTGCTTAAAAGTAAAAGCTCATCTGGATGGGATGACATAAGTAATAAGCTATTAAAAAGTTGCTGTTCGGAACTTAGTAAACCCCTTAGCCATATATTTAACTGTTCACTAGAAACTGGAATATTTCCTGAAAGAATGAAACATGCAATTGTCAAGCCCCTGTTTAAAAAAGGAGACAAAAATTTACCATCAAATTACAGGCCTATATCGCTCTTAACTTCATTTTCAAAAGTATTCGAAAAAGTTGTATATAACCGCATAGTTTACTATCTTAATTTGTATAATATACTTACACCATCACAATTTGGTTTTAGAAGTGGCATGTCTACTGAAAATGCTACATTTAAACTCACCACAGAAATACTGGAAGCGCTAGATAAAAAGAAATATACGTTGGGAATTTTCTGTGACTTAGCTAAAGCATTCGACTGTATAAATCATGAACTATTAATTGAAAAATTGGAACATTATGGAATAGATAATTTAACACTGAATTGGTTCAAATCATACCTGTCTGAAAGAACTCAAAATGTGGTAATAAATGGAAACAAATCTAATCTAGGAGTAGTTAGAAGTGGAGTACCACAGGGATCAATACTAGGACCTTTGCTATTTTTAATTTTCATCAATGACTTGCCACATAACTTAAGTGACGAAACAAAGGTATTGCTTTTCGCGGATGACACTAGTGTTTTTGTAACAGGAAAATCCCAGGAACAACTGGCAAGAGTAGCTACAAAGGCTTTTCACGAATTAAATATATGGTTCCAAGCCAATAAAATGACGCTTAATATCGAAAAAACCCACTTTATTCAATTCAGAACAAAACAAAGATGTACCCAAAACCTTGTAATTAATTACCAAACACAAAGCATAGAAGAAATTAGTAATATCAAATTTTTAGGATTACAAATTGATCAACATCTCGACTGGAAGTCACATATTGAAATGATAATTCCAAAACTAAGTTCAGCATGCTTTACCTTAAGAGTCCTGAATCAGGTTTTAAAACAGGATGCCTTACGCATGGTGTATTTTGCAAATTTCCACTCGATAATGAAGTATGGAATCATATTCTGGGGTAACTCGACCCATAGGGATAAAATATTTAAGCTACAAAAGCAAGCAATTAGAATAATGTGTGGAAAGAAAAGGAGAGAATCATGCAAACCGCTCTTTGAAAAATTAAAAGTCCTCACTCTCACAGGGGAATATATATACTCTGTTATGTGTTATATGGTAGATAATATTGAGAGATTCCAAACTAATAGTAGTGTTCATGAACATATTACTAGAAACAGGAATGATTTACATAGACCGGTTAATGCATTAAAACTTTTTCAGAATGGCGCTTATTACTCCGCAATACAGATATACAATAAGCTTCCAAACAACATTAAATTATTATGTATTCAAAGAAAAAGCAAATCCTTCAAAGGATCTCTCAAGAAATTTTTAATTACTCACACCTTCTACAATATGGATGAGTATTTCCAGTTTGAATAAGTTTATAGTGTAGTATATTATATATCATTATTTATTACTTGCTTGTATATTGTAATCTGACGTGTTCTATATCCTTGAGTCCCACTCAACACAGGATCTACAGAACGAGATAACTACATCTACATCTACATCTACATCAAATCCTTGAAAATATCTTAATTTAAGCAGAATGAATATACTGGCAAGCATTCTTTCTCCCTTACTTGAGATTATTGTTACTTCACCTAACTTCTACTGTGAATACATTCAAACATTTCGGTCAACGATCTCGTGGTCACTTCAAAGTACATTATTTATATAGTAAACAAATTACTGACTGCTAACAATCACTGACTGCTCTGTATCGACTTATATCAAAGTCGTGTACCTTTCAAGCACTGTATGTTACTTTTCATTCAATTACGTAAGCCTACTTTTACGAGGTATCCCTTCAAATATGCTTAGTCAAGTGCTCGTGGTCACTTCGAAACACATTTTCTATTTCATTTCGAAATTACTGACTTAACATTTTACTGACTGCTCCGTATCAACCAATATCAAGACGTGTATATTTTATCCACTGTATTGTATTTTTGCCCTCAATTGATTCCGCTTACTATTACGACGTATTCCCTCAAATATCCTCATGTGCTCGTGGTTACTTCGAGACAAATTATACGAGTATATTGCATTTACAAAATACTGACTACTATGGAATTACTGGCTGCTCTATCAAGCTATATGGATACATGTATATTTTAATCACTTATGTGCTCGTGGTCACTTCGAAACACATTTTCTATTTCATATTAATGTTACAAGAATTTACCAAAATTACTGACTGCTCTGTATCAACTTATTTCAAAGCCGTGAATATTATATGCTGTATTATATTACATTTTGGCAATGGCAAACTACTAATTCGCCTGGCGTTTAGAAATTTTAACTGTCGGCATCCATCATTTCCTGACCTCATAAAGTCACTATCCTGAATACATAATTATCATCAGATCACACAAACAATAAGAAAAATGACTAAAAACACAACTTGTTCTTAAGGAAAAAGCTAACTTAAACATTTCCTTGTGTTACTTACATGTAGCATGGATTTCAGTACGGCCCATGTTCCGCCGATGCCTCTGCGGTACTTGTGGCTTGCTCGGCTACCTGAAGTGGTCTGTCTGTCGCGTGAAAGCCGTGTCACGAGCTCATCGGCCACCAGAGGGCACATAGATCACCTCTGCGCGCCCTCATGTGTGAGTGTAAACTAAGCGAACTAAATTTTGCATTCAACTCAACTTGCCTTGGCATTCACACAAGGCAATGCCAACGGAGATAGCTGTCTACCAATCCTCCAACTCACCCCGTTGGAAGCCTGAGAAACAATAATACTTTGAAATCTTGTGGTTGACTATATAATAAGATTCATAATATCGTTTATTTTCTTTATCTTCTCCAATATCTATTTGTTGTAAATAAACGCAGGAATTTTAGGTGCAACTGTTTCGTAAAAAGAGTGATAAAAAGAGATTTATTAAGTGCCAGTGTAGTAATTTATGAGATTGTGTGGGGGACGGGAAAATGTCTGTCCGTCTATCCATCCGTCTGTCCGTCCGTCTGTCTTACTGTCCGTCCGTCTGTCCGTGTGCCTGTACGTGCGATAACTCAAATACGCTTTACCAGGTTTTCATGAAACTTGGTATACGCATTTATAATGTTCATGGGAAGAAGCCTTTTGATATTTGACCAAATCGGTTCACCGGTACCGGAGTAAAACCCAACTTAGTGTCAACTTTAAAGGAGCTTAAATACGCTTTATCAGGTTTTCATGAAACTTGGTATACGCTTTTATAATGACCATGGCAAGAAGCCTGTTTATTTTTTCACTAAATTGGTTGTTTGGTACCAGAGTAACAACTAATTAAATTTCACATGTTTTTAAATATTATGTCTATACTACAATGCCGCATTTCTAATCATGAGGGCTTTGACTCCAATGCAGTCAGATGTTTGTTTATATCGTTGATTAAGTTTAAATTGAGTACTACATGAATTTCTTTCACATCATATTTCTTAGTAATAGTTAAAATTTTGGTAATAGTTTAAATCTTAGTAAGTAGCAAACTATTTAACATATTGGTTTTGTGCATTGTGTTATCTCTAGAGAACTAGTTCTTAAGCCTTAAATGATAGTGGTATATTCGTCTTTCTGTGTATCTGTAACTTTGTATTGTACTTCTATCATACTTGTTCTATTGCATTATTGTAAAATTCAGTTGTTTTAATCCTGGTTGAATGGAAGAGAAGGCCTAATGGCCTTAATCTACCAGGTAAAATACAACAATAATAATAATAATAATAATAATAATAATAATAATAATAATAATAATAATAATAATAATAATTATACAGAAGGTATATTACTTTGAAATAATTAGCGGAGTTCTTTGCTACTGAATGTTGTGAAATGTTGACATATTTTAAGAATTTCAAGTTGCAATACATTTAGCTATGACAAATAACACTATTCTTTCACATACTATGATCAAACTAGAGCGTTAAACTGAGCGAGATTGCCGAAATTGTACCGTCTTTGACTCATATTCCGGAGGTCCCAGGTTCAAATCGCAGAGCCGGCAATTTGACATGGATTTTTTCTTTTATGTGAGCGTGCGAGTGTCAAGATATCACACATCTGTAATTCTGCTGATGCTGGACGATTTTAATCTGATTAAAAAAAATTCTGCATATCATAATTGCAATTATAATTGATTCAACAAAAGCATTCTGGCACTTTGTTATATCAGTTTACATGATCTCATTTTGGTCAAAATAGGAGAAAAAAGGGTTAATTTTAAGTATAATAACTCATACAAACATAACAAAAACCAATTAATATCATACAAGCAGGTAACCGCGGCTTCGTCCGCGATATGTAATTAAAAATTAAGAGCAAAATAATAAAAAACATGTTTATGAACACTCACACGCGAGTCATTCATCAACCCAAATCGATTAATGTTTGTCTGTTGAGGCCTATATTTATTATCGCTCTTGCGTCTAGGTTAAAAATTTTAGACCTCTGCGGGCCTTGGCATTATAATCAAATTAATCGACCAGGGTGGGCTTACAAAATTAAGCTAATTTTTTAAGTGAAACTTCTTTAGCCGCGGTAGGAGTAAATCGAGATCTATCCCAAACTTGCGTTACGGACAAAATCGTCACGAAATTGTTACGCTCAAAATCGTCACGAAATTAGTGGGGCTGTGACGGAACGGACTGCACAGAAAAAGAAATCAACTCAATGATTAGGCTTATCCAAAATTTAAAATATAAAAAAATTTTAGAATCCAAAATTAACGAATCGAAAATCCAAAATTTTAAAAATCTGAAAATTAAAAAGTTGAAAATACAAAATTCAAAAAGTAAAGAATTCAAAGATCCAAAAATAAAAAATAAAAAATTCAAAAATTAAAATTTCAAGGATCCAAAATTTAAAAATCCAACATTTAAAAAATAAAAAAATCCAAAATATAAAAAATAAAAAATTAAATAATCTAAAAATACAAAATTAAAAGTTAAAAATCTAAAAAATAAAAAATAAAAGAGCCAACATTTTAAAAACTCAAGATTAAAAAATATAAAAAATCCTAAATTAGAAAAAATTAAAATATAAAGAATTAAAATACCCAAAAATCCAAAATTACGAAATCCAAAACCCAATATTAAAAAGTCCAACAATACAAAATTGAGAAAATCCAACAATCCAAAACTGAAAAATAAGAAAATTAAAACAAGTTTCACTCCTGTCGCTTGGCGATCCAAGCACACTTTCTTTATTTCCGATAGCGCTAAAATCACGTTTCTGCCAGTTTTTAACTCATATCTCGCAAACAAAAGCCAAAATTAAAAATCGGGCTTTTGAGGTGCATTCACCCACCCTTCACGTTCAAAATTTCAGATCTCTGCGTTCAGTAGATTTTGCTGGGCATCGCGGACAAACAGACAAACTCTTCCCTTTATTATTATAGTCTAGCATGTGCCCGCGGCTTCGCCCGCGATAATTATTTGTTGAATTAAGAATTAAAAATTAAGTGCATAATAGTTCAATAATTACATTTATTAACACCTAAATCACGTGGACTACATACCAGGATTAGATAGCATCACCTGGTAAAAGCGTCGTCAGATTCGTGTTCCTTGGCCCAGAAAACCCCAGTATAGTGAGTTCCGTCCATATCGAACATAGTTTGACCATATTGAGACCTATATTGATTATCCCTCTTCCCTGTAGATTGAAAATTTGATATATCTACGGGCCTTGACATTCAAAACAAATGAATCGTCAAGGATGGAATTACAAAATCAAGCAATTGAGATTCCTGCTCCAGAAAACCCCTGCATAGTGAATTCCGTCTAAGCCGATCAACGTCTGTCCATTTAGGCCTACAGGCTATTCATTATCCCTCTTCCGTCTATGTTGAAAATTTCAGATATCTGCGTAACTTAACATTATAAACAAATGAATCGACCAGTGTGGGCTTACAACATTCAAGCGATCGCGATGCTTTTATTTCCAAGGTATGCCAAAAAAGCAAAGCCAACTGTAATTGATTTGACATTGAAATATATTACTGAAAACTGATGCTTCGAAAACGCAAAAAATGCACGTTTTCTGCAGGTTTTTCACTCATAACTAACGAACAAAAGCGAAAAGTAAAATTCGGGCTTCGAGGTGCATTTTCCGACCCTTCAGTCCACCTATGTTTAAAATTTCAGATCTCTGTGTTCAGTAGATTTCGCTGGGTATCGCGGAAAGACAGAAGGACAAACACTTCCTTATATTAATACAGTAGATAATGACACCAAAGTCAATTATATTATGTTTAAAAAGCCAGTTATTGGTATGAGGGTAATTCAGTAAGTAGCAACGTCTTACTTCGTAATTGGATAAGGATGTTACTTACAAAATATTACGTGATTAATTTCCGTCTCTTTTCGCTATTGCCACGATAGTCCAGAATTTCATTTCAACTATGCTTTTCTCTACTCTCTACTGTGTTTGGATTCAGACATAACATCGGCGTCAGTTTCCCTTTCATAATGTTGAAATGTTGTTTACACACTCTGCGGTCACGTGATGTGGAGCCGTTTAGATTTCTGTTTTTGCGTTTACTAGCTTAAAAGGCCCGGAGTCGCCTTGGTTTTGTATGTTGCGTGTAAATGAATATTAAATTATGGAGCACTTTTGATTTTCCAGCAGTAATCCTTATATACCGGTACATCTCCAGAGTTTGAAGCGAAGAAGAACGACTTATCACACTCAAACTATTCCCTCAGAAAACCCAAAATATGAGCTTTATCGCTCAAAGAGAACTATAATCTTTTCAACTCATTGCTTCTTCCCAACATGCCTGGTAGGGGCTGATACCAGAAGAAACAATAATTCCGGTAACATAACACTTCACTGTTTTTTCGGGAATTTTATTTCGCATTTTCATGTTTCCAGGATAAAATGAAAAGGAAATGACTACAATGTTCACACAATCTTCCTCAAAAATATGGGACATAATAATTTACTGGGCACATAGGACTAAAAATGTTCCATTTTTATTTTATGTATTTTTACATGCTTACAAAGCGTACAGCATAGCGATGAATAATGTATCAGTGGACACATTTTTTTACAGACTTCTGTTACACTACCTATCACTACCTATCGTTGGCACAAACTCAGGTTGAGACAACTGAAAACGCTTTTCCCACAATGCCCTTTTATTCTTCATCAAAATGCGCAGGGTAGGAAAGTTATGTGATGCATCACACCCGGTATTTATTTACGTGGACTTCATTCTCCATTACTGAATTACAGAAGTGAATTATATCGATAACCTCTCTAATTATTTTGTCAAAGTCCACTCCTTGGCCCGGTTTCATGCAACTTCCAAAGCCTTATGTGAACACTGGAATCAATATTGTTGTCATGAGAACTGAAATGTATTTGTTGAATTTAGTGTAGTATTTTCAGAAATTATATAATTTTATAAGAGAAAAGATGGTTCGTTTGAATTTTAATGTTGCCCGCGCTTCTTTTCGGGTTGACGTATGTGTGCAAAAGTTCGTGAAAATTGGTCAACGCATGTCGATTTGTATAGGGAGCAATCAAACATAGTCTGTATTAAACAGGATATTTTCCTATTCGCTCAACTGTGGACTAAATTGTAACCACACAAATGTGCACATCTCCACTAGAAGGATATCACTGTATGTTAATGTTATGCAAGAATGCAGTGTAATGATGGAGTGTGTAGTTAAATGTCCGTGTCTTGGTTGACAGGTGCTGCCCTCTGAACAACAAGAGTGATGGCAACATGCATATTCAACTAACTGTTAAATCCTGGTTTTCGGTTATAATATGCATGCATGGACCGCTATATGCAATGTCACGGATTCCCATGCAGATTACAGTCGATGGCTTCGTACTAAATACGACTATCTCCAAAATTGTAAATTTTCAGTGCAAGATAAAGGAACGTCAGAAAAAATATGAAAACAGGTGTATAATTTAGCCATTTTTAAATAAGATACATTGTGACATGTTATTATGAAATGACTTATCCACCTAACCACAAACCCAATAGACCAAAAGTTCAATAGATGCAACGTCATAAAGCCCTATAACATTATAATATTTACTAGATTTATGCACATATACATTCCTATTTATGTATCACTATGTCATAAAATATAAGTTGCATATAAAATTATATAGTCACATACAATACAATCACATTTAAGATAGCAAAGTGCTATATGTATTCAACTAAAACCTAACCATTAAAATATATACACTGATACAGATTTAATCACACTGATTTTAAAAAAACACACTGTTGACATCTGTTAAAATATGTACACTTATGCCGAATTTTTTCAGCAATAGTCATTAAAAATATAATTCTTCTTGAATATATGACAGTCAGTTGTCTATCCGATAAAAACAGTAGAAATTATTTTGCCGAAATCTTCTCAGCAAAGTCGTTAATAATAAAATAGTACTTGAGTGCACTAATCTAGTAAATATTATAATGTTATAGGGCTTTATGACGTTGCATCTATTGAACTTTTGGTCTATTGGGTTTGTGGTTAGGTGGATAAGTCATTTCATAATAACAAATTAATATTACCACAAACGGAAAGAAAAATGAAATTTATCAATTGTGACATGATTAATCATTTTTAATTATTCTTTATTATTCATATTTTATACTTTCAATTAGGGTACTTTTAGGCACAATTCTGGAAAAGTAATCACATACTTACCTATTTTTGGCATAAAGTCGATATATGAAAAAGAAGACAAACAAATAAGGCATTCTACAAACTGATAAACAGTCAGTGTATTATTTATAATAGACAATCCCACGAGAGTTTAAGAGTTTAAGAATACGTTCGCGACTGCCCGGCAGTAATTTTGCTAAATTAGCTGTAGCTAATTTACCTGATGAAACTCGTCAACTCGAGCGAGATTTATTATGACTATTCCATGAAGAAAAATGTAACGGATTATACATATAATAATTACTTTCTTGCTTTAAAAACAAAACTAACAGCTGCGAGATCACACCATACTATGAATCAACCATCCATGAATCGAATCGAGTTACCATGTTGTGACCAGTGCTACCAATGGTGCATATAAGACGTAGTTAACTTAATTCAGGTACGCTAACAGCAGAACGGAATAAAAGCACACCAACTGGCTTGCACCGAACCGAAATTGTATTTCTAATCAATGTACATTTATATTATTTCAATTTCCAAACAAGTTATGTTGTATAAAATAATCTATTTTCGTGATCCTTAATGGCAACATGTGATGTATTAATCACGGCACAATGATGCTTGCGTGCCCAGTAACGAGCTGACCATTTTATCAGGTACAATACCTTTCTCACATTATTAGCAAGCATTTTATAAGATAAACGATCGTGATTGGTCTATATCCGAGGAATTGCTGAACGTTATTGGTCAATATCAATCACGCGGCATATGAGTGGAATTGTCTCTATAAATTATGAGTAACAGTAGTTTTTCATGATAAACTCTCAGCATTTGTCTTGCTAACTTGATAATACATTGAAAAGTCATTAAGCTTGAAAAGAAAAATAAGAAAAAAGAGATTAGAGTAGTTTAAAAAAAACTGTAAATTAAAATGTAACCTGCATACTAACATGCAATGAGTAAATTGTAATTTTGTACTCGTTTAAGCAAGCGTTTTATTCTCATTATCATCATTAATACTATCTTACAACGCAGTTTCTCGGATCGCTCAATACTTTTTAGAAGAAACCAAAGAAAGTCATGAGCGACGCAACCTGTAAATGTCTCGTGTTTAATTTCCTCTTTCCACTGTGCAGAGGTAAGAAACAAGACGCTAAAATGTCCGGCTCTTCTTGGCAAAAACATGAATGCTGAAGAAATCCCCTTCATATGTTGTCTCGACTGCCATTACCAATGGATTTGCTTTCTCGTATCTTAACCATTTAATCTTTTGCCAATTTGATGCTTCCCACTTTAGAAATAAGATGTCATTCTTTTGGTGATCTTTGGCTCTGTTTGTTTTGATGTGTTTGCAAACAATAATTGACACCCTTTCATGTGCAGTTTACTGCAGCTTCAATTCTAGCATATAGGCCTATACAGTAAACACAGATTAAGGTAATTGCGGATAATATTATCAGTCGGGTAATATTATCAGATTGACTGCACCCCGAAGTGAACACAATAAGCGGCGTGCACTGTATGTATATATATAATTTATATATTACATTCCATTTGGTTATGGCCCGATACTATAAACTTGTGACCAAGAGTCTGTATTGGTACAGCGTAAAGAAGCAATGCATCTACATACTGATTCCTATTTAGCCATCTACACATGTCACTAAACAGCCTTACATTCTTCACGACTTCAGGAGTACTTTTCAAATGATGAAAGATACTTAAAGAAATTTCACATGTCCCTTCGTCCACCCTCTACTTCATCCCACATGTAACATATTTCATTATTATTATTATTATTATTATTATTATATTATAATAATTATTATTATTATTATTATTACAATCTAAGTAAGTTACTATTTTACTAACGATAGATAGTAACGTTAAATGTAGCTAATCTGGTTTTCTGTGTTGGATGGGTTGGATCAAGTCTTAGAATTTAGTTTACTATCAGTTTTGTCGTATTTTGTGTTTGCTTGCATTGCGAGTTTCTATTCGACATTAGATGATTCATGTGCAGTGCATTGAGGACACTCAACTTTCCTGAGTTTGAGGAAGGACAGTCGAAATGTTTTAAAGAATAATTATGTCGGCAAGATATTTCCTTGACTGCTTTTTTGCATTCAATTTGGTATAATCGATATATTTTGGCACTGTTAAAATTTGGACTCAATATTTTTTCAAGTGGGATGAGATTGTAGCAAATTTTTTTATTTGATATTTTACATAAGACTCTGTCTCCTCTGAAATCATGCGCCCAGTAGTGAGCAAGAGTTTTGCTTCTTTGTGTCATGTTTTAGTCTACACTCACTAGGTCGTCCCCTGGTTTAACAGGAATACTGGTATAATTTAGATTAATCTGTCAGCAGAATGTAATATAGAAATCCGGTCTTCAATACGAAATTACCTGGCTATATTTTGAAAAATAAAATCAACAGGAATTTATGTTCCACTAATAAAACCACATTTCCCACAATTCCACATTTTCGGTACACAGTGAACAGTGGCGCCAATTATAAACATTGAATGTAAACATTGAGTACATTGAGTACAGGTTCTGAGTCAATCTGGGCAGAAATCCCAAAATCACTAATTTTGCAAATAGCCACATCTGGAACTAACCCATATAAGTTGTTACTACCAGCAACGTCATAGACCGGCATCGGGTTCAATTCCTATGACCCATTACACTCATCCTGTTTCCAGAAAAGAGAGACTTAAATTACTAGATCTGGAATTTCTTCATCGGACCAAACAAATGAAAGGTTATCACGGCCATATTCGAAGAATGCACACCTCCTGGAGACATTTCTATGGTCCATACTGTCGTCCTCAAACACGCCATGCATGTCTCTGTGAATTTCACTCTGGTTATGCCCTTTAGCCCATAAAAATCGTGCTGCACCTCGCTGAAGAAATTCCTGGCCGGTAAACGCTTTGCGTCAGATGCAGAAGTGAAAACAGCAGTGGCTATACTCCAACCGAACGGATTTCTATGAACAGGCTATTTTGAAACTGGTATCACAATGGACGAAATATGTTGAGAAACTTTAAGACTATATAGAAAAATGGAAAAAAGATGTGCCTTCTTTTGTGCATTTGTTTGTAATTGTAGGCCTACCTATTAAACATTTTGTAAAAAAATAATTATTGTGCGTTACTTTCCGATTCACTCTCGTATTAAATAAAGAGCGTATTGTAAACAATGGAAATAATATTGAGATATTACCTGGTAAATTTGAAGGGGTCGGGGGAGATACTGATAACCTTCTTTTTGTAAAAGTTGTGATTGTTGCACTGTTTATATTTTTCTTACTATATTTTGCTCCAATGTTTCTGAATATACACTAATTCAATAATTAAATCTTGTAAGTAAATTCATATGGGCCAAAAAAATAAGATTTGAGGTAATTTTAAAAATATAATATCTAAAATGAGGTTTGTGTTTGTTACTCCGACCCCTTTATTTAATAAGTATTGTGTACAGTCAGTGAAGAACGTTGTGACATCCTTCTAATATAATTTATTCTTGGCCATGACTTACTGTATAAAGTTAAAACCAAAACACAGTACAGAGTTTAATGAGAGTACTGTGTCTCTTGATGACGTAATCGTGGCAGGAAACAGTTTAACACAGTCTGCGACGTTTGTGGTTTATCAAATCGTTTTATTAAAAAGATCGTATCAGTTATTGCATTAGCACTGGTGGTGACGTCAAACAGGTGTTTATTATAAAGAATTTCCCTCATTCTTTAAAAATAGTAGAAGTTACCCCATTGCACAAGAAAGGTGGTGCCTCAAATTTGAAAAATTGTCGCCCATTATCCATCCACACAATCTGGCTTTAGACAAAATAAGTCAATATCTTTAGCTCTAGAAGATATAGTTAACAATATTCTACATTCCTTTGAAGATAAATGCCTTGTGTCACTGATGCTTTGTGATCTCACTAAACCATTCAATTGCATGGTACCTGGAAGCTGAGATACTGTGGTTTGAGTGAAAATAGTTAAAGGATTTTACTGTCTTATTTGACGGGAAGAAAGCAGTATGTATATATTAATAATACCAATTCGCAACTTATCAATAACTTATCAATATAAATTATTGCGTACCTCAAGGTTCGGTATTGGGCCCACTTCTGTTTATTATAATGATTAAAAATCTTAGTTATAATCTGCCGGATGCCCAGTCTTTTGAGCAAACACACCAAAAAACTTGGATGAATTAAACACTGGTTAGTGGTCAATAGTTCTCTTTTGAAGGAGAGTAAAACACAGGGGAGTGAGATCTTGGTAATGATAACTTTTTGGGCTTTGAACTTGATTCTAAACTCTCTTGGAAGTATCATAGCTAGGCCTATAACATTTTTAAAAATATGTTTTCAGAGAGCTTACATTTGACATTCCACCTGACAGTCATAGTTCAGAGACATATTGTGTATGCCGTTATGTTGACTCCTACTTAGCACCTGGGCGTGGCATAAAAGCGGTCCCGGGTCAAGGCTGGTATATGTCCCGGGTTCAAATCCCGAGGTAGGTGGTCTTGTCATTTGTGGTGGACGAAGCCATGACTTCGGGGGTTTTTCTCTGGGATCCTCCCATTTCCCCTCTCATTCCACCAACACTATCCATTTCACCTTCAAACTCCCCCACCCGATGCAGCGTCCGCTGTGGGCCTCTCCCGTCCTGCTCCGTGGCTTGTGTTCATGTGGTTATGGTGGTGTGCTTACTTAACTAGTTTTGATTGGTTGCTGAGATATCCAATTTACACTATACATGAATTTATGAGTCTTAATATAGTTAACGTGGATATGTGCAGGTAAAACTCTATTCAATATAATGTACACTGCTCTTTGACAATAAATTATTCCTTTTATTATTATTATTATTCTCCTTGCTGGATTTAGAATTTGATATAGGAAGGATTTATTTTAGCCTACACATTTCACATTTGCAGTAGAGAACTGTAACCCCGTTATTTAAAACGCTAAATCAAATATGGGAGGTATTTACTTAGTGCTAACACGGATTCAACTTAGATGACGAGAATACACGTCCAATATCAATTCATTGGTTATCATTCAGGATTGAAAGTACTAGAAATAAAGTACAGATGGTAGCATAGGTCTGGAGGGGAGATTAATGCATTTTGTTGTGTGATCTGACTCCGGAAAGTAATGCATGACAACAATAAACACAGTTTATTCACCTACCAAATTATTCCACTGACGAAGCCAGTCCGGGCAGTCAAATCGGAGCCCGCTCGTCATTTGTCTTCCCGTCCGGGATGGAAGCTGGCTAATATAATCTGTTTATCTCGTCACATCATGTTGCAAATGAGTCAATATGTGACGTAACAATGATTGATGTCTCTATTAGGTATGCTTACTTTTTACGCTTCCTGAACAAAGAAGGGGAAAACACAAGAAAGGTGGCTTCATGCCAAACGGAATTCAGTGAGTCATTAATTTTACGATTCTCAAATAAATTAGCAAAATTAGTGGAGCTGTTTATGATTTTTTTTAAATACTAGAACATACATGTATCTGCACTCTACAATCAAAATGTACGTGAAGACAGAACTGAGATTTCAGTATATTTATCTTCTACTTCAAAACCTGTAGAACACATAAAGGTAGCCTCTTCTAATAGAATTAATGTAAATATAAGTAAGAACGCTATGAATTGATGCACAGCTGTGCACGTTGGGTCACGTCATACAGAAACAACACTAACCTAAACTAACCTAACTGCCACCAACCTAACTCTACATGTCCTAACCTAATCTATCTGCCACTTAGCTACAATCCGTGAATGTAGTTTGGGTGGGGAAATGTGCCAGCAACATCCGGTAGCGTTGCCGCATGAACAAAAAGCTGCCCAGCCTGTACGTAAAGGACCAATGAGACAAAAGTTCGCCGTTAGCCAATGAAAGTGTTGGTATGCAAGCTAGGGCCCGGATAACCGCTTGGGGCACCTCGTGTAGAAACCCAGAATTAACTATAGAAATTCTCAGTACCTATCATACTTATTATAAAATACTACATTAAAATGCCTGGCGTCGACCGGGTTTTGAATTTTCGTTTAATTCAAAAATAAATTATGGAGGACTTTATACTTTCCTTTATGTATATATAGGGATCTCGAAATTGAAGCGAAGAAAGGTGACTTACCACATTCAAACCATTCCCTCAGAAAACGCAAAATATGGCTTTTATTTCTCATACAGCACTTAGAATTTGGCAACCCATTGCTTTTACAACCATTCCTCGTAAGACTTTAAATAATTAAAGAAATAAAAATTCCGGTAACATAAAATTTTACTATTTTTACGGGATTTTAATTTCCCACTTTTAAGTTGCAACACAACCATTTCTGGCCTAAAATCAAAATAAAATCAGCACCATTTTCATACGTTCTTGCCCAAAAATCTGAGACTCCATTTCTCAACTAATACGAAGCCTACAGCGATGAATAACCTATCAGTCGACAGACCTTTTTACGGACTTCTGATATTTAGCATACTCGCTACCCATCGTTGGTACAATACTCTTTTATTCTAAATGAAAATATAATTAAGGAATCGCGCATTATCTTAACCTAAGACTTAACCTACACAGTCCTGAACCCGGGAAAGGGATTTTTCACTACTGAAAAATCCCCGACCCGGCCGGGAATCGAACCCGGGCCGCCGGAGTGGAAGGCAGGCGCGCTACCGACTCACCCACGGCGACGGACCTAAATGAAAATATGATGTGAGAAGAAGACATTCTCCATGCCCAGGGTAGAGAAAGCTATTTGATGCATCACACCCGATATTTATTTACTCCATTATTCATTCATAAAAACGAATTACGGTACATCGGTAGCCTCTATAATTAGAAATTATTATTTGTCAAAGCCAAGTAAAATGTATTTTTAATCATCTGATTACATCATCAACATCATTAATCATCAATTAATGTGAATTTCTTTAATAATATTACATTTTTGTTGGTAGACTAATTGTTAATAAGCCGTCACGGTGGCTCATGCTTAGCGCGTGGGCCTGGCATGCTAGCGGTCCCGGGTTCAAACCCCGGGCCTGGCGGGCGTGTCATTTGTGGTGGACGAAGCCGTGACCTTCGGGGGTTTTTCTCGGGGATCCTCCCGTTTCCCCCTCTCATTCCACCAACACTCTCCATTTCATCTTCAAACCTTCATAATCATCCCGTTTCCTTTCCCGGTTTCCGGTTTACCCTCGCCCCAGCACCTGCTGTGGGCCTCTCACGTCCTCCCCGTGGCTTGTGGTCCTAAAGTTGCTGGCTGGTGTGCTGCCAACCTGGGGGCTCTGTAAGAGGTACCGAGGCAGTGGCACACGTGGCATGGTAGAGGTATCTGTTGGATGTAGGGGAGTTCCGTGGGGGCTCGCGGTGGGGTCTGTTGTCGAGGGGCCGTTGGGCTTGCACATCATTCCATTCCCGGAGGTTGGCACAATGGGCCGCATGGCCGAAGTGCTTAGGGTCGTCCCAACCCGCCTTCCACCCTTAAGGGGACATATCAATCAATCAATTGTTAATAATAATAATAATAATAATAATAATAATAATAATAGCCTAATAATAAAATAATGATTTTAATCATAATAATAATCAAATAGTGGTTGTGATGGCAGCAGCAAGAGTAAGAATAAATTGGAAGAAAGCAGTGGTGTCCAATCTTCTTATGTGCTCGGCCTCATTTTACTCTTACCTAAGCAGCCGCCATCACAACCACTATTTCATTATTATTATGTTTAAGATTATTATTATAATTAAGATTATTATTACGATTAAGGTTATTATTATTATTATTATTATTATTACTACTACTACTACTACCGGTAACAGTTACTCTACCAACAAGAATGTAGCCTAATATTGTAAAAATATTTCATTATAATTATGATAGCCCACCGCTGTGGCTCAGGGGATGCGTCCACTCCTCTCAAACAGCGGGCCCGGGTTCGATTCATGGTCAGGACAAGTTATCTAGGTGAGGTTTTATCCGGGGTTTTCCCTCACCTGTGAGACAAACGTCAGGTAACTTTCGGCCCTTGTGGTCCCCGGATATCATCTGGCCGTCATTATTGCTTCATCCTTATCCTCGCCTTGTTCTGAATGAGTGTCTCTCATCCTATGTGTTCGTGTTGTGGCCCCGGCATTAGGCTGATCACTCCATGTCCTTGTCTGGACAAAAAAGTATGTATGTGATCCAAAGATAATCCCTCTTCCAACAGGTCGCGGCTCTGTAAGGCCCGGGTGACTTGGGTCGCTTAAATTCTAAAAGGGAGAACAACAGAGAAGAGAGATAGTGCTCTGATAGTGTTCGTTCTACGACATAGAAATTATAATTACGGTACTTATATTTACAACTGACATAATTAGTGCGCATGAGTCATCTGGATCAGTATGTGACCAAGCAAAGGTATGTACCAAAGCGACACTACGGACCATGGGATATTTATTCCTGTCCAGAAATTGCTTGAAGGTGCATAACATGATTTAAAAGATATAACATCTTCTGGAAGAATTGAAATTTCGATGTCTAATTCTTCAAGATTGCGACTTCCTGCCTTCAAGTTCAGTAATGCCAATTGAGGCAAATAGATTATTGATAAATATTATCACTGGTTCAAATATTGAAAACTGGTTAAACTTGTGACTTAATTCTGACCAGGATTTCAATATGGCGGGCAAAAGATAGATCACATTCCCCGACAGCCATTATCAACTGGCTCTGAAGTATACATTACAGTAATCTTAATTTAACGTTGTGTGTTGGTAACTAAAAATTTACTATTTGTCTGTAAATGACGTTCTGTGCTACTTTTAGGAACATACACACAATACTTACACAATCACTGTTACAGCTGTAGCCATATTGTATTAAGTACACAACACAAGGCACGCAGCTGAAGCTATACTCAAGTTAAAAGTTACTGATTGCTTGGTTAAAAAACTGACCCCCTTCCCTCATAACTAGGGACCGGATTTTTAGGTTTTTAAAAACACTGTTTTAGGTTTTCCATTAGGTGAAATAGGTTTTTTTTAGGTTTTTTGTCCAAAAATATAGTTTTCGAGTAGAATAATTGGTTTAATAAATTTGAATGTGCAACATAGGATTCA
Source organism: Ectobius pallidus (assembly GCA_964059195.1). NCBI lineage: Eukaryota > Metazoa > Arthropoda > Insecta > Blattodea > Ectobiidae > Ectobius > Ectobius pallidus. Next base: position 17,304,193 of record CAXKWD010000006.1, read on the forward strand.
ATACATAATACTTGTAAAGTTTAACTTAACAAAATTGACTTATATTTGTGTAAACTTGCTTTAGGAAATTATTAAACAATTGAAGAAAGAAAGCATAAACAATCAAAAGAAGCAGTGAAAATAAGATTGCCTCACATTTCCTGGTTACAGTATATCACTAAATATATTTCAAGATTCTCCCCCCCCCCTAGTAGCCGCAAGACCTTGAAGTTGGTGGGGGGGGGGGGCTTGCGTGTATCTGCGAACCTGTGGGCTGTACTGGCAGAGTTACTCATGCCAGGGTGGCCACAGGGAAGATACCAGACGAAGAAGCGGCTAACCAAGCCCAACCCTAAGGTGTAGTGCAATCCGTGCTGAAGGGGTGAATGGCACAGGGCTAATGTGTCTTTAACGGAGCCTCTGGAAACCAGGCGACCTCCAGAGTATAAGCCTTAACCAGGCATGCGGGGCTCTACCTGGGCGGACTGTTTAATTCCCTAGTTTCTCGTGGTACCAAAATGGATACACGGAAGGAAATTTCCAAAACAACCTCTGAGGACCACGTAAGTGAGCCCTCAGCACAGATACCCACTTCATTTGATGAGGAAGCTCTTTTAGAGCAAGCCTCTGATATGGAGATGGGCATCGATGTAAACTCATCAGAGGTGGTCATGTGAACCTCAGCTGGGGAAAAAGAACCTAAGAGACCAACTCCGGGCCTAGACGAAGCCACGAAGAAGATGGATAAGCTCAACGTGGAAACAAATAAACAACTTCTGAGGACCACATATGTGAACCCTCAGCATATACAACCATTTCCCTCGAAAAGGAAGCTGTCTTACAGCAAGCCTCAGACAGGGATATGGAGTATAAGCCACCAAGATCTAGGTAGTAAAGCCTTTTGTAGACCTTGGGAGAATTATTCTTCAAACCAAGGATGGTACTAAAGGTCCTCCAGATCAATCTTCAGCACAAGAAGGCGGCCTCGGCTGCCTTCTGTAGAATCTTCAATACTGAAGAAATAGATCTAGCTCTGATTCAAGAGCCCTGGATTAACAGGGGTCGTATTGCAGGGCTAGGAGAATGCCAAGGGAAGTTGATATACTGCAACAAGGGCACTCATATTAGGAGTTGTATCCTTGTTCGTAACGGTATTCAATGTTTACCTCTTTTGGAATTTTGTTTTAATGACATCACCACGGTGAGGATTGACTGCCAAGTAGGAGGAGGGAACAAAGGCCTTATACTGAGCTCTGTTTATCTCCCCTATGACGGTAGCAATCCTCCCACAAGGGAACTAGAGCAGTTGGTCGCATATTGCACAAGGAGTGGCGAACAGACCATCTTTGGGTGTGATGCCAACTCTCATCATGAAATTTGGGGAAGCAAGGATATCAATAAGAGGGGTGATTATCTTTTAGATTTTCTGCTCTCCAATAACCTAAACATACTCAATGTCGGTAACAAGCCTACCTTTGCTAACCGCATAAAGCAGGAAGTTATAGACATTACTTTCTGTACTGGGTATATTTCCACACAGATTACCGAATGGAGGGTCTTGGATGAACCATCACTTTCGGACCATAACTACATTTCCTTTAATATTAATGTAGTAAAAAGAACCAATCCCTACAGGAATCCCAGGAGAACCTGGTGGGATCCCTATAAAGAGGATCTCTCAGGAAGGATTGGGCAGATAGAAGGGATTAGATCTTTTGGTGATATCGACAAGGTCACCTACTTGATTCAAGAGGCCATACTTGACTGTTATCATGATAACTGCCCCATGCAAACGAGGATTAAATCCACGAAAGTGTCATGGTGGACTCAGGACCTTGAATATAGGAGGCGCAGAGTAAGACACCTCCTTAACAAGGCTAAAAGAACTAGAGACTGGAGGGAATATCATATAGCCCTCACTGAATACAATAAAAGCATACGTAAGGCCAAAAGATCTTCTTGGCAAGCCTACTGTCAGGAGATATCTAGCCTGTCAGAGGCAGCCAGATTACAAAGAGCACTGGCCCACGGTATAGTCAATCCCGTAGGAACAATATGTAAGCCTACAGGTGGTTTCACATGCTCGGCCGAAGAAACACTCAAAGTACTCTTTGAGGCACACTTCCCCGAGTGCATACATGATGACGACAAGACATGCGAATTCCTAGGACACTGTGAAAACTCTAGACCAAGAGCATCACAGGAAGAATGGGAACTGGCACGTCAAGTGGTCACAACACACAGCGTCAAATGGGCAATAAATAAATTTAGCCCATTCAAGTCGCCAGGTGGAGACGGCATCTTTCCTGCATTACTACAGAAAGGGCCTGACTCACTTTATATTCTTCTCTGTAACCTCTTTAGAGCCAGTATAGCTTTTAGCTATATTCCTCAGGCCTGGAGAGTTACCAGAGCAGTATTCATTCCTAAGCCCGGGCGAAATAAATACACCGAGGCTAAGGCTTTTTACCAATCAGTCTTTCATCATTCCTCCTGAAGGCTTTGGAAAGACTGGTCGAAAGATACATTCGAAGAAGTGTACTATCAGATACTCCTCTTCATAGAAACCAACATGCCTACCAGCCATCTAAGTCTTGCTTAACGGCGTTACACAGCCTAGTTAGCAGACTGGAGGACTCCATGGCATGGAAGGAAATAGCCCTAGGGGCCTTCCTAGACATAGAGGGAGCTTTCGATAACACCTCCTATGACTCTATGGTCATGGCTGCTCAAAAGTACGGAGTCAATGACACTCTTTGTAGTTGGATAAACTCCATGCTCAGGAGCAGAAAAATTACAGCCAGCCTTCTTGGGGCTACAATGGGAGTTGTCGCCACGAGGGGATGCCCACAGGGGGGGTTCTTTCTCCCCTATTGTGGAGTCTCGTGGTGGATGATCTTCTCAAAGAAATGACCCAGGAAGGATACTACATACAAAGCTATGCAGATGACATAGCACTTGTTGTCTTTGGGAAATTTCCCAATACAGTCTCAGACATGATGAATCGTGGTCTGAGGAAAATTCACAACTGGTGCAAGCAGGAAGGCTTGTCTATTAATCCTAGCAGAACAGTTGTAGTCCCTTTTTCAAACAGGAGGAACTAGAAGGACCTGGGCAAACTCAAACTAGGCAATTCAATCCTGGAATACTCTGAATCAGTTAAATACCTAGGCCTTGTACTAGATAAGAAACTGACTTGGAACAACCACATCGAAAATACCATTCGTAGAGCTAGATGGTCACTTGTGACCATCAAACGCACTATTGGAACCACCTGGGGCCTAAAACCTTACATAAGCCATTGGCTATATGTTGCAATGGTCAGGTGCCAGATATCTTATGGTGCCATCGTTTCGTGGCGCAAAACATTACAGATAACTGTAGCAGGAAAATTTACCAAGCTACAGAGACTAGCATGTCTGTGTATTACGGGGGCTTTCAGAAGTACTCCTTCCATTGCATTGGAGACTCTGTTGAACCTCCCACCCATGGACATTTACTTACAAGCGGAGGCCAGGCTTACTGCCCATCGCTTAGTGCAAACAGGGAACTGGAGGAACAGCAGCTCAACAACTGCCCATACCTCCATATTAAGCTTCCTGGACATTACAGAGTTGAATATGAGGTCAGATCTCATGAATACTCAACACTGTTCCTTTCCTCCTTTCAAGACCACTCTTGGTTCTAGAAATGATTGGAGTGGAGGAATTACACCTGATAGAGGACGGGACCAACTTGTGTGGTTCACGGATGGATCCCGCATAGGGGATCAATCAGGTGCAGGCATATTCAGCCTATCTCCAAGGACAAACGTCAGTATAAGCCTTGGAAAATACTGCACAGTGTTTCAAGCAGAAATAATTGCTATATTGAGCTGTGCACTCAGAGGAATTGAGAGAGGCTACCGTGGTAAGCGAATTCTCATCCTCACAGATAGCCAGAGTGCTTTAAAGGCGCTCTCATCAGACCAGGTTAAAACAAAACTGGTATGGGAATGTTTGAATTCCCTTGCTGCCCTTTCATCCCACAATAGTCTTGAACTAAGGTGGGTGCCTGGGCATCAGGGAATTCTAGGAAATGAAAAAGCAGATCAACTGGCAAAAAAGGGTGCACAGATACCCTTTGTTGGCCCTGAACCCGTGGTAGGAATCAGTACAAATACTGCTAAAACCTCGGTTCAAACATGGACCAGGGAAAGACACCAACTGAGGTGGCAAACCTATCCAGGACAAAGACAGGCCAGGAAACTGGTCCTGGGTCCAAGCAGCACTATCTCCTCATCTATCCTAAAATTGGACAGAAGAGGAATAAGGAAAGTGGTTGCGTTAATATCTGAGCATGGTCACTTCAGAAAACATTTACGCAAAGTGGGACTCTATGAGGATGATCCCATCTGCAGACTATGCAAACAGGATGAAGAGACGGCCTCACACATCCTGTTTGATTGCCCAGCCCTGGCAAGAAAGAGGTTCACTCTCTCGATATCCAGGGAAGACCTGGGGAATGAAAAGGACATTGGAACTAAAATACTACACCTTGTTCAAGGAACAGATTTTGGGAAACAATAAAATCTTCTCACTCAACGGGATGAGGCGCAAAGCATAAGCAAGCAGGAGGAAGGTATCCAATACCCTGCTTGACTGCACTACCCTGGCAAATATCCAGGGAAGACTTTGGGAAAGGAAGCCAACAAGAGCTTCTCTACCAAAAGGGGCAGCACAATAAGCCTTTTAGGCTGATGTGCGGGAGGTCTCTAAACTCTCTTCAAGCCCCCCGTTATCTAATCTAATCTAATCTTCAAGATTCTCAACTGTGAGTTGTATTGAATGACAACGTCTGTCATATACAGCAGGAGCAACTTAGAAAACGACAGAGCAGACGTAGAAACACGCGGGGTGCAACGCCATAAAATAACCTCAGAAGAAGAAGAAGAAGAAGAAGAAGAAATTCAGGTCTTCGCCAATTCATTGCCGTAATAAACTCGATTTCATTTGTTTCGGCATAATTAACAAGTCTTCTTAAAACTCACAGTGTGACCACACAATATGAAAACCCGGGAGGCAATAAAGGCAAACAAAAAGGAATACGCCGGTACTCTTCCTCTTTTGATACTGTCCATCCTAGACGACAATGGGTTGAACGAAACGCTGATGGTATTAATTTCAACCCGACAAAAATTATTGTCTCTCCGCAAAATATCGATTTCTCAACTGACAAACAAAAAAGAAAAGAAAAATTAGCCTAAATTAGATATTATAGGTTTTATATTCCGTTTAGGTACATTTAGGTTTTTATACCCCATTTAGGTATTTTTAGGTGCCACAGAATTAATGTGGGTGAATCCTATGGACATAATTCGAAAAAGTGTATGAGCTTTTTTGTTTTAAAAGTAAGGAAAAAAATAGGTAAAAACCTAAGAATCCGGTCCCTACTCATAACAATGTTCAAAAAAGCGAACTTATTGTTTGCGGCATAGCTTTGTTGGAATTAAAGTGTCCCCAATTCCCGACAAATTGAGGCCTGAGGCAAGAGGGGGTGGGCAGCGATGAATCTGTCATGTCTACGCAGAAAGTTTTATGATTTCACAGAAGCACGGCTGCTTGAAGGGTTATAAAAATCGCATTAGGGCAAGTGCCGTTCTTTAGAGAGGAAAAAAGGAAAGGACTGGTACTATCTGGTTCTTCATGGCTGTGTACTGGGAACAAGTTCGTCCTGAAATTTGAATTAATATTAGAAATTGTCGAAATAAACATTTGATTCATGAAGGGCGCAAAGAAAATACATCACGCCGTGTGGCAGGGCTGCTGTATGGAAAAGGTTAGAAATCTTACACAGTCGTAATAAAATCAGGTAAACTGATGTATCAAACTGCCAGATGGAGTTAATACGCTAATATATCACAACTTGTAATTTATACCCATAATTCCTAGTTGCAGTCCTGTTATGTCTTGCTATTGTTTAATCAGTGACAATTGCAATTATTATATGCACAAAAGAAGTTATTTTTGTAATTCGATCTAAGAGTTAAACTCAAGATCGATTCATTAAGCAGGGCTTAAGGAGAAACAAAGGTTTAAAGCTTGTTAAGCATATGTGAAGCAATATGTGGGTAGTGTTGTTTCTCAAAGCTAACTGTATTGCAATTTCCAAAGCCGTATATAAACACTGTAAAAAAATATGTTATCCTGATAACTGATTTGCATTTGATAATTTCTGTCTAATATATTACCATAAAAGAGGCACAAATTTGAGCACTACTCCCGTACCGGTCAACCGATTTGGTCAAATATCAACAGGGTTCCTCCCATGGGCGTTAAATTGGGTGTACCAAGTTTCATGAAAATCCGATAAAGCGGTTCAGAGCACTATCTACTTAACATTAAAATTTTCCTTTCTGGAACTGAAGACTTGATTAAGTATACTTACTTTTTGTAAAGGAATTGATTAAAGGTTGGAATTAGTTAGTTTTTAGAAGTTGATCTTGTATTTTTACCCACTTCAATCAGTTCATTTTTATTACGCTTAAAAAACGCCAGCCATATTATGGTTCTGAGCGAAGCAGGATACCAACTGTCCTTCTTGCATTAAGGTAAGTAGTGGCAGGTCGATTCTATTTTAGTGGCAGGTCGATTCTATTTTAGTGGCAGTTGGATTAAATTAGAGTAGGTTAGGTTGTGAACAGTGGTATTAGTTTAGTAGTGCATACCTAATTCACGCGTTTCGAAAATGTGCCGTATTATAACTCCTACGAGTTTTGTGTTGTTCAACCCGTTTACCCACACAAGATGGGCGTCAGTTATATGTTAAGATAATGAATTACGTGTTTTAAGGAATGAGAATTACAGGATGTATTCTTATATACATCTAATTAGGGTGGAACAGACTTGGGCTTTTTTCTCTTCTAGTTTCAGAAAGGGTGAAAACTTTCATGAGACCAGAAATGTATATTACATTATACTTGAGAAAGAAACTTACTAGATTAGCGCAGTAAGGAAAGTATGAAATAGAGAAAGGTCGCTCTCAAGCACTCTGTACCATGTTGTAGACTACATCAGTTGTATCGTAGAATAGATGATTTACTGTATGGACAGGAAACTACATACAATATGATATTGCAATTATAAACGTTTCAGTCATTACATACAGCATTCATTATAAGTACATAGTTTGTGTGTGTGTGTCATCCACACTAAATGTTACGTGCATGTGTTAACTGCATTAAGTAATTATATATTATAAATGGTTTCAATTTAATAGGATATGATTATCCTGTTTCAAATATCAAACTATGGGAAACCACAATTCATTTGATATCAATGCAATAGATTTCCGCCTAATTGGAAGATATTTCATCACTTTAAACTGTGATACGCTTCATTATGCATAATGAAATTTTTTTCATGCTTTATGATAATGGAACATTATATTCCATTCACATTCACATGACGATGTAGAAAAGCGACAGATTTTGGACAATGGTCGACACATCCCTATGTTTAACACGGTTGTACGTCGCGTTTGTAAGAAGAGTGCTAGAAAATGTAATCTTTCGTGGTAGCCTATGATTCACACAGGACGTTATCTGAAAACCAATCTCTATTGCTGGCCACAGAGAACTAATTATGGAAGGTTCATTGCAATAAAGAAGGATACTTTAATATGAAAAACTTACCAAAAGCTATAAAAACATGATCACATAGGCCATTTCCGTAAGTCGTAAACGATTGAAAAAATTAATCCTATTTACGAATTGTCAGAGCATTTAGCAACACAGCTATAAAACAAGAAAGTGGAGAAAGATAGACAAATAATGAAAAGGCCGATGTCACGGTATTGACTAAATTGAGAAGTTTCAGATTATGCCTTAACGAAACAACAGAGACGACGAACAGAAGTAGCAGAAATGTATAGGTACTTTCTTCGTTGCATTGCAGGATATCGGAGTTATGACCACGTTAGAAACATAGAAATAAGAACAGGTTGACAGAATGGAATCAAATAGACATCCACAAAAATTTCTAAGTACCTACAAAGGAAAGAGATTAAGCCCTAGAAGCTGACTAAACTTGCGCTGGGAAGGTCAGTTTTTAAACAGAGAGTAAACAAAGTTCTCTTGAAGTGGGAACTTTCCTTTAAAGCAAAACCATGAGGTTCTTGATCATGTTAATTGAGATGTACAGAAAATGTTAATGAAACTTAACACGAATGAGGTTTGAGATTGACTACTTTATAATGATTCGCCAGGAAATCTCGGCACTGCATTCAAATTGGAGTGGTCATATGATCGCCGCCCGCCTTATTCGTGTAATACCAAACATACTACGCAGTTACCATAGGATTCCTGTGAAAATTGCATCCAGTATTCAATCACAGTCATTCCTAACCGGGGTTTATTGTTATGTTACTGTATTAATATTATCAATTTCCATGCATTTAATAGGATAAACTCGCGCGCCATCAAACAAATATCTTCAAAACGAATATACTGTTATACTCACGATTTATATACGTGTTGAGTTATATTGCAAAAGTGGAGGGACTTTGATATTCACTGCCACCTCACAACAAGTAGAGTTTAATAGTAATTTGTGTTGGATGGAAACACGATGTTTCTAAATTATATGTGACGTAGGAACCGAGGATTTCAGTAGAATCCATTTTAAGTCACGAAATGCATATAGGCCTATCTTTATTTATGAACGGCAGAAAAATGGAAGTGGGGAGTCGCGAAAGAATGTTGGAAGACGATTAGTTAAGCATGGAGAAGGAAGAAGAAAGACCGAGAAAACAAAAGAGAGTAGTGACAGTTCAAAGGAAGGGTGTAATGAAACAGCGGATTGAATTGAATGCTGGCGGGTGTGGGTTAAATAAAAGAACCAAGGGAAGGTAGATAAATCTCCAATTCTCATGAGAAAAGTAACAATTTTAATGAGGTAACTGTTGAATGGTACTTCTAAGGAGATTTATCTGAGTAAATCTGTATCCAGAAACTACTTTGCGAGATACAGCATGGGTTCCACTAAACCATTGTAAGAAATACTTTTAACACAAATCTTTATCAAACACAGATTGAAGAAAAGTGTCTACAGAATCAGTGAGGAATTATGCATGTTTAACAGTCATCCCATTTGAGCCTTTCAGGAATTTAAATATTTCCAAGTTCCAAGTCAGACTTCAATTGTGTAAGATGAAATTGCTTTTCATTTCAACGTAAAATTGAAGTAGGCAAGTCTGTGAATGTACACAACGTAAGTTTTAACATGAGCTTTTTTCTATAGAAAACCTATTCAGAATTTAAAAGTTATAAACTGTATATATTGAGTTAAACTTCGCAGTAAATTGTGTCAGATGATAAAATGATTTCATTATTTTCATCCTAATAAAAGTCTAACAAGTCAAATACAATTATAGGTTAAAATCTAGGCCTATTTCTAATGTTGACACAACACCATTTTCTTTACAAAGCCTATTAAAAATTTAAAACAGTTAAAACTCCACTCTAGATTGTTTTTACTAGGCCTATTAGAATTTAAAGGGGTACGCCGTAGCGTAGTGGTTGAGGCGCTGCGCTACAAACCGGAAGGTTGCGGGTTCGATTCCCTATGAGGTCGTTGAGATTTTTCAATTGGCCTAATCTTTCTGGTGGCACTATGGCCCTGGGGTCGACTCAGCCTCTAACAGAAATGAGTACCAGGAGCAATCCCGGGGGTAAAGGCGGCCAGGAGTAAAGAGAACCGCCTGAATACTCGAACGCCTAAAATAACTAAAAGTTGTATAGACAAACATTCAAGAATATTGGCACTAACAAGATTCACTTTAAAATATTTGATGTTGTTAATTATAATAGTAATAACAATACTGATGATAACAATAATAATACTGATAGTAAAAACATCAACTGAAGAACATTAATAATTGAAATTCCAAACATGGAAGTATGGAAAACGTCGCTGTTCAGTCTAGAAGGCTTGATATCTGTGTATTTCTTCTTCGCTTCTCAGTGAAAAAGTAATATTCAAATGCATGTTGTATATCTCCGTGGTATGGGAAATCCAGGTAAGATCTGGTCGGAATGGTTAGTGGTTAGCTCTCATTGGCTCATGTCAGTGCCTGGCCTCTGCTGTGACTGTACCAGTCTCAGCCGGTCGATGATCTCGGTATTTTGGAATCTGATTCGGTGGTAGAGATCACACGATTGTTGGGCCACCTCGGACTTGTAGAGACTTCCCAGATTAGCGTTGGTGTTCCTGCTTTGAAAAAAACTGATTGCTTTGCGCGAGGCTGAGACAGTCTCTGCAATACGCCCCCTTATTCTATATGAAAATGTAAAGTACGTAAATTATATTGTCCATGCCCAGTCTGAGTGAATCCCATCATATATGTGACTGATAACCTCATTCATATGCGCACTTTTTGCATAAATTGAGGGGACCTTCTAATATAAAGAGGAAAGTTAAATCCTCGAAACAATTAAGAGTAATTCATATTTCCATAGTGTCTTCATTTTCTGTTTTAGTGCATATTTCTTTTTTTATTTTCCAGTTAAAAATTATCGCTTTAAGTTCACTATGAATAATTGATTTGAAGGAAATAACCATATTAATATTAAATAATTTACCTATACCTATTTGTTATTAATTCCTGAAAAGTTTCATAATGCAATCTACAATAATGAGAGTGTCTGTGTGTTATGCCCAGCGTAATCTACTGCAGGTAGGTATCTGAAATTTTAAACATAGATAGAACGAAGGTTGGCCGAATGCGTATCGAAGCCGGACTTATAATTTTAGCTTTCGTTCTTGAGTTATATATATACAGGGTGTTTCACGAAGTTTTACCGCCACTCTCTGAGTACATTCTTGAGGATATTTGGAACAAAAAGTGTAAATACAAAAATGTGATCTGACTTGTAGTTACGTTGTTATAAGCTTTGAAATTTCAACATTCGTGATAAAATAGCAATAAATTCGGCAATAAATCCGCACAGAAACTGAAAGTAACAAACAAAATAGTTTTAATTCACATACTTAACATACACTTCACCCTTTATCTCAGTTTACCATCAGATTTTCAAAGATGCCTCCCTGTACGTCACGTCCTAACACTTTGACGCGCGGGTATGAACGGCGCGTGTCGCATACCGTAATTTATCAGGACTGCTTTCTTTATTATTGTTGCAACGTACGTATGTTGAGCTCTGTTCACGCCGAGACGTTCATAAATATCTACATTATTCCGTAATTATTTGAGATAGGTAAAACTTTTATTAGGAAAAGTTGTTCCAAATATATATATGCGTTATATCCTTACCGCGGTATATCGAAATGTGACCGAAGAAGTGACAAAAATCGACCACACTAATAAATTACAATGTTATACAGCAATATAAAATACAGTAGTTTGAAAAATTACTCACCAGTTATGCTATTTAATCCAGTCCTGTAACTGATATCAATTTACGGCTTTTCTTTCGCAGATGGGGCGCGAGAATTTTTCTAAATCCCGAGAGTAACGTATAACATTTACTAAAACAAACACTGTTACATTCAGGTATAATATTCCCGTTTCCCCGTTTTTTACACGGTCAATAACTTTCAGTTTATCTTCTACTGAATATGCTTTCCACTTCTGCGACATTTTGTATTCCGAACTCAAGACTTCACAATCCGAATGCGTAATTCAAACTAAAATCATATTTCAACTTTCCTAGGTTTTAAGAATTTCTGGCAGGTGCAAATTTTTTTAATCCTTACAGAACTAAACTATTCATTCCATGTCCTGTTACTTCTGCAAAATCCTTTGGAATGCGGTGCTGACGATCAAGTAGCGGGTGAGGGCGGGTCTAAGGGTAAAAAATAATTAACTGATGAACAGCTCTTTGCAGAATTTTTACTGTTTTAACTCAACTTCCAAAATAAACATTTTATTTATAAAACTACAGTATATTTTTATTGGGGGACATATTTTCCCTCGCGTTACATCCGAATCCGCGGTATTTCAAACCGCGCTATTTCGGGTTTCTACTGTATTATATGTGTATAGGAAACATAGTCAGTTCGTAAGCTATGTCCTCATAATACGTCCTTATTACGTTATCAGTACTTATTATTATTACTATCGGCTTCTAGCTGAGTGAAACGCCATTAATTTAATGTACGAATATGTATAAAAGGAATTTAATTTATGTGTTCCGAAGTGAAGCAAACTATTCCAAAATTTACTTTTCGGTTTCCTTGATTATATGAATAATTTCTAAAATTTGGTTTAACCTAGATTAAGTTGAAATTCCTTTCTTCAGAACGCTCTTGAATAGATTTTGTTCATGCTACTACTTCTATTATTATTATTATTATTATTATTATTATTATTATTATTATTGTTATTATTGTTATTATTATTATACACCATCCCTTTCTTGTTATTTTCTTTTTCTTTTTAGATGCCTGCTATTTAAAATTTGTAAAAAAATTGATTGTAGCATCTTCAATTAAATAAATGAAATGAAATGGAATTATTATTAATACCACGTATAGTATTGACATAACAATTACTACTATATATTTTCTTCACTACATAAAATCTGGCATAGAATAACGTTTACTGGAGCATGTGAAATTCTGCTAAGCTAGATGCCACTTTGTAGCCTGTTACATAAAACGAGAGATTTAGAAACAGCCTTCTTCTCTCCGTGCCTCATAAACCTTGTAAAGAATGTAAACCACGCCGGAGAAAAGAATAGGTATGTGTAATGACGTAACCCAGTTTCCATCAAGGCGGGTTGGCTCGTTTTTATATGGTATCGGAGTTATCACCCTTCTTCTTGCGTTTCCTACGAGAAGGATCAATGTTACTGGTTTGGTAATGATGGCATACCTTCCTATACACAGATGTAGCGGAGGTTTTTATGCAAAACAAATGACAGAAATCTAGTCTTATAGATGAAAAAATATCGTGATTGCAAAATACCTGTTTATGAGTTTTTGAATCATGTGCAGATAGGAGTAAAGCCTTCCTCTGCACTAATTAGAGACAATGCGATTTTCTCGAATCACATTCAGACATGTATACGCACATTCAGTTGCTTCAGCCTCATACGGATGGACGTCCGCAGAAATTTTGTCAAGGGGGCAAGTGAACAAATTACCGCTATCACCACCATCACTATGCCACTATTACAACCACTTTATTATTATTATTATTATTATTATTATTATTATTAATGTCATTGTTATTATTATTGAAGTGAAACTTCTTTAGGCGCGCTAGGAGTAAATCGAGAGCTAACCCAAATTTGCGTTACGCTCTAGCGTTACGAACAAAATCGTCACGAAAGTAGTGGGGGTAAGTAGCAAGCATAGAGTTGTTATCGAAAGAGTGGGGCCACGGGAGCTCGCGGGGAAAGCTTTCAGGCATTGAGTGGGGGGCTATTACGGCTTCGAGCTAGTGGCGTGGTGAGCCCTTCGCTACCATAGATGGCTCTACTCGTTGCGTGAGCATCGTTAACACGTCGGAAACTTAACCATAGCGTTCATGTAAACAAACACAGTGACTACGATCAGTGACAGTTTGGGCATTAGATCATCAAAACTGTGTTATTGTTTTATACGTATTCGATTTAAAATGCCGAAAAAGTGAATTTCTTATTTTATAGTAGTGAAACTTCTTTAGCCGCGTTAGAAGTAAATCGAGAGCTAACCCGAACTTGCGTTACGAACAAAATCGTCATGAAATTGTTACACACAAAATCGTATCAAATTACTGGAGTTGTGACGGAACGGCCTGCACAGAAAACAATCAACTCAATGATTAGGCTATCCAAAATTTTAGAAATCCAAAATTAAAAAATCTAAAAATTCAAAATAAAAAAATCCAAAATTAATAAATCCAAAAATTATAAATTAAGAAATACAAAAAATAAAAAAATTACGGGAGCGCGCGGGGGCACGGTATCAGGCATTGAGTGGGGGACTATTACTGCTTCGAGCAAGTGGCGTGGTGAACCCTGTAGGCTACTGCATGTACATCGATTAGAAGCACAATTTCGATTCGGTGCAAGCCAGTTCGTGTGCTTTTATTCTGTTCTGCTGTTAGTTTACCTGAATTAACTTAACTATGTCTTATACGCATTATTGGTAGCACTGGAAACGCAAGTTTTATCAGATAAATTCTAGAACTGAATACAGTTCTAGAACAGTTCTAGACATCAAGTGACTCCATCATCCATATCTTTCGTTTAATTCGTGAAATAATCCTAATAACTGTAACTTTGGTTTCATAGACATCCGTTCATCTCATAAGTATGCGTCTTCCTTCTTCATTGTGAATAAGCCACAATATGCCGTCCTATAGTAACATCAATCAGTTAATTATAATTTAATAATTATTAAAGTAAGGAAGCAGCAAAAAGTGGAATTAATTAAATGTTTTGCCACAGTTGTAGACATTATTGAATAACAGTTGTAGAGAATAGCCTATCATTCTTTGTGCTAGTTAGAAATAGCTATATAGTAAAGTGTTGGAGGTGGCTCATGAAATTAGGAATCGATACTGTGTGGTAAGCAATATAACTTCTTTCTCAATTTATTGTAAATCCATCATCACTAACGACAGCCTCTCGTTCGTAGATGAAGGAAAGCTATGTTGCAGATTTAAATTAGGTGGATGACTAAACCATTACATAGCCTACATGTTACTATGTACGTAACTACTTGAGCTAGGTCAGTGATAGTTACATAATAACTATGTTCCTTCAATGCCATTCTTATTGCTGTTGTGATAAAACATAAAGTTGTTCATACAGGTTTTGACGTTGTTATCAAAGATAATCCCACGAGAGTTTATGAGTTTATCCATAGATTCGCGACTGCGCAGCAGGAGTGAATTTATCTGATAAAACTTGCGTTTCCAGTGCTACCAATAATGCGTATAAGACATAGTTAAGTTAATTCAGGTAAACTAACAGCAGAACAGAATAAAAGCACACGAACTGGCTTGCACCGAATCGAAATTGTTCTTTTAATCGACGTACATTCCTATCTCATGTTTTCATTACGGTCAATGGCAGCATGTGACGTATTAATCGCCCCACGTTGATGCCTTACGTGTCCAGTAACGATCTGACGTTTTATCAAATAAAATTGCATCCTTGCGACCCAAGGAATGACATTATAAGATAAACCATTATGATTGGTCTATATCCGAGGAATTAAAACTAAACCTAACTAAAACTAAACTCCGCGGCGCTACATCCCTGGAGGGACTTGGCCTACCACCCGACCGCTGCGTCATCTAACACAGGCAGACGGCAGGATTGGGGGCATGTGGTCAGCCGGTTTGGTTCGCTGACGTGTTCGCTAGGACGTGTTCACTCGCATTCCAATTCGAATCCCGAAGAGGTCTCTACAGAAGATAATATGTTAGTTAATAAACTGTTTACCACATAAAATGAAACTGAGCCAAATCAACGGTAAAATATAATTATTCAGTCGAAGTACTTAATTGTATAATATAATTAATAGACCTAAAATTAATACAATAACAGCTTACTATTAATCTATGAATCCGCCAATATCTTGAGGGTTAACTAAAGAGTATCAACATGTGACGTAGTACTCAGGGAATGCACTTATACTATTGGCATCCACTAAATTAAAATATGTTCTCTCTTCCTTATAATAGATTGCAGAAAAGAGGCAAACACCAAGCCATTATTATCTCACTTTATGGATAATTTATTGTTCCATTATTTTGTATGTGGCTGGCATAGAATTTCGAACGATTACTTATCATTTGAAACGCTGTCAGTATAAACTCTCACAACACAGAATATATACCGTAACTTTTTAAAGTGCGCCCTTGGGACATAATTACCAGATTTACATGGTGGATGCTGTTAAAGCCGCCATTAAATGTAGAGCTATTCACATTTTCATCAGCCAGATTTAATTTTTTAAAAGTCTTAACTTTATTTATACACGTTTGAAATCAGATGTCATATCACGTGTTAGGTTCTGTAGGTGTACCAGTATGCCATGTAACTACTGATATACGTCTGATTTCTGTTATTGATATATTATGGTTTTGGCAAATTTAAATGTATAGCCTACTACATTATTGTGTTTTTGGATACGGATGAAATAGCGATGATGACAATCGTAAGTATACACAGTGCTTCAAAATAATCTACACTCACTTTGAACTGTCACAGCGAATTTATTTCCCGGTCTACAAGGTTAAATTTCTGGGAGAAAGTAATGTTATATTTCTTCAACGGGTGGCAGCAGAATAGTTCCAACAATCGTCCAACAATCGTGCCAATAATCATCTTACAATGGAAAGTACCTAACAATGCTTGCTGATTCCATATTCCCTGCCATTCGTGCATTAGACGGTTTTGTTACCAACAAGGTGGTGCCCCGCCGCACTATCATAGGGACGTACGAACATACCTGGATCGAAATTTGCCAAGCCAGTGGATAGGACGCAGGGCTAATCGAGTTTTCTGCACATTCTCCAGACTTTTCGCCGCTGTATTTCTTCTTATGGGGCACAATAAAACATGAGATGTACAAAAGTAAACCCGCGGTGTGCGCAGAAATCTCATTGGACACTTTAGTACGATGTACGGAATCAGTGGTGACTCATACTCTGAAATTTATTGATGCTGAAGGCTACCATTTTGAACATTTGAACACTAATAACTTTTCATAATAAAGTCATTAAATTTTTCAAATTGGACTTTAAGCTTTCCATTTCCAGAAATGTAACCTTGTAGAAAGGAAAATAGATTTTCTATGACACTTGAAAGTATATTTACATTTTTTGAAGTACTCTGTATATTTTCCAATTCAGCATTTGCCTTTGTGACTGGGGAAACTATAAAAAATCCATGTTAAATTGGGCGGCAACGATGTTTGAATCCGCGATTTCCAAATTACGAATACAAGAAAACTAATGTTTCTGTCACCTCGCCCAGTATAATTGAATTGTTCGTACTGTAAATGGAATTAACAATTATCAAAGTTCTTAACGGATATCATCGCCGAGAATTTCTGTAAAATTACACTCAAGACCGGAGACAATACACCATGCAATTGAAAAACTCAATAAAGACATAGACACTATATCCACATGGACAGGAAAGTTTGACCTAACTATCAATGCAGAAAAGTCACAAGCAATCATCATTGGACGACAGCAAATGTTTTGCCATTTGGATATTGACAGTCGGCCGGCAACTGCCGAGAGAGCAACACGCTATGTAAGTGCTCCTACAAGTCTGGGAGACGCTTGCTTGCGCAGTATATCTTAGCGTACTTATTGTGACTCTAGTGCTTTTTTTTTCTGTAACAACATACAGGATAACAATGGCAACCAAAATAGTGCGTGTGAATACTTTGCAAATAGTATTTAACCAACAAGACCAACGTCCGACTGCTTTGGAAATTCACATGTGGCTGGAGAACAAACTACAGGTACGTGAACAAGATATTCAAACGTTACAACTTGTGGCAAAACAACATGCAGTTTATGTTAAATTCAAAACACAAGAAATATATGAACAATATCTGCGTAAACACAGTGGTGATTTGAACTTTGTACTAATGAATGGTAGCATAATTAAGGTAAAAGTAGGACCAGCTGAACTAGATTATGCTACTGTACGGGTCTTAAATATTCCCCCTGAAATTCCTAACGACAGAATAAGAAATGTATTGCAAAACTATGGAAAAGTTCAACAGGTAGAAAATGATACATGGGCACACCGTTACAATTTCAAGGTTGATTCTGGAATTCGTGTAGTGAAAATGACAATTGACAAGCACATTCCTTCCACTCTACTTATATCACAGTATGAGGCATATATTACGTACATTGGGCAGGAACAAACCTGTTATACATGTGGTAGTTCCGAACATGTTAAACAAAATTGTCCACGTCGCCCTATGGAGAGGCTCGTTGCTCCAAGACAAAAACTACTGATGAGTGACTTATTTCATGCACCTAGTACGCTGCCAGTAAATACAGAGCCCATTCCAGGTGCTAGCCATACAGTACCAGTACATGAAAACCAAAAACAACTCTCCACTAGCGAGGAACAGATAAAGACCATCCCGATTCAGACTTTAAATTCGAATCATCAAGCCGTAGTTAATAAAGTAAATCCCATGGACATTGGAAATGTTGTGGGAAACGAAACATTAGCGTCAGTCGAAAATTCCGATATTGAATCACACGTTCCCTTGCAGAAAGGAACTAAATCTAAACGAAAGAAAAAGAATAAACAACATGCTGGCCCTACTCCAAAGATGGTTGCCCACGAAGCAAACATAGTGCAAACAGAACCTTCTGAAACAACACGAACAAATGTACACTCTGACTCAGAAACTGATTCGGTGGAAGAAAATGGAACAGAATTCGATACATACGATACGGGGGAATCTATACAAACGGACCCACTCTTAAATCGAACAATAAACACCATGAGGAATATACATGACGTTGAGATGGATAAGCCTCCTATGTCACATCACTGTCTTACAAATGAAGTAGACACTGAAAGTGCACAACAACAACAATTACATCATGAAACACTCACCACTAAAGAATCCGATTCTAACTGGAATGACATTATGGATATGGAATGTAAACTGCTACCTGAGTTGACACCCGAAGACCAGAGCTCGGTGAAGGAGAAAATAGAAAAGAAGGATGTACGGCTACACCCGTACCGTACTACAGAAAGCAAGTTAGGGTTCCCTGCGCTAAAGTAAACAAATCACTACGGACACCATCCACATTTTCACTGCGTGTACAGGATCGTGCTACTTACTCTTACGGTAGCGACTGTCAATTTTAATAACAACTCCTCACCTACTAAACTTAAAGCATTTCAAGATTTCCTGAATGCCTATAGCGTTGACATAGTTTATTTACAGGAGGTTTCTGTGAACAATTTCTCTTCCATATACAACTATAATGAATACGTGAATGTCGGTACAGAAAATCTAGGTACTGCCATCCTAACAAAACAAACCATATCATTGGAGAATGTGGAAATGTTACCAAATGGAAGAGGCATATCTGGTGAGTTTCACAACACTACTTTTATCAATATCTATGCACCGTCTGGTACCAACAAACGCAAAGAGCGCAATGAATTCTTTCAGAATGAAGTTGCTTATTTATTTCGATCCTTGCCCAGGCAGTATGTTTTTAGAGGGGATTTCAACTGCCTTCTCCGTAAAGAGGATACTACAGGAACCTTTCAGCCAAGTAATACTCTGCAGGAACTTGTCACGCATCTGAAAATGACGGACGTTTGGTCAGCTTGCCATCGAAACGAACAATATACTTACTTCAGTAGTACAACTGCTTCCAGATTAGATCGATTCTACATTCCCAAAGATTCACAAAGTAATGTTAGTGGAATAGAGGTACACCCTGTAGTATTTTCAGACCATGCCGCCGTTCTTCTTTCCACTAAATTAAATAATCTACATTATACGCCAATAGGCAAGAGTTATTGGAAAATGAATGTCAGTTTATTAGATGAAGAATCCCTACACCGTGAACTTCAGCTTTTATGGGCAGTCTGGAAACGTAAAAAAGCTTATTATAAGGATGTTGCTGATTGGTGGGATCTCATGGTGAAACCAAACATTAAACGTCTGTTTAAGAAATACTCTTATCTAAAATATCAAGAGACAGAAAATAAATTAAATTTTTATTTTAGATGTTTACGAGAACTACAAACTGATTATTTACCCTCTCCACGACGTCGACAGCAATTAAGTCTGTTCAAAGCTAAGGTATTACAGATATACAAATTCAGAATGGGAAGCCTAGCAATTAGAAGTAGACATAAGTATGCTGTATCCAATGAAAGAATATCCTTGTACCACCTCATCAAAAGTCAGAAACACAGAAATAAGTCTAGCATTACAAAACTACTCGACACAAATGGACAGTGGCACACATCTCAACCAGCTATCAGTAAAATGATTTACGATTACTATAACACATTGTTTCACAAAAATGGTGATGATCTACATATACAACCTGTCGTACATAAAAACCAGACTCACATTACTGCAGACGACAATATATTACTTGAACAACCTGTTACTAAAATGGAAGTATACAACTCTATCGTTCAAGGAAAAAGCTCCAAAACTCCTGGATGTGATGGAATTCCACAAGAATTTTATGTTCGATTTTGGAAATTAATTGGAGATGACCTGACGGAGGTGCTTAATGCTATCCTACACCGAAAAGAACTATGTGCTTCCCAGAAACGAGGTGTGATCATTTTATTAAAAAAGTCTCAAGGCCATGGTGGGGTTGAGAATTTTAGACCAATCAGTCTTCTCAATTACGATTACAAAATATTAGCTAGAATCTTAACCAATCGTCTTAAGCCACTAATGGATAAACTACTTCACCCAGCCCAGTGCTGTGGAGTCGCCGGACGCACCATTTTTGATGCAACGTGTACTTTACGTGATTGTCTTGCTTATCTAAACATCTATAAAGTGAAGGGTCTACTAGTATCCCTGGATTTTCAACGCGCTTTTGACAGCATCCGTCATGATTATTTATTTGAATGCCTCAAACAATATGGTTTTAGCAATACTTTTGTCTCTTATCTTAAATGCTTATATTTTGATATCTCAGCTGTTATCCAAGTCAATGGTTTCCTTACTCAACCCTTTTCCATTACAAAATCCATTCGACAAGGGTGTCCTGCCTCAATGTTGTTATTTACCTTAGCCCTCAATCCCTTAATATACAACTTAGACAGTCAGCTAAAGGGTATTTCCTTTCAAGAGCACAATCTTTCAGTCATAGCTTATGCGGATGACGTCACTGTTATATTAAGTCAGGACACTGATAGCAGAAAACTCTCTGAAGAGCTCAACAGCTTAAAAAAATTATCTGGTCTCACAGTTAATGTCAACAAATGTAAAGCTATACCAGTCGGGTGGCAAACTCCATTACGAGACCTTGATATAACCATGACGGATACACACAAAATACTAGGTGTTCAGTATAATACCTCAATCGCAGAAATGCAAAAACTGAATTGGGCTCCGATAGTTAACAAAATCAAAATCCTAACTAAAGACTTATGTCTTCGCAATCTTTGTTTATACAAAAGAAGCTGGGTTGTGCATACATATATATTATCACAATGCTGGTATGTTGCACAAATTCTGCCCATTCCAAAAGATTGTGTAAGACAAATCACTTGTGCCATTTCTTGGTACTTATGGCGAGGATTTTTATTCAGGGTGCCGCTATCTACTATGTACCGTCCACCGAACGAAGGTGGTATTGGACTTGTGAACGTTGAAGAAAAATGCAAGGCCTTGTTTATAAGTAGAAGTGGATGCAGTAAAACCTTGGCACGGGCATCCTTCTCAGGTCTGTGGTACAAATACTGGTTTAATGCTTTGGACCTAAGTTATCCATTTTACAAAAAACAAATACCTAATGACTTGCAATACCTGAGTGATTTCCTGCAGGACTGGAGTTTCTTTCAGTTAGACGAGCACTTGCCTACAACGAAATTAACTTCTATAATTTATGCGCAATTACAGACACAGTGGACACATAGTGAAATGAGAGTGCATCGCATAGCGCCAGCAGATATTAAACTTGAACGTTTGTGGAAAAATCTTAGCTCAACTCATCTACCGGCGGAAACACGTTCAACATGGTTTGCAGTGATTCATGATATTATTGCAACACGAGACAGATTATTTAAAATTAAAATGACGCTTTCTAATCAGTGTACTTTTTGCAACCAAATTGACAACTTAATTCATCGTCTTACAGAGTGCCCAACCGTCTTACCTGTATGGCGTACTCTATTGGCCTACACCCGTCACATATTAACAGCGCAAAAATTGTACTTCACTCCTAGAATGTTTCTGTTTCCTGATTTTTTCTGCACCCCGAAAAATACGCACCAGAACATTATGCAACTCATAGGACATACTGTAACGTACATTATTCACAATTTTGGCTCCACTGATAAAGAAATGTACCTGGACTATCTTCGACGCACACGTTGGAAACCTTTAATCTAATCAACAAAGTGTTTGGAAGATTAAGACTCTCACTGTTACGAGTGTTTGGAAGATTAAGACTCTTGTTATTTATTGTTGGAAGATTGTGTGTTATGAAGTAAAATTGATTTTGTGTGTTAATATGTAATTTAAAAAAAAAAAATAAAAAATAAATAAATAAAAAAAAAATAAATAAAAAAAAGATATGAGCAACATTACCCCCGTAACAGTAAATGCATCAATTGTCCCTTTTGTACATCAAGTAAAAAACCTTGGCATCATTATGGACAAAAATCTTAACTGGAAACTACAAACTACTGAGTTATGCCGAAAAGTCTTCTCTACATTAGGCAGGGTTCACACTCAGGCGATAAGCGATAAGCGATATATCGCGAGTGATATACGATACGCGACACGCACGGACAGATACTTGAAATCTAAAGGGAGGCGATAAAAAAGGTCCACACTCACGCGATAGCGCAACATATCGCAAGTGCTATATCGCTCGAAGTGCAGCATGCTGGTCGCCTGAGCGATTTGTTGCTTACGATATTGAACTTTTGTAGTGAAGATTGTGTTCCCACCACGTTTTAGGTAGATTTCGAAGAAAAATCTACCTATTGCAATCGATACCATGTCATGACTTTCGAAAAATTCTTTCATATCTTTACGTTTCATGCCTCCAAGTACGAAACCACCGCCCGTTCAAAAAAAAAAGTGATATATATATATATATATATATATATATATATATATATATATATATCTTTACACGCTAGCAGCCATAATTTTGAAGATATTTGAACCAAAGTTTATTATGTTATTTCTAGGCCCAATAGTTCGGACAAGTTCGTTAATGACCAAATTTGGCCCCAGGGGAGGGTCGGGGAGGGGTAGAAATTTTGAAATATGTATATCTCGGCTCCTATGAAGTATAGAGGGAAACTTTGTTTGAATAAATTAGAGAACTCCCTATGGAGTTCACAGTGACACCAACGATTCGGGAGTTTTGGTGGTACGAGTTGGGGTGGTTGGTTGGGGGATGGAAGTTCGAAATTTTTGAAACCACGTCTTATGGGGTATCGTTGAAAAGCGCTTGATGAGTACTCTACAAATCAGTAACTGGTTTCTCGATAGCTCTCGTATAAGGCGATATTTAGCACATCGAAATCTACCTCAGCCTGTAGGCCTGCCTAAAGGGAATTTTTATCGCCCAGGTCGCGCCGATTTATCGCTCGCTGTGTGAACCTTCCTAGCAATATATAGCCGGAACAAATACCTTGCAATATATCGCTTATCGCTTATCGCCTGAGTGTGAACGCTGCCTTACACTCGTTAAAGCGACTCAAGAATTTCCTCCCCTTTAAACTAAAAAAAATCCTGGTGCAAACATTAATCATGCCCCATTTTGATTACTGCGACGTACTATATACAGACTTAAACACCGACTTGGGACAACGACTGCAACGGGCTTATAATCTATGCGTTCGTTACATTTGCAACATCCGTAAATATGAACATATCACCCCCTCTTTTGAAATGCTGTCCTGGGCTAGACTAAAGGAACGTCGATTGACACATTCCATCACTCTACTATTCAACATCCTCAAGTCCTCTACACCAACTTATTTGTATGAACGTTTTCAACGGTTATCTTCTCATCATGATCTCGGTACTCGCTCACAAAGAAACTCTATTCTAAGTATCCCTCGCCATAAAACAACCCATTACTCTTGCTCCTTTGTTGTCTCCATGTCGCGATCTTGGAATGCTTTACCTGAGAACTGTAGGAACTGTCAAACACAAATGCAATTCTTACGTAAGCTGACCAATGATGCCATAGTTACTAGTTAGGGACTTGGTTTTACATTAATAACAATAAATCATCACATATCTAAATACTGAAAATGTTTCCAATTGTTCACAACTTTTCATTTTTATTTCACATTATATTTCTTAGTAATAGTTAATATTTTAGTAATAGTTTAAATCTTTTCACATCATATTTCTTAGTAATAGTTATTTTAGTAATAGTTTAAATCTTAGTAAGTAGCAAACTATTTTAACATATTGTTTTTTGTGTATTGTATTATCTCTAGTGAACTAGTTCTAAGTCTTAAATGATAATAATATAATCATGTTCCTGTGTATTTGTAACTTTGTACTTGTATCATACTTATTTTATTGTAAGATTGTAAAGCTCAGTTGTATTAATCCTGGTTGAATGGAAGAGAAGGCCTAATGGCCTTAATTCCACCAGGTAAAATAAAAAAATTCTAATTCTAATTCTAAAATGGTATTAAATTAAAGTATGTGCCATTCACAGTTCGTGCACTATTTTGTTTCATTTTGTATATGTTTGTTTTCATTTTTCATAACCTGTTGGCTTTCTCTCAATTTTCGTTTCATTGTGCTTTGCTTCTCTTATGACGCGATAATTCTGGACCATCCTGTATTACCTCACGTCCGCGCACTCTAGACTCTGACTCGTATATTTTGATGCTAATGTCGCTTGGTCATTAAGCAACATCTGTGCTATGGGCTGTGAGCGGTCGTACGTTGTTTCTTCCGTCTACGTAATTTCTATAGAACCTGCTGTAAGCTGTCTTCAGGATATCCTCTGCTGCATGATGTTACGAAGTCCTAAGATAACCTCAGCTGAATTATGTTATGAGGTTCTAAAATAAACTCAGTTGCATTATGTTACTAAGTTCTAAGATATCTTCAGCTGATGATGTTACGACATTCTTTCGCCACCTGCAAGATGTTACGACGTTCTAAGATATCCTCAGATGCATGATGTTACGAGGTTCTATCCTCAGCTGCAAGATGTTACGAAGTGCTACCATTAGCTGCATTATATTACGAAGTTCTAAGATATCCTCAGATGCATGAAGTTACGAGGTTCTATCCTCAGCTGCATGATGTTACGAAATGCTATCGTCAGCTGCATTATAAAGGGAGCGGCAGAGGAAACGGACGTTTTTCAAATAACCATAACTCAGAAGATTTTCAAGTTAAACAAAATTTAATTGCACAGAAATGAAGCTTGTATAATGCAGTTTCTGTTGACTATTTCAGAATTACCTCCGAAAAATAACGTCCGTCAGGTGACGACCTTCTTTCTGCAAACACGCTTGTAACCTTACTTCGAAATTCTGCATTGCTCTTCTCAACATTTCTTCCTCGATATTACTGATTTCTACACGAATGAACTCTTTTAGTTCTTGGATGTTACGGGGTTTGTTTAAGTAAACTTTTGATTTGAGGTTACCCCACAAATAATAGTCACATATGGACAAGTCAATGTCGCCAAAACGGGAGATCACATGTTGAGGAAACATTTCGCGAACCACTTGCATTGATGCTCTCGCAGTATGCGCTGTGGCACTATCTTATTGGAACCAAATTTGCTGCATGTTTACTCTTCGTCTGCGTAGTTCCGGAAGCAGGAACCTGTTGAGTATTTCAATGTAGCGTGCTGAAGTCACTGTCACTGAGGTATTGTCCTCTTCAAAAAAATAAGGACCGATGATTCCAAATTTAGCAACACCACACCACACTGTTACTGGATATACCCAGAAGAAGGCCACAACATGAGGGCCGAAACGTCGGTTTTAGACATGATGACACGGCGCCACCCGGACAGTCAAGGTTATTATTAATGAGATTGCATGTTAGAAAATTCCATTGTTGCGTCACTTGACGGCATTTATTTTTCGGAGGTAAATCTGAAATAGTCAACAGAAACTGCATTATACAAGCTTCATTTATGTATAATTAAATTTTGTTTAACTTGAAAATCGTCTGAGTTATAGTTATTTGAAATATGTCCGTTTCCTCTGCCGCACCTTGTATTACGAAGGTTCTAAGATGTTCTAAGATGCATGATGTTACGAGGTTCTATCCTCAGCTGCGTGATGTTACGAAATTCTATCGCCAGCTGCATGATGTTACGAGGTTCTAATATATCCTCACATGCATGATGTTACGAAGTTCTATCGTCAGATGCATGATGTTACGAGGTTCTCATGGGTTCGTTTACTTAATTAATATTTCCTAACTTTTAATTTAGATTATTTTTGGTCCATCTGTTTGATTTTTAGAACTGCTCGCTTAACAGTTTACTTCGGCTTTTCCGGTTCAGTTACTTATAGTTTGTTTCTGCTATACCAGTGCTTTAGTAATTAGTTTTCAGTCTTATTTATGCCAGAATTGTCAGGCAGTAGTGAAATAAGGACAAACAGTCTATATTCTTGTTGTGAAATAGTTTAAACAAATTGAATCCCAAATTACTTTTTTTGTTACAGATAATCACATTTTTTCATTTATTAGAGTCATTTCATCACTATAAAACTTATGCCCTAGTCCAATACCAAGACATCTTAAAATTAGCTATTCTGAGAAAATAGCATTTATATATTTAGTTTATATGCTGTAATGCAGGGAATTTTTAAGGAAAGTGAATTTTTTATGTAAATTAAGTCTCACACGACTGTCTTGTGCTGGGTAATTAGAATTCAGTTACTAAACATCGTGCACTTATGCCCTAGTACTGAAGGAGATGTTTGAGATGAGTGTCACTGTTGTCTAGATATTTCTTAATATCTGGTATAAGAAATTGGCAAGTATTTTAAATGAAAATATTATTTTATAGTTTGAAACATGTTTTTTTAGTTTAAAACAAATTTTCATAACCACAAATTGCTGACAAAATGTCTATATAAAGCCTAATTTATATTGATGATGATGACAGTAGGCCTAATAAGCAATTACATACAAGACGCCGAAATTAAAGTATTCTAAACTTGTTTTATTAAACAATCTAGTTTAGTTTATATGTTAGAGTTGGAAATTACAGGTTAATTCTAATATTAGTGTGTTGTATAAATAAACTATGAGGGGTACGCCATAGCATAGTGGTTGAGGCGCTGTCCTACAAACCGGAAGGTCGCGGGTTCGATCCCCAATGAGGTCGTTGGAGTTTTTCAATTGGTCTAATCTTTCTTGGTGGAACTATGGCCCTGGGGTCGACTCAGCCTCTAACAGAAATGAGTACCAGGAGCATTCCTGGGGGGTAAAGGCGGCCGGTGCATAAGGATGATAACCTTACAACCTTCACGTTCCGGATGTCTAAAATCTGGGAGCCTCACCATCCTGGAACCCTCTGGGCCTCCATGGCCTGTATAGGGGAACAGTTTGCTTTACTACCCATATAAACTATGAACTACTGAACATTAATCCGCAGACCGAGGAAATTCCTGATGGGTCGACGCGCTTACTGATCCTTCCTGATTGTTGACACTCCAGTGTATTTAAGATGAGGAAACATGTCTCACCCTCAACAGTATACTAATAAAATGTCGTTTAGAAGATTTCTATTCATGATTTGAATGAATCCGTCATCAGAGGACGTGATTTATCACATACTACACAATTTCATTATCATTTGTACATGAAATATTGATTGGCAGACTGTTGCATAAAGCAAATTCCTTTTTAAATGCATGTTATGTCAATTACGGGTACTTAGCCTACTAATAGCCTATATACGTACATCAAAATAAATTACGTACTTACGTTTGTTTCGACGTGTAAACAGCATGTAACGGAAGTTGGCCTCTGTCAGGTCTGGAAAATGAATGTAAAAACCACAGTAAGTTTATTATATTCTGAATACTGAACACTACAATACAGTCAGGTGTTTGTAAATTTATTGTGTCTCATAGACTACAAAAAGCGAGTATCCATTCAGCCTCTATATTTAACAGGAAAATGGTGTGTTAAATTTTATTACACATATATTATTAATTTTGAAATCTTCACTGGGAGTATACATTCTGCCTTTTCTGTTTATTGCAAATACGGAAAATAAAATGTAACACTTATTAAAAACCCCGTTTTCAGTTCGGTTTTATGAAAAAGAGTGTGAAAGTAAGTAACTCCTGATCCTGACATTGCCTTGCATGAAAATAATCAAAAACGGATATTTAACACGTCTTAGTACAGTAAATTTAATTCGTTAACTGGTAGTTAAAATCACAAATTGTATCTGCTATTTGGCGGGGAAAAGAAATAAAGAGTTGGAGGAATATAAAATATAAATATGATGATGATAATAATAACAAAAATAACAACAGTAACACTTTATATAGATACAACATTTAATTCATGTGAAAACATTCCCATTATTTCGTCATTTAAAACGCTATTAATACTTGAGAATTCGTGTGCCATTTAGACAATTAGGCCTATTACAACTTCAATTTTTTAAAAATATAGTTTATCCAGAACACAATGTCTAGCTACGCCTCTGCTTACGGCAGCAGGATGTGCCAATATGCGTACCGAATTTGGTGACCGTAGCTGTCCCATAAGTATGTGAAATAAACTGATAATATGTGGAAAACATATAAAATTTACATGAAAAATAAAAGGTATCTAAGGTATACCTAATAGAGATAGGCTACGGCAATACGCATAGGACCTTAGTCGCAGATCTCGAATCCGGTATTATTTGTGCAGTCTATTCGTTTATACAATTTACCGGTTAGCCACAACTAACCTCCAAATAAAAGGTTTGTACTCACATTATTGTGTCCCCCATTTTAAATGGTTCCGTTGCTCAGAGAGTAAAATCTACAAGTTTACCAAATTTCAAGTTTTATCTCAACCGGGAGTGGGTGAACATTAATGTCAGTGAAGCTTTTAGTGAAGTGATTACCTTATAATGAACAAAAAACTACATGCCCTGGTTCTACAAATCTTATATTTCTGACCGTTATTAAGCCTGGGCCATTATTTAGCCATCCATCAACGTAAGGTCGTGACAGGAAAATCCTTTCCTTTTTACGATCTTATGATAAGCTCTATTCTCAAGCATGACAAAAGGCATATTGTCTGGTGGGAGATGATATCCTCGCCAGAGGTGCTGGGGTTGCATTATGTAGCCTGGCTTCATCGCTATGCCAGATTCTATCCCATAAAAGAAACTTTACTTGGTTTTGTGATATGAGTAGTACAGTGCAACTTTATTACTTCTCGAATTGATGGATGTTGCCGTTCATATGGAAGAAATTAGCTGTTTCGAATGCGTTACTTAGCATTGTAAGCAGTATCAACAAGTACACCTACCATTAGAAGAGTCGCCAAATTGAAGTTACAGCATTGAAAATAATACAACATTACTCAATAATAGAAACGTTCACAACAAACAAGGCATATACTTTTAAAGAAGACATAATGAATAAATATGAGCAATAATAATTAGATATAGTTTATATTATTTAGGGTTAAGCCGTAGCGTAGTGGTCGAGGCGCTGCGCTACAAACCGGAAGGTCACGGGTTCGATTCCCGGTAAAGTCGTTGGAGTTTTTCAATTGGCCTAATCTTTCTGGTGGCACTATGGCCTTATGGTCGACTCAGCCTCTAAAAGAAATTGGAGCAATCCTTGGGGTAAAGGCGGCCCCGTGCGTAAGGCTGACAACCTAACCACCTTCACATGCCGAATGTTTAATCCTGGGAACCTCAACTTCCTGGAACCCTCTGTGCCTCCACGGCCTTCATAGGGATCACTTCACTTTACTTTTTAGAGTATTTATGTTTGAGTTACATATATATATATATATATATATATATTATATATATAAGTATGCATGTATATATAACCTATATATAAACGAACACCTATTTAGGATGAAATAGTGGGAAATAAATTTTAATAGGGTAGAATCGAAGGGAGGCCAGACAATCGAAACGAAGTCCAGTTATTTCCCGAGTTCATATTGTGTTGTAAACTTCACACATCAATTGCACAATATTTTTTCTATGATGGGGAAAAGGTTTGAAAATACTTTCGTAAAATACAAATACAAATAGAATAGAAATAGAATAGAACAGACTAAATGCTTATGTTGAGATGCAAGGACTATTTTAATCTCGATGGCGATCGATATGTCCATGGCTTTACGCATGAGCAACTAGTCTCTTATAGGCCTACTGTGCTTACCTGCTATTAGTTTTCAATGCGGTATCTCTGCTTTTCCATTATAAAAAAATATAAAATGTTAAAAATATCAGATATATTGCATCCAACTAGTGGTCAATTTCAGTGATAAGTCAACAAGTTGGTTTAAAAATATCACAGAAGGCGAAGTTACCGCATTTTAAACTCAGAGAACACGTCATTATGGCTCTATTTTATTAACCTTGTAGGTTATCTGCTATATATTAAGTCGGAACTGAAGTAAAGGCTCAGGTATGACTGAATGAAAATTCAAATAGCGAAATTAATTATATTTAATGACTAAAGTAATAAATATATGAAGAATTAGAAGGGTTTTCTGTAATGGTCCACGTGTGCGGTAAGTGGTTCAGTAAACAGGCAAAATACTCAGGTTGGTTAGGTTACCGGCACTGGTTGTAAGAAATTTGAATATTTTCCATGAACAAGAAATGGTAAAAAAAAAAGACTATCGTAAGAAATACATGTTGCTATACGAGTGTCATAAGTGCATCATTGGAGAATGAATGGAAATTTTCCGAGTTTCCCCAATGCACTAAAGGAATGTTTATAGTGTTAGTAAAAGTGTTACTTACATGATCGTAATTAATCAGTTACAACAACTGTTGTGAAGATACTGTTTATACAGGAATCCATTTTATGCGGAAACTTTTTAACAGCGTTGCCCCTGTTCACACTTTCCCCGCTGTTGCGCTTGCACCGGCCGGGACCGTGTTCCGTTACTACCGGCAAATCGGCAAATCAAGACTTTAGAAACAATACAAAATAGAATAACTCAACCAATTTATTATCAAAATAGGCCTACATGTAGAGGCTTATTACTCACCATTTATTTGAGATACTGTTGGATATTTGTCAGGATATTTACGAGAAAATCTCCGAACGCGCCTTCTATGGTTATTTCTCAATAAGTAACATTCCACCAAATAAATTCGCTGTTCAACCGTATACATTTTCGATTATTGTCTTATGTAACACACGACAACAATAGACAAGCGTCTCACTACAACAATCCGAAGCAACTAACCGCTTGTATGCCTTTTACAACTGTGATGCAATGCGATGCTGGCGCGGCAATGCGGCAGTGATGCGAGGTTTCCTCATAAAATGGACTCACTGTACAATCAGAGGTGAGCACTACATGCGTCGCAGGAGAAGGGAGGTGAAATAAGTGGGGATTGCTTCTCATGCACATTCCAACGCCCAGCCACGTGGTCTAGGAAGTCACCGTGCACTGTACACCGTGTGAGAGTCTCAGTGAGACTAAACTGTACACCCCATCAAATCGTTCTCCTACATAATGGACCTGGCCCGATCTACTGCACATCATGTTTACAGTGCTCACCTCTGATTGTACCTCTGATTGTACCTCTGATTATTGTACAAAGGTACCAACTAGTTCGATAGATCGATTGCTTTAGAGCAGTGTTTCTCAACCTATGGTCCGCGGACCACTGGTGGTCCAGGAAGATGGTGCAGATGGTCCGCAGACATAATTAAAAAAATATCATAAAGCAAATGGAAAGTAAAGAAGTAAAATTTTTTCACATATTTCGTTATAATTACCTATAATTAATGCCTCAAATATTAAGAATATAGGCCTTCTTTTAAAAGTGGGATGTAAAATTAGGGGTCCGTAAAATATTTTAGACATTTTAGAGGTCCTCGGGTTCAAAAAGGTTGGGAAACGTGACTTTAGAGCAATCAATGCTCAGCCACATCACACGAAGACCAAGTGCTTGGCTCATGAATTATCTAATTCAATATCAAGGAATAAATAAATGGGGCAAAAATATGTTGCACAAACTTTCTCGCATATACGTGTTAAAGGCTAGCACAGAAAAGTACATTATAGAGACAATTAAATTTTATTTATTGCATTTTCATATAACTAAGAAGCATCTATCTAGAACGGAAAGTATTAGGGTCGATCTTTCTGTTCAATGCTTTTACCGTGAAATAATAATAATGATGATAATAATAATAATAACAATAATAATAATAACTTGGGGTTTGCATGGTTTCCTCAATCTCAAACGCAAGAATGCAGGATACATTGAAATATAGCCGAAAAATAGAAGCAAATGCTGCACGAATGAGTTATTACAAGAGTTTACTGGTAAATTTCGGTGGCCACGAAATTTGATTTGAACCCAGGACCTCTTCCCTATTACCTTAAACCACCTCGCTCTAATTGATTTTGGTGTGTCCATTAGACTTTGGTAAACTGACTACATTTCACAACAATAATTATACTATAGTATTATTGTTACTATGGGCAACAGAAGTATCGTTCATATTTTAATTAAAATGTTTGTTCTGAAATTAGCATTTAAGTCATGTTATTTCGTTTTTATCTTTTTACCTAATAATTTTATAAAGAAATGTGTTTAACAAAAAATGTTCTTTCTAATTTTCTCTACAACTTGACTGTAGGCCTACTAAGTCAATGTAATGGAAATAGCCTAGAAAAATTGAAAATGGATACGAGTAAAGTTCCCTCTAAATCATTTTTGCAGACAAACAGATATAACCATTTTGTTAGTCATATTTGAGAGCTTCCAATTTTAAATTTTTATTAAAATCGTTAGAGCCAATTTTCCAAAAATCAAAATTTTTCAAAAAACTTTCATAATATTTCAGTTATCAAACTCAATTTCTGGGTGGTTTTCGGTAAAATTCCGAAAAAGTCCTTAATTAAAAAAAAAATGAAGTAAATAAAATGAACCGTTTACCCGCTGTGCTTGTCCACAGACAGACGGACAGATGGAAGACGACGTGTCTAGATGAATGGTCGGCTGTCAACTGACAGCACTAACAGCCGACCATCCAGCTAGACACATCGCTCTGAAGATGCCCGACGCAGCTCGCGGCGAAACGTCAGCACAAGACACTTAGCCTATAGACCACGGCCACACAGCCCGGAAGTGCAGAACTCATTAAACGCCGGCCGTGAAAGTTTAAGCACATACAATACATGATAACTTATCTACTATAGCTTCCTAATAGTTATCGCTTCTATCAGGCTTTTTTGTACATTTCATCAACTCATGTAGTAACCATGGCTCAGGGTTGCACTTATAAAGTACATTTCAACAATAAAATGGAAGGAATAGTTAATAGCACTTTCTTGTATTGGTGATTGAAGCAACTAATTACATTATTCGCGAGTGGAAAACGCTTGACCGTAGAATATTTTATATCACGCTGTGCATGCTTGGCATGAAATTTTATCTTTCTACAGGTCTATATTTCAATATCATACTTCTATGTCACAATTTAACTTTTATAAAATATCTTGCATTTAATAAAATATATTACAGTGTAATATAACATCTTTTATCGTGTCTAGCTGTGACATGTTTCTGTGGAAAAATACATTATCACAGCTTTGATCACATTTGTGACTAGGAAGACAGAAAATGACCGACAACGAGACTCTTACATAACAAATGCTATAAATGGAAATAACTGAAATATACAAAACATAGCAATAGCTCTAAATGAGAGATGCTTTGTTGTAAAGTGCGGTGGAGCACTTTTACGCAAAAGTACGTTGCATTTTCGCAGATGGACATGGTTACAGTACCGCAAAAGTTAACATACCATTAGCGCAAATAAGCATTAAGGATTACCTTACACTAGAAGTGTGGCGTCCACTGCATTCTCCAAAGGACTCGTCATAGCACTCATTTCCTTCAGAGCTTTGTGGCTGGTAACGATGTCCCAAAGTTATGGTGTATCTGTAGTAACGATATTGTACCAGCTGAATAACTTTTCCAGAGATCCATGTTGTATGCGTGTTTCTGTGTGATATGTTTCCTAACTTTTCTCTTCTGCAAAGAAGTGAAAGAGATGTATATTTCGCTCTGGAATTCCTTAAGCATTGCAGTCAACACATGAACAGATGGATGTGACTCATGAAATTGTTTTTTAAAATGTCTATAGAAAGACTCAGTCCCATTTGTCCTTCGGGGATCACTTGATGGACAACTAGCCCATATCACCGGTGTAAATTTAGCATCATCAGTGATGTAGATTGCCTAAATTTATGTAGTCGCTGTGTGATTACTTTGTCACAATCATTTGCGGTACTGTAACCTAAATGTTTGCGGTAATGTAACAGTATCCCACGGGCAGTTTTGCGCAAATGGCATGCACCCGTAAAGTAAGGTTTTCTCAGTAGATTTGTATCGCTTCTCCCTATCCAAATTCTTTTTCTTTGATTCCTACTTTAGTATTATTACAGCAACCACCATTCTATTTGCAGTTGCAGGGAATTGTTGTGCAAACATATTTTAATTATAACTTTTTATAAAATGCATAATATACAGCACTACAATACAATCATATCAGTGTGAGAAAGTACTTACTGGTAATGATATTCTTTGAAATAGTGATGTTATAGTGTAATATATACATTGCAAAGTATATAATTTGTTTTTATTGCACGTATTATCCTGTTTTATTCATTAATTATCAAACTTGAAGAAATTCATCAAGAGTTTTAAACGGAGCAGTGGCCGATGAAATTTTGACGCGGGAGGTTCGGGAGTTTCCCTTGAGAGTAATGAATTTTGCCTATATAAGGTAAATATCTGTGGGATAGATGCGCGCATGCGTCATGTCTCTGTTACTTTATGCAAGAACGAACCGGTCCTCTCACTGGGGCAAATGCAGGCCAGACTGTAATATCCCTCGCAAAGTGAGGCCGGCAATATCCAGGGAGTGCGTCATGGTAATGACAAGGAACGGGTCTCTTATTTTAATTTTGCATTATTTTTACCTAGTGGGTCGTTATGGCTGCTGTTGTGTTAATTGTATTTTATGCTCTTGCTTTGCGGGTATATACAGTGCCGAGGTCTCTGTCCCTCACAAATATAATGTAAACTATGGTCTCCATACCCGGAACACATTCAGCATTCCATGCACCTCACATGTTTGCATTACATGATATAAGGTAGAGAATTGTTTTGCTTTTGAGGTGTTTTAATCTGATTATTTTAACAATAATGAAGGTACTCGATCCCCATCAATGTCATGGACTATACTTATTTATGTTTCCCCCTTAACGTGATCAAATTAATTATTATTATCTTTAAACCTTTAAATGAAAATGCTATCAGTGATGGAAACAGTGCCCATCGCTTTGCGTTTTGTAATGCGGAACATTTCATATTGAGTAAAAATTTAAAAGTTCAATTGAAGAGTACATTTGGTCCAAAAGTAATACATCTTCAGAGGAAAGAAAAGTTTCACAATTAAATGTAGTGAATATTTCGTATTGCACCTAACCTGAAACGAAAGTGAGCAAATACAAAGTACCTCATAACTCACTGTATTATAAAGGAGCCGTGTCCACTTTTTTTTTAAGAATTTTAATATTATTTGAACACTTATTATTAGCTGTCTTAATTTTATTTACCGTATTTTACAGACCATAAGATGCACGTCTTTACCTTGAAAACAGAGCTTGAAAGTTGGGTGCTTCTAATGGTCCGAAGTACATTAAAACAATTAAAATTATGGTAAATATTGAAGGAATAGCATAGTTATAAACAAGGTGTTGTAAACAATAAGAAAGTTACACATTTTGGCACAGACTGTACATCAGTGCACTTGTCTCAATCGTAAAATGAGGGTTTTTGGAAGCCAGGTATACAATGCGAAAAGAAAGGAATGTTGAGTTCTTTTACACAAAAGGAGTTGTCTTCGCCGGGTGGTTTAAATGAAGGCAATGACCTCACAGTCTTGTCCCGTTACACTTGCCGTATGCTGAATTGAGGGTTAGAGGGTGTAAAATTATTTTCAATCTTGCATGAGAAATCAGTTCAGTTGTTAAAATTTACACGACGCCACCTGTACAGAAGAGATTTTCGTACAATACAGGTTTTAAGTTAGTTGTGATTTACACTGATTCTATTGTACGAGGTTATAATTTGTTTATGGAATGAAGTATATTATTCCAATTAAAATGTTTCGTTTACTATCACATTAATTTTTTTCCTTTAAATTTCTATCCTAAAATCAAGGTGCGCCTTATGGTCCAGAGCGTCTTATAGTCCGTGAAATACGGTACATGCCATCTGAAAGGGCTTTTCTCAGTATTCCTGAAGAAATATCTAGTTTTGAGAACAATGTGTGTTAATGTGCCCTTGACTGTATAGTAGGCCTATACAAAGATAACCCATACCTTGAGTCAAATACGAAGTCGTGCGTTTTGCATATCGAAAGTTACCAGGGGCTATTACCCGTAACAGGATCACAGTTAATTCTTGACCAAAACTAGTGGTTTTTTTGGAAGACTTTAAGAGGGCAGCACCGGACTGCGCGTCAAAGAAATGGAATAGCCACCACAACCCAAGAGCAATCCTGAAAAACATTCACAGAATATAACGTAATAAAGAGGACCTAGGCCTATGCAGTATTGCATGTTTAAAAAAGTGCCACAGGAGTTTCTTTCCTATCATGTAATGTTCAGACAAAAACAAAATTCTGTGATTTCAATGACACATATCAAACTTTATAGTAAAACTTAGGTGTTCAGTTGTATTTCTTTCAAAGTCATTTTTTGCCCTGATGGGTTCTGAAATTCCAGAAAGAACATGAACTATTTTATCATGTACTGTTACCCAGCAATTAGGAACATGAGTACTTGCGTCAATCTGCAGTTAATTTTTCAGTTTTGAAAAAAGGCTGAGTTTTATTGTATATTTATTTAGTTGCTCTTTCACCCCAAATAATAAACACAATATTCTGACAGAGCTGAAATTGTATATTGACATTGTTTATATTCCCGGAATGGCCTACTGTATAGTTGTTTTGCAATGTTTTATCTAACGTCCATGACAAAGCTTTTAATGGATTGTGGTACTAGTCTGTATTTTCCCTGAAAATACTGAAAAATCCCCGACCCGGCCGGGAATCGAACCCAGGCCGCCGGAGTGGAAGGCAGGCGTGCTACCGACTCACCCACGGCGTCATGTAATTTATTTAAGTCTTCCGCAAGGAGACTCATGCTGACGTCATTATGAGTGTTTAAATTAATGAACAACATAACCAAGAGACGCACTGAAATGTCTGTATAAAAAAAATCCTACAGTGTCTGTAGAATGTTTATAGTAATGCAGAGTGAAGCAGACGTACATGGATGTTATATTTAAATATTATAAGATACTTTTGAACTTATGGTGATAATGTTTCATGATTGATATAGAGTATAGAGTATTGGATTTTATAAGATTCTTTATTGCAGAAAGGCAAGTAATAGACCAATACACTTGAAGCATCAATCAGAAACCTAATTAAACAACATTTCTTCTATGCAGAGCGGAATAAATTCACTACAGCTAGTTATTTTAAATTCTAAACAAATCCAATGGACCAAAACAAGTTACTTACTCTTTTGCATGCGTCATATTCACAGTTTTAATCTTCCTCATCATGTGGATCTCTGAAAGAGTTTTTTTACAGAAAGATCGGACATCGTCATCAGTAGGGAGGTACTTAATCAGTTTCTTGATGTCTATCATCTTGACTTCAACTCGAAACTACCTATGACGACATGTACTTTAACATTGAAGGATGTTTGTTTGAAAACACATACTGTTGTAAAGTTGGAGGCATAAAATACTTCCTGATTTCTTTTAACAGTAGAAGAGAACTTATTTCTTGTAAAGTGGTGGCCATCATCTATCCAAGTTTAATATATCTTCATTTTGCCAGCAATAACAATGAGAGATGCATACTCTTTAAGAGTGAAAATTCTGTCTGTTTCCTTGACTGATCACTTGTTGAGATCAAATGCCCTGTTGCAGGAAAGAAATGAATGGCATCTCGTAGGGAAAAAGTGAAAACTAATCATGCCCCTATTGTAATTGGAAGGAACTAAGTTCGTAGTTACTTACTTTCATCACAAACCAATGCAGGATCCTTTAAAATATTGATTTTTCATTAAACTCATTTTGCTCGAAATGTGTAGTTGGCTCCCTCTAATTCGTTGACTCAACTGGTTAGAATAAAATCTTAGTCTTTGCTGCTGCATATTTGCACATTCTTTGAAGGAGTGAGCTGTGTACGTATGATATTAGCAGGCTTTAAAACTTAGTGCCCGATCGAATATGTTAACAGCAACCGTACTGTACAGACTTTGCTCGGCGTATGCCCTAGCTACCCTATGCTAGTTCACGTGATAGTAAACAAACCGTAATACAGATATAGGAAGACCACAAAATAACTTCTCATTATCTAAACTCACATTACAATCATGCAAAACGATACTTTCTCCTGTTTGTGTATAATAGTCCCTCCCAATTGTTTCAATATATGTTTGCGTTTTAGAACACTTTACTTTCGGCATGCCGAACACGTATTATAAATTTAAACACGCACAATGACAAGGTACACTGTTGACCAATTTGAGATGCACCGTACTACGAGAGCATTCACTTCTCAGTACTACTTTCAATGACTGTCTTATCAGCCTACGCAATCACCCTCCACCCCCTATACTCAGGTTGTTGGTAACCGGAATCAACTCCCTCTGTGGGTTTGGGCACTAAGTTTTAAAGCCTGGATATTAGATATGGTACAACAGATGGGGTCACACAGTTGAGAGTTCTCTCTCAGTCTTATCACCATTACATTTCATAACATCGCTCCTTTAACTTTAGATTGTCAGAAAGCGTATTTTCCTGCCGGAACCATATCCAGTAATTGATGTTTTTGCAAAAAAAGGGCTTAAAGCACAGTACACAATAACCTCAAGAGCTTCTCTGATGTGTTGCATGTAAGAACGGGGATTTTGCGAACCCGGATTCTAAAAATTACAACGTGCCTGGACGGAAATGAACTACAGGCTTCATGTGTGCTATGTTACCAACAGGACTCACATTGAACATCTGAGTTAATTGGACAAAACTTGTTAAGTTTCTCTTTCTATCAATAGTAGTTTCAATTGTCTTGAGTTTCATTAAATGTGAGTGACGAGTGTTCAAAACAAAAGGACATTTGTGAGGTTCCGTCCGAAATGGCATGGGAAGACAATTCAGAATCTTCCCCGGATGTTGGGAAGTAGTAAGTTATGATGGAGGACGACGTGTATATTGCAGTAACATGAGGTGGATATGTTTTACCACAAAGATCTAAATTTTGTAGCCAGTAAACAAGTATGGGGCGCGTGAAGATTATATTAGAATGGTGTAAATAAGTAGAGAAAGATAGATTTAACAATGAAAGGAAATCGCTGTGAAGCTTCTGTTTCATCACTTCCATAATTCCATCACCCCTCCCCTCGACATCTCGAGGCGGCTGAGTATCGAACCGGACCATCTTGGCAGGAAGGAAGATTTGCTTATATCAACTGGGGTAGGAAGCATTGAGGTAAATACAGCCGTTTTATACACACCGTAATCTCGTGTAGGATTTGTTAAGACTATTCCAGGAATAAAAATGTAACGGGTTATGTAAATAATAATTATTTTCTTACTTTGTTGACAATATTCTGACAGCCGTAAGATCACGGCATACTAAATGAATGAACTGTCCACGGTACCTATTTGATGAATCAATTCAAGTTCCCAATGCTACCAATAGTGCGTACGACAACGTGGATAGTGTCGTCGTAGTTCCTTAAATCAAATCGTTATGATAGCACACGAACTGGCTTGCACCGAATCTAAATTTTGTTTTTAATCAGTGGTCATTTATATCATTTCAATTCCTAAATAATTTGGGAAAACCGAACTTTGCGCCCCATGCGAGTCCCTCACTCCAACTCTCTAACTCCCTCCCCTAGCGGCTGCATTTGAACTACTAGTAGCGAAGGTGGCGCCATCTCTTTGTGAACTGATGAAACAGAAAAATAATTTATTTCTTCTTTATTCTCTTCCTCTCTTCTCACCTACCTATTTGAGACGTATTCCTAATAGTAAATATTGGATCGACCGGGATTCGAACTCGGGACCCCTAGCATTATAGCCAGGAGTCTTAACCACTACACCACGAGTAAACGTTGAGCTGTGAAGGAAGCTTTCGTATATTTGAGTTATGATCAGTGGCGGCTCCTTGGGGTAGGCAGGGTAGGCAGAGCCTACCCTCATACATTAAAAACTGCCCATGTATTTCTTTTATTCTTCAAATAGTTTTCCAACTGGTATTTCGATATACCATATAGCGTTTAATATTTTATTTCGTAATATGATGAACAGCTGTCTTTATGTTACGTGCGAAATAATTCAATTCGCTAGCCCACAGTAATTTGGCTTACAACTTAACCCAAGCAAAACCCAAGTTATTGTATTAGGACAGCAAAGACTCGTGTCATCCATCATCAAGGCTACATTGCTACCAGTGACACTGAACAACACTATTATCCCGTACACAGAAACAGTAAGAAATCTAGGTAACTATCTCGACTCAAACATGAATTGGAATTCCCAAATCAAGCATATATGTAAAAAGGCTTTCCCTATCATGCATGCTCTAAAACGACTGAAAAACTTCCTTCCTACTAGAATAAAGCAAACCCTCATACAGACCCTAGTGATGCCTTATTTCGACTACTGCGACATCTTGTATGGAGATCTGAGTGTTGAATTGTCACAGAAACTTCAGCGTGTTCATAATACTTGTGTTCGTTTTATCTTTAACATTCGTTTCCACGATCATGTCTCAAAATATTTCAAGCATCTGTCTTGGCTTCGTTTGCAAAATAGACGTTTGGTCCACTCTCTGTGCTTATTATACCAAATTCTTAAGTTTTCCATACCTTTTTACTTGGCTCCCCGATTTACATTTCTATCCTCCTACCATAATCATGGTACACGCTCGCAGCACAACTCTCTGTTATAGTCCAGTTATTCATTGGATGGCCAGGCGGCTTCAAAGAGATAAACCATTAAGTCGGTGTTTCTTTATGTTAATTGATCTGACTATATCGGGCTTGGTTTCCGCTTTCCAAAACAAAAGCAACGTTGCAATATTCCCTCATTGTTATCACTGACCTCAGTTCTTCCCTCACTTTAATCAATGCACACGTGTTATCGTTTACTGTAACTAGATCTTGCAACCTCGCGTTCCACTCCACGTGGAGTTGACAAGTAGCTGTCATATCTGTCGCAGGACATTCTTAGATTTTGATTGGCTGAGGTAACTAGCTGATTGGTGCGGTAAAATTAAAGAACATGGGTTGAGCTGTCGGCAAACTTTTCCTCCTAACGAAAGGAAGCCGCCTGGTCATGCAATGAATAACCAGAGTATATCAATTCCTAGTCATCATACAACCTCATACTCTCATTCATTCACCATAGCCACAGCCCGTTCTTGGAATTCCTTGTCACAAGATATTAGGGGTAGTCGGAGTGTACACTCTTTCAAATCTGCGCTTATTAAACAATTATTGCCCACTGAACAGAACTAGCTCTTTGTAGTCACTCCATCTTTCACTGTATATAACATTACTTAGTCTCCTTATAACGTATCTACAGCTAGACTTAAATTTCCATTATAACATAATTTTACATATTCCTTGTTTTACTTGTAACATTATTACTATTTTCTTTGATGACACGCTCTCTATGAAGCCTATGCTTTATTACTATTTTCTTTGATGACACGCTCTCTATGAAGCCTATGCTTTTTATGAAACCTATGCTTTTTAATTATTTAATTTATTATTATGATTAGCCTTAACCTTAGTCTTAGTATCAGTCATAAGTCTCTTATTCACTAATTTACTATTTATGTAACCTATATTGTATATATTTTCTGAAACCTGGTTGAGTGGAAGAGAAGGCCTTATGGCCTTAACTCTGCCAGGCAAAATAAATGATTTACTACTACTACTACTAATTTGAATGGCCCGCCCAGACAGTGCTCCCTGCTTCACTTCGTTTGAATGACGTCATGAGGTAGGCAGATTTGGAAAGTGCCTCTCTTCCTGAGTTCTGAGATGGGCTACATAGCAATCTGTCTGTGCGAAATATCCATGTCCAGCGCATGCGTAAACTGCCCTGGCCAGCTAATACAAATTCTGCCTACCCCATCACGGAAATGTTCGAACCTAGCCGATATCTTTACCAAGACTAATCCGTGCGCTTTTTAAAGGAACGTAACTCTGCTGCGGCATTGCTGCAGCGAGGTTGAAGTGTTTTTTATAATTATTCCTTTTAAGAAAGAACGCACGGAAAGCCTGTTCCTTCACGAAACTTTCTGCAACTAGCCCATAACTTTACAAGGGCTCAATTTGCGTAGGTTAAGCGTAGGAAATTAAGCGGCAAAATTAATTAATTGAATTAATTTCATAAATTATATTTATGAAATTTAAAATCAACGTTTTAAAGTGATTTCTGTAAGTAGGATTTTTGTAGTTTAAGTATTTAAGTTTAAAGTTCTTTAACACCGTTCTCTCGTCTTGACGATATAGAAAAGCGACAGATTTTGGACAATGGTAGACGCATCCCTATGTTTAACACGGTTGTACGTCGCGTTTGTAAGAAGAGTGCTAGAAAATTTAATCTTTCGTGGTAGCCTATGATTCACACAGCACATTATCTGAAAACCAATCTCTATTGCTGGCCACAGAGAACTAATTATGGAAGGTGCATTGCAATAAAGAAGGACACTTTAATATGAAAAACTTATCAAATGCTATAAAAACATGATCACATAGGCCAATTCCGTAAGTCGTAAACGATTGAAAAAAATTAATCCTATTTACGAATTATCAGAGCATTTAGGAACACAGCTATAAATCAAGAAAGTGGAGAAAGATAGACAAAATATAATGAAAAGGCCGATGTCACGATATTGATAGGTAAGCAGGAACTACCCATTCCGAGTCGCGGGAATTTTAAAGAGTTCGCAATAGCTTCAACCACAATGTTTATTGAACATAATCTCCTAAATCAACTGGTAAAACATGAATTCTGGTATGATGACGTTATGCTGGCAGGTAAAATCTGCGCAGCTATTTGATTTTGAGGTGAATTAAGCTAAACTGAACGTACCACACTTCAGCTTAATTTATTCTCTAATCTCTAGTTTGCCTACCCTGGATACTTGGTCACGAGCCGCCACTGGTTATGATAGGGGGGTTTCATGAGTTTTAACGCAAGAATCTGCTTTTATAATTTTGAGATATGTTGTTAGTTATGAAAAGACTAGTATTGGTGCAAGGGAATTTTCCTGCTTCAATTAAGCAACATTTTATGTTATAATACGGCGTTTTTGTTATAATTACGAAATATTATGCATGGTACAAGGGTATTTTTTGTATTGTGAAATAGCCTACTTTGTTGCAAGGGTCGTTTTTATAATTGTGAAATATTATGCGGAGGTGCAAGGGGTTTTTTATTGTGAAATATTAGGTGACATGTCAATTGCATTTATTCATTACCGGCGTTGAGGTAGCAGCCTGGCGGGGAAGCGGCCAGGCGAGTGGCGAGGGGAAAGGGGAGCAGCATGGGGCACAAAGTTCCATTATGCCAATAATTTGAAGGGCCTAGTTCCATAAGGGCGTAAGGCACAAGGGCATAGTTTCGAGAAATCTTGATGTTTTTAAACAATGTTACCACTCACAAGCACAGGTCTTTTCTTATGACTGAGCAGAGGTTTAAGGCACAAGTATAAATTCTTCACTGAGTATTTAAGAGATTTGAAGAGAAGGCATAAATGTTAAAAACTCAAAATTAAAGATGTGCCTTACGCCCTTATGGAACTAGGCCCTTCGTTTATATCGTAAAAAATAGTGCGTTTTAATTCTGTTCACTGGCAGTATGTAACGTATTAAACACCGCATGTTGATGCCATACGTGTCCAGTAGCTGAAGTTTTATGAGATAAAATTGCATCCTTGCGATCCGACGAAGAATATTATAAAATAAACAGTCGTGCTTGGTCTATATCCGAGGAATTCCTAAACGTTATTGTTAACATCAAATCCGCGGCGTATGAATTGAATAGTCAGTACAAACATCATCATGAGCACCATCATTCATAAAATATGCCTTCTTCGTTGTAATGAACTATGCAAGTACTCAATTCGTCTGAGGCAATCGTAAACTTGTTAAATTCCTCTAAATATAAATACATTTATCCAAAATACTAGATAAGGGTAAGCCTTTAGATTCATTATTTCTGTATTGGAGTGAAGTGTACAAGGTAAAATAATAACAGCCGGTAATTTGCTTGGATAGGAGCATGGAAGCAAATTTGCTCATTTATGTTAAGTAGCATGAGCTAAGACAGCACTCTTCTACGAGTATATGTATACACCTGTGCATTTCATTAACCAGCAAGCAAGGAGAAGGAGGAAGCCGCGTGTTGTCATCTGTATTCGAATGCTCTTATTTTTTATTTCTGAAACCACTACGGACGAGTTTATGTGGTAATACATTCCACACTATTTCCTTCCATTAAAGAGAGAATTCAAATAAGTTAGTAACACATGGAAGTTTCATTGCTTGAATGGTCTCAAATAGAAATAAAATATGCTTAATACGAGATATTTTATTATGCTTAAAATATCCATAACGGGATAAAACAGGTAAAAAGCTAATATTAGAAAATTGGATTTATTAAATACTATTCAACTAGAGAATATTACAGGAAAAAATTCCTCCGACACTGGGACTTGAACCCAGGACCATTGGCTATTCGCGCC
This sequence comes from Ectobius pallidus, assembly GCA_964059195.1. NCBI lineage: Eukaryota > Metazoa > Arthropoda > Insecta > Blattodea > Ectobiidae > Ectobius > Ectobius pallidus. Next base: position 17,348,930 of record CAXKWD010000006.1, read on the forward strand.
AATGCTCTACCAACTGAGCTAAACCGTTGTTCAATTCACAGCGCCAGATGCAACCTCTCTCCTATGACTGACTGCCCTCATGGTCCACCTCACAGACAGACAAGTTAGGTCATATGCAGTACTGTGAGGCACACTAATTACTGATTTTTGTGACCGGGCTCCCACTGTTATTGTAGAGTTAACATTCAACTACTTAACTATGGAATAAATGAAGACTACACGGGAAAACGAGGTACGTCACTTTTTCTCCAAATTTAACAAATTATGCTTATGTGTTCTCCCAGGTCGAATCTATCGTTTGATATCAGGTATATGCTGATAAAAAGGTTAGTCATGTGTACTGGAAGAGAATGAGGTAAGTCAACTTGAAAAAGAAGAAGCATGTGGAAAGTCCCAACATTTCTCATTACGAGGTCCACACCTGCAACATGTCCTATTAATTTTATAAAAATATAACCTTTTTGCAGTTTTCATTCCCTTACTCATCTTAGGCTGGTATTCATAAACAAGACTTTGGATGAAAGTCGACTTTACAAAGAACAAAGTCGCCATTTTCGTATTCATAGTCGAGACTTTGATGAAAGTAAACTTCGATTGTGACTTTACTTCGAAGTCACCGGCAATCTGGACTTTGACTTTGACTTTCGCGTATTCACGTCAATAAATATGGCTGACATTTTGAGAGTTGTTGAATTTGCTGAGAATATTGGTGGCATCCAGGAAATTATCGACGCTGCACCTGTTCCTCGGCGTATTATTAGAGAAGCGCAAAACCCTATTGAATTTGGATAGCGAATTCAAAGCTGGATATAGCCTAGGTTTGATAAGCAGACGGTGTTGGATATCCTCGTAACCATGTTTGAAGATGGACTGAATAATTTTAGTCGAATAATTACCTGTTCCGCCAGTAATACAACTACTAGTATCGTTACGATATTATGCTACAGGTAAGGATAAAAGCCATATTTATATTATAGTGTATTTCATTTTATAGAGGTTATGTTATATGGTCTTGCATACATTTAAGGTTATGATTATAAATGTACCCAATAGTTATTGTTTTCCTTACATATTTTACAGGTAATTTTCAGACTTGCGTGGAGTAAGCCAGCCAACTGTGAGCAGGATTATAAGAAAGATATCTGAATTAATTGCTGGGAAAAGGCCACAATTTGTCAAGTTCCCGGATCAAGCTGAGTGTCAGCCAGCATGTGTATGAAAGGTCCAGGTTTCCTGTTGTTGTGGGAGCCATCGATGTTCCTGTAATGAATCCTGATGGTGAACATGCTGAAGTATTCCGTAAACGGAAAAGTATCTTCAGTCTAAATTGTCAAGTGAGTAGCCAAATAATTTCTGTGAAAAACAATTTTAGGTTGTGTACTAGGCTCCTCCCACCAACTCTAATGGGGACCGCCAGGGTAGCTATGCCATCTATTGTGCCAAAGGGGAAACTGGGGTTTAGGGTTCCAATGTCACCTTCTAAATGTCTCACCATTTTAACTACTAGCTACGCCATCTGTTATGCAAATGGGGAACTGGGAAAAATTAAACAATTTATCTTTCCTTTATTCTCTTCCTTTCCCTCGCTTCCTCTGACCTTCTCCTTGCCCTACCTGCCTATGTGGGACATATTCCTAACCGTAAATTTCACATCGACTGGTATACGAAACCTTGACCAGCAGCCTTAACCACTTCACTATGAGCAATTGCTGAGCGGTGAAGGGAAAATTCATCTGTTTAAGTTTAGAGAGCTTTAACCTAGCATAGGCCTACAAGTTAAAAGTGTCAGTAACTCCTATGAACAAGATGATATTCATCATTCTTTATGTACCGGTACTATCATATTATCCCATACAAAATAACACATCAGCCTATCATTTATAATCTGTAGTCTATTCGACCATCGCTGAGTTCAGTCTGCATGTAATTAAATTTGTAATAATGAGGATATTGTATTTATCCCTATTGGTGCTGCCTGCCTGAGTTGGTCAAGGAATTCTTCACTTTGATGAAAAATGCAATACCAGTGTACAAGTCATTTAACAACATAGGCCTATTACTTCTTTGTAGGATTATTTTTCTGTTTCTCCTGAAACTAAAACATTTGTATCAACTGCAAACAGAATAGTATCTGGTATTTATTGGGAGATCATTGATATAAAGTAAGAAGAGTAATTGTGGAACACGATGCTTTAAATCTTTTTTCTTTGATTTGTATTACCCAAATCATATAGCCTATCATGCTCATGTTAATTGTATTTTGTTGTAGGCTGTCATCAACTACGAGAGGAAATTTATTGATTTCGTTACTGGATGGCCTGGTTCCACCCATGATAACAGAATCTTCAACAACAGTAGATACTGAGTGAGATTTGAAAGGGGCCTAGTACAAGGAATCCTTGTTGGCGACAGTGGCTTATGCTTGTAGGTCATTCTTGATGACACCCCTCCTCAACCCCACAACACCTGCAGAGGAAGCATACAACGCCTCCCATATCTTGGCAAGAAATGTAGTAGAGAGAACATAGTTGTGAAATATTATGTTTGGTGCAATGGTCTTTTTTTTATTGGGTGGAAGGGGAGCTTGTGAGCTTATGCCCAAATACCTGCTGCACTCTGGCCCTCCTTCCACTCACCGCTGCACATTGCTATGGTGATGGCTGCTTCCCGCCTGCCTGTAACCTTTCCCCTAGCAAGCTGGTCAACGTAGCTAATGCAGTCCACTGTTGTGCTGCATGTTATACTGCCCAATTAAAAAGTGCAATTAAAAACAATCACCAGAGCCTCTTTAGTGCTACTTAAAAGAGCAGTTTCAGGGTGGCATAATCCAGAATTGGAAAGCTGTATGTAATATTTTGATTTTATGTAGGCTATGTATGGTATATAATGTGTGTGTGGACAATTAAATAAAATTGGAAACTACTGGCAAAGGAAATCAATCTCTCATTGCTTTTTGGTGCAATTCCTTCATGTTCTGCAAAGTAAGATCATGTATTTCTTGTTACTGCTTCATCATTGCAGCATGGAACTCCTTTGCATGCTGCATTTTTAGTTCATGGAGCTCTCTCAGCTGCTCTATTTCAATTTGTTTCCTCTCTTCTAAATACTGTGAAGCCACCTCGCATTACTTCTGGACAGTATTCTTTTTAGAAAACTCCTGCTCATTCCTCTGTGTACCTTGAATCTCAATGCCGGATGGAGCCACTTCGATCACTGTTCATAGTCAGTCATTGGTGGCATCTTCGAGACTTTCATGATTCAGAATAATTCACAATATTTCACAACAAGAGAACTGAAACTCAGATTTGTGACAGCGATCTCCATTCACTTCAGCAAAAGGTAAATTAAACAAATAGTAGCTTAAAACTTTGAAAGAGAACAAACTCTTTCTAAATACCGATAAGACAATACATAGGCCTATGCTCTTTTATTCACAAAATCTTATAGGCAACCTGCAAGTTAGACTTAATAACACAACACTGGGGCAAATAAATACTACAAAATTTCTTGGGCTATGGATTGGCCAGGATCTTACATGGGAACCACATATAGCACAAACTTAGCCAGTTATGTGATGCTATTCATGTACTCAGGTATCGACAATAGATGTATTAAAGGCATTTTTCAGCTGTGTCCAATCAGTATTAAGTTATGGCATTCCTTTTGGGGGACATTCAACAAAAGCTAAGCAAATATTCAAACTGCAAAAAAAGAATAGGTCTACTAAAAGTTATGCTCCAATTACCAGTCAGGACACCAAGTAAACCGATATTCGAAACATTAAAAATCTTGCCCCTACCATCCCTCTATATATTAGAAACTGTGACATTTATACACAAAAATAGGAATGAATTCACAGACAAGAACAGCTAACAATATTCATTAGATTATCATAGAAATACCAGGAGCTTGAACATCATTTCTCATATAGGCTTTATTATGAATAATAAACTACCTAACAATCTTAAAGTTCCGAAGATTCAACATTTTAAAAAGCAAGTTAAAACTCTACTTCTAAAATATTATTTATTGTCCGACGTACAAGAATTCCTTAACGATCTGTAGAAATTTAATCAGAACCCTATATAACATTCTTACAAAATACTCACAATGAGCATAGCCTATTAATACTTAATTTTAAGAAATTTATAAATGTGTATTTTAATTATTCAGTCGCTATTTTATTGTAATAACCAAAAATATGCTTATAGAATTAAGAAGACTATGGACATTGTATCCTGACAGCTAATAAAGAATTATTATTATTGTTATTATCATTGTCAGAATACAATTACGCTTTTGCAAAATGGCTGAGTGTAATGCGCACGTCGATGTTATTTTGTTCCGAGATCTGCCCACCGCCTCCTAGACGTACAGCAATTTCAACAGTTTGTACACATAATTCATTTAAAAGGCAGTGGATACGATTGCCAACGTTATAACAACATCGTCAAATCTCGACTTTCCAAAGTCATGGTCAAAGTCTCGCAACTAACGTCTATGAATTCGACTTTAACCAAAGTTAAACTTTGCTTTGAAAGTCTACTTTAGAAAGTCGTCTTCCAAAGTCGCGTTCTTGAATACGGGCCTTAATGATTAACTATTTTCAGTAGAGGTATAAACTTGAAATTTAGTGTATTTATAACTTTCAACCTGTACCCGCTGGGAATATTCCCAAATAGTTCTGATATTTAATATTATACTCCCGAAAATGGCTTAAATTTGTTTACAATTTCTTTGTAGGTTTATTGTGGTTAAACTGTAATCTACATGCCTTTCTCCGATACAGAGTCAATTAAGAACCTTACTGGGAGTTTGGGAGCAGATACCCCGAGCAAAGCGATTCTTGAATAGACGGAAAGAAAGCTTAAATCTTATAACGCCATTGCCATATTACAAGTAAAGCAGAGGAAAATAGAAAACAGGTGACAGAAATGAGACGTATGAAGACTCCCAAGGGTTGTACAATCAGACCAGTACTAACACATATCAGCGAATACCGCCGTACGTGGAAAGATCAGGTCGATAGAATAAAGCCCATGGGAAAAGGTGGAAGCAGGACGACTTCTGAAATGCTACAAAATAAAAACCGGAATATTCGATCCAGCCTAAACCGTAGAGTGAAGAAGATGATGATAATAATGATGATGAAAAAGGAATGTTGAGTGATAATTATAATGGTAACGAAGATAAGTATTTGTTGTAATTTTATAACAACGAAAAGTGTAAAACATTTCATAGGATTCATGGCTAAATTTAAGAAATAAATTAGATGATACTGTGGAACAGAGGACTGTTGGTTTACGACTCTATTACCGAGATAACTGTGTGGCACACCTGGGACCTACTTCCTTAACATACTGAACTTAATGTGTCATCAAATAGCTAGAATAAATCTGTGCTTCTCTTCCAAGGAAGAGTTAATAAAGGGAGACGGGTTACAAATGGCGAAGAGAAGACAAGTGGATGAAGAAGAAAAGCTACTCATTAAAAACCACTTAAACATAGGATGTCTCCAAGAATGGAATTAACCAGGCAAACAAGTTAGGATCTCTTCCTACACATTAATCAATAACTAGCTACCTCCACTTTCCTCTAACAAGTCTGTAAGTTAGGTTAATATCAAAGCATGTCGTTACTGTATCACGAATACTTCTTAATAATCAAATACGTTAGTTTAATTGAGCTGAATCATATACCAATAAGCATTTCACTTAAAGATTGAGACAGTCAATCTTGTATATCCCCCTCATGCTGCAAAAGTTAGATAGATGCGTAGAGTACTTATACTGGAGACGTTCAGAAACAGTGTAGCAAAAGTAGCAATGGGGTTTTAATCAGCTATCAGTTCATATTGAAAAATTCGTTAAGATGTTCAATTAAGTTTAAATCTCTCGAAATCTTGTGAGTTGATTTCTCTATGCTATTAGATAGACTACTGAATAATGTTACACATTCCCTCTTATTCGAGATAAATAATTACGGGTTTATAGTTTATGAAGTGCATATGGAAGTATTATATTTTTTTATAATTATATTGAAGGCAGCTCAATATATAGCGAGAGTGTCAGAGCAAAAGTGGTTTAAAATATAAATAAAATACTTTATAGCATGTCGTGTATAAAATATTACCACCTATCCCCTCGTATAAAATCTTTACACTGTTGGTTAATACATCAGCTAATCAGTTATAATGTATTAACCAACACTGTAAGATCACCTGCTGAAAGAAAAGGACCTGAAGATGGCTGAATAGCCGAAATATATTGTCCAATATACGAAAATTATTTTACAAAATTGACAGACATAAATTTTAACTATGTTTTATAACATCGACAAATATAAATTTTAATTTTGACAAAGCTATGAGCTGATTTTTTAACAAAAAGATTTTATACGAGGGAATAGGTGGTAATATTTTATACACGACATACAAATCCCTCGTAGGAGATAAATAACATGAAATTTATCAACACTTTATAGCAGTTTCATCAGTGTAAAATATGTTAAGGGCACTGGTTTAGCAAGTGCTTTCTTTAATTGTATTAATTGCAGATCTGAATGAGGATGCTGGTTTAGGGACTTCTTTGAGACCATCAGTCTTTTATAAATGGGGTTAATGCTTGTTCCTCTGTTACATTGACTGCAATTCAAAATCCCCAATTTAGTGCAAAAAGTTTTACAATGGTATATTAAGCAATATAATTGGGTTGTAATCATCACAGCTTTCCTTGCTGACACATGACTGCCCCATAACAGAGTTAAGTAACTGAGATGACTATGAACGAAAATGTAGCAATCTTAGCTACACCTAGCCTTAAGATAAATAAATTTTATTGTTTTGCTAGCAATGTAGTCAGTACATGTCCAGCCAGGTTCAACGTGAATGCCTCAGAAACTAGATTATTTTTCAGGAACATAAAAAATTTCCAGTTAACTGATTCATCAACATTTAATTTAAGCTTCTTAGCATTACAACATTCAAGAATCTTAAAATACATTTTTTTTCATCTAGGCTTTTTAAACGAATCAACATATTATGTGCAAGATGTGTGCCAACTCTTTAGAAAATAAATATATGTGAAAATAAATGTGAATGCAGAAGAAATGCAGTATTGTAACCACTGGAAACAAGTTTACATCTTCTCCGCTTTATGTTATTCTTGACATACACGTAGAACTCAAAATGAGTTCTTACTTACATCCGACAAGACGGTATTGGCGATATGACATTGAAAATAAGAGTACTGTGTACAATAACACCCGGTGTGGACGGAAATAACCTCAAGAGAAGGGCAATTGTCCATCCTCACATATAAGTTCAAGAAGATGTCGCTCGAGAGGAAAAAACTTAAAGATGAGAGAATAGAGTAAGTTCTTGAAATCCAGAGGATGCCGTTGAGAAAGAGTTAATTGGTTGGGTTGTTCCACGATTCTATGTACCGATAATTTAATCTATTAATGTATGAAGTTCAATATGACTAACATGAAGTGATCTATATGAAAACAATTATTTTGTCTAAATGTCGTGTTGGAGTGATTAGAATTGAACGAAATAATCCGTAGGACAAACTATCCGATGGGCATATAACTGGGACAAAGGTATTGGGATACAATCCGGTATCCCGCTGATGTTATATGTTTCACTACCTGCACGCTTATTCACAGGGCTCAAGGATAAATTGCATTCCTATGCCGTCAAGTTATTTGAAACTCTGTTTACATTGAACATTTATCCTGTGTACCCCTGATATTAAGTTATAAATATTTTAACTGTACGAAAATAGAGGTATATTACTGTCAGAAGACTGTAATGGAATCACGTAGTTGTGTAGAACAGGATAACAAATTTGAAGAGAAACTTGACACATTTGTCACATTTTGTTTTGACTTTTAATCAGTCTCTGGCTGAAAGACAGAATTGCAGATTGCATGGAAGATAGGTTCCATGTAGTGACCACTGGACATGTTGTCCAGGCGACCGGAATTCCAGCAGAGACCACACATCAATCACCCCGATACATCATCAAATTTCAACTTGTAGGCTAAAGGTGAATACATATTTCAAAGGTAACTGAACTAATGCAATTCTACAAATTATCAGAACTAACAGACCATTCAGCTCTCACATTTCCCTCGTTTGGACAGGAAAATTGTTTTTTTCCAGCTAAGTAATTAAATGCAATACAATCACTTAAGAAATGTTTAAAAATACTTGCACATATCAGAGAATAAACTGGCAGTCAATGATGTTGAACAGTACGATCCTTATTGCTAAGTACATTAACCCGGAATCACTAGCCCAAATGACTGTCACGCCATCACTAGCTCGTTAGATTCGATCTAAGATGCGTTTTGTTCTTTCATAGCTATTAAATACAAGTCAAATGCATGGATTAAACTTACAATAATGTTCTATGTAACATTGCAAATACTGTTATATTTTCTTTTTATAAACATAATAATAATAATAATAATAATAATAATAAAAATAATAAACGACTTTTAAATAGTGAATTATTTTACATGATTCTGAATTAGTGAACATTTAATTTCTGTTATACTCGATCCAAGATGTGTACGGAGCAAAAGTGAACCACTTGACTACTGTGTCCTGTCGTTTCATTTGTTAATCGCACCAGCGCATACTTTACGACAGTGCAGCAAGCTCAGATGTTTACTTCCATTCCGCACGCATCGCAAAATTACTTATATGTTATGTAATTGTGAAAACATGAGTTCATTTAAGTGAGATGCTCGCTTTCGTATTTATATCATAGGCTTAAATTACAACATGTGTATAGCATATAAGATTTCAATTGTTTTTATCATTCCCTTGGTAAATTTGTTGATTCTGAGAAAAAACAAGTGACGTAAATTACTTAATACAAGACGAATTTTATAACTTAATGAATTAATTCGTTGTACTTTTCATTTACATAATGTGTGATCAGGTATACCACATATTGTAAATAAAAGTAATAGGCATAGCCACTAATAATTCTGTATTATAGAAGAAAATTATTGCGAGTCAGGGCCTTCAGAACTTACGTCACCAATTAAGGAACCTCCGAAGAAAAGGTTTATCTAGCGGCGAGAAGATACAGATTACAAATACAGTGTATAAAAACGTTAAAAGAAAACCTTGAAGTATCTGTGCAAGATGTACAGTGATTTCCACGTAAGAGTTGGCCAATCGTGCGGGTTTCTGCCTCGTGGCGGCCGCAGCTGTAACTCCCGAGTGACAAAATAGCAGAAAGAACGCGCCCAGAAAAAACGCATGTGAAGTTATACGGGCAGAATGTCGACCGAATGCACGCGCGCGGAGGATTTTATAGATGTGTTGCCATTATTACACTTCCAACCCTCGGACATTTCTGTAACCAGGAAATTGAAGTCAACAATAATAGATGTGCAGAGAGAGGTATTGTTGTAGATAATGATTACAACAGTAGTAGTAGTAAATGATTAATGAGTGACTAACTTCAAGGCAATGACAAGTCATTCAGCACCTTCCATGCTTCTTCATATATTCGTATACTACTTCGTTATTTTGCAAGAAAATAAAATCAACAGTTCGTCAAAAGAACCAACTGACATTCGGTAATACTGGAATAAACTGTCAGAGAATTTCCTGTGGTCGCAGTTGTCAAAAGATTTCATAAAATTTGGTGAATTGCTCAACTTGTTTTCTTCCTTTTAGGATATATCACTTGAAGACAATTAAATAAATCACTTCTATCTCATCCATTTTACTTCCTCGCATATACGTAGTATGGAGAAAGTATTGTGATAGTAACAAAAAGTCTAAATCGATATAACATCGGGAAAGCATGTTTCACGATCAGTCTGTCTGTCCGTCTGTATGTCAGCCCGTCGGTCTGTCTGTCTGTCCGTCTATGGACAAGCACAGCGTGTAAACGGTCCATTGTATGTACTTCACTTTTTTAATTAAGGACTTTTCGAAATTTTATCGAACCGCCCAGAATTTTGGTTTTATAACTAAAATATTACGGAGACTTTCCATGCATTTTTTTAATTAGATTATTGAAAAATTGGCTCCAACGATTTTAATAAAAGTATGAAATTGGAAAATTTTCTCTTTGATTAATACAATGGTTATATCCGTTCCTCTGCAAAAATGACTTAGGGGGTACTTTACTCGTATCCTTTTAAATTTTTCTAGATTATCTCCTTTACAGTAAGCGATACATGAAAACCTACCACAGTAAAGTTGTAGAGAAAATTAAAATGAACATTTTTGTTTATCAAATTTCTTTATACAATTAATCAGTTTCAAGATAAGGACGAAATATACAGGCTTAAATGCAATTTTCAGAACATACATGTTAATTAAAATATGAATGAAATTTTGTTGCCCATTGTAAGAAGAAAACTAGCCTATAATCTACTAATTATTGTGAAATGCAATCAGTTTAGCTAAGTCGTACTGAACACACCAAAACCAATTACAGCGAGGTGGTATAGTCTAATAGGGGAGGTCCTGGGTTCAAATCAAACCTCATGGCCACCAAAAAATTGATTCAGACTTTTCATGGTTTCCTCATTTGCAAAGGCAGAAGGATTTGTAGGATTTGTTTAATTTCCATAAGTCATCCCCACTATGACACTGGATATTATAATCGTTTAAACTGAATATCAGAAATGAAGACATCACTGAACAATAGAAACAGATGCACGCGAATGGGTTGTTACCATAGACTACTAGTTTACGCAAGCATTCTAAACACGTGATATGACCTGCATGGTGGGCCAAAAGTCACGCACCATAGGGTTTATACTATTTTGTAATTATGTTTTCAATATGAGAACCGTTGAAATCAAAGTTTGGCGTGACAGCACGGCACTCTGCTACAATTCGCTCTCGAAGATGGTTTTCATCCCTGATCTTCACCTCGTACACTTTTGCCTTCAGGTACCCCCTGATTTAAATCCAATGGATTGCAAAATCCACTGTAAAACAAATTATATCCCTATGGTTCGTGACTTTTGGCCCACCCTGTATATGCTGTTAAAGCGTGCAATGTAACCTAAATGATAATAATAATAATAACAAGAGTAACACTAATAATCATATTGTTCCAATATTGCTGCTACGTGAGGTTATGCGGTCTGTCGGTTGTCTACGAACGATCATACGATGCTGCCAATACCAATATTCGTTCGGAATGCTAACAATGTAGCTCACTGTTATACTGCACTATTATATTGACTGCAGCTTGTACCACAATGGGAGCTGTTATGTTAAAATTAAATCTACAACTCACTTTCTTAAATTATTGGCTTGGTTCTAAAAGGGCCAATTTCACAAAACTTGCTTTTGAGGTAACTGACCTTTAATCCTTTATAGAAGAAACATTTTTTTCCTGAGAACTTCACTCATTGGCCTCTAAGGTTTCTGTATTATGTCTATTAATAGCAACAGACATTGGTACTTTTAATATACGAAAGATAAAAACTAGCCGTGCTCAATAATGCATAAATCTTATTTTTTAAAGAAACTGACATTGGCCCTTTTAGAACCAAGCCACAGCAATAACACATTTTGTACACATATCTAAATAATGCATAGTACTTTCCACATAGTTAAGCACGCGAAGCGGAGGTGGGAGCCGCAGATGAGCGTTGTAGAATAATGTTGGTATCAATAGCAACTCGAGTCGTATAATGTGACCACTTAATTCTATTACCACTGGATATTAAATATAAAAGAAGATATACCGATAAAACACAAGTTTCTATAAATAAGAAAATTTGGCGATCTTGGTCATGTCAGATGATTTCAAAGTAGCCTACTTATTTCAGAAATGTTTATTGTGGAATGTTAAGGTTCTCAAAGTATTTAAGCTTTTCTTGTGTTACATTTTTTCTTTATGGACAGGCAATAAATTTTTTGAACTGCAAGATTTACTTAGAGTAAGAAAATTTGAGGGAGAAGTAATGTATATTTCATTTGGTACTATAGGTTTTTTCACATATTCTTGAAGTTAACTTTCAATATTTTTGGTAATCGCGAGTCATTTATGAACTAATCGATTAATAATTACAATGAAACAGCTAAAATTCCGACTTTGGAGTGCATTCCAAAATTAGAAAGCGCCACTTGGGAAAAACGACCCCAGATTCAAGTTCCTTGGCCCAGAAAACCCTAGCATAGTGAGTTCCTTCCAAATCGATCAATGTGTGTCCATTTAGGGCAAACTTCATTATCCCTTTTCCGTCTAATGTTGAAAATTTCAGAAGTCTGAGTGCCTTCACATTATAAACATACGAATTGACCAAGGTAATTTCACAAAATCGAAGCAGTCGATAAATACATGCGATATATTAAAAAAAAGTCTGAATGCTTTTATTTTCAAGTTGTGACACAAGAAGGCAAAATACATCGGAATTGATTTAAGAATTGACATGTATTTGAGAATTGATGCTTCGATAGCGCAGAAAATTCACGTTTTTTGCCAGTTTTTCACTCATAACTCGCGAACAAAAGCTAAAACATAAAATCCGGCTTCGAGGTGCACTCGGCAACCCTTTATTTCATAGATGTTTAAAATTTCAGATCTCTGCATGCAGTATATTTCGCTGGACATCGTGGGCAGGCAGACAAAAACTTCCTCTTATTATTATAAATTACCGCATTAAATACATGGTGTTAATGAATAACACCGAAATATTTTACCTGGGTATAGAGGGGATATAGACAAGCAATTTTTAACGGGAGATTTTAGCTCTATGACGTAAAATTTGCATGCTATAGGGCAATAAAGCCATAAGTCAATAATGAAGCGAAATAGTGTTAAAATTTCCATTACATTGATCTTGACGAAAACCTGATTCTTGATCATTCATCAAGAGCTACATCATAATTTAGTGTTTCCATAATCTGCAAATTGTACTGTTTAATCACAAGACTGGCCGCCACTGAAATAGTTTTCTTTTTCATAACTCCGGTGTTAACTACGAGGTTCCTTTGTTTGGGAAATTGTTCAAATGTTAGAAGTCAGTGGCGGCCATGCCCTGGGAGATGTTATAATGTAATGCAATGTAATGTGTTTATTACAGTAATTACCTTTTTGGACTCCTTAGCTAATTAGTGGTACTTACGAACGTTGTTGCCATGGATCGTAAGTTGACATTCCCACACGCAATCTTGTTGCTGGGGCGATAAGCGTTTCCCGCCCGCAAACGCTTACGGCCCTCGGGCGGAAAGTGTTTGAGGGCTGTTATGAATATAGCGACACACTTCATTATACAAGCCTTTATGGACAAGGCCCCCCTCATCACAAATATTCGGTTGCCATAAACAATAACAAATGCGAATCACTTTCTGAAATAAACATCAATCTTCAAGAATGTATATACATAATATTTTCAGGTAATACCACAATTAATATAATTAAATTGATATAAGTAATCATCGTGCAAAAAATAGCATGCAATACACGGGCCGTAAAGGCATTACGGATCTCGGAAAATTGAAAACACTCGGCGCGAGCGCCTCGTGTTTTCAAACTTTTCTCCTCGATCCGTAATCATGCCTTACGGCCCTTGTATCGCAATATACTATTTTATAAATTCCAATGCAAACAATCGCATGAGTCCTCATGGACCGTACATGCTTACGTAAAAACACACACAAAAAAAGAACAAATAATATAAATACAAAATAACACAAACAAGCTAGATCTATTCCTCATCCTCCACACCCGCTCTCCAATTTGTCGCTTTTTCAAACCTGAGCTGTCTCGCCTTCATTAAAAACTTCCCAATACCTTCCTCAACCTTTTTTCCCGTCAATAACTCCAAACATTTTCGTTGCTCCCTATTTGATTCCATAAAAGATAATGGTAAATATTTTTCCCTCCAATTTTCCAAACCTTCACAATTTGCTAAAATATGAAACCATACATAATGGACAAACTCTCATTCGTTTTCATCTGTGACCATAATCATTTTCCACGCACCGAGTCTAATCCAAGCGAGCCCCAGTTTACTGACTTTAGATCATTTTCCTATGTATTGCTCCTTCCCCCACTCCAACTTTAACCTCGATTGTAATTCAAGTGAAACCATAGTCTGACATTGCGCATTTGTCTGTTGTCTATCAATATCCTTCAAACGGTTCTTAACCTTCCTCCACACACTTCTCCTATTTCCCTGCCCATCCAACCAAATGTATCCCATCCCAATTGTTTCTAATCCCTTTCTTAATTTGGAAGCCCACGTATTTCCTCCTATTCTTAGCTGTTCTTGATAATATATTGCTCTAATTAGAGACTGATCCCCCAGCATAAGTTGTAACCAATATTTCAACGCCCTAATTTTACACTCTATAGTCTCACTTTGCGCTCCAAACTCTCTCATAATGCCACAGGTTGCAGAACCCCCAAAACGCGTCCTAACCTGATCTATATTCCCTGTTTCTTCCCAACCCCATATCTCAGCCCCATAAGTCATCGTCGATCTCACTATTGCCCCGTACAGAGTTTCCATAACACCTATTGGCATGTCTGGAATTTTGCTACGTATCCGAAGAGTCTCAGCTGATTTCAGTCCCGCTTTATGTTTCGTCACCTCAATGTGCTTTGCCCATCGTCCGTTCATAGTAAGCGTCAATCCTAAATACACGAAGTTCTTCACGTTATCCAAAGATTGTCCCGCATAGTCCAAGTCTCTTCCCTGCTATAAACTGATCCGTTCTTAAAGATCATAGTCTTAGTCTTTTTTGTATTAACGGTAAGTGACCATTCCTCGCAGTAAGTTTGAAGCCTGTCTAGTCCCAGTTGTAGTCCGTGAATCGTCGTTGAACATAACACCATATCATCCGGAGCACAGGAACATGTACATTCCCCACCTCAGGTGCTTCCATATGTATCTGTCCCATTACATCAACAATATCGTCTATAAACATATTAAATAATAAAGGAGACAAAATACAACCCTGCCTCACCCCATCTCGCTGACAAAACTCTCCGATACCCTTGTACTGTCGTACTTTACACAAAATTCCACATTTTTATAAATCGCCTGCAATGCCACAATCATCTTCCGCGACATCCCTTTCACCCACAATTTATACCATAACGCCTCATGATTAATTGAGTCAAACGCCTTCTTCAGATCTACAAAAGCACAATGCAGTTTTCCACGATTTAATGATAATTGTCTCCCTCGTAATGGTTCCAGAATAAATACTCCATCTATGGTACTATGTCCTTCTCTAAAGCCAAATTGAAATTTTGAAATTTTACTAAATTCCGTTGACCAGTCCTTTATTCTGCTATACAGTATCCTGCAATATATTTTCTCCATAACAGAGATGTTATGCTGTAGGGCTTAAAAGAAAAAATCGAATCCATAGAGCAAAAGTCTCCTAATAAAAGTTACTTGTCTATGTCCCCTCTATACACAAGTAAAATATTATCCATTACCACCCTGTATATAGGCTACGTTGAAATCATTAACAACCAACCATTAACACATTAACTTTATAGTTGGATTATTTGATTCTTTCTAGTCGATTCTCGAATGTTATATTTCAGTTGACATTGGAGCAGTGTGATGGAATTTTGTTTGTAACAGGAGATTGTGATGATAGTGGCTTAGCTACTTTTCTAAACATATAAACCTACAAGCAGGTGCACGCGGTTATTTGCTCAACTGCTAGATGTTTTACTGGAATAATTTACTTAACAGAAAAATAATTATAACATTATGCAAGGTTATTCAGATAGGTGCTAAACTGAAGCTCATTTATTCTTTTCTGAAATGACATAGAGAGAGAAAAATGGCATGAGATGATAGACAAAATTCTTGAGTTTCCATGTACGTGACAACTGTTGGATAATATGAGCACCAAGGGGGACACGGCAGGTATCGAACCGGTACTCCATTTGTCCCCATTTCCTTTCAAATGAGGCTCGGATTCTCTCCACTGTTTTATTACAGAATTAACATGCAGTGGATTCGAACTTCTCTACCAACCGTGAAATGCAGTTTCTATGTAGTGGGGGCTTTTTAAATTTTATTCTAAAGTGTCTTTGCACTATCACAATAGCTCCTATTTGTGCTAATTCCATCACGCAATATGCACATTCTACCTTCGAAGCACCCATTTTCTCTATCGACTAGCGGCTTTTGCGTAAACTACAATTACAAACATGGACAGGTTCTTCTACCGTTTCATGCCAGTTTTGTAAAGAATAAATGAACTTTAGTTACACTTCTTTTCCAATTGTCCTGTGCGTATTAAATGTCAGTATGGTACTTATGAGATTGTGTGTAGGGACGGGAAAATGTCTGTCCGTCTCTCTGTCCGTGTACCTGTACGCGCGATAAGTCAAATACATTTTATCGGATTTTCATGAAACTTGGTATACGCATTTATAATATTTATGGGAAGAAGCCTGCTGATATTGGGCCAAAGCGGTTGACCGGTCCTGGAGCAATGCCTAATTTAGCACCTATTTTTATGGTAATATATTAGAAAGGCGCGATAAAACAAATACGCTTCATCGGATTTTCATGAAACTTCTTCATGGGAAGAAGCTTATTCGAACTAATCGATTGACCGGTACTGAAATAACGATTGATTAACAATAACATTTGTTACAATAATATTCGTTTTCCAACAATCCGAAGCATTTTGATTGGCTCGCGGACAGCCAATCAGCGGCCGAGCTGATCATCAGATTATCAGTTTCTGTAGGTAGAAATAATAGGCGAAATTACTTATTATTCATTTCCAATTTAATGTAAATATTAATGTTGTAATGGATGTAAGACGCTACAATAATATTGCATAACCCACAATACATTAAACATAACATAACAAATTACCATTTGTTTACTGATGTTGTTAGCCCGCCTTGACTAATACATTTCTTCATAACGATGTCAGTGTAAATAAATGTAAATAAAAGACTTAAAACAAAACTAGCCGTTAAATATTGATATAATATTGTGCCATCTATCGACATAATATATTCACATATATATACATATATAACTACCAATATCTAAATTATATTACAGTATTTTAATGTGAGCATTTTTCTTATTCGCTCCTGTGGAGCAATATACCGGTACCTACAGTACTTTTCAAATGAGAAGTCTTTTCCTTCACCGCCAATCACGTGTACGGGCTAAAAGACTGCCGCTAGCAATGAGAGTCTTCCCTCCGTCTCGCCGTCTCTGATTGGACCGCGTATCTATGCAGTTGAAGGACATAGGACTTGTCATGTGCAAAGCACCTTAATGCAATTCGTGACATACAGATTTCAGATTGACTTTTTATTCATTCAAAACCTATACGGCTGCTTTAAACTTGAAACAAACATGTCAGCGAATCTGCCTATTACATTATTAATATAATGTTTTTTGCATCTTGTAAAATGTTGGCATATTTTAAGAATGTATTATATCTTTGTATACGAATACGAATAAAGGTTAAGAATTAAACTTTCGACCTATGTTCTTCCGCAAGCCCTGCTTAATGAATCGATCCGGAGCTAAACTCGTAAGTCAAATTATAAAATAACTTCTTTTCTGCATTTGATAATTGCAATTATCACTGATTAATTAAAAGCATTCTGGCACTTTGTTACATAAACAATTATGTTATGTTTTTATTAAGACGTAAATAGGTTTTAAAACATTAATTACATCATTTTATTCTTAATGATATTGTTTTTCCGAAACAAATGCAAATAATTAAAAGATTAGAAGGACGCAAAGATTCGAAATTAAACTATTAAAACGTGTCATAGACTCATGAAAATTACCTAAGTGATGCATAAACAATTATAACAGTAATTGACTCCTCGTTGAACATGTTCATCTGCTCTGTGGTCTCAGGTAAGGCTTCAATATTTTAACATTGCCGAGGTACAGTCATGATGGTGTATATATTCATGAGGTTTCCTGTATATGCTGTAATTTGACGGTACATATTTAAGTGTTACCTTTACTAAAGAGCAGTTGAGGATTGTTTTTCGTCAGCCATGAATGATAAATAGTTCCAAATTTAACATTCGTTAGCTTGCCATTTGATTTCATTAAATAACTATGTTCTGTTATTGCGACTGCTTCATGGGTTAAATCAATTTTGCAGACTTAGTCCCGGACATTTGGATGTATTTTACGTGCCATAATTTTACGACACGGGACTCACGGTTTGTAATCTTTCCCAGATGACTCCGTGATCATGACATTTACGTCCTGAAAATATGCTTTGACCTCGGCTTTGTTCGAACCGGTGAAGTAATGGAAACCAGAACGCATGAAATATTGAAAGAAATAGTAGCCAAGCTTCTTACTAATTTTACAGTGGTAAAAGTTACCAACTTGTGATGGCGTGTTCTTGAAGCAGAGAAGAGGTGAGATCATTTACTTTACTGAAAGCTATGTTTTAGTGGTACTTTGCTATCGTCTGAATACAAAGCAATTCAACAGTTTGTCGCACTACGGAAGTCAGAGCGTGACAACCAGCAGTGAACACAATATCCAAGTTACATCATTACCCTTTCCAAACTTGTTAACTCGGGTCAGGTATCATTCAGTGTCACCATGTTATTTGTTTCATTGGAGAATGTGGGGGGCGGGGAGAAGTTTTAGTTTCTTGAAAAGTTCTCCTTCGGGGTGTAATAAAAGCTGCACCTGACACCACGCCCATGTTATTAACAACAACAAGATTTGGGACATAGATAACATAGGAAAGATTATTACTAATGTAGTTTTGTTTTACTACTGCCGCACCTTACTCTCCTGTCACTCGAGCAACTTAGCTTCAACTTTCATGTTAGCAATTCAAGGCATCACCGGAACTTCTGCCTGTAGTCCTCTATTATTGAAATTCTAATCGTCCCTGTTACTCTTTCACGAAAATGTACTCATTTGACAGAGTTGATATTTTATATGAGTAATATGGCTTTATTAGGGATGAGATTATCGAAACGATAGTTAATTGGTTATCCGAGTAAATAATTGCCCAAATAAGCATTATCTTTTACCCGACTAATTGTAAAGCAGTAAATCATATACCCGGATAACCAATAATGCAATTATTTGCAGTTATCGAATTAAATGATAAAAGACAACTTAGTTAACAGTAAATACATCCTGAAACAGAGGTTCCAGTCTAAAACGTTTGTTGAAAACATGGACAAGCAAGTGTTTGTGGTATTGTCCTCATAAGAAACGCATAGAAATGCACGGTACAAATGTCCCAGACAGTGAGAATTTGAACTAATTAACTGTAGTTTTTTGTTAATGCACATAACAACCCAGATAACTGAAAACAATATCCAATTAACTATGTGTTGGAATAACAGCTAAGTTTTATCTCATGTGATGTTAGCTGTCTGTGCAGTTACCTATTTGTTTATTTCAATTCTAACTTTCATATCCTTCGATACTGAGCTCTGCAA
Source organism: Ectobius pallidus (assembly GCA_964059195.1). Classification (NCBI taxonomy): domain Eukaryota; kingdom Metazoa; phylum Arthropoda; class Insecta; order Blattodea; family Ectobiidae; genus Ectobius; species Ectobius pallidus. The sequence continues at coordinate 17,368,378 of CAXKWD010000006.1, forward strand.
TGAGCAAACAGATGGTCGATTCCATTTCACAAACCTATTTAAATTAAATTTTCTTCAAAATAGTTTCTTCATAATTTATGAAATATTTGTCGATTATCAAAGGCTGTTTCAATTTCCCCGGTGAACAAATAGATTGTGATACGTGGTAATATTTAGCGTTAACACAGATCCATGTTTGTGAACTCACATGCATGTACAGGTTCAAGTAGCAGTCATAAAACCAACAAGGCATTTAAAGAGAGTTGTTGCCCTTAACCATGTTATTATAAGCAACAACCCTTTAGCTGTTCTAGGCCAGTAATTGTACACTAGACAATACACTAATAATAATAATAATAATAATAATAATAATAATAATAATTGTTCGCGCAATCTACATGTTTTGGTAGCATTTTTATTCATGTCTAGTTAGTCTTTCTGTTTAAACGTTCCGCTATATCAGTTCGCGCCCTGATTCAGCAGGATGTGCGGAGTGATACATTCTCAGCGCTTTTTTTCCTGCAAGTCATACGACAGGTGCATAGTTTTAGTGCCCTCGTGTAGGGACGCGGCGTAATTCCAGTTTAGTCTTCAGCCAGAATCCACAGCTTACAGTTGTGCGATCGCAATCGTCCTGATTCGCGCGGTTTTTACAGACAAAGGCAACAGTGCCCTTTGTTCTACAACCGAGAAATTCATACAAAACTTCAAGTTACAAGTTTTGTCGTGGTTACTTAATTATTTCCGAATAATTACAGTTTTCACAGCTAGGTTGATCCGTCGCCTTACCTAGTTATAAATATTACGGTGCGTTGTGCAACAGTGATCACAGCGAAGTAATATTGCAGTGCAACTAAGTTTTATTAATATTTCAGCGTTAAATCATACTACAACGGAATACAGAAATTACTCCAAGTGTTTTGATATAAGAATCAACTCTGGTGTAAATTCCGCACATTTACATCCACGTGGCCGCAAGAACGCGCCAAAATTCAGTACATTGTTTATTGCAAGTGATGCAATCATATTTCATTTTATATGTTATTTAGTGCTTCATTCATTTCTATTATTCCTTCACGTGTGAATAAATGTGCATAGTTAAATTTACATGTAATCCAATATTACATCTGTGGACCTCTGTTCCTAGTGACCTGCGTTATAAGTCCTTCTTGCTCTCCCAGGGTGCCTGTATCTTAACAACAGACTGGTCCTCCGCTACCAGAGATTCTATTTATCATTTTCCCTTATATTTTTGTTCCTCTTGTTCCGACCAGAGGATCCCTTAAATTTGCTCCTATCGTTCCGGATCTATGCCGTTCCCTCACAATAATAATAATAATAATAATAATAATAATAAAATCAGGTAAACTGATATAACAAAGTGCCAGAATGCTTCTGTTTAATCAATGATAATTCCAACTATGATGTGCAGAAAATAAGTTATTCTTTTAATAGATCTGAAGTTAAACTCCAGATAGATTCATTAAGTAGGGCTTACAGAAGAACTGAGGTCTAAAGTTTGATTCTTTACCTTAAAAATTCATATAGGTATACACTGATATAATATATTCTTAAAATATGTTTACAAAAAATACTGACAATAATATTAATGATGTAATAGGCCTACGATTCGCTGACACGTTTATTTCAAATTTAAAGCAGCCGTATAGGTTGTGAATGAAGTAAAGTCAATCTGATATCAATCTGTCAGAGCGATTAAGAAAAATACTCACATTAAAACATAATGCAAATATCAGTAGCCACACATATCGATAGAATCACAATTATATCAATATTAAACGGCTAGTTATGTTATAAATATTTTATTTACATTGACATCGTCAGGAAGAAATGAATCAATCAAAGTGGGCTAACAATAACAATAAAAGATTGGCAATTCGTTATGTTATGTTTATTGTGGTCCATGCAATAATATTGTAGCGTCTTATACCCATTAAAAAATTAATACTTAGGTCTATATTAAATTAGAAATGAAAGCATGCTCATTAATAAGTAATTTCACCTGTTATTTCTATTTACAGAATACTTTACATTAGGGCATTAGTTGCGGGAGCTCGGCCGCTGATTGGTTGGCCGCGAGCCAATCAAAATATTTCGAATTGTCGGATAACGAAGAGTACATTATAATAGATGTGACAGTTAATTACTCTTTATTTCGGTACTGTTCAACCGATTTGATCGAAATTCAACTGGCTACTTTTTATGGACGTCATAAATCCCTATACCAAGTTTCATAAAAATCCGATAAAGCGTATTTGAGTTATCGCGCCTTTCTGATATATACCATTAAAATGGGTACTAAATTGGGCATTCCTCCGGTACCGGTCAACCGATTTGGTCCAATATCAATACGGTTCTTCCCATGAACGTTATAAATTCGTACACCAAGTTTCATGAAAATCCGATAAAGCGTATTTGCGTTATCGCGAGTACAGGCACACGGACAGACAGACAGATAGACGGACAGACATTTTCCCGTTCCCCACACAATCTCATAAAGAACCACAATGGCACTAAATAATAATAATAATAATAATAATAATAATAATAATAATAATATAATTGAGAACCTAGCATACATGCGAAACTTGTGTGGGAATAAAGGAAAAGTCAGAAAAACGAGAGGCAGACGAGTTTTTTCTATGTCCAACATTCTGTTATTCACTTCACACACAAACCACTGTCCACAAAATGAATTCTTAGAAAGCGCCATTCTGCACTTAGGAATTGGGTTAGAATTCTGAGTTCTACTTACAAGTTGTAAATGTCTAGAGAAAGATGTGAACAGGCCGTTCACATCCACAAAGCTGTTGAAGGGTGGGTTCGAATAGTACGTGAACAATTAATTATTTTCGTCAAAATGAATAACTGCTCAATAGGGCTGGTAGTGAACTCCCGCAGGTAATGTTATTAACTTACTACCAACGTTTACTACTACATAAGCGAGAGACAGACGCTGAGCGATTTGCATTTGTTTCCTACATAGCGATGCATTTGTTTTCGTACGAAAAACTCTGGCTCAGTAAAGTGTCCAGGAGGGAAATTTCTACTCTACTATCTGTTGTACTTATTTTCTGAATACTGAAGACATAAACGATGATCGATTGACTTCGAAACCAAAGTATGAAAAGTTGGATGAATCTTGTGACTACATCTGTGACAATTACATCTCTAACGAACTTTCTTTAAGGGAGACGGGAAAATGTCTGAGCCCTCTGTCTGTCTGTCTGTCTGTCCGTGTCCCTGTACGAGCGATAAGTCAAATACGCTTTAACGGATTTTCATGAAACTTGGTAGACGAATTTATAACGTCCGTGGAAAGAACCCTATTGATATTGGACCAAATAGGTTGACCGATAGCGGAGTAAAACCCCATTTAGTGTCTATATTAGAGGCGCGATAACTCAAATACGCATTATCAGATTTTCATGAAACTCGGTATACACATTTATAATGTCCATTGGAAAAGGTCTATTGATAATGGACAAAATCCGTTGGCCGGTGTAACGGGAAAACTTGACTTCGGGAGAATAAGACCCCCGACGTCAAAAATTCCCGGGAAAATATTACCGGGGGTCTATTTTTCCCGGGATATTAGGAAGCAGGGTAAAATCTTCCCGGGAAAAATTGATGCACAACAAACAACACGAACTTCAAAGAACTAATCGCCGCAGGTCGGTACAATCTTCCCAGGAGGAATTGACTTCACACAGGGGGTATTATTACCCCGGGAAAATAAGACCCCCAAGGAATCATTGAATATATCAAAGAACAAGTTGCCGCTGGGGGGGGTCCTTTTAACCCAAGAAGAATTGACTTCACACAGGGGGGTAAAAAAATCCCGGGAAAATAAGACTCCCCACACAAATATCAAAGAACTAGTCGCCGCAGGTGGGTACAATTTCCCCAGGAGGAATTGACTTCACATAGGGGGGTATAAATACCCCGGGAAAATAGGACTCTCCACACAGACATCAAAGAACTAGTAGCCGCAGGTGGGTACTATTTACCCAGGACGAATTGACTTCACACAGGGGGGTATAATTACCCCGGGGAAATAATACCCCCCAAGGAATCCTTGAAGATATCAAAGAACAAGGTGCCGCTGGGGGTGCTTTTAACCCAACAAGAATTGACTTCACACGGAGGGTGGGTAAAAAATTCCCGGGAAAATAAGACTCTCCACACAAAAATCAAAGAACCAGTCGCCGCAGGTGGGTACTATTTTCCCAGGAGGAATTGACTTCACACAGGGGGGTATAATAAAACCGGGAAAATAAGACCCCCCAAGGAATCCTTGAAGATATCAAAAACAATGTTCCACTGGGGTGTGGTTTTAACACAAGGAAGAATTGACCTCACACAGGGGGGTAAAAAATTCCCGGGAAAATAAGATTCCCAACACAAAAATCAAAGAACTAGTCGCCGCAGGTGGGTACTATATTCCCGGGAGTAATTGACTTCACACAGGGGACATAATTACCCTGGGAAAATAAGACCCCCAAGGAATCCTTGAAAATATCAAAGAACAAGGTGCCGCTGGGGGGTGCTTTTAACCCAAGAAAAATTGACTTCACACGGGGGAGTAAAAGATTCCCGGGGAAATAAGACTCCCCACACAAAAATCAAAGAACTAGTCACCGCAAGTGGGTACTATTTTACCAGGAGGAATTGACTTCACACAGGGGGGTATAATTACCCCGTGAAAATAGGACTCCACAAGGAATCCTTGGAAATATTAAAGAACAAAGTGCCGCTGGGGGTGCTTGTAACCCAAGGAAGAAATGACTTCACACAGGGAGGGTAAAAAATTCCCGGGAAAATAAGACTCCCCACATAAAAATCAAAGAACTAGTCGCCGCAGGTCGGTACTATTTTCCCGGGAGGAATTAACTTCACACAGGGTGCATAATTACCCCGGGGAAATAAGACCCCCAAGGTATCCTTGAAAATATCAAAGAACAAGGTGCCGCTGGGGGGTGCTTTTAACCCAAGAAGAATTGACTTCACACGGGGGAGTAAAAGATTCCCGGGGAAATAAGACTCCCCACACAAAAATCAAAGAACTAGTCGCCGCAAGTGGGTACTATTTTCCCAGGAGGAATTGAGTTCACACAGGGGGGTATAAATACCCCGTGAAAATAGGACTCCCCAAGGAATCCTTGGAAATATTAAAGAACAAAGTGCCACTGGGGGTGCTTATAACCCAAGGAAGAAATGACATCATACAGGGAGGGTAAAAAATTCCCGGGAAAATAAGACTCCCCACATAAAAATCAAAGAACTAGTCGCCGCAGGTCGGTACTATTTTCCCGGGAGGAATTAACTTCACACAGGGGGCATAATTACCCCGGGGAAATAAGACCCCCAAGGTATCCTTGAAAATATCAAAGAACAAGGTGCCGCTGGGGGTGCTTTTAACCCAAGAAGAATTGACTTCACACGGGAGGTGGGTAAAAAATTCCCGGGAAAATAAGACTCCCCACACAAAAATCAAAGAACCATTCGCCGCAGCTGGATACTATTTTCCCAGGAGGAATTGACTTCACACAGGGGGGTATAATAAAAACGGGAAAATAAGACCCCCCAAGGAATCCTTGAAGATATCAAAAACAAGGTTCCACTGGGGTGTGGTTTTAACACAAGGAAGAATTGACCTCACACAGGGGGGTAAAAAATTCCCGGGAAAATAAGACTCCCAACACAAAAATCAAAGAACTAGTCGCCGCAGGTGGGTACTATTTTCCCGGGAGTAATTGACTTCACACAGGGGACATAATTACCCTGGGAAAATAAGACCCCCAAGGAATCCTTGAAAATATAAAGGAACAAGGTGCCGCTGGGGGGTGCTTTTAACCCAAGAAGAATTGACTTCACACGGGGGAGTAAAACATTCCCGGGGAAATAAGACTCCCCACACAAAAATCAAAGAACTAGTCGCCGCAAGTGGGTACTATTTTCCCAGGAGGAATTGACTTCACACAGGGGGGTATAATTACCCAGTGAAAATAGGACTCCCCAAGGAATCCTTGGAAATATTGAAGAACAAAGTGCCGCTGGGGGTGCTTGTAACCCAAGGAAGAAATGACTTCACACAGGGAGGGTAAAAAATTCCCGGGAAAATAAGACTCCCCACATAAGAATCAAAGAACTAGTCGCCGCAGGTCGGTACTATTTTCCCGGGAGGAATTAACTTCACACAGGGTGCATAATTACCCCGGGGAAATAAGACCCCCAAGGTATCCTTGAAAATATCAAAGAACAAGGTGCCGCTGGGGGGTGCTTTTAACCCAAGAAGAATTGACTTCACACGGGGGAGTAAAAGATTCCCGGGGAAATAAGACTCCCCACACAAAAATCAAAGAACTAGTCGCCGCAAGTGTGTACTATTTTCCCAGGAGGAATTGACTTCACACAGGGGGGTATAATTACCCCGTGAAAATAGGACTCCCCAAGGAATCCTTGGAAATATTAAAGAACAAAGTGCCGCTGGGGGTGCTTATAACCCAAGGAAGAAATGACATCACACAGGGAGGGTAAAAAATTCCCGGGAAAATAAGACTCCCCACATAAAAATCAAAGAACTAGTCGCCGCAGGTCGGTACTATTTTCCCGGGAGGAATAAACTTCACACAGGGGGCATAATTACCCCGGGGAAATAAGACCCCCAAGGTATCCTTGAAAATATCAAAGAACAAGGTGCCGCTGGGGGTGCTTTTAACCCAAGAAGAATTGACTTCACACGGGAGGTGGGTAAAAAATTCCCGGGAAAATAAGACTCCCCACACAAAAATCAAAGAACCATTCGCCGCAGGTGGATACTATTAACCCAGGAGGAATTGACTTCACACAGGGGGGTATAATAAAACCGGGAAAATAAGACCCCCCAAGGAATCCTTGAAGATATCAAAAACAAGGTTCCACTGGGGTGTGGTTTTAACACAAGGAAGAATTGACCTCACACAGGGGGGTAAAAAATTCCCGGGAAAATAAGACTCCCAACACAAAAATCAAAGAACTAGTCGCCGCAGGTGGGTACTATTTTCCCGGGAGTAATTGACTTCACACAGGGGACATAATTACCCTGGGAAAATAAGACCCCCAAGGAATCCTTGAAAATATCAAAGAACAAGGTGCCGCTGGGGGGTGCTTTTAACCCAAGAAGAATTGACTTCACACGGGGGAGTAAAACATTCCCGGGGAAATAAGACTCCCCACACAAAAATCAAAGAACTAGTCGCCGCAAGTGGGTACTATTTTCCCAGGAGGAATTGACTTCACACAGGGGGGTATAATTACCCAGTGAAAATAGGACTCCCCAAGGAATCCTTGGAAATATTGAAGAACAAAGTGCCTCTGGGGGTGCTTGTAACCCAAGGAAGAAATGACTTCACACAGGGAGGGTAAAAAATTCCCGGGAAAATAAGACTCCCCACATAAGAATCAAAGAACTAGTCGCCGCAGGTCGGTACTATTTTCCCGGGAAGAATTAACTTCACACAGGGTGCATAATTACCCCGGGGAAATAAGACCCCCAAGGTATCCTTGAAAATATCAAAGAACAAGGTGCCGCTGGGGGGTGCTTTTAACCCAAGAAGAATTGACTTCACACGGGGGAGTAAAAGATTCCCGGGGAAATAAGACTCCCCACACAAAAATCAAAGAACTAGTCGCCGCAAGTGTGTACTATTTTCCCAGGAGGAATTGACTTCACACAGGGGGGTATAATTACCCCGTGAAAATAGGACTCCCCAAGGAATCCTTGGAAATATTAAAGAACAAAGTGCCGCTGGGGGTGCTTATAACCCAAGGAAGAAATGACATCACACAGGGAGGGTAAAAAATTCCCGGGAAAATAAGACTCCCCACATAAAAATCAAAGAACTAGTCGCCGCAGGTCGGTACTATTTTCCCGGGAGGAATAAACTTCACACAGGGGGCATAATTACCCCGGGGAAATAAGACCCCCAAGGTATCCTTGAAAATATCAAAGAACAAGGTGCCGCTGGGGGTGCTTTTAACCCAAGAAGAATTGACTTCACACGGGAGGTGGGTAAAAAATTCCCGGGAAAATAAGACTCCCCACACAAAAATCAAAGAACCATTCGCCGCAGGTGGATACTATTAACCCAGGAGGAATTGACTTCACACAGAGGGGTATAATAAAACCGGGAAAATAAGACCCCCCAAGGAATCCTTGAAGATATCAAAACAAGGTTCCACTGGGGTGTGGTTTTAACACAAGGAAGAATTGACCTCACACAGGGGGGTAAAAAATTCCCGGGAAAATAAGACTCCCAACACAAAAATCAAAGAACTAGTCGCCGCAGGTGGGTACTATTTTCCCGGGAGTAATTGACTTCACACAGGGGACATAATTACCCTGGGAAAATAAGACCCCCAAGGAATCCTTGAAAATATCAAAGAACAAGGTGCCGCTGGGGGGTGCTTTTAACCCAAGAAGAATTGACTTCACACGGGGGAGTAAAACATTCCCGGGGAAATAAGACTCCCCACACAAAAATCAAAGAACTAGTCGCCGCAAGTGGGTACTATTTTCCCAGGAGGAATTGACTTCACACAGGGGGGTATAATTACCCAGTGAAAATAGGACTCCCCAAGGAATCCTTGGAAATATTGAAGAACAAAGTGCCTCTGGGGGTGCTTGTAACCCAAGGAAGAAATGACTTCACACAGGGAGGGTAAAAAATTCCCGGGAAAATAAGACTCCCCACATAAAAATCAAAGAACTAGTCGCCGCAGGTCGGTACTATTTTCCCGGGAGGAATTAACTTCACACATGGTGCATAATTACCCCGGGGAAATAAGACCCCCAAGGTATCCTTGAAAATGTCAAAGAACAAGGTGCCGCTGGGGGGTGCTTTAAACCCAAGAAGAATTGACTTCACACGGGGGAGTAAAAGATTCCCGGGGAAATAAGACTCCCCACACAAAAATCAAAGAACTAGTCGCCGCAAGTGTGTACTATTTTCCCAGGAGGAATTGACTTCACACAGGGGGGTATAATTACCCCGTGAAAATAGGACTCCCCAAGGAATCCTTGGAAATATTAAAGAACAAAGTGCCGCTGGGGGTGCTTATAACCCAAGGAAGAAATGACATCACACAGGGAGGGTAAAAAATTCCCGGGAAAATAAGACTCCCCACATAAAAATCAAAGAACTAGTCGCCAGGTCGGTACTATTTTCCCGGGAGGAATAAACTTCACACAGGGGGCATAATTACCCCGGGGAAATAAGACCCCCAAGGTATCCTTGAAAATATCAAAGAACAAGGTGCCGCTGGGGGTGCTTTTAACCCAAGAAGAATGGACTTCACACAGGGAGGGTAAAAATTCCCGGGAAAATAAGACTCCCCATACAAAAATCAAAGAACTAGTCGCCGTAAGTGGGTACTATTTTCCCAGGAGGAATTGACTTCACACAAGGGGGTAAGTAGTTATGGCTGAGGCGTAGGAAGAGATCCGCCGAGGCCGGTCAGCCAGCAGAGGTCGGTAAAGCAGAGCCTGCAGTACCCACCATAAAACAAATCATACAAAAACAATAAAAGTATTAACAGAAAAATAAGGAAATGCTATTCAAAAGAGATAACCCCTTATGAATTAATTTTCAACCCCGCAATAGGGGTAGTTTTTAAAAAATAAAATAAACATAATTTTGAAAGTCTAGTATTATAATTCAGAGGTGACCTTATTCCCATCCATGACAAATGGTGGTTTTCACCCCCACTTCCAATCTAACCCAATTAAAAATGATTTTTTGACATATATACATCGAAGGGAGTGATATCAACTATCTGACATGATTTACACCCCAAATGAATTATTTTTACATAGGGGTGTTTTTTCAAGGTCACCCAAGTTTTTGAAGATATGGACAACTTGAACCACTGTAAATCGCCTAGATGGTAGTTTTCACCCTCACTTCCAATCTAACCCATTTAAAATGATTTTTTCGACATATATACATCGTAGGGACTGATATCAACTATCTGACATGATTTACACCCCCAAATGAATTATTTTTACATAGGGGTGGTTTTTCAAGGTCAACTAAAATTTTACCGATATGGACAGTTTAAACCATTATAAATCTCTTAGAGGGTGGTTTTCACCCCCACTTCCAATCTAACCCAATTAAAAATGATTTTTTGACATATATACATCGAAGGGAGTGATATCAACTATCTGACATTTACACCCCGAAATGAATTATTTTTACATAGGGGTGGTTTTTCAAGGTCATCCAAGTTTTCACACATATAGACAGTTTAAGCCATTCTAAATCTTCTAGAGGGTAGTTTTCACCCCCACTTCCAATCTAACCCTTTTAAAATGATATTTTCGACATATACATCGTAAGGAGTGATAACAACTATCTGACATGATTTACATCCCCAAATGAATTATTTTTACATAGGGGTGGTTTTTAAGGTCATCCAAGTTTTTACAGATATGGACAACTTGAACCAATGTAAATCGCCTAGAGGGTAGTTTTCACCCCCACTTCCAATCCAACCCATTTAAAATTATTTTTTCAACATATATACATCGTAAGGATTGATATAAACTATCTGACATGATTTATACCCCCAAATGAATTATTTTACATAGGGGTGGTTTTTCAAGGTCATCTAAAATGAATCTAACTATTATTCGAAATGTATTTTATTATATTGACATTAACAAACAATCAGTTAAGTTAGAAAGACCTGGTGGAATATAAGATACTAATGTACACAATTTTTATTGAGATACACACGTTCCAATTACAAAATATCGCTAATGCAAGTTAGGTTAGAATTATCTAAATAAGTGTGATTAACATATATTCTCCTATGTAGGATGTAGGATGTGATTTTATGACACATGTAGCCTATAATTTGTTATTATTAATAGCTACTCTCAGCTTTGTTAGAACTTAAAATAGGCTGTTGTAGAGAGAATCTCTTAACATTGTTTTATATAATTGTAGCATGCACACATATATTAATTTTAATATATAATCATAAGACTTTACAACCTTATACATTTGTAGAAACTTGTAAACAAGGTTGGTACATATTGCACTCAACATACCTTAATTTTTTCTACATAATTTGTAAATATATATAATACCAACAGGTACTTTATTGTGATTTTTAGTGAAAACTTAATTTTATTGTAATGATCTTGATTATCAGTAATTACATAAATTAACCAACAATAACTGTTTTTATCATCAGGTCTAACCATTTTTATCTGTCAACTAGTGTCTTACATTTAATTTGATGTTATAATAATGAATATTAGATCTATTGTATTATGATACTGCACATGTTTAATATGACATTTTAACTTTTTATATTTTTTAAAAATATTCTGTATATTAATATCTTATATTCCACCAGGTCTCTCTAACCTAACTGATTGTTTTTTAATGTCAATATAATAAAATACATGGCGAATAATAGTTAGATTCATTCTCTATTATCTTCTTAATATCATAATTACAGCACATAAATGTTTTATATTTTATAAATCAATACACATTTCTTTATTGTCTTTCGCTTCATTAGTTAATTGATTTTTGAGGGCTTAGGCTAAGAAATTATTCTTACAACTCCTAATTTCTATTTCCCTCTTATTCAAGATGAAGTTCATTAATATTAATCATGTCATATAGTTGATATCACTCCCAACGATGTATATATGTCGAAAAAATCAATTTAAATGGGTTAAAATGGAAGTGGGGGTGAAAACCACCCTTTAAAAGATTTATAATGATTTAAACTGTCCATATCTGTAAAATTTTAGATGACCTTGAAAAACTACCCCTATGTAAAATAATTCATTTGGGGGTGTAAATCATGTAAGATAGTTTATATCACTCCTTACGATGTATATATGTTGAAAAAATTAATTTTAAATGGGTTGGATTGGAAGTGGGGGTGAAAACTACCCTCTAGGCGATTTACATTGGTTCAAGTTGTCCATATCTGTAAAAACTTGGATGACCTTGAAAAACCACCCCTATGTAAAAATAATTCATTTTGGGGTGTAAATCATGTCAGATAGTTGTTATCACTCCTTACGATGTATATGTCGAAAATATCATTTTAAAAGGGTTAGATTGGAAGTGGGGGTGAAAACTACCCTCTAGAAGATTTAGAATGGCTTAAACTGTCTATATGTGTGAAAACTTGGATGACCTTGAAAAACCACCCCTATGTAAAAATAATTCATTTGGGGTGTAAATCATGTCAGATAGTTGATATCAGTCCCTACGATGTATATATGTCGAAAAAATCATTTTAAATGGGTTAGATTGGAAGTGAGGGTGAAAACTACCCTCTAGGCGATTTAAGGTGGTTCAAGTTGTCCATATCTGCAAAAACTTGGGTGACTTTGAAAAAACACCCCTATGTAAAAATAATTCATTTGGGGTGTAAATCATGTCAGATAGTTTATATCACTCCTTACGATGTATATATGTAGAAAAAATAATTTTAAATGGATTAGATTGGAAGTGGGGGTGAAAACTACCCTCTAGAAGATTTAGAATGGCTTAAACTGTCCATATCTGTTAAAACTTGGATGACCTTGAAAAACCACCCCTATGTAAAAATAATTCATTTGGGGGTGTAAATCATGTCAGATAGTTGATATCACTCCCTTCGATGTATATATGTCAAAATATCATTTTTATTTGGGTTATATTGGAAGTGGGGGTGAAAACTACCATTTGTCATGGATGGGCATAAGGTCACCTATGAATTATAATACTAGATTTTCAAAATTATGTTTATTTTTATTTTTTAAAAACTACCCCTATTGCGGGGTTGAAAATTAATTCATAAGGGGTTATCTCTTTTGAATAGCATTTCCTTATTTTTCTGTTAATACTTTTATTGGTTTTGTTTGATTTGTTTTATGGTGGGTACTGCAGGCTCTGCTTTACCGACCTCTACTGGCTGACCGGCCTCGGCGGATCTCTTCCTTGTGTGAAGACAATTCCTCCTGGGAAAATAGTACCCACTTACGGCGACTAGTTCTTTGATTTTTGTATGGGGAGTCTTATTTTCCCGGGAATTTTTACCCCCCCCCTGTGTGAAATCAATTCTTCTTGGGTTAAAAGCACCCCCTAGCCGCACCTTGTTCTTTGATATTTTCAAGGATACTTTGGGGGTCTTATTTCCCCGGGGTAATAATGCCCCCTGTGTGAAGTTAATTCCTCCCGGGAAAATGGTACCGACCTGCGGCGACTAGTTCTTTGATTTTTATGTGGGGAGTCTTATTTTCCCGGGAATTTTTTACCCTCTCTGTGTGAAGTCATTTCTTCCTTGGGTTATAAGCACCCCCAGCGGCACTTTGTTCTTTAATATTTCCAAGGATTCCTTGGGGAGTCCTATTTTCACGGGGTAATTATACCCCCCTGTGTGAAGTCAATTCCTCCTGGGAAAAAAGTACGCACTTGCGGCGACTAGTTCTTTGATTTTTGTGTGGGGAGTCTTATTTCCCCGGGAATCTTTTACTCCCCCTTGTGAAGTCAATTCTTCTTGGGTTAAAAGCACCCCGCAGCGGCACCTTGTTCTTTGATATTTTCAAGGATTCCATGGGGGGTCTTATTTTCCCGGGGTAATTATGTCCCCTGTGTGAAGTCAATTTCTCCCGGGAAAATAGTACCCACCTGCGGCGACTAGTTCTTTGATTTTTGTGTGGGGAGTCTTATTTTCCCGGGAATTTTTACCCCCCTGTGTGAGGTCAATTCTTCCTTGTGTTAAAACCACCCCCCAGCGGAACCTTGTTTTTGATATCTTCAAGGATTCCTTGGGGGTTCTTATTTCCCGGTTTTATTATACCCCCCTGTGTGAAGTCAATTCCTCCTGGGAAAATAGTTCCCACCGGCGGCGACTGGTTCTTTGATTTTTTTGTGGGGAGTCTTATTTTCCCGGGAATTTTTTACCCCCCGCCCCCATGTGAAGTCAATTCTTGTTGGGTTAAAAGCACCCCCAGCGGCACCTTGTTCTTTGATATTTTCAAGGATTCCTTGGGGGGTATTATTTCCCCGGGGTGAAGTCAAATCCTTCTGGGTAAATAGTACCCACCTGCAGCTACTAGTTCTTTGATGTTTGTGTGGAGAGTCCTATTTTCCCGGGGTATTTATACCCCCCTGTGTGAAGTCAATTCCTCCTAAGGAAATTGTACCCACCTGCGGCGACTAGTTCTTTGATGTTTGTGTGGGGAGTCTTATTTTCCCGGGATTTTTTTACCCCCCTGAGTGAAGTCAATTCTTCTTGGGTTAAAAGGACCCCCCAGCGGCAACTTGTTCTTTGATATATTCAATGATTCCTTGGGGGTCTTATTTTCCCGGGGTAATAATACCCCCCTATGTGAAGTCAATTCCTCCTGGGAAGATTGTACCCACCTGCGGCGATTAGTTCTTTGAAGTTCGTGTTGTTTGTTGTGCGTCAATTTTTCCCGAGAAGATTTCACCCTGCTTCCTAATATCCCGGGAAAAATAGACCCCCGGTAATATTTTCCCGGGAATTTTTGACGTCGGGGGTCTTATTCTCCCGAAGTCAAGTTCTCCCGTTACACCGGTACGGGAGTAATGCCCAATTTCGTGCCTTTTCAGAACAAAAGGCGCGATAACTCAAATACGCTTTCTCGGATTTTCATGAAACTTGGTATAAGCATTTATAACATTCATGGCAAGAAGCCTATTTATTTCCGACCAAATCAGTTGACCGGTAACAACTAATTACAGGAAACATGTTTTATTTAAATCATGTCTATACTACAATGCCGCGTTATTTATAATTGAGTGCTTTGTCTTTAATGAAGTCAGATGTTTGTTTACTGCAATGAAACTGAGTAGTAGAGGTCGGACAGATTCGGAACGTCTATGGGGGGCTAGTCAGCAGACCTAGGAAATGACGCAGTTTGCGCGCGTTCTGTTCTGTCCTGCCCTGCCCTGGTTGGTAGTGGTGGGGAAGCGCGACATTGTGTGCGCATAGTCATTCACTGTTTAGACCTGTGTGTGAACGTTTGTTGTCAACCAGTGGAATCCGCCTAAGGAATATTGTTCGCGCAAGCAACATGTTTCTACTTTAGAATGTTTCAAACTGTCCGCTTGCAATGTCCCGCTTTGATTGTCTTTTATTCGCGCCTCAAGGCATTGTGGGATCATGCATGACTTGCTAATTTCTTTTGTTATATGTGGTGGTTTAGCGTCACGCCAGTTAGTATTGTACGAGACCTCACGCAGATAACAGTGTATCTAGTAGGCTCGAGTAATTCCCGCTTTTTCTACCAAGTTTCATTAAACTTGCTCTGGAAGCGGTGAATAGTCACAATTGTGCGCATTTTTGCTCTCAGTAATTATTCATACATAATTACATATAATTCATCAAATTCGCGAGTGAATTCTCCGAATTACAGAAGTTTGATATTACGCAACAGTTGTGCAACCAACGCTACATGTTCCAGTGCTTATATCAGCTTTTACGACTAAACTACATGCAAAAGTTTAGTGTTAACTTCAAGAGCAAGTTAATCTACGCATTTTAAGATATTATTTATCAAGTTTTCCAAGAAATTAATATTTACAACCACGTGTGATAACGTACTCTTGCATCTTATGTATCAGTGTTTCTTTTCAATTAGTTTCAATAATTATTGTGTGTGAATCTAGTAAGTTGTGATTATTTCATATTTCAATTGTTCTCCTTAAGTAGTCCGTGGATTCCTGATACCAGAGTCCTGAGGTTACAGTCTATTTGCTCTCATTTTGATTCATTCGAATCTGGTCCTCACTAGCTATTCAGAGGTGGCTAATCTTTCCTATCTTATGCACTTCCGACTGAAGTCCCTTCCAAACCTAAAAGCAATTCCTATTTGAGAAGTACCTTAACTTAACATTTGCCCTCTCGGACTGGATATATTTTCCGTCCGATCCCTAACATTTATCCTCACGGTCCTGATACCGTACATTTGGTTCCTCAACGGACCGGACTACTAAGAAAACAATTTCATTATTCACACACACATATTTATGGTTTGTCTCGTCTTATCGATCTCGTTCATTGTATGCAGACTCAACCGCGACGGCATCCGCGTATTCAAGAGCTACGATTTCTAGTACATAAACTCTGTATCATCTATTCGGCAGTGCTTCAGTACTACAGAAAACACAACAGCTCAAAAGACATCAAGAAAGCAGTGAACAGCTGACTCACATATTATCGTGCAGCAGTGGTAGAATTCAATTGTCAATTGCAAGTAATTTCCACATTTCACACACAACATGGAAGGTGATTTACGAGCCTTAATTAGACGTAGAGGCGTTATTAAGCGAGAGCTTACTTTTCTACAAAAGTCTTGTGAAACTGCAAATCAAGACACCGATGTGTTCTTATTAAAAGTTAAATTTGACAAGATAAATGAAATATGGGACAAATTTGATATTGTTCAAACACAAATAGAATCTCTTGTGGAAGCAGAAGAAGATTTGGATGAACATGCAGAATACAAGGAAGGTATGATGAATGGTTACTTCGAGTTAAAAGCTAAACTCAGTGCAATCCTATGTCATCACGAGCAGCAAGTGCATAGTGCAAACTCTGTGAACAGTCAGCGATCTCATAACAGTGCCAATTCACATCATACTTGTCATTCAACTGTTTCTCAGTGCAACAATAGGCCAATACAACTTCCTGCTATACAGCTTCCAACCTTCTCTGGTGACATCACAACGTTCAAGCATTTCCAAGACACGTTCGGCAGTCTTGTAGCCAATAATGCAGCTTTAGAACCGATACAGAAATTGCATTACCTTCTGTCATCATTAAAGGGCCAGGCACACGCACTGATAAAAAATCTACCAGTGACTAGCGAAAATTTCAGTGTAGCATGGAATCTAATATGTTCCAGGTACGATAATACAAGAATTATTGCCACAGCTCACGTACGTAATCTACTCTCTTTACCAACGATGAAGAGTGAAAATGTGAATGATCTTCGTAGTATTCTTAACAAATTCCAAAGCAACATATATGCTGTGGAAGCTTTACATGTAGAGATACCATTACAAGATATTATGCTTATGCAGTTAATCTTGGACAGCCTTTGTGAGAGCGTACGAAAAGAATGGGAAGGAAGAATTGATTCTCAGAACTTCACACCACTTCAAGACCTCATCAAGTTTTTAGAAGCTAAGGCAAATTCCCTTGAAGTATTGGCAGATGTAAACAACACGTCCAGCCCATCTAAGCACAAAGGTGAGCAAGGTACGAAGAAGAAGTCAGAGAAACACACTCGTCATTCTTATGTTGCGACAAAAGAAGACACGTGCCCATGCTGCGATGATAATCATAATTTATTAAATTGCAAGAACTTCCAAGAACTAAGTGTATCACAACGATGGAATGTCATTAAATCTAAACGCTTGTGTTTTAACTGCTTCTCTCCTAACCACAGAAGAGATCAGTGCAAGCTAAAATCGTTTTGCAAATGTGGGAAAGGTTTTCATAGTAAATGGTTACACAATGACACACATTCAAGTGAAAAGGTTTCTCGCCAGAATCCTTCTTCAGAAAGTTCTACAGCCAGCACGGCTACAAACATTCCAGCTAGTTACTGTTCTATAAAAGAAAAGGCTAGCCAATGTGAAATTCTTCTTGCAACTGCAGTGGTCGAAATAGAAGACAAAAATGGAAAACTGGTAAAATGCAGAGCTTTACTTGATTCTGGTAGTCAGATTAATTTCATCACGGAAGATTTGGCAAGGAAATTACAATTACCAACTAGCGCAGTGGAGACTCACATAAGAGGTATCAATGGCACCTCAGCTTGTGGTCATAGCATCACTATTAATATGAGATCCAGGATCCACGCTTTCCAAGCTAACCTAAACTGCCTAGTTCTACCTCATATTGTAAATAAGCTTCCTGCTGTCCAAATTGACCCATACAAATTCAATATTCCCAGTGAACTTCCATTAGCTGACCCTAAATTCCATGTACCTGGTGATGTACAATTGCTAATTGGTGCCAACTTATTCTTCCAATTAATCACAAACGAAAGAATAGTTAAGCCAAATCAGCCTGTTCTGACCAACACCGAACTTGGTTGGATAATCAGTGGTACAGTTCCTAAGTCTGCCATTAAAAACAAGAAGGTGACGTTCTCACAGCATAACTTGTTTGTAACTGTCGACAACGTGGACAGGCAACTAAGGCAATTTTGGGAGCTGGAAGACTTCCCCAGCGCAGTACACACTAAAGAGGAACGTGAATGTGAAGAACACTACGTAGAAAACACTACTCGTGCAACTGATGGTGCTTTCGTAGTGCAACTCCCCAAGAATCAACCTGTAGATTCTCTGGGCGAATCTAGGCAACAAGCTATAAAACGCTTAGGACACCTGGAACGCAAACTTGAAGCTAACCCTAGCTTAAAAGAAGACTATTCCAAATTTCTGGAAGAGTATGAAAATCTAGGCCACATGAAGAAGGTTTCACTTCCTCGGCCTGGAGAGAAGTGTTACTACTTGCCGCATCATGCTGTTATAAAACCTAGTTCAACTAGCACGAAAACCCGAGTTGTATTCGTTGCCTCAGCAAAGTCGTCTTCAGGCAAGTCATTGAACGACATCTTGAAACTAGGGCCAACTATACAAGACGATCTTTCATCTATTGTACTTCGGTTCCGCACCTACAAGTATGCATTTTCAGCAGACATTTCTAAAATGTACAGGCAAGTAAGGATGCATAAAGAAGATCAGAATCTTCAAAGAATTGTGTGGCGTTCAAGTCCTAATGAACCCATACAAGACTACGCTCTAACTACTGTCACTTATGGTACCAAATCTGCATCATTTTTGGCCATAAGATCTTTACATCAGCTTGCGCTAGAAGAAGAAGAGAAGTATCCGCTTGCTGCTCAGGCAGTACGGGAATCATTTTATGTTGATGACTGTTTAGCAGGCCACAATGACATCCAAGAAGCCCTGAAACTGCAAAGGGAGCTTACAGACATGCTCAATTGTGGTGGATTTCCTCTGCGAAAATGGTGTTCCAACCATGAAGCTTTATTGGAATCAGTACCTCCTTCACATCGAGAAACTCAATTGCCCCTGGCACTTGATAACAATGAAAACATACATGCCCTAGGCTTACTTTGGCATCCAGTTAATGATAAATTCCAGATCCAATCACATCCTTCACTCCAAACCCATGTGCAAGGTAAACTAACCAAACGAAATATCCTTTCACTTATTTCATCTATCTTTGATCCGCTAGGATTGGCTAGTCCTATTGTCATAAATGCTAAAATCTTTATGCAATCTCTCTGGATTGAGAAATTAGACTGGGATGAAACCGTACCTGTGCATCTGGTGGAGAAATGGCTGGAAATCTGTGAAACATTAGCTACTATTCACACCTTGCGTATTCCCAGATATGTGCTTACATCTGGTACAGTGCAGGACATTCAATTACATGGTTTCTGTGACGCCTCCGAGAAGGCGTATGGAGCTTGTATATATATTCGTTCTGTAAATAGTGAAGGTGAAACTACTATTCAACTATTATGTTCAAAATCTAAGGTTTCTCCTCTAAAGAAGCAAACCATTCCACGCCTTGAACTCTGTGGTGCACTTCTGCTAGCTAAATTATACAACAAAGTGCTAAGTGACCTCAAGGTACAACCTTCACAAAATCGTTTGTGGTCGGATTCTACTGTGGTACTTTCTTGGCTCAAAACTGATGCACAAAAGTGGAAAACCTTTGTTGCAAATCGTGTGTCACAGATACAAGAACTTTCGGAGACTGCTACATGGCGACACATTGCCACACATGAAAATCCAGCAGATCTCGTCTCAAGGGGAATTTCTTGTGAGCAGTTATCTGAAATCGATTTATGGTGGCACGGTCCTAACTGGTTATCTTCACCAGAGACATCCTGGCCAAAACAACCACAACAATTAAGTGTTCCTGATTCATCAGAACAACTTGCAAATGTCTGTCTGTTGTCAACAAAGGAGAGAGAACATTTTCTTACAACATTCTCAGATCTCCGACGCCTGCAAAGAGTAACATGCTACATGAATAGATTTATTGCTGCATGTCGCCATGAAACAAAATTTCATGGACCTATTACAGCTGAAGAGCTTCAACAAGCTTTACAAACTTGTGTTAAAAGTGCTCAGCATTTATCTTTTAAGAGTGAAATTGCAGATCTTAAAAATCTGAAAGAAACTTCTGCTAAAAGTTCTATTCATACATTAACACCATTTCTGGACGAAAATGGTCTTCTACGAGTTGGTGGTCGCATAGATAAATCTCATCTTGCATATGATGCTAAACATCAGATCATATTGCCAAGCAAGCACCATCTAACTGCTCTAATTGTAAAGCATGAACATTTTAAGCTTTTACATGCGTCACATCAGCTTATGATAGCTTCTTTAAGACAAGCATATTGGATCCCTTGCGTGCGCAGACTGGTGAAATCTGTTCTACACAAGTGTCTGACTTGCTATAAACTAAAGGCACAATCTGCTCAACAGCTGATGGGCAATCTTCCTAACTACAGAGTAACTCCTGTTAGGCCCTTTCTACGATATGAAATGTCTTGAAAAATGGCAAAGTCTACAAAATCATCTGCATCAGATATGGAGAAGACGGTCTAATTCGTGTGGCGACAGTTCGCACTCCTAGTGGTGAATACAAGGGCCCGGTAGTGAAATTATGTCCATTGCCAGATCAATAATAAGTGTAATACAGTGCAATCAATATTTCATATCTCTTTATCGTTTTACAAGCAATTATAGTGTAGACAAACCGTTACATTGTAATAAGTGTTTTTTGGTTTTCCTCCTTACACAATAAGGTTTTACTTTTCGGAGATAAACTGTGTTATTGTGATGTATATAATAAGTGTTTTCCTTTATGTTATTTTTCCATTTGAATGTATTTTTCATAGCTTGCTCTTTATCTATTTTGTTGAACTAAATAGTTCAAAGGGGTCGGTATGTTCGCGCAAGCAACATGTTTCTACTTTAGAATGTTTCAAACTGTCCGCTTGCAATGTCCCGCTTTGATTGTCTTTTATTCGCGCCTCAAGGCATTGTGGGATCATGCATGACTTGCTAATTTCTTTTGTTATATGTGGTGGTTTAGCGTCACGCCAGTTAGTATTGTACGAGACCTCACGCAGATAACAGTGTATCTAGTAGGCTCGAGTAATTCCCGCTTTTTCTACCAAGTTTCATTAAACTTGCTCTGGAAGCGGTGAATAGTCACAATTGTGCGCATTTGTGGCTCTCAGTAATTATTCATACATAATTACATATAATTCATCAAATTCGCGAGTGAATTCTCCGAATTACAGAAGTTTGATATTACGCAACAGTTGTGCAACCAACGCTACATGTTCCAGTGCTTATATCAGCTTTTACGACTAAACTACATGCAAAAGTTTAGTGTTAACTTCAAGAGCAAGTTAATCTACGCATTTTAAGATATTATTTATCAAGTTTTCCAAGAAATTAATATTTACAACCACGTGTGATAACGTACTCTTGCATCTTATGTATCAGTGTTTCTTTTCAATTAGTTTCAATAATTATTGTGTGTGAATCTAGTAAGTTGTGATTATTTCATATTTCAATTGTTCTCCTTAAGTAGTCCGTGGATTCCTGATACCAGAGTCCTGAGGTTACAGTCTATTTGCTCTCATTTTGATTCATTCGAATCTGGTCCTCACTAGCTATTCAGAGGTGGCTAATCTTTCCTATCTTATGCACTTCCGACTGAAGTCCCTTCCAAACCTAAAAGCAATTCCTATTTGAGAAGTACCTTAACTTAACTAATCGCTCGCGATTATTTACTCAACTGCTAGATGTTTTATTTAACATTAAAATATTATATTTATTAACGCTCACGTTGTTTTTACAGAAATGGCAGGAATTACATAAACTTTATATATACTAGCTTAAAAGGCCCGGCGTCGCCCGGGTTTTGTATTTTCTAATATGAAATTAACTTATGGAGGACTTTCGATTTTGAAACTCTAGGTCCTTATATAATATGTATGTAGAATTCGAAATGAGGAAGAACGACATATGACACTCAGACAATTCCCTCAGAAAACGCTAGATATAGCTTTTTATGGCTCTCAGAGGATGTCGAATGTTGCATTCCATTGCTTCTACACACCATGCCTGGGAGGAGTGCAAATAAGAAGAAAAAAAATTCCGGTTACATAATATTGTATTGTCTTGACAGAAAATTGTATTTCTCACTCTCATATTACCATACAACCGTTTCGGGGCTGAAGTAAAAAATAAATTCAATATCACTTTCATACTTTCCTTCCCAAAAACCTGGGACATACTATAACTTACTGCGCGCGTAGGACTGAAAATGTTCCATCCCATTTTGTCTTCTTTTAGTTGCTTAGGGCCTCTGATAAACATCCCTAGGTCTATTTCTCAACTAATACAAAGCCTACAGCTATGAGTGACGTATCAGTGGATAGAATTTGTTACCGACTTCCGATATAGCATACTCACTGCAACTAAGTTGTCCCTGTAATACGACCGCTTATTCTACATCAAAATGTGAAGTGAAAAAATGATGTTTTCCATGTCGAGGGTAGAGAAAGTTTTGTGACTGCTTTATTTTCGTGGATTTTATTCTTCAAGAATTATTTTCACATTTACATCGATTGTATCAGAATTTGTTAAAGCCCAGTAATATAATATAGTTTCCAAAGTCCTATGCGAACACCGTAAACAAAACTTTCGTTATGTAAACAATTGAAAGTAGAACTTTCTAACTCTGCCTCATTTCACATTTCCGACTTTTCCCGTGGATTTCCCAAAAATTTTCTTTCATACAAACCTTGTCCTGACAATTACGAACACAACAAAAAAAGAATCAGCCAAATCGGTAGAGCCGTTCTCAAGTGATATTTATGTTGTGTCATAATTCATATGTTTCTGAAGGATCTGTGTGTAAGATTTCATAAAAATTAACCAAAGAATGTAGACGGGTATAGAGATTATATATTAGCGGTATAAAACAGCTAAGGGAAGGATAGTATTGTTGAATAGAATTTTCTTCTGATTCTATAGGATCTGGTTTTGTATAATCCTTCAAAGAATTTAAATTTGTATAGGGATTGGAAAATAGGGGCAGAGAAGAGCTAAGGTATGATCCTTTTCTGTTATTATTGCTGCCTTGAATTGTCTTTTGATTCTGCAGAATCTATTAAAAATCTGCTAAAAATCTTTCGAAGTATTTATACTTATATATAGATTATGTAATAGGGTAGAAAACTGTTCGAAGAATGTAGATTTGTACAGACATCACAACGTACGGGTAGAAAACAGCTAAGATGTGAACTGTTCTGTTATTCAAGTTACTTAAAATGTTCTTCTGATTCTACTGCATTTGTCTTTAAAATCTTATAAAAATCTCTCAAAGTATCTAGATTTGAATAGAAATTATATAATATAGCTAGGCCTATACAACAACTAAAGGGTGATTTGATCTAATATTTTGTTGCCTAGAAAATATTTCTCATTCTAGAGGTTATATTAGTATAATTTGATGAAAATTTGTTAAAGTATGTATCCTATATTTGTATAGCAATTACACCTTATAACTACGGGAATTTTTATATATTAATATTAATATGTACAGTACTAATATTATTATTACATTGTGTAGACTATTGTAGATTATTAATTTGTATTAATATTGTCATCATAGCAATACATTAACATAAATAATAAATAATAAGTTATGTAGGTAATGATTGGTGAAACACGGCCAAAAGTGTAGATCTGTATACAAATTATGTGACAACAGAGATAATATAGACCTAATAAACTATGGGATGGTTTCTGAATTGCAGAGCAGGGAAACTTTCATGAGCAGCACAACGAAAAGAGGCGCAGGATCTTTAAAATCGGCGTCTCAACATCAAAAAAGGACACACATACGCACAAATTGCTTCGCAATGCATTCTACATAAAACACACAATATTTCAAAGGGTTTTTCCATGAATTTTTCATTAAAAAGTACCATCGTCTTGCCCTATCTATAACCGGATAGCATGCTCTTAAAGCCTCGGCAATTCACCGCCCATTTTAACTGTAATACGTTTTCATGTTGATAAATTATATTAACATATGAAAAGGGCGTAACAAGATATTAAACTAATAAGGCATTTGATAAGGTAATTAGACATAAAAGTTACTAGCAAAAAGGATCAAAATATAAAATAAATAATTCAACAAATATCTAAATAAAAGTAGTGCAGATTTACAAGATTAGGAAAAAGTTTAATTCATTCTCTTCCCCAGCGGGTCAATCTTTCAGTATGGATACAAGTAGCCAGTAAATATCCTTTATTATTGAGTCCACGAATAAAATATTTAAGGATTTTTACGTAATTGCTAGTAGGCCTATTTTATAGCCTATATATTTTATATTTTATAGCTTTAGCGCTGGAGTAATTACCACACTATTACTCGTAAACCATTCAAAATATAAACGTGGTACTTGATGTAAAATAAAATTAAAATATTTCCCTAAAGCTTACATGCTTGAATCATTTTCTGGTCACAGAAATAAACAAATTGTCGCATAGTCAAATATGCTTCTTCCTGAACAGTTCACGGTCGTCACAAATCAGTCCGACAATTGAAGCGCATGGAATAATTACCACTCAATTACTCGTAAACCATTCGAGATATAGAGCTGGAACTTCATTTATATTAAAGTTCAATTATTTCACTAAAACTTTCTCGCTTGAAGTTTTTTCGGGACACAAAAAATTGTCGCATAGTGAAATTCGCTTCTCCCTCCATGAATTTTGTGCAACGGGTGATGTTTATAAAATAAAATAAAAACATTTGTGCCCGCTTTTTTAAGGCTCTGTTTTAACCAACAGTAGGGCTGATGTGTGTACATTATTCCTGCACAAATTTCACAGGAATCCGACCAAGGGTTAATTGAAGATTACGAGTTTAATCACGCGGTGTAAGGATTTTCTAGTCTGAGTAAAAGCTGACTCCCAGTACCCAGTCTAGCCACCACGTAGGCGTGGTGATAGCTAGTAGGTAACTCGCAACGAAGCTGCTGATAGGAATCACTCATAGACGTTACGGAAATGACTGAGCTCTACATGAATACTGTTATATAAAGATGGTACATTACTGTGAAATAATTAGCGGAGTTCTTTGCCACTGAATTCTGTGAAATGTTGAGATAATTTAAGAATTTCAAGTTGCAATACATTTAGCTTTAACAAATAACACTTTTCCTTCACATATGATTATCAAACTACACCCGTAAACTGAACCAGATTGCCGAAATAGTAACGTCTTGAACTCGTATTCTGGAGGTCCGTGGTTCAAATCCCAGAGCCTTCCAATTTGACATGGATTTTTTAATTTAATTTTTTTTTTATTTTTATGTGAGTGCGCGATTGTCAAGATAGGCTATCACAAATCTGTAGTTCTGCTGATGCTGGACGATTTCAATCTCATTAAAAATTCTTATTTTCTGCATATTATAATTGCAATTATAATTGCTTCAACAAAAGCATTCTGGCACTTTGTTACATCAGATTACTTGATTTTATTTCCCCTGCATTATGGAAATACGAAAATGTGAACGAATGGAAAGACGTACCACAAATGCAGCAGAATCAATTCACTCTTTATTTAATTCACCTTCCACCGGAATTATCATACGATTTTCAAGTTTATGTGCACCATATCACAGTTTCAAGTGCAAACCGAATACAGGCATTTTAGATGCAGATTTAGACATTCTAATCTCGCTACAAGACAACTTCATACTGGGCGGCGACTTAAATGCAAAGCACATAGTCTGGAATTATCGTCAAACGACAAGGCTAGGAAACCATTCAGCCATAAACCACTGACGCCAAGACTTGTCCCGTATAATCCGGAACATACTAGACATACTTCTAGCTAAACATCAGCACACTGTTGTGGAGCAACTACAGATTGCAAAGCTATTAAGTAATATGGTTGCCGCAATTGACAACACAATGAAGAATCAACAGCCTAATTACAGAGTACAATGTCAGCATTATCTTCGTATAAATAGGACTCGAAATATGTACTACTAGAGTCAGGCAGCAGCCCTGTCTGTGGCCACGCCACTCGGGCCTTTGGGCCCGAGAGAGATTGAAGAGGTACGACGACGACATCACCCCGTCAACCCTTCCCGTGTGTGTGCTGCTAACTCTGAGATCAACTTATAAAAGGTATGAAACATGTCTGTATTAATATGTAATCGATGCATTACAATAATTTGTATCAAGGTGTAGAGAGACATCATTAACTATATGAATAAATATGAATACTTAAACATACTGTTTCTAGATGTAACATTATGTCTCCGATTATACAGTTAACATGTCAATATATAAAAGTATCACATTAACAAACAAATATTTAATAACATATATTCACCATAACAAATGGTAGAGGCGCGGGACGTTCCATATTATGTACCTCAGCATGCCAAGTTCGCCTACCTAAATGAAACCCCCCAAATAAAATTGAGAATATGCTTTATTTTAGGAAAGTTGTAGTGACTTAATTATGAATTATATAGTATAATGCAATTAAGATCAATTTTTCTGCTATTGCAAATACGAGTATAGTAGTAACCTTCACACAGTTGTTAAAAAGCTTGCTCATCACACATGCTCACATAACAGCAATCACTGAAATAATAGCTTACTTGCTGAATAAACAAAAATGTATACATCATTCTCTTCTAAGTGAAGTTCCCTTTAAGAATATGACCTGTATGTCAAAATAAATATTTAAAACGTCATGGACAGAGAATGATGTTATTTTATATTTATAAGACGGGAAAAAAGTACTTAAATTTTATTATGAAGTATTTAAAAGAAAAAAAAGTTTTGTTATTAGTATTATTCGTCTTATTACAGCGTTATTATTTCGTCATTGAATTAATGATTATATTGATAAATTAAATAGATTTATAAACTGTTTGGAAATTTGAAGCAATAATAAATTGATAAATGCGTTTAACAAGAGAGTGGCATCTAAATATTAAAATATTTGTTCGGGCATATTTCTTTATGTACATTAATAACAATACAACTTGTGAAAAATGAGTCACAGGGACCTATGAATAATATAATTAGGGAGTAAAATACACTTCCGAGAAAAGGGACAGAGAGGTCCTACGCCGAAATAAATAAAAGGGACAGAGAGGTCCTACGCCGAAATAAATAATTGGGACAAAGAAGCCCAACACCGAAATAAATAAATGGGACAGAGGAACCCAACGCCGAAATAAATAAATGGGACAGAGAAGCCCAACGTCGAATAAGTAGGTAAGAGTGCCTATAAATAATAATAAAAAATGCATTGTAAGTGTGTATAATAATTATGATAGGTCAAAAGTATTAAATAAAATGTTATATAATGGAATAGCCTCACGATCTACCAATATAATGGAATCATAGCCACGTGCCATTTAATTAACATAGATTTTTCATCTTGATAGAACACATGAATTCCAGAAAAAAAAATCAGGGACATCTCAATTACTTTGTACATAGAAGTGTCGTTAACTGATAAAATATTTAGAGAAGTATGAAATCATTTACGTATCTGTAACACAGATTAAAGACAGACATAACATGACATTTAAATAATTTCATTAATGACAACAACAAAATAAGAATTTTATTTAATGAGGTAAACAAGCTTGTGTGAAAGCAAAATTTTCTAGCAAATGTGGTGAAAATAAAATTATAGTAAATTATTAAAAATTAGTTTTATTGTGGAAAAGAATAATATAAGAACTATTAGTTTGCCAATAAGCAATAAGTATAAGTTATTTAAAAGATGTAAATATGGATATTATGTCATATAGCAAATTAAAAATTAAATATGAACAATTTTGTTTAAGAACAAATGAAAGAACATTTAATTCACGTTTATTTCAATACACTATACTATGTAAATAATATTGATTTTCATAATAATCTTGCCTTTAAGGTAGCAAGCAGTTAAGCCAGATGTTGAAATCATATATGTGTCAATGTCTACTACAATCAGCTGACAAAGAATTCGCTGACACCTAGCATTACATCATATTACTTAAGTGTACCAGAACTGTGTCATGAATATGATTGCAATTTTTACCAGTTCAATATATTTTTTATGTAATATGAGGAATATTACTTTCTTTGTTATTTTCAATATTATGGCACTCATCAATATTAAACTTAATATGTAAGAAATAAGTAAATAAATAAATAAAGTATGAGAGCTATATTCAAACAAGTTAAAGATATACAATTTTATGTAGAACTTCATATCACTTTGAATATATAAATGAATCTTTTATCTTTAAAGACATAGACGTAAGTATGAAGGAATGTTATAATAATATAATTTTCTCTGTTTCAGGTGAAGAACAAATCTGTATAAATCATTTAAATCATATAATTACGTTTCTTTTTCACAATGATTTCACAGAAGCTGCTCGAGAAGAAAAATATATACACTTAAATAATACATTCAAGAATGCATGCAAAACAAATAGAAAAAAATGGTAATGTAGGCCTACATAAATAATTATAACGGTAAAAAGAAATATACTCATGTGCACAAAAAGGGGCCCCGAAGAAAGAAAGAAAAAAAAGTTAACCATCCCTCAATACCATTATACCCACCCTTCCCACTTAAAGATTGTACATTTATAACAAGATAAATTTTAAAAGAAGTATCAATGTATTTTTATGTGTAAGAAATGTTATTATGTATTTTAAGGTTTTCAATGTTCTATTGAACATCAAATATCAATTTTACTTATTTTATGGAGATTAGTATGTACACTTCTTAATTTTTAACATTTGAGTAGAAGTGGAAAGAAAAACTGAAAATTCTTATAGAACAGAATTTTTTAATATTTTGAATTTTGTTTAAAGACAGTTTTTATTAAAAAAAAAAAAAGTTATTTATACACAAACTATGAACTATAAAGAACATTTAATGTTTAATTTTGTTATATTGAGATAACAATGTATTTCAAGTACTATAATAATTTTCTGTTCGAAATAATTTTTAATGATGCACATTCATTTTGTTAACTGTGTGTCACTATTTTGTGAATGAATACTGACACAATATTGCATTAACTCAATTTTTTCATAGAAAAAATTATGTTTAAATAATACAGTAAACTGATTATATTTATAAGAACTGTTATCCTAAGTGACAGTTGATTGAAACAATTTTACCTGATTGCTGTTAGAGATATTATGTCTTATGTTTTAAATTACAGAAACATTATTCGTATTGTTAATAGGCTAATGTGCACTTAAAAACAAATTAATTTATTACCATAACAACACATTCAAGAGCAGGGAGTATTTTACGACCTCACATCAGACCACCATTTGACACTTGACGTCACATTACACGGTACAGATAATTGCACACAAACTGGGCTCTGATTCGTCATACCAGATAATGTAGCAATTAACACACGAGACGAACTTCACTTGGCCACTGAAATCTTCCAAGTATCAGTCAGAGATGCTTACGAAAGGGCCACGACATCTCATCACACACATATTGTCACAATACCAGGTCTATTAGGCCTAATACAACAAACACAACGATATCGTCACTGCTGGCAACGATACAGACAAATACAAAACAAGACAGAATTTAACAATGAAATGGGAATTTGGTTATGTATATTATATATTCCTTAAGGCTTACTGAAAAATTATGTAAAGAACACTAAGAAGCGAGAAAAGGACCCAGACCCACAAATGCCTACAGATCTGGAACCAAGCCTGGGAAGGACACAATTCCATCTACCTTTAAACCATTTACTTGCTGGCAAACATAACCATAACAATACAGAATAATAACAACAGTATAAATGCGCAACTATATTTAGCAACAGAAACACTAACAATATAAAATACATCCTCAATAACAATATATGAACAATTATAGAAAGAGGCGAGTGACCTTATAACTGAACTGATCTCAATTCTGACTTAAACCATGCAAAATCACCCTGGCCACATAAGTCCACAATCAATACGATTCATAAATGTCACAAGGCCTAAAATAAGAATATCCAGTGTAACTGTACTTAGCCTAACCTAACACCACAATATAGATATCAAGGTCAAATTTGTATAACCCTATTAGGCTATTAATTTCTACCTGTAAGAGAAACCTAACATTGACCATTATAGTAGAAAAATAAGTTAAATTTTACAAAAGGGAATAAGTGTTTGTATTAATTGGAAGTCAAACTTAATAGCCCAAAAGGACTGCACACGCTGTATAGGGCCTTGGAGCCTAAATACCAACGACACCAATGAAATTTTAATGTTAAATCAACTTGAATTCAAAGTAGTTTTTATATTAAGTAAAATAACCTTTATATAAATATTATACTGACTTCTAGAATTGATATACTAAAGCAATAACCACATTTTCAAGCATAAAGGAATTATACTTGAATCATGACTTAACCAGGACTGATCTTTGTCGCAGATATTTTAATCGACAAGCAATTTCAATCCTAAGAAATAACCCCGAATTTTGAGTTAAAGTGCATGAACAATACTCTCAACTGTATTCATTATATAAGTCAATAATGCCCATGTACTACATTAAGCAAGAAAATTTTAAACATAAGAAATAATCCTGAAGTTTAATTTAAATTGGAAGGGTCTTACTCCCAAAAGAATTAAATTAATTTGACCAATATTATTCATATACAGAATAACAACAATTTTTAATCGTAAGGAATTATTCTAAATTTCCAATTTTAATTAAATTTACTGTACCCAACTATATTCTAAGCTGGATTATATAAATAAATAGACTGAACCTAATGAAAATTAGAGCTCAGCAAATGTCAAGAATAAGTACGTATTAACAGTGCACCATACAAATCAATCATAACCGTAGCGCTTCCTAAACGTTCTAAAAATAGATCCAATTGAGGGTGTTAACACGAGAACTTGAGTATTTCATTATCAAACTAATAACGTCAACATGAAATCAGATGAAACATTCAGAAAACGTGGATAAGCCACTTACACGGTTTAATAAAAAGCAAGTCGCATAATCATAAGTTTTAAGTGCAGAACTAGCTGATTGACAACACCCCACCTACTTACAATTGCAATTTCATAGCGCAGAGAACAAGTACCTACATCAGGGAATCCAAACACAATACTCACACAATAAAATAATTAAATACAAAACTCACATAGTGTAATCCCCATACATGGGAGATGATGAGTTTCAAGACGACGTAGGAAGGACGGTACGAGACTTTTTAGACGAAATATCGACCCAGGTTGTGCCATTTGTAACTGCAACAGAAACAAAGACAAGCAGCGAGGAATGCAACAGACCCTCGCCAGAAATATTGCCTGAAATCCCACGTAACAGTATCATACACATGACAAAACTGTCCAATGGTTCGCTACGGTTGAAACACTTTCCAAAGACCTTTAAGAGGTAGCAATGTGACCTTTCCCAAGATGGGAAAATACCCACTGTTCCCACAGAATCATAGGTCTATATGCATATTAGATAATATGGGAAAACACTAAACGGACTGACGCCTTACTTGGAATGTCATAAACTCATAAGTTATTCCACACCAACATTTCGGTTTCAAACCAGAACACTCGACCACTCTGTTATTGGTACGGACAGTAGATCATATAACTACTGCCTTCGCAAACTGAAATATTTCTGGATATATGACTCAGCCTGGCATACAGGAAACTGATAGAATGTAACATTTTACACAGCTACTTACGACATAGGTCTTTAGAGGACGGCGTCCCGCAAGGGAGCGTGTTGTAACGTTATGACCAGAGCCCGGATTTTTATGACCTAAAAATGTGTGAAAAATGACCTATAAAATGACCCTAAATTTTAAAGAAAATGACTTAATAATGATAAAAAATTACCTATAAACTGATATTTTATTTATAAAAAATTATTATTGTAGGCCTACACACAAAGTTACAGACTAGTTTGTACATAATTGCAAAAAACTGTAAATACCTGTAATGTTGTGAATGTTCTTTCTTTATACTGCCATTGAGGCACTGGTCAGTCAAAATTCGGAATTTCCTTTCGTGGTCTGCCGGATTATATTGTTTAATTCAGGGTAAACAGTAGTTTGCACTCTCAAATCCAAGCAGATGCCAAGTCAATCTAATAACAATAGTGTTATGCCAGAACGTTAGGTCCTAATGAACGAAATAAAAATATATTTATTATTTTGATAATTTAAGTTACCATATGAAGAAAGGCTTTATTGAAGCAGACAGCAGGAAGTGTCAAGAGAATAAGAATGTATAAGTCAGCATTAGCTTGAATCCACCGGCCTCTTCAAGGTTGCTGAGTTAGGCATTCCTCTTAACACACAGTGTGTGAATAGCGAATTTTTGCATAACTTATACATGTATTTTATTGGTTAAAATCTCGGAATAATGTCGAATGTTTACGATTATTGTCGAACTCTGTATAATACTGTTTTGCATTTAGTTTACCGAAGTATACATTAAATCACAGAGTGTTTAATGAAAACTTTATATTAATAACGACTTATGTACCGAAATAGACGCATAATAATCAAATCTCCCGCGATATATTGACGGTAGGTTTTTCGGGGTACTAGCGTCATGTAGAAAGATTATTTAAGGGCTGGCATTGCCGCTAAAAGCTCTCTTGTTGCTCAGCTTTCCAACGGCTATGAAGTAATCCTGCAGATCAAGATGATGACGCTGGAATTTCTGTCAAGAATAAACTGTAAGTTTAAACATTTATTTCAGTAAAGGATAAAGATAATTTCAGTAGTTTATTTCAAAAGAAATAAGAAGATGTTATAACACGTTTTATTAGAAAAGTAAAGTCAAATTTTTGAAGTAAAGAGAAATATAATTTATGTAGAATCAAATACCATTTTTAGATAATTTTTATTATATTAATTTAAAATAAATTAATATTTATATTTTTAGTATTTATGATTATTATTTAATGGTGCATGAAAGTAATTAATCACATTGCATGTTATCCTATATTATCCACAGCAGTGCCTATCCATTTCCTAAAGGCTTAAAGCCATTCCTGACATGTGTAGTGTTATCGAAACTTCGATGGGGCACAACAATAGTAATATAATACAAAATTTTGGCCTTTATTTTGACTCTCATTTCCGACTGAGACATGACAACACTTAATTTTTCCTTCTTGCATTAAACAAACAACACTTCAAAGACAGTACCGCTAGCGACGAAAAAAAAGTTAATACACTCAATGTAAATACATGAAAATGACCAAATAAGGAAGCAAATGACACGAAAATGACAAAATAATGACCTAAAATTTAAAAAATGCCCTAAAAATATAAAATGGCATAAAATGACAAAAAATGACCTAATAAAAATGTATTTCTATAATTTAGAGGCCATGATTAGGATTTATGTACAAGTTGGCAATGTCTATGCAGCACCAATAAAAAGATGACATGTCATTAGAATCCGGGCCCTGGTTATGACATATGACAGGCCAGGGAGCGACCAGATTTTTTTTAGGACAGTACCCAGACGACACAGTTGTATTTTCTACTCACAGAAATTTGCATTATGCCGTGACTACCAAGAGAGAATAACACTATGGTCCGATAACTGGAGAATTAAAATTAATTCTGCCAAGACTCAGGCCTTCGTGTTTACAAGACGACGACCACGTGAAATAAATCATTAACAAGCAGACGACACTCAATAAGGCTTATGCTCAGCTTTATCCAGCTTGAAGTAGGCCTACACCGTCTCTGTCATAAAGGCAAAAGGTGACGTTGTACTGTATGCCTCACGTGCGTGGATGGGGCTATGTACCCGACAAGGATGGTAACTGGGACTGATTTGTACACGAGGTCTTGGAAGTTATTAGACAACAAGGCCGAAGACTTGAACATCCCAATCCTATAGCTAGGACTGGGATCATTTTACCGACACAAGACACATAGCTACATAAAGATCCGAGTCATCCACCAGGAAGAATGTAAAAGTAACTGAATACGCACTTGCGACCACGATACTTTCTACAGGAATTATCTAGAATTTATTTCGTAAACAGCAGCTTATTGACACAAAGTTACACAGTAGGCATTTTTCTTAGATGTAATTTTAATTTGTGATTACGGTAGTACTGAAGAGTGAAAGTGGCTACACGTTTTTAACCACGCTTATGCATTTCGCATAGCAAGTCTCCTCAGTGTGGTAAGGTCATAACGCGGGAGTTTACGTCACCTGAAGGCTGTGTTTAAACTCGTCCGTACTCAATACAGGCCCGTCTATACATAGCAATTCTCCTATTTATAGCCTACTATTTTTTTAATATATTTGAAAATTTATAATTTGACATATATTCGTTGTTAATTTTCAACTCTAATGCAAGACAAAACTCTATAAATTTACTAACCTCTGACTGCACTGCAGCAAAGATTCTCTCTATCCAGTATTAAGATTGGCATAAGCCTATCGAGGCCGTAGTTTCTACATTAGTTTGTCCGGCCTTGACGTATTTCCGTTACATGCTGTTCTAGCAAGTGACATCCCATTACAAGACACTAGCGATGTTTAATTGATCTATAATGTGTTATTGTTGTTATTATTGTTTTAAAATAAGCTACATTGACATTCGCAACCCTCTTAACTCATAAGAAACACTCTCTAAGAGAACACAAGAGTTCGTGTTGGAAACATAAAGCTGTAGAGTAGGATTACTTCCACAAAGTCTCTGGGTTTTTACGTATATACCTTAGGAGCGAGTCTCACCGTTCGTAGAGTTCCTGCCATGGGGAGGTAGCTGCACCCTGATTGGCTATCCCACTCCACGTGTTGTCTGTCTCTGTCTCTGCGGCATTATCCGTCCACTCAACTATTACAGTATTTTCTACCACTGGCAACGTGCAGCATGATCTTTACTCTGTGCTCAACAGTAGCTCACTGATCTTACGCGCAGCGAATCCGCGCATCTTGGTAACGAGACGTAACGAGAAGCTCGCTGGCTGGGTTAGTCTTCAAGGCCAGAGACTTTGTGGAAGTAATCCTACTGTAATTGTCATGACATCACAACAACTTGATTTCCTCCTCACTGCATTCAAAACAAATCCTACAAATCAATCAAATAAATGAAACAAATGCCTAACACTTGAAAGCAAAAGACAAAGGCTTTATTGGATACATTGTGTTTTGTGACGGGAAAAGAGTTGACAATATTTGAGCTCGTGCTTCCTAAATCCATTCATTGACTATGTCTCACCATTGGAATTGGTGGTTCTGGTTCGATAGTAAAAACTAGAAGGAGAACCATCACTGTCCAGGATGTAATATTTAATCGGTTTATGGGCGAAGCTTTCTTACGAGCAATTCGGATCAACCACTAGTTTGTAATCCCACAATACGACGCCCAAGTCTTACAGGACGGCGACCTGTCGATAGAGATGGATCATATAATACAATTTTGACCAGTCTATGAAATGGAGGACCTACCCGTGTGAGTGATCAGCCCAATTCCGGGGCCACTTTCCAAGACAACATGGACATACAGGTCGAGACGCACAGACACAGACATCCTTTCTTCGCATGGGATGATGATGATGATGATGATGTTGATGATACCTGGTGACCAGAATGGCCTAGGTCCCGACATTCGTCTCATGGCGAGGAAAAACTCACCCAGGAAGCTTGTCTCGATGGGGAATCGAACCCACGTCCACTACGTGAGGTGAGTGAATCCATCCCCTGCGCCACAGCGGTGGACCAGAACATCTCGTTTTAACGAATTTTGCAAATGTTCATGTGAACTAAATATTGGTTCCTAAGATGTTTCCACAATTTTGTGGTTTCAATATCAAACAGCAAGTTACCCTTAAATAATCATAACTAACTAGCTCCTCCATCGCATCTTCATCCTGTAGACCTTTTTATTCAGGCCTTCCTTTCTCAGTGCATCACCCCCTTGGGCAATCTTTCATCACTCGGCCATTTCTCGTGCTCGTACCAACTTAATTAATTTCTACATCTTTATGCACATCTTTATGCATTACTTCATGGCAGTATTCCTTATCTGTTACTTTCCAGCAATCCACTTCTGTGGCTCTAGGTTTGCTTTACAAGAGCATTCTTCCACATAAGTGTTTTTGTCTACTACCCTTAAACACAGAGCATAATATTCCAATAAATAAACTAAATAACTGAATGAAAAATAAATTGATACAAAATCGCCAATTTTCATATAATTTAAAACAAGAGAAAACATATTTAAGGTAGGCCTAATCGCTATGCGCGAGAATAATGAACATTTCAAAATACGTTTCCAAAGCTTTCTCACATGTTAAGAATTACACTATTGAGGTTACCACTCAAAAATTAATGTATAACCTCCAGGTTAAATACATTTAAGGATCTTACCGAATTTTTCATATATTTTCCTTGTAGCATCACTCATGTTAACTCAATAAATAATTGTTGCTACTATTTTATCAACCAATGTAGTGCAATATCGGAACACTTTTCATTATATTTTAAATTCAGGCTTATTGAAAAAATACAGTAATCCACATTAATCCCAACCCTATTTTCTTTATTAAACATACCATTACTACCAGTGTAGTGATGTAAATATTTTTAATAATAATACTACTACTACTACTACTATTACTTCGTTTAATTTGCACTCATTAACTGCATAGGCTATAGGACACATCGAGTTCTTAAAATGTTTCTGTGTACCATTAATCTATTGTAACAACGTATTCCCGTGCATCTGTTTACATTGTTCAGTGATGTCTTCTTTTCTGAATTCAGTCTAAATGATTATAATATACAGTGACATAGCGGCGATGAGTTACGGAAAATAAACAAGTCCTACAAATCCGGCGTTTCCCTTAGCGAATAAGGAAACCATGAAAAACTCAAGTCAATTTGGACGACCACGAGGTTTGATTTGAACCCAGGACCTCTTCCCTATTAGACTATACCACCTCCTGTAATTGGTTTTAGTGCGTTCAACGCACACTTTTTTTATCATCATCGTCGTCGTCAACTCCGTGTTTTATATAGCCTAATATTTAGATGACACCAAATAATGAATATTAAAGCTGGATATGGAATTCTAACCTAATTCAGGCCCAGGTTGGCCATGGTTGGTTGTAACAACGCTTTTAAGTATTTCCGTTAGAGAAGGCCTAGTTTCCTGGAAACTCTCAAGGCTGTGAAGAAGTTCGTAAGTTGTTTGGTGTGATAGAAATTAGGTAGACTAGGGGAAGAGTCATCTAAAATAATTTCCGTTTAATTACTCCCTCATGAATATTGTAAAGAAGGGGACATTTTCCATTGGCTTTTACGCTCAATTTACCCGTCAACTCTGGATATTTATATTTTATAGAGCAGGCAGGGAGCTTGCCAACCAAAGTACTATTTTACGAAGAAAAATCCCTGTTACGCCGGGATTCTAACCTGTGATCTCCGCCCCTACCAACTCAGCTAACCAGAGTTCGATTCAGGGCGCCAGACAGAATCTCTCACCCATGATTACCAATTGGCGACCTCACTGAATGAGATGTACGTCGTACACAGTACGTAGTCGCACAATAGCTAGCTCAGTTGGTAGAGAATCTGTAGGGAAGCAGAAGGTCACGGGTTCGAATTTTTCAGTTAAAATATTCTCTTGTAATGTTCAGCAGAAACAATATTCTGTGTCATTACTACATCAAGAATAAAGAGGTCCCTCTAGGTACATTTACACCAGCCAATTACGGTTGTAAGTTTCTACAAAACAGAAAATAGAAAATATTGTAGTAGAAGAATTTTAACCAGTTAACTACACGTGTGTGTGCCAGAAAACAGGCCGGTTTTGAACTTTCAGAAACTTCGTTATTAGTTAATGTTCTATATAGGCTATTCTAAAAAACCTAATGCATATTACGAAAGAGAATACAGGCGAGAAGGAAAGAGACATAGTGTAAGTGCAGAATTGCTTTTATCCTTATTTTACGAGGGTGGATCGAAAAGTAACGCACAATAATTATTAAGTGCCAGTATGGTACTTAATGAGATTGTGTGAGGGACGAAAAAATGCCTGTCCGTATGTCTGTCTGTCCGTCCGTCTGTCCGTCTGTCTGTCCGTGTGTCTGTACGCACCATAACTCAAATATGCTTTTTCGGATTTTCATGAAACCACATTTATAATGTCCATGGGAAGAACCCTATTGATATTGAACCAAATCGGTTCACCGGTACCGGAGTAATACCCAATTTAGTGCCTATTTTAATAGATTATATTAGAATGGCGCCATAGCTCAAATACGCTGTATTGGATTTCCATGAAACTTTGTATACGCATTTATGACGTCCATGAAAAGTACCCTGTTGAATTTGAACCTAATCTGTTTACCGGTGCCGGAGTAAAATCCAATTTAGTGTCTATTTTAAAGGCGCACTAACTCAAGTACGCTTTATCGGATTTTTATGAAACTTCTTATACGCATTTATAATGTCCTTGGAAAGAGGTGTATTGACATTCGACCAAATCGGTTGGCCAGTACCGGAATAATACCCAATTTAGTGCCTTTTATGTTAATATATAAGAAGTCGCGATAACTAAGATATGCTTGTATGTATGTATACCCATTATGTATATGTATACCCATTCATAATGCACATGGGAAGACGTCTACTGATATTGGACCAAATCGGTAGACCGGTACCGGAGTAAAACCCAATTTAGTGTCTATTTTAAAGACGCGGTAACTCAAATACACTTTATCGGACGATTATGAAACTTCGTTTACACATTTATAATATCCATGGGAAGCCGTCTATTTATATTGGATAAAATCGGTTGACCCGTTTCGGAGTAATGCTCAATTTAGTGCCTATTTTATGGTAGTATACGTATTCGAAAGAATTTATTAAATGCAAATCAGTTATCATGACAACATAGCCCATTGTTTTACTGTGATCTTATAAGGTTTTGGCAATTAAAATACAGTTAGCTATGACAAATAATACTATTGCTTTACATGCGTTTATCCAACTAGACCGTTAAACTGACCCAGGTGGCCGAGATGGTAACGTCTTGGCCTCACATTCTGGAGTTCAAATCCCGAAACCGGCCAATTTGACTTTTTTTTATTCTGCATATCATAACTGCAATCATAATTGATTAAACGAAACATACTGGCACTTTGTTACATCAGTTTACCTGATTTTATTTTTTTACAAAAAGTTTAAAATGTACAATTACAAACAAATGCACACTTGAAGGGAAATATTTTGTCTATGTTTATAGTCGCTAAGTTTCTCAACACATTTCTCTCATCGTGATATTAGTTTCAAAATACACTGTTCATAGAAGTTCGTTCGGTTGGAGTATAGCCATCTGCGGATTGCTGTTTTCACTTCTTCATCTGACGCCAAGCGTTTACCGGGCAGCAATTTCTTCATAGGATCAAACAAATGAAAGTCCGACGGTGTCCCAATGGCTGCGTGGTTGCAGCTGATGCCGTCCGTCCGGCACATAGCGCATCACAAAGGTTATCACGGGCATCTTCGAAGAATTCACACCACCTGGAGACGTTACTACGGTCCATATAGTCGTCCCCATACACGCCACGCACGTCCCTGTGAATTTCACCCGGGTCATGCCCTCCAGCCCATAAAAATAGCACTACTCTTCGCTGCTCTTCACAAGTGGACGATAGTAACATGCACGCCATCTTTGTTGCATAGATCACGCTTCTCTCGCTCGAGCTACACATGTGAACAAAATAGTGACTAGTAATTAAATTATGCTTTTATCTGCTTCCATTTGTCTATAAAGTTAATACGTTATGCTATGATTCAGCCTACAAATCACATTCGCGAATTTTAGCTCCTAAGGTTATGATTTATATGAACCATGTACCTTCCGATCATGACTTCTTACGTCATTTGCTATTTATTTAGTCAACTTTATAATTCTTTCAGCTAAAAATGTAGCTTTTGAACACTTTCAAGATATTGAAATAGATTTACAGGAACTGTCTGACTCCAAATCATCCACTTCATCTTTCTGTAGTCGTTTTCGTCGACACAGGACTAATTTCTACATGTTCCATCCCAAAGGATGATAAGAATACTAAATTTCTTTGAAAGAATTACTTAGCTTATTTTCATCAGACCACAGGAACGGTTTCATAACTTTTATCATGATACCAACCAATTTTTTGTAAAATTGTGTGATGTTTAGTAATACCTGTATTTATACAAAATGAAGAATTAAACATGTTGAAATTAATGTTAAAATGTTTGACATCCTTCACTGTGTTGATGAACAACATAGAATTCAATAAAATAAGTTAATTTAAACATTTTACTCCCTATACAGATTTTCCCGGCATGATCCAGCATTGCCATATGGCAACACGTCTTTTTGGGCACATTCAGGGGAGGAAAATTAAGTGAGAAACATTTTTGTATTTCATAGGACTCCCTTAGCCAATTGATGAAAATAAATCTTGGTTTTAAAACATAAATCGTTGTGGGTCAGAAAAGGTTAAATCTCCATTCCTTGACTAATGCTCACAAAATTTATGGAACCAGGAGAAATCATACCTTAAATGTTTCGATACCTATTATAAACTTTAATTAAACCTACATTATATTACCAATTTTTATCAGGATTTAAATACAGAATCCAAAAATACAGGAGCAAACAGAGAGACACAACTAATTTTGGTAGAAACCCCCCTTAAATATTTCAGGCCATACGATATGACCTTTATTTAAATCTATGTTCCTTGACCAGATTTTTTATACAATCCCTGTAGAACCAAGAAAATTTTTTACAGAAAACAAATTTTGGTATAAATTAATCCATATAAATTTAAATGTTTTAATCCTTACTGTGTGGTCTTTATTAAGTGTCCGTCCGTGTGTCTGTACGCGCGATAACTCAAATACGCTTTGTCGAATTTTAATGAAACTTGGTATACACGTTTATAATGTCCATGGGAAGAACCTATTGATATTGAACCAAATCGGTTCACCGGTACCGGTGTAATGCCCAATTTAGTGCCTATTTTAATAGATTATGGCGCCTTTCTAATAGAAAGGCGCCATAACTCAAATACGCTGTATCGGATTTCCATGAAACTTGGTATACTCATTTATGACGTTCATGAGAAGTGCCCTATTGAATTTGAACCTAATCTGTTGACCGGTACCGGAGTAAACCCCAATTTAATGTCTACTTAAAAGGCGCAATAACTCTAATACGCTTTATCGTATATTTATGAAACTTCGTATACGCATTTATAATGTCCATGGGAAGACGTCTATTTATAATAGATAAAATCGGTTGACCTGTTTCAGAGTAATGCTCAATTTAGTGCCTATTTTATGGTAATATACGTATTCGAAAGAATTTATAAAAAAAAATGAAAATCAATTATCTTGACAACACTGCCTATTGTTTTACTGTTATCTTATA
Organism: Ectobius pallidus; assembly: GCA_964059195.1. NCBI lineage: Eukaryota > Metazoa > Arthropoda > Insecta > Blattodea > Ectobiidae > Ectobius > Ectobius pallidus. The sequence goes on from CAXKWD010000006.1 coordinate 17,410,015, forward strand.
AGGCCTTGGAAATTAAAATACAGGTAGCCATGACAAAAAACACTATCGATTTACAAGCGCTTATCCAACTAGACCGTTAAAATGACCCCGGTGGCCGAGATGGTAACGCTTTGGCCTCACATTCTGGAGTCCATGGTTCAAAACCCGAAACCGGCCAATTTGAATTTTTTTTTGACATTTTTATGTGAGTGTGCGATTGTCATGATATCACATATCTGTACAGTTCAGGTGATGCTGGAAGATTTTAATCTCATTAAAAAAAAACTAGACCTTTGTTCTTCCGTAAGCCCTGCTTAATGAATAAATCTGGAGCTTAACTTGGAAATCAATTTTTAAAAAAACATATTCTGCATATCATAATTGCAGTCATAACTGTTTAAACAAAAACATACTGGCACTTTGTTACATCAGTTTACCTGATTTTATTTAAATCTACTTTCCTTGAACAAATTTTATCAGACTTTAAGCAGAGAACGTATTGAACCAGAAGATCATTTTAGGCAAAACTCATTTTTGAAGAAACCACCCCTTAATTGTCTCAACTTCTTTCCTATGACCTCTATTAAAATCTACGATTTAGGTCCAATTTTTACAAGACTTTACATGAATCCCTACCGTCCCAGTAGATAAGTTTAGGCGAAATTAATTGTACAACAAACCACCCATTAAAACATTCAATCCTTTAATCAGATTTAGCACAGATTCTATAGAGTCAGAAATAATTTCTAGGTAACAAAATAACCGAACAAACAGTATTTTCATGTAAATATTCACCTATGTGTATCTTCGGAGAGAGATGAAAGTAGTAGCAAGAGGTAAATATTATCGCCTATGTCCGGTGACGGCATCACACTATGTCGGTAGAAGTCGGTGGCTTCATGTTTGGTTCAGATTGAGTAGTTATGATTGATATGAAATATGGAATTCCAGTATGTTGTAAACTTTGTTTTTATTGTTATTTATAATTAACTAACTGAAAAGGCCCGGCGTCGCCCGGGCTTTGTATTTTGTAATTTGAAATTAACTTATGAAGGATTTTCGATTTTGAAACTCTAGGTCCTTATATAATATGTATGTAGAGCTTGAAATGAAGAAAAAGACTTATCACACTCAAACTATTCCCCCAGAAAACGCTAGATATAGCTTTTCTTCTACACACCATGCCTGGGAGGGATTGAAATAAGAAGAAACAGAAATCCCGGTTGCATAATATTGTATTGTCTCAACGGAAAATTTTATTTCTCACTCGCATGTTACCATACAACCATTTCGGGGATGAAATAGAAAATAAATTCAATACCACTTTCATTCATTCCTAGTATATAATATTAGACTAAAACAAAGAAGTTATTATAAATGCTGCCTATTCTAGTTACTGTAACGGCACCCGACAGTGACAGTGCTAAGCGCGTGACTTTAGGGGTTTGCGATTCATGAAAAAATTGAACTAAAATGACAGCGACATAACTGAAATTGATTTTGAGATAAGTCTTGACGTAACGTAGATACTCAAATATAAAGACGTAGGAATTGGGTTCATGGGAATATAACATTATGAAGCGACACAATACAGGAGCATTGAATGTTAACTGCTTCAATTGTAGTTGTACCACAATACACATTGCTAGCATTCTTCCTGTGTGTATCCACATATTCCTGTGGAAAGTACAAAGACTTGCATCTTCACAATACCCAGCCACCAAGCTTCTGTAATACCGGCTATAGTCTACACATTCCAGCTGTGAAGGTAACGCACATATACCTCATTTCCACATATTATTACATTTTACGGTTTAGTCAATTTTGCACTATAATTTTGATACACATAGTGTCTTCTTTAAATTCATTAAAACTTATATTAAAAAGAAGAAATATTTAAAAACTAACTAATCACGAGGAAGGTGGTGTGGCATCATTGTTATCAATGTTCATAAACCAACAGAGGATAAAAACAATGATGACAAGGACATTTTCTATGAGTAAATAGAACGAACATTTGATCAGTTTTCGGCATATCACATAAAAATTATTGTCCTGTAGGATTTAAATGCGAAAGTAGGAAGGGAAGATATTTTCAAGCCCACGATTGCAGAAAATGGGGTTAAATTGGTGTATTTTGCCACCCGTAAAAATGTAATCGTAAAGAGTACAAATTACCCACATAGTGATATTCATAAATACATATCAACATCGCCAGATGGAATGACTCATAATCAAATCGACCAGTGCTAATTAAGATGAAAGGAGGCAGTCTAGTATAATCGACGTTCGAACTTTTAGGGGTGCTGACTGCGATTCGGATCACTATCTGGTAGTTGCGACTGTTCGAGAGAGACTTTCATTAAACTTAGGAACTAGGCAACATTTCGGTGTAGAGAGATTCAGTCTGAAAAAGCTAGGTGAAGACCAAAGTAGGAATGCTTACCAACTCGAGATTTCAAATAGATTTGCAGTCCTAGAAAACACTGCCGAACAAGAAGCTAGGGATGATATGAATATCGGTAGGGTATTATGAGGAATATTAAAATATGCGTAAAAGAAAAATTATGTCCGCTTGAACTAAAACCAAATAAACCGTGGTTTCGTGATAATTGTATGTAATGGGTAAATACAAGAAAGCAGAATCCGATTGAAACTACTTTAGAAAATCTCAAAAACGCTAAACGAGAAACCTCTAGAACCATGAGAACAAAGAAAAGAAACTTTCTCAAAGACGAAATAAATGAATTAGAGGAACATAGTAACGACAAAAATGTTAGAGACCTCTACAAGGAAATAGGCGAGTTCAAGAAAGGGTTTCAACCTAGGAGAAACATTATTAAGGACAATGATGGCACTATACCCGCGGCTCCGAATAATCATTTTTGAATAGGTGGATAAAATTATTTAATCAAACACTAAATGTACATGGAGATGTCCAAAGTGTAGAAAGTGAAATATTCACAGCAGAGCCGTTGCATTGGTTGCTGAACCGACTCCAACGGAAGTAGAAACAGCTGTAGGCAAACAAATTTCCAGGCGTTGGCCGAATTCCAGCAGCATTAATTAACGCAGGTGGAAATGGATTAAATTCAGAGATCCCTAAACTCATTCTTATGATTTGGAGAAGCGAAGAATTTTGAAGGGAATGGAGTGAATCTATTACACCATGCAACATTATTTTTGATGATTCTGTAGTCTTAGGTGTTCCCAAAGTATCTCAAATTTGAAATAAGTTTTTTCCTATCATGTACAGTTTTTTTGCAAATCAAGTGAACTCATTTTTTATTTAAACGTAAATTTTACAAATGTCTATTATGCATACTTTGACATAAGATGATGAAGACAAATTTGAAATTGAAATATATTATGTACCTGCATGCATTAGAAGAACTAAACAACAATATTGCGCCTCAAATAAAGTAAATCAGTCGACATGAACTTTGTGAGTGAACGGAATCGGTTTGGAATTTCCTCGTACTACATCTAAACCAAGTGAAATCAACATAGAGCATCAGTCATTGGATGAGGATTAAAGCCAAGCCGAGGAAGAAAAGAGGAGAGATATGTCCGCTGTGAGTGTTTCTGTGTGTCAGTAGTCTATACGGTATTGATGGAACCTAACTCACATGAAAAACTCGTCAGAATTCTCTCCACTGTATTGTGCCAATATCACAATAATGTGATCATGCGAAAATATGCTTTAGCCACATCTAATTATTTTCTAGTTTCTAAAAGTTTTTATATTTCGGTGTCGTGTATTATCCTATTTTCATTTTATAATATACGTATTTTCTCCCTTTTACTTAAAGTTAATTATCTTGTTGGACTCCTAGGCACCACGAAAATACTCTTCTTTTAATTTACAGGGAAACAGTTGTATCAATGTTTAATATACATTATCCTTGTTTATTTCTGTTGAGGGTCTGAGATGTTCCATTAATAGAATAAAATAACAGTTCTAACATTTGTTATGTTGAGACTAAACATTCACATTTAGTTATTGCAAAATTAACTTTAACTTCTGACCGTGTATCGAGTTGTTCTTCAATTACTCCAGGGTAATTGCGAATCCAGTTTAAATTTAGAAAGCCAGTAAAGACTACTACACGATATCGACCTTTGTAACTGGATTACGAGTTTCTGTTTTAATGGTTTTGGAAAAAATAATTTTTAATTGGCGCATTCAAAAATGAATTGCTGAAGAAATATCTTCCTGAATGTGTATGAATTTTAGGGATTGTTAATACTGCCAAGCAACACTTATAGTAACATTTAAGATGGAAGTGTGCACTCATGAACCAAAGAATATGTCTCTGTTTTTATTAAATGACAGTACATGGATAACTTATCGCAGGTTTCTCAGTCTATAATATGGTACCTGGTTCGATGTAGGGAGGTCTGGAACGGAGTGCACTCAGTCTCATGACATCAACCGATGATCTACTTGATGAGGAAATAGCGACATCGGTCCCGAAAGGTATTTATAAACGCCGTGAGTGTCCGCATGCTGACCACAATTCCCCAAATCCTGCCACGGAGTTCAGTTTAGTTTTATAAACTCTGCACAAAACTTGCATTGCAGAAGTATTGGATATTCGATATTCTGTTCAGACATTGTCATTAGACACTAGGTGTAGATTTTAATTATCCCCTTGACACCTCACTTTAATTAGACCTAATGACCTTTAAGCGACTGTTTTACTAATCCCTTAATTACTCTTAAGAAATACCAGATGTTAGTACACTGCCTTTCAACTTCCTAAATTTAATTTCTCTTGCTTGTAAATATATGCTAAAATAAACTTTATTAACATGGGATCATTTCTGTTTTAGAATGACATTTCCCCTGGGTGGGCTACAAGTACATAATCTGACTGAAGAAGCAACAAACACCGAAACTGTTTATTCTTTTATTCATGAAAATATATTGCCTTACTTTTCATCTGAATGTAAAATAAGACCTTTAGTGATAATTAAAAACGCAACCAAGTGTGTTTACATTATTCATCAACCTGAGTGCCAAGAGAGTTATAAACTCATCACCACCTACATCTCCTCCCCCCCCCCCATACAATCTGCTAGAAGGAAATAAACTTCTCTCATGTCAGTTCCATGTTATTATGAGAATCATTTTTTCAGTTTAAAGTTAGAATATTATTTATGTTTACATTCAATGTCCGATACGTTTTGCTCTATGGTATTCTTCTCAGAGGAAATAGAACAGGGATTTCAAAAGTTCTCGGAAAAAAAAGGCAATACGTATAATAGTTAAGGCTCTAGTTACAGTGGGCACTGCAAGCCCTTATTCATTAAAGAAAAAATTTTAATAATAATAAATATCTATATCGTTACTTGTTTCTTACACACCAAGAAAGATCTACTAGATTCTGTTACTCTGAGAAAAGACATCCATAATTATCACACTAGGAATAACCACCTTATAAAGCAATCATATATAGAGTGACAAAATCAAAATCTTCTCCCAGAAGATGGAAGCTTGGAACACCCGGTTGGGTGTTAGTGACACATAGAAACTGCGAATCATGCTAAATTTTGATAAGCTCAAAGCATACGTGTGTATTAATAGTTACTTCTTTTACTCCAGAGGACGGGGAAAGAACAACATTTACCTAGTTTCTCGTGTATCTAGAGAATACACGAGGTCCCTATGGAGAAGATCCACTGATTACAGCATGTTTCACAGGCAAGGCGTAACATTCGGGGGCTAAAGAAACTCAGCATTGCTGGTTTTATTAAATAATCCTTATACCGACTTATATATATACCCACATCGTTATCGAAGCTGCTTCGTCCAGCTGCTTCATTTTCACTGCAAACATGAATATTGCAAAATTAATGCTTATTTAAATTATTCATATTATCTTATTTCTTCATTTTATTAAATCATTTTACAAATATAATCTACTCCTACTATAATGTGTAAATTAGAATATTTATTATGGAAATTGCTATTTTCTTCTCCTATAATTTTCCTTTTGGCTGTTTCTACATAGAATTTAACTGAACCTTTATTGTCCATCGCCCTACACATGAATATTGAGGAAGGTCTCTTCACTGATCTCCTAACGTTGGTCAGAATTATTCACTACTGCGTAAATATAACAAAAATAATTAAATAATCAAACCTGCATTATGGACTTATTGCTGTAGATTTTTAAAATAGTAAGAATTCTTAGAAGTAAGCAATGTTACGTGGGACATATTATAGTATATCGCAAACAAAAACCGAATTACCATTGAATATTATGTATTCGACTTGAAATCAATCATCCCCAGGATATAAACGAATATACCTTTAGATACATCTCACCATAAGAAATTGAATGGCACCAATAACTCAAAATAAACAATTTTGAACTTAACCTCTAAGTACAGATACGTACCGACATATGTCCGGAAACTTGTCCCAACCGGCAATGAAACCCTGGCCCATTCTGTGTGCAGAGGGAACGTATTCTCTACTCTACAGCGGTGAACTCTACTGCGTTAAATTGAAACTAATTTGAAACACGAATTTAATAAAATTAAGTTCAATTTAAAAATGCATGAACAAATTTTTAACCACGAAATTCCCTTGACAATTTCCTCCTATATTTATTGTACCTAATATAACAATATATGTAGGCCTACTATATGGATGTGAGAGATAGTCGCTTACTCTTTTGGAATAACACAATCTGAGGGTGTTAGAAAACAGGGTGTTAGGAAAATATTCGCACGTAAGAGGATGAAAATTGTGACTGGAGAAAACTGCATAGTGACGGGCTTCACAACCTGTACTCTTCACCGGATACAGTGAGAATATAGTGGACCTGTGGCGCACTTGGGAGAGCAAAAACACATCTAAAAAATATTGACTGGAAGACCTGAAGGTGAGAGGCCACTTGGAAGTTCTAGACGTAGGCGGGGGAAAAATATTAGGATAGATTTAAAGGAAGTAGGATTTGCGAGAGATGGTTGGATGGAGTTAGCACAGAATAGGGTTGAATAGCAGGCTCATGTAAACGTGGCAATGAACCTCCGGATTCCATAAAATGCATAATATTCCGTTAGCTTGCTTAGGAACGGTTTATTGCCATTGAGTAAGTGATATAACAAAATATAAATTTTATCATGTAAATCCTTTTGGTGCGTGTTCCAAGCCATCACTTTGTGTTTTCAGTTATCCATTGCCAGGAAGTAATCTGTCCGAATTAATTTATTTTTCCTAAGTTTCCACGTCCGTTAATTTAATGTTTTATGTGTCTGGAAGTCTCAATAACAGCAGGAAACACAGTCCCAGTTCTTTAAGAATTCTGCATTGTTACAGGGATCTAAAACAAATAAAGGTGCAGTTGGTAAACACTATACAAGTAAAAATAACATAGGACAAGGGACTTCTTTAAAGTGTATTGCACGTACTAGTTTGTCGCCCGAGAGAACAGAAGTGCGAGGTTTCATAAAGGAAAGGAACCATCTCTTTCAGATATATTCAGTCAAGGGAGATAAAAAGGAACTAAAATACTCGTAGAGAAGTTTACAGAGCAAGCCGTGCGTTTAACGCTTGCACTGCCCAGAATTCGTAATCAGCAGGAAGACCCTGCAATACTTGTCCTTGTTAATTAAGTATTCCAGGACTAACCATTCCTCCTCGGTTATCCTTATAGTACCAAAAGCATTAAAATCATGATATAATCTTACACATGTGGTTGCTACCTTATTTTTTATTGCAACAGTCAGGTGCTTAGATATATATGCAATTCTTAAAAACATAATAAAGCATAAAGCATAACGCTTTAGGCCTATATAAAACTCCGTAATTCTTTAAAGAAAAACTTATATGAACAGTGAAATTTAAAGTATTTTCTCTTGTTGTTATTCTGTTTATTGTAGAGAACTGAAGAAGACTGTTTACAGTAGTAGTCATCAACCCACGGTCCGGAAACCGCATGCGGCACGGCTTCCAAACAAATAATAATTTGAACTACAATGCCAATATTCACACAGAAACAGTGCCAGGTCTCACATGTTACTGCGCTTTGTGTTATTAATTAACATTGCAAACAGGAAGACAAAGTATTCTTTTTTGCTGAGGTAATTGCAGCTGGACCTCCTTGTAGGGCAACCAAGGGAGCGTCTCCACATTAATAGGGTGAGTGGAGCTTATAATGTCTTGAAATTAGATACTTGCATACTCTTCTAAATTAAACCTTGCTATTGGTCTGCATCGAAATTATCTTTCGGGTTCTAAGTAGTCATTTCTAATTATGCATTAATGCAGTAATTGAGTGTGGGCATATTAGATTCACGAAATGAGAGTTTTCTTCCCCGTTCTGGTCGTGGGAAATGTCTTAATAATTAAATTATTTAGAGAAACTACGAGGGGTATTCCGAAAGTAAGTTTCGTCAATGTATGGCAGGAGCGGCGTGTTCACCAGGGGAACCAAACAAACGCCAGACGAATCCCCACCCGTGGCTGGTTCCACGACGGAAGTGGCGTCAGCGGAGGAGGCATGACGCAGGCGCACTGCGCCGTAGAAGAGCGAGTCGCAGCAGACTGGCGTGCCCGCGGGTATTAGTGTACCGCTCACGATGGCACGAGAGATTTGGCGCCACTGCCATGTACCGCTATATCCCCTCTTTCAAACGAGCCATTGCTGCAGCCGCTGAACCTTTAATTGTCCGAGATAGAGCTGTTTGAAATTGATCTCCCGATTTCCGTCCCCGCAAAGTGCGGCCTCCACGAACCCATCCCGCACAAACCTTATGGAACATCAATTTGTCACTCAAAATGGTCTGTATGGAACCTTTAGTAATGTCAGGAAGCTGAGGTGGAGCAGGCTGTGCGCCAATTCCTGGCATCGCAGGGCACCGAGTTTTACCACAGTGGGTTCTTCAAACTGATCGCACGCTACGACAAATGTCTCAATGTCGCTGGCGACTATGTCGAAAAATAGTGCACGGTGTATAGGTCATGCTGCCATGCTGTATTGCTTTTGGGTCAATAAAGTATCTGTGTGACAAACTGACGAAACTTACTTTCGGAATACCCCTCGTATATTGATGTGAATTTTCTGAGTATGTGTAAAATTTTAAAGAAAACCCCCTTGCTGGGTGAATTAATTATTTCGGGCATCTATGGTTTCATATTAAATTTAGTCATGTAATAATTATATATATATATATATATATATATATATATTAGATATTTTAGCGTGGATGACATACACGATGTATTTAACATGACTATTCAACTCATACGCCGCGTGTTTGATATTGACCAATAACGTTTAGCAATTCCTCGGATATAGACTAATCACGGCCGTTTATCTTACAAAATTCTTGTAGGAATCGCGAGGATGGCATTTTATCGGGTAAAATGGTCTGGTCGTTACTGGAGACGCAAGTATCAGTGTGCAGTGATTAATAGTCAGATGGTGCCACTAAGCGGCACGAAAACAGATTATTTCATACAACATAATTTGTTTGGAAATTGAAATAATAGAAATGTACATTGATTAAGAACACAATTTCGATTCTGTGCAAGCCAGTTCGTGTGCGTTTATTAAGTGCCAGTATGGTACTTTATGAGATTGTGTGGGGGAGGAAAAATGTCTGTCCGTCTGTCCGTCCGTCCGTCCGTCCGTCCGTCCGTGTGTCTGTACGCGCTCTAACTCAAATACGCTTTGTCGAATTTTAATGAAACTTGGTATACACGTTTATAATGTCCATGGGAAGAACCCTATTGATATTGGACCAAATCGGTTCACCGGTACCGGAGTAAAACCCAATTTAGTGTATATTTTAAAGGCATCATAACTCACATACGCTTTATCAGATTTTCATGAAACTTGGAATACCTATTTATAATGCCCATGGGAAGACGTCTGTTGATGCTGGACAAAATCGGTTGGCCGGTACCGGAATAATACCCAATTTAGTGCCTTTTTATGGTATCATATAACAAAAGGCGCGGTAACTCAAATACGCTTTATCGGATTTTCATGAAACTTCGTATACTCATTTATAGCGACCATGACAATAAGCCTTTTGAATTTGGACTTAATCGGTTGACCAGTACCGAAATAAAGAGTAATTAACAGTCAAATTCATTATAATATTTTGGTTCAATTCGAAGCATTTTGATTGGCTCGCGGCCAACCAATCAGCGGGCGAGTCCCGTTACTAATGTAAATAATGTGGAATTCTGTAACAAGCCTTCAATTCCTCCTGAAACCTTCCTTAGTACAGGAGGGATAAATAGAAGGCACCTAATTCAAATGCAAAATCAAATTCTCAGTTCTTTCTTATAGCGTCTTCAATAAATGACAGATTATAAAGCTTCCTTCAGTTGCTATGGACAGTTGCCATCTACATGAAAAACAAATGTTCCCATATGTACGATTATAGATGAAATGCTGTTGTATAATGACTAATTATTTTGCTAAAATTGATTACAATTGAATTAAAGCATTGAATTTTACTTCAGCCTATGTCAGATTAATAATTCCTGACCTCTTAATAAATAAAAACATTAAAATTTGGGAATGGGTAGGTTGGTAACGCTGCTTCAACGAGGGCCTCATCCTAATTTATCACTCAGATATCGCGAATATTATAGTACTAATTAATTAAATAATTCAATATTGTAACATAAGAAATCTAGCAGGCACGAAATATAGCCTAATTTCGAAATACGATTATTTTTCTTTTCTGTGAGCTACCACGAGATAGTATTCTCTGGTATCGGACACTGTTCAGTCGCAGTGTGGTTTGGTCTTGGGGTAAGGTGACTGTCTTGTTGATCAAGAGATGTCACGTTCGAATCCACCCTAAACCCAATTTTTTTTTTTATTATTATTATAAGTTATGTTAAATTGAGTCTATTCCATTCTTGTGTTCTATTTTTGTCAATGTGCTTAAATAAGTATTATATTTTTCTTTAAAAAAAAACTCGGAATTCATTGTCTTTCATTGACCTACAACATCAATCCTAAAGAATGATAACATTAGCCTATAAATGTTATTTCACGAACAGAAACTATCTTTAAAGTTATTGCGTTGCGTTAAAATTGCATAAGCCTATACTCAGAACAAAACTTCATTCCGCTAGGTGGAACTATCCTCTTCTTATTGGTTTACTGTTCTATTTCATTGTCAATGCATTTTGTAAAATGTTTACATATTTTAAGAATTTATTATATCAGTGTATACCAATATGAATTAAGGTTAAGAATCAAACTTTAGACCTTTGTTCTTCCGTAAGCCATACATGAATACTGTTATAATTATACCAAATAGAATACAAATATACAATACAAATCCTATATTGTATTTGTATAAACAGAAGGTACATTATTGTGAAATAACTGCAATTATAACTGATTTAAAAAGCATACTGGCACTTTGTTATATCAGTTTACCTGATTTTATTCTGTTCTGCTTTTAGCTTAATTGAATGAAGACGGTTGATTCATAGTATGCCGTGATCTCGCAGCTGTTAGTTTTGTTTTTCTAGAACAAAGCACGAAAGTTATTATTATTTGTATAATCTGGTGGATTTTTATTCATTGAATAGTCTTAATAAATCCAACTCGAGTTGACGAGTTGCATCAGATAAATTCGCTCCTGCTGCGCAGTCGCGAATCTATCAATAAACTCGTCAACTCTCGTGGGAATACCTATGATATTATCCCAGAAGTTACTGGACCACTTTCTAAATAATAGACGGTCGTTTAAAAAACGCACCGGTTTTGAATCCCTTGATATATTTTTTATTATTCAGTTCGATATCCATAAACATTCCGATTGTTATGTCAATCTGAATTTCTCGTATTTCTTCAATATGTGTGTAGACAAGGAGCAGTTTAATATCGCAACTGTCAGGAACTTCGCCCGACTCCATGGCGAATGAATCAAAAGTTCGCAGACCAGTGGCCTCATAAGATGGAATGGACACTCAAGAGTTGTGGGTTCAGCAGGATGATGCCACCAGTCCCTCTGAGCGTACTGGTGATGGTAAAAGTAGCTTCAATTTAGGAAAAGTAACTCAATTTAGGAAAAAGTAGGCCTACTTTCTATTTCGGAGAAAGTACTTTCTATTTCGGAAATAGTAATATTTATTTCGGTACAATGTTAAATAGACACCTATGTGTAACTTAAATGACTGGTTATACAGAATTTAACACTTAACCCCCTATGGGAAATGTGGAAGGAATGTGCAGGTTCCCACCCTAGGAAGAGCTAACCTAAATTAAAAATGGGCCTGCCCAGAGGATAACTGGTTTCCCGGGAGGGACAAATTTAAATTACTGAGCCAGACACTCACTTTTAATTAAATTTGGAATGTCTTTTTCTATCTTTTCTAAGTCTCCAAATAAAATTATAATAATTTTATAGTAAGTTACAAGGTACAGAATAACTGGAGTGTTACAATTTTATTTACAACTAGCTGAAAAGGCCCGGCGTCGCCCGGGCTTTGTATTTTTTAATTTGAAATTAACTTATGAAGGACTTTATGTCTGTAGAACTTGAAATGAAGAAAAAGATTTATCACACTCAAACTATTCCATCAGAAAACGCTGGATATAGCTTTTTATGGCTCATAGAGGATGTGGAATGCTGCATTCCGTTGCTTCTACACATCATGCTTGGGAGGGGAACACAAATTACATAAGATTGTACTGACTTGACGGAAAATTTTATTTCTCATTCTCATGTTACCATACAATCGTTTCGGGGCTGAAATAAAAGAGAAATGCAGTATCACTTTCATACATTCCTCCCCTAAAACCCGGGACATAATATATTGCGAGCATAGGACTCAAAATGTTCCATCCAATGCTTAGAGCCTATGATAAACATCCCTATTTCTCAACTAATATAAACCCTACAGCTATGGATAACGTATAAGCGGAAAGGATTATTTACAGACTTCTGATATAGCATACTCACACACTTAAGTTGTCCCTGCAATAGACCTCTTCTTCTACATCAATATGTGAAGTGAGTAAATATTTCTTATGTCGAGGGTAGAGAAAGTTATGTGACTACATCACACTGTGCTTTATTTTCGTGGATTTCATTTTCAGTAATTATTTTCGCCAATATATTACATCGATGAAATCATAATTCAGCATTATATAGTCGCCAAAGCCCAATGTTATCAAAGTAAACAATACACTGTTGTCATGTGAACTGAACAACATTTCATTTTTTTCAGTAGAATATTCACAGAAATTATATAATTTTCAAGGGAAGGACTGATTTGTTTCAATTTTAATGTTGACAGCTATACTTCCCGGGCATAACTGGGTATGTGTGCAAAATGTCGTGTAAATTGGTAAAGAAATGTAGATTTGTATAAGGAACAAACATACATACATACATATACACTTTCGATTTTATATATTAGATAAGTAAAATTAATTACAAATAAAAAATGAATATACACACTAAAATTAATGATGGTTTTTAAATAATATACAGATCGATTACTTAAAGCTTGAAATATTAGGGAAGTTGGATACACATAATTATCAAGGGCCTCAAATTAATATACTTAACTTAGATCTTTGAAAAGACAAATTTGTATAACTTACATTACTTATTATAGCAAAGAAAAATTCATATTATTCCTGAAAACCAAAAGAAAATTAGAGTGGAGACAAGGCTAAAAATACTACGGTTGGGCTCCCTCCTCGGTCCAACACGTAGGTCTCAAACACAATGATCGGGGGAGGAACTGAGAATGAAAAGTAAGTTAACTGACTAAAAATTAAAAAAAAAATGAAAAGGCAGGAAATTATAATAATTTGTGACTTGAAAAATGAGGGTAACGCAGAAAAGTTTGAAGAAACTAAACCAGAACTACATGAAATAGGCTAATATCTACGATGGACGCCAAGCACCGGGAAAAGCGGAAAACGGAAGTTAACTATTACATTGAAAATATTAATAACGGACCCAACCTAAGCTTCTACAGGTATCACTAAGCAATGGAAACAAAAGCCATAACAGCAATAAAAGCAAGGATGGGAAAAGAAACAAATTCTAATACAAACAGAGAAGACGCCCATGACTTAAGGGGCTGTCACACTGGATAGATCGAGCTACAGCGACCGACAGACTGACATAACGAACCTATAGACAGCAATGGTATCAGTCACATAGCATCGATCGCCAGCGATCAACAACATTCAACTGGTCTGTGAAATCAAACCTGTCCGTTTTTCAAGCGACAGTCGATGGCAAATGGTGGCAGCACTCTGAAGCTTCGTACCCACTTGAATTTCAGAATTGATGCTGGAAGATTTAACTTACACAATAATGTCGTTTTAGACTCATATTTGAATGAAATAGAATTGCACGAATCATTTAAGGCACTTAAAACGATATATTCTTATGTAATTTAATTTTACAAATACAAATATACATCGAGTTGTAGCACCTAGCGGTGGGCGATCGAACTACAACAAACAACAAACCTCTTCGCTCGGCCGACTGATGAAGCTTGAAGTAAACAGATGTAGCCTGAGATAGTAGGTATAACATTAACCCTACATCCCAACACATGTAATGTGATATTGTGCAGGAGATAAGCAGACGTAGATCTAATAGGTAATATACTTTACCTCTAATATATAGTGATGAGTAGACGTAGTAAAATAACATAGGTACATAACCTATAATATTTCCGTCGATTGATGACGCTCGATGCAGTGTGACAAGGAACAGAAATTTTGTCGAGAGCGCTTGATAGCAGTCGGTTAGTCTTGATCGATCGAAGCTCAGTGTGATAGGCCGTTTAGAATGGCGGCATGGCCAAGCGTGACCCACGCCACGGTAGAATTTCTTACTCTACACCCTCTCTTGCATGTGGTGTCCATTATGTCCTACAATTCTCAGCTAATGTCTCAAAAACCTGCAGACATCTTCCTTTTTAAATGAACTTTTTTTCCGTTTCTAAAACTCAAAGGCTATTGAAGAAATTCAGCGTGGAGAACGAGCTACTGTGAAGCTACCGAACAGTAAAGGACCAAATCTTCACAATGTTATTTTTAGGGAAGGAAACAACTGAGAGCTACTGTAGTCCAGAGTTACGAGTAAATAAATGATTCGTTATTCTGCAATAAAATTATCATTAAATTTATAATCAAAATTGAAAATCGTTCCTGAAGAAAGGAAAAAAAGAGCTTACTTAAATTCTGTATATT
This sequence comes from Ectobius pallidus, assembly GCA_964059195.1. Classification (NCBI taxonomy): domain Eukaryota; kingdom Metazoa; phylum Arthropoda; class Insecta; order Blattodea; family Ectobiidae; genus Ectobius; species Ectobius pallidus. The sequence goes on from CAXKWD010000006.1 coordinate 17,425,212, forward strand.
TCAGTGAAGTTAACAAGAAAACTGCAAAATAATGTTAAGTACGATTGTAAGGCATCCAGCAATCCAAATCGCAGATCTAAAAGACAAAGGAAGAAAAATCGGGAGCTAGCTCAATATAACTTTTATAATCACAGGCGTAAAATCACTCACAAGATTCTAGAAAAAGTTAAAAATCACAAAACGTGCAAAATCCCAATAATCAAATTTAAAAACATTTTGAAAATATATTTGGGGTTATAAATAATAATTCTCCTCTTTCTGACACAATAAGGGAAGCTAATATCTCTAATAATAATATTACTGTTTGCAATGAGGATGTTAATAAAGCTTTATATAGTATAAAATCTGATACTTCACCAGGTCCCGATCGTGTCACAGTTCGGGTATTACGGCATCTCAGAACTACTAGATTTCTCACGTTGCTTATCAATGCAATGCTGCAATTTTCTTACGTGCCCACTCAGCTTCAAAAGGCCCGGACTATATTAATCCACAAAGGGGGAGATGTCAGTAATAGCAAATAATGGAGGCCAATAACTATATTTTCAGTTGTGAGAAGAATTGTAGAAAGAGTAATTGAGGCCAAGCTACGTGAAATTACTACCCTAAGTTACACATCAGCGCGGATTTGTCCCTATACCTGGAACCCATGTTAACGCTTCCCTTTTCAATGGTTGTCTATCGATGCAAAAACTAAGTGCAAGATTTGTTGCGTAATATTTCTGGATGTATCAAAAGCTTTCGACACAGTTGGCCATGAGCATATTAAACGGACGCTTTGCCATTCTGGAGTTCCTAAAAACTTATTTGGGCTCATTGAATCGCTACTTTCAAAAAACACAATTCAAGTAGAGGCTGAATTTAAGAAGACAAAACCCATATAACTTAAATGTGGGGTTGCAGAAGGTTCCCCACTCTCTCCCTTACTGTTCAATATGGCAATTGATTATGTAATAGAAAATCTCACTGATCATGTAATAAGCCATAAGTATGGGTACCGGCTATCTGAAGACTTATCACCCTTATCGGCTTTTGCGTTTGCCGATGACATAGTATTACTGGGCAGAGCAGTAAATGATGCCGCCACTCTTCTACATGTAGCAGAAAATAGCCTGGCAGAAATAGGGCTAAAAATTAATCCCTCGAAAAGTAAGTGTATAATATTGCAAAAAGGAAAGCTGTCTTCAGGAAGTATTACCAACTTACAAGGATCTGATATAGTTTCAGTTGCAACTAAACATGAGAGAATTAAATATCTAGGGATAGATTTTAATAGTGAAATTACTCGTGACAAAACAAGAGTAATTAAAAGTATTACATCAGACTTAAATAATCTTGTAAAGACGAAACTTTTGAAACCCGACCAGAAGCTAAAGATATCAATCAATCAATCAATCTTTTTTATTCACCTTTAAAACTGAACAATACAGTTATGGCTTTGTCTTTCCAAATAAATAAGACTACCTATATTACAGACTGTAAAAACAACTTAGAGCTAAATTACATCATAGCCTATAAAGTAGGTCTACACGTCAATAACGCAAATAATACATATGAAATGCAGGTGAACATGATGCGAAAGTGAAAATGTAACCTTAATGAATACGTTTGGCCGGGATTAATCTATCCTTTGCAATGTGCACCCTTACTTCAGTTATCAAGTACGTTTCTGAAAGATATAGACAAAATTATTAGGAGCACTGTGAAGGAAATCATTATGTTACCCGAGATACGCCGAATTAAATTCGATGTTATACAGTGCAAAAAATGTAAAAGAACTAGGTATACTTTGCGCCGAATGGGAACTTTAATATTTGTAGTCGCCTCATTACTCTTACAGATATTCATTTACATCATGTACGGAATCTCTTTGATGAACAAAATGTGGCTCTTGACAAACTGAATATCCGAAAAGACACACTTTTGCCTAAAGTTAACGGAAGAAAGCTTAAAGAGATAATGCGTACTCGATCCTTTTGAGTCTTGGTGTCTCCTACCTCATAAAGGAAAGGGAGTGAACATATATGCCGAGTGCCCTAAGGCTAATTCATGGATGTCCAGTAAGTCACCTCTCTCTTCTTCAGAATTTATCAATGCAGTGAAAATGTCGTGTAACGTGACTGCAGTAAGATCGGTTCCCGGAAGAACATTCAGCACAACCCGCTGCCGCCAAATAGGATGCAGCGAGACAGAAACACTTGGTCATGTGTTGGGATTCTGCCGGAGCACTGAACTTTTGCGTAACAACTGTCATAACAGAGATAGAACATCTATAGCTCAAATCCTGCAACAACGAGGATGGGAGGTACATGAGGAAGTTCATTGTGTTTCTGAAGATGATTCTAACAGGAGAGCTCACATCATAGCTATTGATAGGGTGAATTTTAAGGCAATGATATTAGATCCCCCTTTTCGCTTTGAAAGAGATCAAAAGCAAGCAGAGGAGGTAAACGTAGAAAAACAAACCATTTATAACCCATGCAATCCTTTCCTGTCTGTGAAATTCAGTATCCCGAAAGACAGATGGGTCGTCAGAGGTCTCCTGTTCGGGCTGTTCGAGGTATCCTTCCCAGATACACCAAAAACATTCTTGAAAATCCTACACTGCAATTCAATTTCCATGATATCAGGGAAATTGTCATACGGATACTAAGGGTGGCGTGCACCATCCAGGAGTAAATCTTACTAAAGTAGTAAATTTAAGACGGAGACCTGGAGTATACAAGAACCAGTACATCTGTCTCACTCTTAAGTCATACTAATGTATGTGCTAGAGTGAGACAGACAAACCGGTTTTTGTTACGTAAGGTTCCCTTCCTAAATTTACTACTTTAGTGCTACTCTTTTAGTAACTTACTCTTTTAGTTGGTGTTGGAGAGCTCAATTGATAGTTACTTCTTTAGTTGTTACTAAAGTAGTAAGCGATTTTTACTAAAGAAGTAGTCGAATTCTGCGCAGAACAGAGCAGAAACGTTAGTGCAGCACAGCAGAACACGTGCATTTCAATTGCCAGTATTATTCAAGTGCCAGATAATGAAAAGGAAAGGTTCGCTGAAACAATGAATATGAATTTGGGTTGTTCCAAATATTACTAATGACAATCTTCATGTTTTAAAATAGGTCTAATAGTAATGTTTTATTCATTACTAATTTTAATTCCTTCAATTGAGTATTTTCAGTTTAGTAGCCTACGTATGGGTACTGTGATTACAATGATTGTGCAAACTATTTCTGTATTATAATGCAAACAATTGGAATTTCCAGTTGATTTTCATAATTGATTCACTGTCAATATTATAATTATTTCTCTCATAATAATAATAAAGTTCTAAAATATATTAAAATATTTATACTTCCTAAAGTTACATATTCTTCCCCAAAAACGATAAATCAATTATTCTATAGTTGTTTATCATAAATCTCACTATAATGAATTATTAATACTTATTGACTGTTTAACAATATTAATAAGAAGTATTACACAAAATCATGAAAAAGGGGGGATAAAAAGGATAACAAAACTAATAAGGGGCATTATGTTTCTGTCCTTTTTCAAATGCACAGAACATTTACTTAAAAAATATTACCTTATAAAAATAATAATATTACAACTGAGAAATGTAATATTTAAACAAAAAATGGCGGTACAATATTTCGGAAGCTATGAACTCCAATAATAATTATGTAGATGGTTGTGTGTTTAAAAATAATTTCAGTGACTACTTCTCTAGATCCTGTGCAGCTTCAACCTCCGGGCCCCTCCTTAAAATTTTCTTTCGGCACTCATGTTAGCATTTTGTTTCTATATAGTTTATAATGCTTCTCACTTTCCTGTCCACAGGGTTAATTAAATAGTTAGCAGCATACTATAGACCTGCAGCATCTGTTATAGTTTATTCCCAAACATGAAAGTCTCGTCTCACTCCACCATTCGAGACTTGGGGAGTCTTTAAGGAATGGTTTTACAATGTGTCCCCTTCTCAATGTACGCTAATCCCAGAGTCAGTCAAATTTTCTTCCGATGTGGCTTGTTTGGACATTTTTACACCTGGGTTAGAAAAAAGGACATATTATTCATTAACACTGCGGGTGCAACTATTGAACTTTTAGCTCTTATAATTATTATTATAATCTGGCATTCGCAATGTTGTGCTTTAAGTTAAGCTATAGAAATGTAATGTAATAAAATTAATTTACAATAATTACATTAAATCGTTTAACAATGAGAATCACCTATTGTTCAGTAATTCTATGGTTAAGTAGCAGGGGGAAGTGTTTTCTGGGTAGCTCCAAGAACGGAGGCTTTCATTCATTGGAATGTACTATACCTCGCCGATATCTGTATCCATATGATTAGCTTGAAATACATCGTCGTTTTCTGACCCAAAGTTAGGGAGAACTGCAACATCTAAAGGCCGATCCAGCTAGGAAGATATTTAAGAGCACATGAGCTCCTTGTACCGTGCAATGCAAACGTCCCTTCCACTCACTCTTCCCCTCACCTTTGGTGGACGTCTTCCTAGTTGGATCGCTCTCCGCAATGATATTTCCACATTTGACTGGCTGAAATCACATGGATGTAGTGAGAATCTGACATCGTTTCTTCCAAACGCCAAAATTTCATGTGAGGATTTATGAGCTTAATTATTTACGTTATTAAATGCCCTACTAGGTATGGTTCGCTTAATATTTATTAAATCACGTGCCACAACTCTCATTTTTGGTATACAACCTTCTTCATCTCAATAACTTATCCTCAGTTTGAACTATGTAATCCATTTAATGTGATATGTAACTCATAACTCACGCAAATGCCACATAACACACTTACTCCACAACTTTACTCCACCCCTTGAGTAGGAGTAAATATTGGCCTTATTTACTCCACAACTTACTACGTTAGTAACGTACTCCGTGTTGGTGCTCTCCACCACTTGTGGAGTAAGTTCATTTACTCTGGGAGTAAATAAAATTTTTACTTCTTTAGTACATTCCTCTATGTTGAAAGCCGCCGAGTTTAGTTTACTCCTGGTTGGTGCACGCCGTCCTTACTAAAAGAGTACGGTTACTAAAAGAGTAGCTTACTAAAGTAGTTAGAACTAAAGAAGTAAGGCTTACTAAGAGAGTAAATGGCATGAGTTTGGTGCACGCCACCCTAAGAGACTCTGTGCACATACTCCATGTCCACCTTTACCTGAAGCAGAACTAGATTTTTTTTAACAATCCTTGCAATGTTAAACGATTAAATTTTATGGTTAATTCTAAATATTCTTTTATGATTCATGTTGTATTCTGGATCCTTAGTGGTCATCCTCATTGGAGGTCAGATGATTTATTTACTGTCGTAATAAATCATACTGCTTTATATGTTGTATTTGGACTGCAGAGTTCTTTTATTTTATGAATCACTCATTTAATTTATAAAACACTGTACTGAAGAGAGGGCATTAAATTCTGTAAAGTTTAAAGAATTATTATACGAGGGTCATTCAATAATTAAAGAGACAAACTGACCTGGAGAGAAAACAGTTTATTTTTACAAAACAAGACTTTTCCTACTTTTCAACATAATCCCCATAAACATTTATAAATGCACTTGTCCCAATCGGATACTAGCTTCTTTATACCGGCTGCAAAGAACACTTTGTCTTTGTGTCGGAGCCAATTTCCCACAAATTTCTTGACATCTTCGTTATCCTGGAACTTCTTCCCACGTAATCCCTCCATCAGTGGACAAAACAATTCGAGTTTCAAGTGAGGAAGTTGCAACTTATTCCTTACATGGCTAATCCTGTAAATGTTCACTGATTTCAGCTATGATAATGTTACTGGTTTACTAGTGTATTTGCAATATTTGTATTATAAAAGTGAAGCACGCATATATCTGAAAATATATGTTTGCTTCCTTTCTCCTACATTGAAAGAACTTTACTTCGATGTATTAGAACCAGAGATGATGATTGACTGTTATAGTATGTTAGACTCTCTGCTAGTCATGTGGAAAATTTCAAGAAAACCCGAATCAGCCCAACGGATGTTAGGATATATTCGTAATTGTGGCGGGGGGGGGGAGAGAGAGAGAGAAATTTATGTTAAGAGTATGCAGAAGACGAATTTTGACTTCACTACACTCCGTTACAGCTCTTGGTCGAGTCAGCATCTAGGCTCTTCGGGTCTGCTCTTGTTGGTGTAGAGATGTACAGAGACCGCCTGGAATCTGAAAGCTTGGCGACCGTTAAAATTCGAACCTGCCGTTGGCAGTGCGCATGCGTGGAGTGCTAAAGTCCACAGTGAAAGTACAGTTCACAGCTCCACGCACTTTAGTTAACCAAGTGGATACTAGCGTGATACCGTCAATGTTTTCAACTCAGCACGTTTCGCTTACATTTGAAATCCCGCCGCCTCTGTCTGTGACGTGGTCCATGCTTTCAGTTTGAGGGCGAGCTCTGTAGTCGCTCGGATTCGTCATTATATAATTATATATGTGGGCCGCATTCTTCCTATTTCTTTCCTCTTGTCTTGGGTTATGTTCAAGGATTCATTTGTTACGCGTTTCCTTTCCTATCTTCTTTTCTATCGTCGAGGTCCTATCATTTCACCGGTTATTTACAATTAAAGAGTTTATCTATCACAAGTATTTAGAACAGCAGTACCTAACATCCACGTCATGTAGCGTTCTGTAAGTTCTGGCGAGAGGCCAGATTTGTTATTACTCAATTACGAGCCTAATTTTATATTATCAAGAGCAACCGTTATTAAAGTAATAATTATGTTGTAATTAAGAATATATATAGCCTGCATATTTAAATCAATTTATTTCTAACAAGCTGTGAATTCAGTGCTTGGTTAAGCCGCCATGCTAAAATGTAAATCTATTTAAAGTTACCGTATTTTACAGACTATAAGACGCTCCGAACCATAAGACGCACTTGATTTTAGGATGAAAATTTAAAAGAAAAGGAATTTCATGTGATTCTAAACAAAAAAAAATTAAAGGGAATATTACACTTCATTCCATAAACACAATTTAACCTTGTACAATGGAATCAGCGTAAATCACTTCTAACTTAAAAGCACCATTGTACTAAAACCACTTCTGTACAGATGGGATCGCGTAAATTTTAACAACTGAACTGATTTTTAATAAAAGACTGAAAATACTTTTACACCCCTCTAACCCTCAATTCAGCATACAGTAAGTGTAATGGGACAAGGTTGTTTAGAAGTCATTGAATTCATTTAAACCACACGATGAAGACAACTCCTTTCATATAAAAGAACTCAACATTCCCTTCTTTCGTATTGCATACCTGTCTTCCAGCTACCCTCATGTAGCGATTGTGACGAGTGCACTGATTTACAGTCTGTGCCAAAAATTGAAACTATCTTATCGTTTCCAACACCTTGTTTTTAACTATGGTATTACCGGCAATATTTACCATGTAATTTTAATTTTTTAGTGTGCTTCGGACCATTAGACGCACCCAACTATCAAGACTCTGTTTTCAAGCGAACAAGTGCGTCTTATGGTCTGTAAAATACGGTAATCTGAAACCGCACTGGATATTGCGCTGTGAGTAAATTTTATATATTTAATATCTGGTTTGTTCAGCATTCCAGTTTATGATGTTTATTCTACTTAGTGATGTTATTTTCTGTAGTTGAGTAATCATAGCTTTAAATATGCGGCTTAGCAATGATAATATCGTAATATACATAAATAAGTGTTTTATCACTTAAATAGGCCAAAAATTTAAATGACAAATATTTTACAATAATTAAATTGAAACCAAAGAATTTATAATATGTAACATCATAAATATTTTTATCAATAATACTGTCATTTTAAACAATTTTGTAAATAATTCACCATAATTTAATTTGTGTTGTTATGTAAATTAATATGTATTTGTAAATACTTAACCAGTCTTCTAGTTAAAGACGAATATACAGAATAATAAAGAAAGACAGTATGAAAGATCTGGACCTTTTCAAGTTGGTTATGTGTGTTCAGTCCTTCCTTAATTATTATTTAATGTGCGTTGTTTGTGTTTTCGGTTATCTGAATAGCTATCATTCTCTGTCAGCGTTACAGATAACTTCTTTGATTAAAAAGAATACAAACAGACGTAACAAAAGTGAAAGCAAGATACTGGCTCATCCTCTCATACACACCGGAGTAAAGCCGGTGGTGTAGGCCGCCCCCTGTGGACTCATTCCCTCTTTGTTATTTGCAACTTGCTGGAATTCATTAAGTTCCTGAACGCTATGAACCCATTACATGTTGCAGTACATAAGACAAAGCCGTATACAACATTCATATTTAAAACAACTTTTGTTATTAAAGTTCCATAACAATAATAATAATTTTCTTATTAAGGAATATTTCACTATACAATGGTTTTCCTTCATCCCACAATAATCTTTTGCCTCCATAATTCCCTGTCCATAGCATCTTCTTCACTTAATCCTTTTCTCGCCATACTCCTTTTCACCCATAATATACTAATAGTACCAATAATAATACTTATAATAATAACATAGGCCAATAATGAAAAAATTGAATAAATTTCCCTTATTCTTATAGTTTTAGTGTGCTGAATTCAAATAAGATGATAAAAAGCTGTATCGACCGCCATTATCTACATTTCAGGGCTAAATATTTAAGGAAATTAAATATGTAGCAAATCTAATGGGACTTTGAAAACTATTTAAACAGGTAAAATATGTTTAAATTAAGAAAGCAGTGGTTGAAGTATATATGGACAGTAATAATGACGACAGTAGGGCAAGGGATCAGCATTGGTCCAGAGAAAACTAGCCTGAAAGAAAGAAGATGTGAGAGAAGATCTGCGCAAGAACCTCGCGGATCAGGAAAACATTCTGCTGCCACCTTCACACATAAAATTAGGGCTAATAAAACCCTTTCCCAAAGATGGGCATTGTCTCAAGTATTTCTGTGAGAACTTCCTCATTTATCTGAAGGAAAATTAAAAGATGGCGTATTTGTTGGACTTGATATCCCAAAAAACCTGTTTTCTTCCACCTTCGAAAAAAAAGTCAGTGAGAGGATTGGCTTTACTCAAGCAGATTGTTACCACGTTCTTTGGAAAAAAAAACACATTATGTTTCTACTGTTGTCAGCATCCTGGAGAAGTCAAAATAGTTAGGATGTTCGATGAACCTAAAGATTCTACTTTTGAAGAGTCACCTTGATTTTTTCCACAATTTGGGGATGTGATTGAGAAGTAAGGTGTTTCCAACAATATATCAAAATGATGGAAAGAAGGTATCAGGGAGGTCACTTTACCGAGGAGTTCAGGAACCTATACCAGAAGCTTTAAGGCGGAGTGGGAAAGGAAATGGACACATAATCTTCATAACAAAGAAGCTTTTCATGTTTATACTGAGATAACAGCTTTTTAGGTATTGTAATATTAATTTAGATTTCATTCCTACAGTAAGTTCCGCTAATTTTATAGTTTTTAATGAAGTCACATTGTGAAGGAACTGAGGGCGATAGGAAAAAACTGAAGCCAGATATGGTATCAGCAACTAAAAGACCATAAGAATCACCTATTAACTTTAAAAATCCCTTTAGGCAGGTCTATAGGTTGAGGTAGATTTCGAAGTGTTTTTGGTTTAATTTATTGTCGGTGCGCTGCATTCTTCTTCTTTAGCCTTGCCATGACAAAACCGCAATAGTATACTGCAAAAAAGAGGAAAGAGCACTTTTCAAACATTCAAATCTCGCCTTATATGAGAGCTATCGATAAACTAGTTATTGTTTTGTAAAATAATCTTCAAGAGCTTTTCAACGATACCCCACAAGACGTGGTTTAAAAAAATTCTAATTTCCATGCCCCCATTCCCCAACCCCACTCGTACCCCAAAGCCCCCGAATCGTTGGTGTCACTGTGAACTCCATAGGGAGTACTCTAATTTATTCAAACAGAGTTTCCCTCTATACTTCAAAGGGGCCGAGATATAAAATTTTCAAAATTCCAACCCCGACCCCCCTTACCCAATTTTGCTATTGGGCGTAGAAATAACATAATAAAATTTGGTTCAAATATCTTCAAAATTACGGCCGCTAGCGTGTAAAGATATATAACCTGTATATAGTCTATATAGGCCTATACAAAAAATTTGAACGGGCGGTGGTTTTGTACTTAGGGAGGCATGAAACGTATAGATACTAGGAAATAGCCCGTGGCTTTGCCACGGTTAAAATGATGCTTAAATACGAAACTTACAGGTCTACAATCCTGAAGGCACTGACAATACATTTACAAATGTCAGCGCTGGCTTCATCAATTTTTATTTACAATATATCATCGTATACTACATTTTTTGTGAAAACTGCATCAGAATAGTCGAGTAACTTCCCTTGTTCTGATGTGTTTTCCACATTTACTCTTACATCCTCTGAACGCCTCACTCTCGAAAATGTTACATATAGTTGTCCGTGCATAAACACTGGTTCAGGCAAATAAATCCCGACCTTATTTATCTAAAGTCTGTCCTTGGGACTTATTAATTGTCATTGCTAAGGCTACCCTTACAGGAAACTGCCTTCTTGTAAGTTTAAATGGCAGGCCAGTATCTGCAGCTCTTTTCTGTTCATCTTTTTCATTCTGTTCTATAATAATCGATTCCCCAATATTTAATCTTGGCCTCTTGGAAGGAACGCAGGCATTATGGTCAACCATGTTTTAATGCCTCCTTATCTGGATATCTTACGCTTTTTCCTTCAAAATACGTTCCTATCAGTATGTAGCTTACAGAAATTAATTATATCGTAAGTTTTATGCAGTCCCAAAGCCACCTAAACACTGATAATACGTATTGTTTCTCAACTGTTAGTTGACAGATGAATATGATGAGAATTGTATTTGATCAATTCTGTGCAATTTTAAGAAATTATGTAATGTTTCAAGGAAAGGAATGGTTTGTTTTTTGATTTTTATTATCAGCGATATTTCAAGCGTTAAACCATCAATATTTTACAGCTGTTGCCCCCGGCTTCGCCCGCCATTATTCATTGACTCCAGGATTTTTAAGAAAATTACACTGGTAGATTATTAAAAATGTTTGTGGTTCAGAGCTATGAAAATTGGAAGTAAAAATAAAATTAGAATATTTGTTCATTGTGTTCATTTCACTTAGGCCTTAGTCTATATAATATATAATTTTGTAGTCGTCATGAAAGTTTAGACTGCGAGAGACGAACATCGCCGAGTATACCCGATGAACTCACGAAGCGGGCGAGCGAGCAAGCACGCTATTTAGGGCCGTTGAATTGTATAAGAGTAGATGAAAGAATTTTTTTCGAAATTCATGACATGGTACCGATAACAATAGGTCTACCTAAAACTTTTTAAAATATATTTTTGTGGCCTGTCGAGACGGTAGCATCCCGGATTCTTCTAAATCTCGGACACAATAGTGTAACTACATCCTCATTTCTTAAAGTATATTCTTACAATAAAGTGTTTCATTGTTTACACACTTAAGAAAAGATTATTACATACATTCGAATGCCTAAGTGCCTATTTACATGAGAATAGTTTACAAAGTATAAAGTTCCTAATTTCATTTCCGAAGTATCTTTACAAATTACATTAAATAAAGTTCTTGTTAATATCCAAATTAATGAAAATCAGGAAAACTGTTGTAACAAAGTGCTAGAATGCTTTTGTTTAATGAGCGATAATAATTACAATTATGGAGAAAACAAATTATTCTTCCGAGTTAAGCTCCAGCTCGATTGATTAAGCAGGGCTTATGGAAAAACAAAGGTCTTGTTTGAAAAGCATATGTAAGGGAATATGTGGGTAGTGTTATTTGTCAAAACTAACTGTATTGCAACTTCCAAAGCCGTATATGAACACTGTAAAACAATATGTTGTCATGAGAAGTGATTTGTATTTGATAAATTCTTTCTAATATATTAGCATAAAATAGGCACTAAATTGGGCTTGGATACTATAAATGCGTATGCTAAGTTTCATTAGAAACCGGTTAAGCGTATTTGAGTTATCGCGGGTACAGACATGCCCAGAAACGGACAGCATTTTCCCGTCCCCCACACAATCTTACAAATTACCATTGTGGCACTTAATATTCTTTCTTTCTTTCTTTCTTTCTTTCTTTCTTTTTCGTAGTTTTACCTCTCCCTTTTAGGAGTTAAGCGACCCAAGCCGCCCGGGCCTTACAGGGCCGCGACCTGTCGGGAGAGGGATTACCTTTGGATCACATACATACTTTTTTGACCAGACAAGGACATGGAGGGCCTCCCCGGATGAGTGATCAGCCCAATGCCGGGGCCACCTCCGAGACAACACGAACACATAGGACGATACACACCATTCACACACAAGGGCCTAAGGGCCTAAAGTTACCTGACATTTGTCTCATAGGTGAGGGAAAACCCCGGAAAAAACCTCACCTAGGTAACTTGTCCCGACCAGGAATCGAACCCGGGCCCGCTGCGTGAGAGGATTGAGCCACAGCGGTGGACACTTAATAATCGAAAAGGCAAAAAGAGGTACGGTATTCATTTCGGCAATTTATTTTATATATTTTTATTTATTTAAAAAAAAAAAAAAAAAAAAAAAAAAAAAAAAAGAAGAAGAAGAAGAAGTAGGGAGACAAACGCCGCATAAAACTGCGGGGTGTCAATCACAATGATGTAAATTGTACAGATTCACTTTCAAAAATTGAAGATAGATTTAAATAATTTAAAAAGGCATTCTGCCAAAGTTTCAGTCTCTGATGATGATAATGAGTATTATTATTATTATTATTATTATTATTATTATTATTATTATTATTATTAAAGTATTACAATTATTATTATCGTCATTACACAGTCCCCATGGCACAGGACTTGAGGAACTTTGCCACTTGCCCCACATACGGAAGAGCTCTGATTAATACTGTGATTTCATTTTATTTGATTTGATTCTGTTCACCGGAACATAGGCCTATTACATGTTGTGGGACACGTCAAGATAAAGTAAGAATATAAATTTACATATTATAAAAATATGTACGATGTGAAATTTTCTTTACAAAATATACAATATAAATAACTACTGCATCAAAATGATGGTCTGGTTTGCCTGCTAAGACTAAGCTACACGAGTTGTGCGTTGCGATGAGGAACCGATCAAGGTCAAGGGAAGCCATTTCAGTGTGATCTACTACCAAACACACAACCCTTCTCCGGAATGATAATAAAAACAGTTCTTATATCACTCACCTGGCATTGTGTCCGGCTCTTTATTACCATGGAGTCTCAAGTAACTTGATATAGTAGTGTCTGTTCACAACACTTGTTTTAAACACAAAAACAAATGACATAAACTCGCACACATGTCCACCTCACTAGTAGTTATTTGCTTCTATAACCACCTTCTCGGCGATTGCACACAGCGCGCCTATTGACAGAAGGAAGTATTAATAGAGCGTCTTGGTTAGGCCTGAATTGTGTTTAAACATCATCTAGCTCACGAATCATTGACCAATACAGTGTATTAATATATGGAATTATAATAACCAATTGCAAGCGTCTATTGTCTATCGTTCAAAGACAATTACTGAACCCAGCGATTGGGTATATAATATAAGCTACAAACGAGCGAAAGGATTAATGAAAATAAGGTAGTGAAGGAATATAGAAACTGAATATTTTGTCTCGTGATCTGCGTCGCTGGCTATGGATCCGAGCCCTTTGTGTTTTCAGAGGCAGGAGGGTCTGGAACGGGATGAACAGCCTCATGATACAGACTGAGGAGCTACTTGATCAAGTAGTAGCGGCTCCTGTAATAAAAACTATCATTAACAGCCATGGGTGTCGGCATTTTGACGACATGACCCCAGTACTGCCTTCAGCCTATGGTAAATGACGCAGCGGTCGGAAGGTAGACTTAGTCCCTCCAGGGATGTAGCGCCATGGAGTTTACTTTTCGAGAAGCAGTATAATTCTCGTCAAGTAATAAACTTATATAACAAAGTGCCAGAATGCTTTTCTTTAATCAGTGATAATTGAAATTATGATATGCAGAAAATAAGTTATTTTTGTAATCTATCACCGAATTAAGCTCCACATTGATTCCTTAAGCAGGGCTTGTGGAAGAACAAAGGTCTAAAGTTTGATACTTATCCTTAATTCAAACTCGTATACACTGATGTAAGAAATTCTTAAAATTTGTCAACATTTCACAAGATGCACTAACAAAGAACTCCGCTTAATTTACGTAGGCCTAATTATTTCACAGAAATATACCTTCTGTAGCTATATAAACAGTATTCATGCAGTACTCATTTCAACTTGAACAACGAAATAAACAAACATATGACTAGTTTGATAATCATATGTGAAGGAATATACGGGTAGTGTTATTTGTCAGAGCTAACTGTATTGCAACTTCCGAAGCCGTATAAGAACAGAGTAAAAAAATATGTTGTCATGAAAAGTTAATTGCATTTGACAAATACTTTCTAATGTATTATCATAAAATAGACACTAAATTGGCCACTAATCCGGTAGCGGTCAACCGATTTAGTTCAATATCAATAGACTTCTTCCCATGGACGTTATAATTGCGTATAGCCCTACCAAGTTTCATGAAAATCTGATAAAGCGTATTATGAGTATTTGAGTTATCGCGCGTACAGACACGTGAACGTACGGACAGACAGTCAGATGGACGGAAATTTTCCCGTCGCACACAATCTCATCAAGTACCATACTGGCAACTGAACTGCAGATACCTGCGTATTATGCATTTTTCGCTGTGATTTAAAAATCGCACCTAGGCTACCAGAAACATGTTTAGGATAACAAACACGTCTTATCCTCTTAATGTTTAATTTACTCTGATTTTACTTATTGCATTCAAGACAATGTGAGGATACAGTGAATCTACACGATACTATATTAGAGTTCTGTGTAGATACTTCATGGTTATGTGGCTTAGAAAATATTGATAGACCGCTATTAATTCATGAATAGCTTAAAAATGTCATATAATAATGCCAACTTGCCCTGAATGTATCTGGAGTGAAGACACAAAATGACACGCTTATATTTTCTCATATTCCAGATTCCAGATTTTACTGTTTAGAGTGTAAATGTGCTAGACCACTCACAAAACAAGTTCTTATAAACTGTAAATTTCATGAATACTTTATGTCATATTTAAACACAATGTTCCTCAAGTTACAAACATACTTTATTATCGTTGTAGTTATTACCTTTTAAAATAACATTGATATTGACTGACAGTTTTGAAACGTATTATATGTGATCTTAATTAACAATAACCTTAATTTGCTCTAGGTTATCTTGGATAAAGGGGTATCCCGTACCCCCTAGCGTACTGGTTGAGGCGCTGCGCTACAAACCGGAAGGTCGCGGGTTCGATCCCCGATGAGGTCGTTGGGGTTTTTCAACTGGCCTAATCCTTATGGTGGCACTATGGCCCTGGGGTCGACTCAGCCTCTAATAGAAATGAGTACCAGGAGCAATCCTGGGGGTAAAGGCGGCCGGTGCTCAAAGCTGACAACCTTACCACCTATATGTGCCGAATGTCTAAAACCTGGAAGCCTCAACCTTCTGGTACCCTCTGGCCTCCATGGCCTGCATAGGGAACACTTTACTTACTTTTTACCTTGGGTAATAGATAAAAATAAATAACATGTTGGTTATACAGAATAGTAAGGGTTATAGGCAACAAAAAAGTCAGTTGATGTGGGAATAATAGTTCAGATAAAAAACGTGAGAGCTTGGGTATTCAGAATAAAGACAAAGATAAAGAAGAATTTATTCCTCCATTTTTTTACTTAATGCTCAATTTTATTACTTAAAAAAAAAAACAGTAACTGATGGAGATCGATTTATTGTAGCGAAACCTCTAGGGAAATCTAGAAACTACGTGCACTCTGTACCACATATCTCCGAGCCTAGCGCACACAACAGAAATTTGTAAATGGCAGAGGACGGACAGAGGGGAGAAAGAGATAAAAGGAGGTCGCTGTACTTCTAAGGCAGTACTAAAACGGTAGGCCTATGTCTATTACGAGGAACTGTCTTCCTGTTAACCTAGCAACTGAACCGACGAATAGAAAGGGGTGTATTCACTCTGTATTGCCATTTGCTTACACTTGTTAGCACTTTGCCTCCTATCGATTGTTTTCGTTCGAGTTCAGTTACCTGAGCCGCAATAATGTGTAAAGCAAGTCCGATGCCAAAGTTCACGAATCACATGTAGTTATATGTTATTGTAACTCATAAATGAGAACGACTTATGGGGCGAGACTTTTTATTTTGACTTACTAAAACCATAAAACTTTACTATCCAAAGCGCAACTCCAGTTAATTTTCATTTCTCGTAGGGGGATTAGGTTGAAATGTGGACTTTTAATAAATTAATTTTGTTATGCACAAAACATACGTATCTTATAATTTTAGCTTCACTTACAGTAGTCTATGTTTATGAATTCTGTTTGGTAAATGTTTGGTTAAAGAGCTTTGTTGTAACTTCGCGAACACCGCGAAGATTTCTTCAATCAAAAAAAAGCACAGAACGTAGCAATATCCGTTTTCATGACGCCATGAAAAATATTATCAAAGGCTTTATCAAGTCCAAGGTGTATGAGATGAAAATTACTGGTCTTGAACAGTCGAAAAACTGCGGAACAGATAACACCAGATATGCTAGCAAAGTTGTTTCGGGCTACAGAGGAACGATGGGACTTGTAGTTATGTTGTTTATACTCTATAAAAACGTGTTTAAGTGGAAAATGGTAAGTGGCTTTATAAACACCCGGTTATGATAATAAGAATCATTTTTATTCTGCCTGGTAAACTTAAGGGCAACAAGGTTGAATACAATATACAGGTACATTCGTATCCTACCTTCGAGAAATACAGTAATACCACTACAAAGTCTAGTAGCACTAAAATAATATTACACTTGGTTTTGCCTACATGGAAGCATAAGACAAAAATGTACCCACTTATCAACAGATTAAAATTAGGAGAGATTACAAAAAAATATGATGTGAAAGTCAAATAACTTCCTCCGACCAAATAAAACATAATTTTACGCTGATTATGCTATAAATACCTTTTCTTTGAATGTTGCGACTAAAAACGCAGGCTATGCGGAAAGAAAGAAAGAAGATAAAACAAATGGGAAAATTAAAATATAAGTCGCACATTGGGATGAATCGGTCCCGCCCAACCTACCCTCACCGATGCAGTTTCTTTTATACCACGACCTAGAGAATTCTTCTGTCCTCGCATAATGAACTAACTCGTGATTGGACGTTGGAGGTGTGACGTCATACCGCTAGACGAGAGGTGACAGGGTGACAAACCTCCGGGAGATAAAATATGCCACATTTTCGAAACCTACTAACAGTGTATCGTACATTATTCGAAAATGCAAGGACGCTTCGCCATGGCTGCCGCCTCCGCTTCGCGCACTTTACTATGTGGTTAGTGTTATGCATTATTTAGCTAATGTTGAGGTGGATACAAGGCACTTGCGACAATATACAAGGGCAGTTGGCACAAAGCACTTGCGACAATATACAAGGACAGTTGGTCACTCTGCTTCACTCAGAAACAAAATACATCACACAGTCCGTGCAAATGTGAATATTGAAAAGGCGGAGCTTAAGGTGCGACTTATCTTTGAATTTTGCCAAACAAGTGACTGCAAACGTTTATTGAGCTTTCTGCCTTTAAGAAGAATTTCCGAAATATATCGAATATTACCCTCAGATATTTCTTTACTGTTAGCATGGCCAACAATACATCTTTCTCACTTCACGTGCTTATATAGAATAAGAGGCCATGAATGTCCGCGTATTGAGATGTTCACCAGGCAAGACAGAGCTTCTGCAAACAGTGGGTAGCTTACAACCACCCATCAGAGATTTGTTTATTTCAAGGAAAAGTTTTAGTTCTTGGTATAAGCACTCCATCTACAAAATTTAAAGGAAATCATTAGAGCCGTTTTTGAAAAAATCGCAAAAAAAATAAAACATAAAAAAAATAAATCTTTAAACAAAGTCCCCTTAGATATAGGAGAAGGTTGTCGCCAATCTTCGTGTCACAGCCTCAGAAGGTTCCTAATCCAAATACAATTTTTTTCGTACGATTTCCCGTTACAAGAGGCCGTGTTGTAAAGAGCACGTATTCACAGTGAGTGGCTTATAACTACCCTTCAGAGAATTTTTCCGGAAAAATGTTTCAAATAAAAGTTTTAGCTCTTAGTATAAGCAACCCATGTGCAAAATTTAAAGAAAATCGTTAGAGCCGTTTTCGAGAACGTCGCGAAAAACTAAAATTTCTTCATGTAAAGTCCCCTTGAAAATAATTTCCGAACTTTACAGAATATTTCCCTCAGATACTTATTTAGGCCTACTCTATGAATGGCCAACAATGTATCTTTCTCTCTTCATTCTTATAAAGAATAAGAGGCCGTGAAAGAGCGCGTATTCAATTGTTCACCACGCAAGACAAACTTTCTACATTCAGTGGGTGAACAGGTGGGGTGGCTTGTAACTACCCTTCAGAAAATCTTTTTGGACAAAATTTTAACTAAAAGTTTTAGCTCTCACTATAAGGTACACATGTGCAAAATTTAAAGAAAATCGTTAGAGCCGTTTTCGAGAAAATCGCGAAAAACTAAAATTTCTTATTGTAAAGTCCCCTTAAAAAAAATCTGATGTGAAAGTCACATAACTACCTCTGCCCCAATAAAAGTTAGCAGTATTCACATATCCTTGTACAGAATCGCAAGCCACAATTTTACGCTAATTATCCTATAAATACCTCTTCTTTCAATGATGCGACTAAAAGCGCAGGATATATTATAACAAACTTAAAAAAAAAACAAGTGACTGCAGACGTTTATTGAACTTTCCGCCGTAAAATATAATTTCCGAAATTTATCGAATATTTCCCTCAGATACTTCTTTACTCTATGCATGGCCAACAATACATATTTCTCACTTCACATTCTTATATAGAATAAGAGGCCGTGAAAGAGCGCGAATTCAGTTGTTCATCACCCAAGACAAACTTTCTACAAACAGTGGGTGAACAGTGGGTGGCTTGTAACTACCCTCAGAGAATTTTCTCGAAAAAATGTTTCAATTAAACGTTTTAGCTCTTAGTATAAGCAACCCATGTGCAAAATTTAAAAAAAATCGTTAGAGCCGTTTTCGAGAAAATCGCGAAAAACGAAAATTTCTTCACGTAAAGTCCCCTTAAAAATAAGAGAAAATAATCGCCAATCTTATCCTCACATCTTCAGAAGGTACCTGACCCAAATACGAAATTTTGTTTTCATAGGATTTTCCGTTTTGGAGTTAGAGTGCTCACAGACAGACAGACAGACAGACACACAAACATGTTTCCAAAAATAGTATTTTTGGATTCAAGGGGCCTTGAAACGTGTATATATGCTAAAAACTCAACTTCGAATTTTGGGGTCGAAAACAATACTTCCTCTACCTATTGTACCTATGGTACGGGCAGAGGAAGTAATAAGAGAAACTTGGAATTACATTATCGCATTAAATTCAGTGGAGTTCACAGTAACTGCTAGATAGACAGAACGACAAACACTTCTTTTTATTATTATAGATACATACTGTGTACATTATTTTTAACAATTTTATTGTTTAGAAATCATTCATAAAGTATCTGCCTGCGATTGAATGAGACTTTGAATTAACCTAATTTAATCTAATCTAATCTAACCTAACCTAACCTAAGCTGACTTAACCTATCTACGATATGAACGGCCGGTTTCCTTAGCCGCGGTAGCTAAGGGGTGCTGCCTTGGAGCTGTGGTGAAGGAGGCTGTAGGTTTGAGTCTCTATGTCCACCCCTAGCCCCAACGGGTTGTGTGGCGATGAGCACGATAATATTACAAGATAAAAATACTATGCCAATGTGCACGAAAATGCGACTGTGCCGATGTGCACCTGTGCCAATGTGCACGACACCGTTCAGATGATGGTAGGCCTATATGTCACATCCCCTTTTTTTAATTTATATTTTTGTTAGGTTCGTCATATATATAAAAAATGTCTAGAGTTTTATTCAAACACATTCCCTAAAAACAGCTTGTCATTTTGGTAAAAAATAAAGAAATATTGTTAAAATGTTAATGTTACTCACAGTTCACCCACACCACCGTGTATTTAATTTTCCAGGAGTTGGTTGCCTATGGTTTCGTTGCTTAATTTTCTTTTTTGTAGGTAGTACATCTACACCATTGTGTATTTATTTTCCAGGAGTTATTTGTCTGTAGTTTCGTTGGTGAGTCTTCTTTTTGTAGAGAGTTGAGTGTTCGGAATGTACAAGTAACTTTTAACATTTATTGGCAGCTGTTTTTCTTCTTTAGAGTATCATGGGGTTGCATTTCGACCTTAGAAGGTCATCCTCAGCCCTCTATAAAAAGAAAATACAACCTGTAATATTGGCAGCTACTAGTTTTTTTCTTTAAGAATATCAAAGTAAAAGGAAAATACAATATATTGAGGGCATAAGGAGGTTTTTTATCTAGTAAAAATACATTAAACTTCCCTCAGAGTTATAAAAATGAAGTTTGTGAATCTTGAGTAACTAGTTTGACCTAAAAATCCGTATTTACGATAACCCCTGATATCCGGAGGTATCTGTGTAACTCCATGTTCTTCTATCTGTCATTCTGTTTTCAATCAATGCGGGCCTTTTGTTTGGAATGTAAACTTTGTTGCAGCTGCTGTACGTGACCCTATTAAGCATGACGATAATTTTAAATTAAAACTTTTATGAAATTTGAATTTTCAAAATAACTACTATTATAGTATAACTTAATCGGTTAACAAAATAATATGAGAACTCCTATACTGCTCGGATGGTTTCCTGAAGATCGATTCTGGCCGATGGTAGAGGTTGAAGGAAAAGTTGGCCACAGAACTCGCTGTCCTGGGAATTTTACTCCATACGAGGAATACAAATTGCATATCGAGCTGGTACGAAGGTAGAGGAAGTACTTGAGCATGTATGCTCATTTTGAGGTTGCAAGAGTCCAATATGAGAAAGATGTCTATGAGCAGCACAGCTCGACAAGGATACTTTGTAAGGAAGCATCATTTATACTGGGCTAGATATCTCCTGGGGATATGACATGAAGATGGTAGTCCACTTTCTTTTAAATTTAATACTACTGACGGAGATTTCATTATTCGCGATTTTCTTGAAAACGGTTTTAACGGGGGACATTCAGCTTTCGATGCTGAAAAACTAAAATTTTTTCATGTAAAGTCCCCTTGAAAATAATTTCCGAACTTTACAGAATATTTCCCTCAGATACTTATTTAGGCCTACTCTATGAATGGCCAACAATGTATCTTTCTCTCTTCATTCTTATAAAGAATAAGAGGCCGTGAAAGAGCGCGTATTCAATTGTTCACCACGCAAGACAAACTTTCTACATTCAGTGGGTGAACAGGTGGGGTGGCTTGTAACTACCCTTCAGAAAATCTTTTTGGACAAAATTTTAACTAAAAGTTTTAGCTCTCACTATAAGGTACACATGTGCAAAATTTAAAGAAAATCGTTAGAGCCGTTTTCGAGAAAATCGCGAAAAACTAAAATTTCTTATTGTAAAGTCCCCTTAAAAAAAATCTGATGTGAAAGTCACATAACTACCTCTGCCCCAATAAAAGTTAGCAGTATTCACATATCCTTGTACAGAATCGCAAGACACAATTTTACGCTAATTATCCTATAAATACCTCTTCTTTCAATGATGCGACTAAAAGCGCAGGATATATTATAACAAACTTAAAAAAAAACAAGTGACTGCAGACGTTTATTGAACTTTCCGCCGTAAAATATAATTTCCGAAATTTATCGAATATTTCCCTCAGATACTTCTTTACTCTATGCATGGCCAACAATACATATTTCTCACTTCACATTCTTATATAGAATAAGAGGCCGTGAAAGAGCGCGAATTCAGTTGTTCATCACCCAAGACAAACTTTCTACAAACAGTGGGTGAACAGTGGGTGGCTTGTAACTACCCTCAGAGAATTTTCTCGAAAAAATGTTTCAATTAAACGTTTTAGCTCTTAGTATAAGCAACCCATGTGCAAAATTTAAAAAAAATCGTTAGAGCCGTTTTCGAGAAAATCGCGAAAAACGAAAATTTCTTCACGTAAAGTCCCCTTAAAAATAAGAGAAAATAATCGCCAATCTTATCCTCACATCTTCAGAAGGTACCTGGCCCAAATACGAAATTTTGTTTTCATAGGATTTTCCGTTTTGGAGTTAGAGTGCTCACAGACAGACAGACAGACAGACACACAAACATGTTTCCAAAAATAGTATTTTTGGATTCAAGGGGCCTTGAAACGTGTATATATGCTAAAAACTCAACTTCGAATTTTGGGGTCGAAAACAATACTTCCTCTACCTATTGTACCTATGGTACGGGCAGAGGAAGTAATAAGAGAAACTTGGAATTACATTATCGCATTAAATTCAGTGGAGTTCACAGTAACTGCTAGATAGACAGAACGACAAACACTTCTTTTTATTATTATAGATACATACTGTGTACATTATTTTTAACAATTTTATTGTTTAGAAATCATTCATAAAGTATCTGCCTGCGATTGAATGAGACTTTGAATTAACCTAATTTAATCTAATCTAATCTAACCTAACCTAACCTAAGCTGACTTAACCTATCTACGATATGAACGGCCGGTTTCCTTAGCCGCGGTAGCTAAGGGGTGCTGCCTTGGAGCTGTGGTGAAGGAGGCTGTAGGTTTGAGTCTCTATGTCCACCCCTAGCCCCAACGGGTTGTGTGGCGATGAGCACGATAATATTACAAGATAAAAATACTATGCCAATGTGCACGAAAATGCGACTGTGCCGATGTGCACCTGTGCCAATGTGCACGACACCGTTCAGATGATGGTAGGCCTATATGTCACATCCCCTTTTTTTAATTTATATTTTTGTTAGGTTCGTCATATATATAAAAAATGTCTAGAGTTTTATTCAAACACATTCCCTAAAAACAGCTTGTCATTTTGGTAAAAAATAAAGAAATATTGTTAAAATGTTAATGTTACTCACAGTTCACCCACACCACCGTGTATTTAATTTTCCAGGAGTTGGTTGCCTATGGTTTCGTTGCTTAATTTTCTTTTTTGTAGGTAGTACATCTACACCATTGTGTATTTATTTTCCAGGAGTTATTTGTCTGTAGTTTCGTTGGTGAGTCTTCTTTTTGTAGAGAGTTGAGTGTTCGGAATGTACAAGTAACTTTTAACATTTATTGGCAGCTGTTTTTCTTCTTTAGAGTATCATGGGGTTGCATTTCGACCTTAGAAGGTCATCCTCAGCCCTCTATAAAAAGAAAATACAACCTGTAATATTGGCAGCTACTAGTTTTTTTCTTTAAGAATATCAAAGTAAAAGGAAAATACAATATATTGAGGGCATAAGGAGGTTTTTTATCTAGTAAAAATACATTAAACTTCCCTCAGAGTTATAAAAATGAAGTTTGTGAATCTTGAGTAACTAGTTTGACCTAAAAATCCGTATTTACGATAACCCCTGATATCCGGAGGTATCTGTGTAACTCCATGTTCTTCTATCTGTCATTCTGTTTTAAATCAATGCGGGCCTTTTGTTTGGAATGTAAACTTTGTTGCAGCTGCTGTACGTGACCCTATTAAGCATGACGATAATTTTAAATTAAAACTTTTATGAAATTTGAATTTTCAAAATAACTACTATTATAGTATAACTTAATCGGTTAACAAAATAATATGAGAACTCCTATACTGCTCGGATGGTTTCCTGAAGATCGATTCTGGCCGATGGTAGAGGTTGAAGGAAAAGTTGGCCACAGAACTCGCTGTCCTGGGAATTTTACTCCATACGAGGAATACAAATTGCATATCGAGCTGGTACGAAGGTAGAGGAAGTACTTGAGCATGTATGCTCATTTTGAGGTTGCAAGAGTCCAATATGAGAAAGATGTCTATGAGCAGCACAGCTCGACAAGGATACTTTGTAAGGAAGCATCATTTATACTGGGCTAGATATCTCCTGGGGATATGACATGAAGATGGTAGTCCACTTTCTTTTAAATTTAATACTACTGACGGAGATTTCATTATTCGCGATTTTCTTGAAAACGGTTTTAACGGGGGACATTCAGCTTTCGATGCTGAAAAACTAAAATTTTTTCATGTAAAGTCCCCTTGAAAATAATTTCCGAACTTTACAGAATATTTCCCTCAGATACTTATTTAGGCCTACTCTATGAATGGCCAACAATGTATCTTTCTCTCTTCATTCTTATAAAGAATAAGAGGCCGTGAAAGAGCGCGTATTCAATTGTTCACCACGCAAGACAAACTTTCTACATTCAGTGGGTGAACAGGTGGGGTGGCTTGTAACTACCCTTCAGAAAATCTTTTTGGACAAAATTTTAACTAAAAGTTTTAGCTCTCACTATAAGGTACACATGTGCAAAATTTAAAGAAAATCGTTAGAGCCGTTTTCGAGAAAATCGCGAAAAACTAAAATTTCTTATTGTAAAGTCCCCTTAAAAAAAATCTGATGTGAAAGTCACATAACTACCTCTGCCCCAATAAAAGTTAGCAGTATTCACATATCCTTGTACAGAATCGCAAGACACAATTTTACGCTAATTATCCTATAAATACCTCTTCTTTCAATGATGCGACTAAAAGCGCAGGATATATTATAACAAACTTAAAAAAAAACAAGTGACTGCAGACGTTTATTGAACTTTCCGCTGTAAAATATAATTTCCGAAATTTATCGAATATTTCCCTCAGATACTTCTTTACTCTATGCATGGCCAACAATACATATTTCTCACTTCACATTCTTATATAGAATAAGAGGCCGTGAAAGAGCGCGAATTCAGTTGTTCATCACCCAAGACAAACTTTCTACAAACAGTGGGTGAACAGTGGGTGGCTTGTAACTACCCTCAGAGAATTTTCTCGAAAAAATGTTTCAATTAAACGTTTTAGCTCTTAGTATAAGCAACCCATGTGCAAAATTTAAAAAAAATCGTTAGAGCCGTTTTCGAGAAAATCGCGAAAAACGAAAATTTCTTCACGTAAAGTCCCCTTAAAAATAAGAGAAAATAATCGCCAATCTTATCCTCACATCTTCAGAAGGTACCTGGCCCAAATACGAAATTTTGTTTTCATAGGATTTTCCGTTTTGGAGTTAGAGTGCTCACAGACAGACAGACAGACAGACACACAAACATGTTTCCAAAAATAGTATTTTTGGATTCAAGGGGCCTTGAAACGTGTATATATGCTAAAAACTCAACTTCGAATTTTGGGGTCGAAAACAATACTTCCTCTACCTATTGTACCTATGGTACGGGCAGAGGAAGTAATAAGAGAAACTTGGAATTACATTATCGCATTAAATTCAGTGGAGTTCACAGTAACTGCTAGATAGACAGAACGACAAACACTTCTTTTTATTATTATAGATACATACTGTGTACATTATTTTTAACAATTTTATTGTTTAGAAATCATTCATAAAGTATCTGCCTGCGATTGAATGAGACTTTGAATTAACCTAATTTAATCTAATCTAATCTAACCTAACCTAACCTAAGCTGACTTAACCTATCTACGATATGAACGGCCGGTTTCCTTAGCCGCGGTAGCTAAGGGGTGCTGCCTTGGAGCTGTGGTGAAGGAGGCTGTAGGTTTGAGTCTCTATGTCCACCCCTAGCCCCAACGGGTTGTGTGGCGATGAGCACGATAATATTACAAGATAAAAATACTATGCCAATGTGCACGAAAATGCGACTGTGCCGATGTGCACCTGTGCCAATGTGCACGACACCGTTCAGATGATGGTAGGCCTATATGTCACATCCCCTTTTTTTAATTTATATTTTTGTTAGGTTCGTCATATATATAAAAAATGTCTAGAGTTTTATTCAAACACATTCCCTAAAAACAGCTTGTCATTTTGGTAAAAAATAAAGAAATATTGTTAAAATGTTAATGTTACTCACAGTTCACCCACACCACCGTGTATTTAATTTTCCAGGAGTTGGTTGCCTATGGTTTCGTTGCTTAATTTTCTTTTTTGTAGGTAGTACATCTACACCATTGTGTATTTATTTTCCAGGAGTTATTTGTCTGTAGTTTCGTTGGTGAGTCTTCTTTTTGTAGAGAGTTGAGTGTTCGGAATGTACAAGTAACTTTTAACATTTATTGGCAGCTGTTTTTCTTCTTTAGAGTATCATGGGGTTGCATTTCGACCTTAGAAGGTCATCCTCAGCCCTCTATAAAAAGAAAATACAACCTGTAATATTGGCAGCTACTAGATTTTTTCTTTAAGAATATCAAAGTAAAAGGAAAATACAATATATTGAGGGCATAAGGAGGTTTTTTATCTAGTAAAAATACATTAAACTTCCCTCAGAGTTATAAAAATGAAGTTTGTGAATCTTGAGTAACTAGTTTGACCTAAAAATCCGTATTTACGATAACCCCTTGAAGCTGTAATTATTCCACCCTTTTGATTTATTATAAACAATAGTTAATTCATATTTATTCAAATCATTCAAATTATTATTATTATTATTTCGGTATCAAAATTCTCGATTAGATTATTATTATTATTTATTAATTCCAAATTTGAAATCTTAACTGAAAAAGAAACGTATATTTTGAAAATACAACGTACTAAAATTCATAATTTCGGCCCGCGAATTGTTTTAACCAATAGAACTGTTTTACGTAATGAAAAGTACAGCCAATGAGAGAGAAGCATCCATTAGCCGCGAACATAGCGTGGTCAAGAGCTCACTTCCACCATATTCGCCGAGGAGAGCAGACCTGCGTGCGTTGCTCTTGTGGAAAGTCGCGGGAATATTACCTAGCCTAATGGCGATTCTCACTAAAGCCACTTATTAAACACGACTGTACATTATAAATATAGCGTGTGAGTTTACTTTACATAGTGACAAATAAGAAGATAGAAAATTCACGTAAGTACTTGATTAATGCAATTGAAGTGGTGAATTTACACAAACAGCTACGCAGAACACAGTTAATTTGAATAAATTCCGATATAAAACGTTTATAGTGCAGTTATCATTTATAGAGACATAACTAGCTATAAACCAATCCCTCAGATGATTCGTGTGATACCCTGAGCTACAAAAGCCGTGGAAAAGATATAGGTGCAGAACTGAAGGAGCCCAACAGAGAGTCGAAGTAAGTACATTTCCACAACGAATCCAGCTCCCAATCCCATCACCTATATCAATTTGGTGCACCAACGTGTGGCTTTAATAAGAACAGTCGAACTGTGAAAGACTCTGTGAACAAATATTCTAATCGGGACATTAGCAAGCAGATTGTGATACACAGAATTAAGTGAGAATCGTGAGCTAGGTACGGTTACGCGCGCAACAATCACCACGCCATCACGAGGTCAGCCCAGGTGTTCGACATCATGCAGTAGGCAGCAGCTGTGACCATCCAACATCAACCGACAACAATCGACTTCCAGAATGAAAGTAATTGTAAGAAGCCTGTGAAGCCTGCGAAGCCTACAAATAAAGTAAGGTGTTATTTTTATGATTATAAATGAAACTCAGAGGCCGCGAAATAATGTCGCCACAGAAGGAAAGTTCAGATGTGTTAGAAAATGGACAGGACTTGCTAACTAGTACCGAGATGGAAGGTATTGTAGACAATATAAGTGCTGATAGTAGTTTACAGTTAGTAGATGAGATTGTAACTGATATGGAAGTTCAGGTCGAAACAGATGTTTCCTTTTCAAATGTAAACGTGACTAGGCGCGAAGATAGTGAATCTTCAGATGACCAGTTAGAGAACTCAATTAAAAGTTTTATGCAGCAAATGTTCAATAAGCTTAGTAGTAAAATTGAAGATGTTAAAACAGATATCAATAATGTTAAGACTGATATCAATGATGTTAAAAATGAGGTTAAGATTGACATCAATGATGTAAAAAGTGACGTTAGCAAAGTTAGTACTGATGTAAATAATGTAAAAGCAGATGTAAATGAAAACATTAGTCTGAAGTTAGTACAAATGGATGAAAACTTGACAAAATTGAAAGACGATTTAAAACAAGAAGTGGTAAAGGAAGTACAGGAAAGATTAGGTGATTTCAAAGAGCAGGTTAATAATGACGTCACCGTAGCTCTAGAGAATATTCAAACTATTGTAAATAACGACATAGCAGAAGTCAAGGAGGTTATTTAAAATGTTAGCACTAACTTGCAAACAATGCAAACAGATGTTTCTAATACTAGTGAGGAAATGAAAGTTATTGTGGCTAATGTGTCAGAACTAGATAATAGTGTGTCACTTATGAAAATGCAGATGAATGCTTTCGATGAAACATTGTTAGGTTTTGCTAAGATAAATGATGAGGCTAGAAATGACTTAGAGAAGAAGAATCAGCTGTTAAAAGTGAAACAGAAAGACATTGAAATACAGATTGTAGAAGCGCAAGAAGAGTTGACCGTGTTGAGTAGGAGAGTTCATAAAGATGAAGAGTTACTGACAAGTAGAATTTGTGTATTGGAAAATAGATTAAATGTTCCTGTAACTTCACCTGTAATTAATGATGTGAATATATCTCAACTGGGAAACAATATGAGTAGGAATGTTGTTGAAGAAACTTACTCACAGTTACCATGTAGATCTCCTAGATGTCAGGAAAGGGGCAATAGTCATAATGGTTCCCAGGTGCAGGATATTAATGTACCTTTGTCCACAGGAATTAGTCAGTTAGGCACAAATTTTCCTAGCTATCTGATGAACGAAATTAAGTTACCTGTTTTTGATGAGAATAATAATACCAATCCACAAAATTTCTTAACTGAACTTCACGATTATTTTAGGTTGAGAGCCATTCCGTCTAACATGTACATGATCATAGTAAGAAAGGCATTGCAAGGTAGATCTTTGAATTGGTTCAATTTGACTACAAATGAGACTACGACATTTGAAGAATTCAAAAAAAATTTTATCAGTAGATATTGGAGTTTATCCAAGAGAAACAACATTAGGATGCAGTTAGCTAATGGTGTGTATGAGCCAGAGTCAGGTCAGACGATGATTGACTATTTTTTAGAAATGGCCGAATTAGGACGACAAGTAGATCCTCCACTAAATGAATTCGAGTTACTGGAGACTGTTGTAAATCACTTCCCAGAGAATGTGAGACTAAATCTGATAGTAGCAAAACCCAGAACTTTCTCTGATATGTTAGAATTGCTTGCTGCTTTTGAGCAAAGGAATATTTTCAGAAGTAGGCAGAGCTATATGAATTCAAATGATAGAATGTACCCTCCCACTAACAGGCTTACAAATTCTGGGGTAGGGGCAGAAGGCAATGCAAATAATTGTGACAGAGGTTATGATGCTAGGGATACTTACAGAGGCCCTATGCCTAATCAAAATAGGAACAATCCTAGGTATTTCCAGAATAGATCAGAAAATAGGCCATATAACAGAAACAATAATGGAAGAAATCAGATAAACCATGTCACTTTCAATAGGCAAAATGTTGGAAATGGTAATCATCCAAATTCTTGGCGAAAAATGCCATGGATGAGGAATCAAGGCTATCGTAGGAGGTACCAGAACCGTACTTATAATAATAGAGGTAATAACAATAGTAATGACAGTCAAGTTAGGCCAGGACAAGTAATTAACAATGGTAAATGGCGAGTCAAAGGTGTTGAGACTCAGCAAAACACGCTTAATCCCAGAGCCAGACCATTCAACAGTAATACCCGTAGTGAAGATGTACCTGATGAAGTTGTAGAAATTCATGATCAGGAAGATAATGGTAATGTACAACAGTTAAACTAACAAGCCAATATCTCGAGGGTTCGGATGGTGTTGGCGCAAGTTTAGTCAATTCAGATAAACGTATAGAACCCATAAATAGCATTCAGACACAAAGAAGTTTCTCAAGTAATAATGAAGAAAAGAATAATGCAAGTAGAAGTGAGGTTATTATGGATCCTCCTAGAATAAAAGTAGTGATAGGAAATTATGAGACGAATGCATTAATAGATACAGGTTGTTCAAATAGTGTAATAAGCGAGTCCTTATACAATAAGCTTATCCAAAACAAAGTCAAGTTAATTTCTATTCCTATTTGCGGATTATCTTGCACAGTAGCGATCAAAAGAGCAAAACAATCGGTAAAATTTCAATGCATGTTGGATGTCAAAATTGGTGATTCAAAATTTGAAATATTTTTCTTAGTAGTCCCAAAATTAGTTACAGATATTATTATTGGAGTTGATGTTTTTACAGAATACAATAGTATCATAAGTTTTGAGGATAACAACTTAATATTGAATTTACAAGGAAACAAGATGAGCATTCCCTTCGACAATGAGCTGAGTAGAAAAGATGCGTCTAGTGAGTTAGGCGACAACGATATCCCGTATGAGACGTTTATTGTAGAAAATATTCAGATAAATGATACGATGATTCATAAAGTAGGCCCTTGCTGCGATGATATAAATAATGAGGTAGAAGTATGTAGATGTATGACATTGAATTGCGATGACTGCGCTGATAGGTATGAAAATAGTGTTGACGGAAATGTCAACATAGGGCAAGTAGAGATAGGTTATGTCTGTACGAGGAATGTAAAAGAAGCCGACCCTAGCGCGAACTCTATGACAATGAATATTTTGAAGGAGAAAGTTGATATGGCTCACAACTTAAATGAAGATCAACGTGATAGGTTGTTATCGATATTAATAAAGAATAAAGAAGTATTTTCCGAAAACGTGGGACTTTGTAATATCTACGAGCATAAATTTGACATCGAACCAGTTGATGAATTCACTTATAAGAGTAGGCCAATCCCAATTGCATTGAAGAAGGAAGCTGATATGACAATTCAGAAGATGTTAGACTCGGGAGTAATCGAAATTTCGACCTCAAAATACATTAACCCTTTGTGTTGGACGTTCAAAAAGGATAAATCTCTTCGCCTTACCGTTGATGCGAGGCATATGAACAATTATATCGCTACAGATAACTACCGTCCGGAAAGTATTGAACAATTGCTCAGTAGATTAGAAAAAGGAAAATGTTTTTCGAGCATAGATTTGACTCATTCGTTTTGGCAAATTTCACTACGCAAAGAGGATAGGAAGTATACAGCTTTCAATCATAATGGACGTACGTACGAATTTACTAGATGCCCATTTGGTTACAAGACAAGTGGAAGTGCCTTACTACGAGCACTTAGTGTGATTTTTCCAGAAACCGAAACAAAAGGAATCATTTCCTATTTAGATGATTTTCTTCTTAGCAACGATGATTTTGAAACCCATTTAGCAAATATTGACTATGTTTTAACAAACTTTCGTGAACATGGCATGACAGTCAAACCGTCTAAAACATGTTTCTTTCAGAAAGAAGTAGAATTTGTAGGTTATGTAGTAACTCCCGAAGGTATCAAACCTAATCCAAACCGTATTGCTTCAATTCAAAACATTCCAGTACCACGCACTGTTAAGCAGTTACGTCGTCTCTTAGGCATATGGCAGTTCCAGAGTAGATTTTTAATTAACTACGCTAAGGAAGTAGCACCCCTTAGAGAACTGTTAAAAAAGGGAATTCGTTGGAAATGGACAGACGAACATGATCGTGCTTTTAATAAAGTTAAAGAATTGTTTTCAAAAGCTATCTTGTTAGAAAGACCAAACGATGATAGGCCGTACATAATTCACACAGACTCTTCATGTAAAGCTATAGGTTGTATTCTTAGTCAGATTGATGAATCCGGTGAAACCCATGTAATAGCTACAGCCTCGAGAAGTTTAAGTAGTACAGAACAAAGAGCTTGCATTTCGGAATTAGAAGTAAGTGCCATATACTATGCACTAACAAAATTCAGGCATTATGTATTCAATAAGCAAGTTACAGTGTATACTGATCACATTTCCCTAGCTTTCATGCAAAAATGTAGATTAACAAATTCTAAGATTTCAAGATATATACATGAAATCATGTCATATGACATTGTAATTAAGCACATTCCCGGAAGAGATAATATATTCGCAGATCTGTTAAGCCGTTTAGACCAGCATTCAAACATCCCAGATACTATTGCTTCACCAAAACAAGAAGTGTGTATTTTAACTTTGCCATGTGTAGGATCCAAAGGATTAATAAAAGGGTTCAAAGACATAAAGAAATTGCAATCTGAAGATGAGACTATTGCTGAATTGCTAACTTGTGCTAAAACTATCCAAGAACTTTCTGAGATTGATACGTCATCAGAAAATCAATTGGTGATCAATTCATCAGACACAAATGGTACTAATATGGGTGCTGATAACAGTAGTATAGATAATGTAAATAGTAGTGTAGGAGATATACAAGATTGTAGTTTCAAACCAAGTAGTACTGTAGGATTGTTTGATGGAGTTTTGTATAAGTTATGTGGTTCAGATGAGTTAAAGTGGAAAATTTATGTTCCAAGATGTCTAGAACAGGGTTTAATTAAATGTTACCACCAAGCTTTATGTCATTCAGGTTCAAAAAAAGTATTGATAAATTTAAGTAAAGATTTCTATTTCAAACATATGGCGAGGAAAATCAGGCAAATTCTTAAAGTTTGTACCACTTGCCAAGCAGCTAAACCGTTGAACGTAAAATATGACACAGAACCAAAGAATATCATTAGAGAAACTAAAAATAGTTTAGTAGCATTAGATTTCCATGGTGAATTACCTCAAGGCAGATTCGGTTGTAGATATATCTTCGTAATGTATGATTGTTTTACCAAGTTCGTAAAAATTTATCCAGTACGTAGAGCAACTTCTAAAGCATGTGTGAGCAAAATTATTAATGACTATATTCCGAAATTTGGAGATATTGAAGCCGTACTTTGTGACAATGCCACATCATTCACTAGTAGTCATTTTCAAAATTCGCTAAGAGCAAAGAACATCAAAATTTTCCATAGTTCAAGTTACTTTCCCCAAGCAAATTTCGCAGAAAGAATCATGAGAGATATTACTTTATATTTAAGAATATTGTGTCATAAATCACACACAAATTGGGTTAGCCAGTGTAATGTAATAGAAAGAGTAATCAACCATTCCGTAAACGCGACTACATTAGCTTCTCCATATACTTTAATGACAGGTAAAGATGCAGACCCAGTTATTGCGAATCTTCCCCAAGCTAAATTCTATAAGGGCAAGAAGATGTCGAATGAGGAATTATGTAAGAGAGCTCTGGATAGAATAAGGAGTAGGGCAGAAAAGAGAAAGGCAAAAGTAAAGAGGTATAAAGCAAAATGGAATCCAGAAGTAGGCACAAAAGTATTGTTGAGAAATAAGAGTTTGTCCAGTGCACTCCATAGAAGGTATAGACGTATGAATATGGTTTATAGAGGACCATTTGTAATTTCTAAGAATTTCAGTAACCATACATATGAGCTAAGTACTCTAAATAGCAAACTCATAGGACGTTATCACAAATCTTTACTGAAACCATATTATGAAGAGCGCCAAGTCTGATGGATTGAACAATAATGTTGATGTATATAAAATGTTTATTATTTAAGAGGGTTATGTTTGTACATAAATTGTTTATTATTCAAGGGTAATATTTTGATGTAATGCAACATAGTGTGATACTGTATATATTT
The DNA here is from genome assembly GCA_964059195.1 of Ectobius pallidus. NCBI lineage: Eukaryota > Metazoa > Arthropoda > Insecta > Blattodea > Ectobiidae > Ectobius > Ectobius pallidus. The sequence continues at coordinate 17,459,012 of CAXKWD010000006.1, forward strand.
ATTTGTTTGTCAAAAGTGAGTTGTATTTGTATGATGTATGCAAACATATTATAACAGTGATTCAAAGAAAGAGAATTCATGCAAAGGAATAAGAAAGTGATATTTTACAGACGATGAGTGCCTCGATGTAAATAAATTTTCAAATATGGACGATGAGACTATCTCGACATATATATATATATATTTTCAAAATGTTTAAGAATTCTCTATATAACTAACAAGAAGTGCTGTCATATACTAAACATGTTTGTTTTTCAAGAAATAATTTTCAGAGTTAAGAATGTTTAGATAGTATTTTTCATTTATTGTTCAAATGTTTGTCAATTTTTTTAAAGATATTATGTTAAAGGAATGTCAGGGTAATACAAACCTGATTTGATTTGATTTGTGTATATCCAAATAATTTTGGTGAGATTCATTTAATTCAAGTTGTAATGTTTAACACATACACCTATTGTTACACTAACATTTATCATTATTCACCATTTCAATGATTAATTTTGAATTTTTACTAATCCAAGCGTAATTTAAATTTATTAAGAATAAATATTCTGGGGTATGATGTGTTAATTTAATTATTTACCTTTTCAGACATAATTAAATTAACACAGGGGCATTTTGAAGCTGTAATTATTCCACCCTTTTGATTTATTATAAACAATAGTTAATTCATATTTATTCAAATCATTCAAATTATTATTATTATTATTTCGGTATCAAAATTCTCGATTAGATTATTATTATTATTTATTAATTCCAAATTTGAAATCTTAACTGAAAAAGAAACGTATATTTTGAAAATACAACGTACTAAAATTCATAATTTCGGCCCGCGAATTGTTTTAACCAATAGAACTGTTTTACGTAATGAAAAGTACAGCCAATGAGAGAGAAGCATCCATTAGCCGCGAACATAGCGTGGTCAAGAGCTCACTTCCACCATATTCGCCGAGGAGAGCAGACCTGCGTGCGTTGCTCTTGTGGAAAGTCGCGGGAATATTACCTAGCCTAATGGCGATTCTCACTAAAGCCACTTATTAAACACGACTGTACATTATAAATATAGCGTGTGAGTTTACTTTACATAGTGACAAATAAGAAGATAGAAAATTCACGTAAGTACTTGATAAATGCAATTGAAGTGGTGAATTTACACAAACAGCTACGCAGAACACAGTTAATTTGAATAAATTCCGATATAAAACGTTTATAGTGCAGTTATCATTTATAGAGACATAACTAGCTATAAACCAATCCCTCAGATGATTCGTGTGATACCCTGAGCTACAAAAGCCGTGGAAAAGATATAGGTGCAGAACTGAAGGAGCCCAACAGAGAGTCGAAGTAAGTACATTTCCACAACGAATCCAGCTCCCAATCCCATCACCTATATCACCCTGATATCCGGAGGTATCTGTGTAACTCCATGTTCTTCTATCTGTCATTCTGTTTTCAATCAATGCGGGCCTTTTGTTTGGAATGTAAACTTTGTTGCAGCTGCTGTACGTGACCCTATTAAGCATGACGATAATTTTAAATTAAAACTTTTATGAAATTTGAATTTTCAAAATAACTACTATTATAGTATAACTTAATCGGTTAACAAAATAATATGAGAACTCCTATACTGCTCGGATGGTTTCCTGAAGATCGATTCTGGCCGATGGTAGAGGTTGAAGGAAAAGTTGGCCACAGAACTCGCTGTCCTGGGAATTTTACTCCATACGAGGAATACAAATTGCATATCGAGCTGGTACGAAGGTAGAGGAAGTACTTGAGCATGTATGCTCATTTTGAGGTTGCAAGAGTCCAATATGAGAAAGATGTCTATGAGCAGCACAGCTCGACAAGGATACTTTGTAAGGAAGCATCATTTATACTGGGCTAGATATCTCCTGGGGATATGACATGAAGATGGTAGTCCACTTTCTTTTAAATTTAATACTACTGACGGAGATTTCATTATTCGCGATTTTCTTGAAAACGGTTTTAACGGGGGACATTCAGCTTTCGATGCTGAAAAACTAAAATTTTTTCATGTAAAGTCCCCTTGAAAATAATTTCCGAACTTTACAGAATATTTCCCTCAGATACTTATTTAGGCCTTCTCTATGAATGGCCAACAATGTATCTTTCTCTCTTCATTCTTATAAAGAATAAGAGGCCGTGAAAGAGCGCGTATTCAATTGTTCACCACGCAAGACAAACTTTCTACATTCAGTGGGTGAACAGGTGGGGTGGCTTGTAACTACCCTTCAGAAAATCTTTTTGGACAAAATTTTAACTAAAAGTTTTAGCTCTCACTATAAGGTACACATGTGCAAAATTTAAAGAAAATCGTTAGAGCCGTTTTCGAGAAAATCGCGAAAAACTAAAATTTCTTATTGTAAAGTCCCCTTAAAAAAATCTGATGTGAAAGTCACATAACTACCTCTGCCCCAATAAAAGTTAGCAGTATTCACATATCCTTGTACAGAATCGCAAGACACAATTTTACGCTAATTATCCTATAAATACCTCTTCTTTCAATGATGCGACTAAAAGCGCAGGATATATTATAACAAACTTAAAAAAAAAACAAGTGACTGCAGACGTTTATTGAACTTTCCGCCGTAAAATATAATTTCCGAAATTTATCGAATATTTCCCTCAGATACTTCTTTACTCTATGCATGGCCAACAATACATATTTCTCACTTCACATTCTTATATAGAATAAGAGGCCGTGAAAGAGCGCGAATTCAGTTGTTCATCACCCAAGACAAACTTTCTACAAACAGTGGGTGAACAGTGGGTGGCTTGTAACTACCCTCAGAGAATTTTCTCGAAAAAATGTTTCAATTAAACGTTTTAGCTCTTAGTATAAGCAACCCATGTGCAAAATTTAAAAAAAATCGTTAGAGCCGTTTTCGAGAAAATCGCGAAAAACGAAAATTTCTTCACGTAAAGTCCCCTTAAAAATAAGAGAAAATAATCGCCAATCTTATCCTCACATCTTCAGAAGGTACCTGACCCAAATACGAAATTTTGTTTTCATAGGATTTTCCGTTTTGGAGTTAGAGTGCTCACAGACAGACAGACAGACACACAAACATGTTTCCAAAAATAGTATTTTTGGATTCAAGGGGCCTTGAAACGTGTATATATGCTAAAAACTCAACTTCGAATTTTGGGGTCGAAAACAATACTTCCTCTACCTATTGTACCTATGGTACGGGCAGAGGAAGTAATAAGAGAAACTTGGAATTACATTATCGCATTAAATTCAGTGGAGTTCACAGTAACTGCTAGATAGACAGAACGACAAACACTTCTTTTTATTATTATAGATACATACTGTGTACATTATTTTTAACAATTTTATTGTTTAGAAATCATTCATAAAGTATCTGCCTGCGATTGAATGAGACTTTGAATTAACCTAATTTAATCTAATCTAATCTAACCTAACCTAACCTAAGCTGACTTAACCTATCTACGATATGAACGGCCGGTTTCCTTAGCCGCGGTAGCTAAGGGGTGCTGCCTTGGAGCTGTGGTGAAGGAGGCTGTAGGTTTGAGTCTCTATGTCCACCCCTAGCCCCAACGGGTTGTGTGGCGATGAGCACGATAATATTACAAGATAAAAATACTATGCCAATGTGCACGAAAATGCGACTGTGCCGATGTGCACCTGTGCCAATGTGCACGACACCGTTCAGATGATGGTAGGCCTATATGTCACATCCCCTTTTTTTAATTTATATTTTTGTTAGGTTCGTCATATATATAAAAAATGTCTAGAGTTTTATTCAAACACATTCCCTAAAAACAGCTTGTCATTTTGGTAAAAAATAAAGAAATATTGTTAAAATGTTAATGTTACTCACAGTTCACCCACACCACCGTGTATTTAATTTTCCAGGAGTTGGTTGCCTATGGTTTCGTTGCTTAATTTTCTTTTTTGTAGGTAGTACATCTACACCATTGTGTATTTATTTTCCAGGAGTTATTTGTCTGTAGTTTCGTTGGTGAGTCTTCTTTTTGTAGAGAGTTGAGTGTTCGGAATGTACAAGTAACTTTTAACATTTATTGGCAGCTGTTTTTCTTCTTTAGAGTATCATGGGGTTGCATTTCGACCTTAGAAGGTCATCCTCAGCCCTCTATAAAAAGAAAATACAACCTGTAATATTGGCAGCTACTAGTTTTTTTCTTTAAGAATATCAAAGTAAAAGGAAAATACAATATATTGAGGGCATAAGGAGGTTTTTTATCTAGTAAAAATACATTAAACTTCCCTCAGAGTTATAAAAATGAAGTTTGTGAATCTTGAGTAACTAGTTTGACCTAAAAATCCGTATTTACGATAACCCCTGATATCCGGAGGTATCTGTGTAACTCCATGTTCTTCTATCTGTCATTCTGTTTTCAATCAATGCGGGCCTTTTGTTTGGAATGTAAACTTTGTTGCAGCTGCTGTACGTGACCCTATTAAGCATGACGATAATTTTAAATTAAAACTTTTATGAAATTTGAATTTTCAAAATAACTACTATTATAGTATAACTTAATCGGTTAACAAAATAATATGAGAACTCCTATACTGCTCGGATGGTTTCCTGAAGATCGATTCTGGCCGATGGTAGAGGTTGAAGGAAAAGTTGGCCACAGAACTCGCTGTCCTGGGAATTTTACTCCATACGAGGAATACAAATTGCATATCGAGCTGGTACGAAGGTAGAGGAAGTACTTGAGCATGTATGCTCATTTTGAGGTTGCAAGAGTCCAATATGAGAAAGATGTCTATGAGCAGCACAGCTCGACAAGGATACTTTGTAAGGAAGCATCATTTATACTGGGCTAGATATCTCCTGGGGATATGACATGAATGCCAATGGAATGCACAACAGCATAAACAATTAAAACAATTGAACACACACAACCTGCTGCACGGTCTTTTATTCTACATCGTGTTTTGAAGAAGTTGCATGTTGCATGAGGAAGTTATCTGTAGCTCCTGGTAATTCCCATCACAAAGAGTTTTACTCTACACAGGGATCACTGCTGAGTGGTTACAGGATTTTGATTCACATATTCCCTTCTTGTTGGTGTCAGGTAAAGCACTCTTTGTAATTAGTAATTACCTATTATAGATAGCTTTGTCTGCCATCACTACATAGTCAAAGCACAGTCCAACCGTCAGTAAACCAATCTAATACAAACACATTATTGTAATTGCTTGGTTTGCGTCTCTAGGAATAGTTACTGTAGTCTATTGTACATTATGTATTGTGTAGCTGCCAATTAAAATCAGCTAATGCCACAGATAAAAGACTCTAATAGCAGAACATGCTGTATTCAATAGCTAACGCGACTTTTGATCCTAACACGTGTTATGTTGAAATACCTACACGAAGCAGGTATCCTCTGACGCCATTATCTAACATAATCCTACTAATCAAGTTTTTTTAAATTTAACACTGTCTCACATTTTATACTACTCTATAAAATTGTCTTGGGAGCAATGTAATTTTAGAACTATTATGGGAAAATTTGAAGTTGGTGGCACTCTATACCGATAGAGAAACACAGAGCACTACCGCTTGAAAAAGCCTTTATCTTATGAGTGACGTCTGGTCAGAATATTATAGGAGAAAAATTCCTCCGGCACTGGGACTTGAACCCAGGACATTTGGCTATTTGCGCCAATGCTCTACCAACTGAGCTAAGCCGGAGCTCAATTCACAGCGCCAGATGGAACTTTTCTCCTATGACTGATTGCCCTAATGGTCTACCTCACAGACAGACAAGTTATGTCATATGCAGTACTGTGAGGCACACTAAGTAGTGATTTTTGTGACCGGGCTCCCACTGTTATTGTACAGTTAACATTCAAGATAGGTATACAAGCATTCATGAGCCACAGATTATTGTCTCTGTTGGACACTACATGAGAATATTATAGGAATTGAGCTCCGGCTTAGCTCAGTTGGTAGAGCATTGGCGCGAATAGCCAAAGGTCCTGGGTTCAAGTCCCAGTGCCGGAGGAATTTTTCTCCTATAATATTCTCATGTAGTGTCCAACAGAGACAATAATCTGTGGCTCATGACTGCTTGTATATCTACGTCTGGTCAGTTCAGCAGTTCCTGACGGAAGCATTCTCGGACCACTGCCATTGGCTTTAAATATAAATGGTATCACTAGTTTTATACTGTAGAACTCAGCAAACACTATCTCTATGAGGACGACTTAGGCTACTTACTCACAATCTCATACTACAATTTACAGCAAAATGTAGAATATTAGTTAATTGTTCGATGTATTGCATGTACTAATTCATATCTCATTATTCCTTACATTAAGTATAACTTACTATTTCACGAGCAATTTTTTTTTCACAAACATAGGATATGGCCAGTAATAGTATCAATGTAAAAAATCTAATAAAAAACCACATGCATCGTTTAAGAATTTGTTACACGTTGAAAAGCATTACAGTAATTATTCTGCAATCCTGCTGTACATGAATGGTTATTGCTAGCCTTATATGCTTTATCTATATTAATAAAAGGAAGTGTCTGTCCTCCGTCTGTCTGCGATGCCCAGCGAAATTACTGAACGCAGAGATCTGAAATTTTAAACATAGGTAGACTGAAGGGTCGGAAAATGTAGCTCGAAGCCGGAATTTTAATTTTCGCTTTCGTTCGTGAGTTATGAGTGAAAAATGAGCAAAAAACGTGCATTTTTTGCGTTTTTGAAGCATCAGTTTCAGTAATAAATTTCAATATCAAATCACTTACAGTTGGCTTTGGCTATTTTTGTCATCACACCTCATACCTTGGAAATAAAAGCAACGCGATCGCTTGATATTGTTAGTCCAACCTAGACGATTCATTTGTTTAGAGTGTCAAGGCCCACAGACATATGACATTTTCAACCTACACGGAAGAAAGATAATCAACCCTAAATATGGTCAAACATTGTTCGATTTGAACGAAACTCACTATACAGGGGTTTTCTGGGCCAAGGAACTCGAATCTGAGGTCGCTTTTACCAGGGGACGCTACCTAATCGTGGAATGCACTCCACGTGATTTAGGTGTTAATAAATATAATGATTTAACGATTATGCTCTTAATTTTTAGTTTTTAATTTTTTAAATAATTATCGCGGGGAAGCCGCGGGCACATGCTATCTTATAATAATAAAAGGACGTGTTTGTCTGTCTGTTCGCGATGCCCATCGAAACCTACTGAACGCAGAGATCTGAAATTTTAAATATAGATGCACTGAAAGTTGGGCAAATGCACCTCGAAGCCCTATTTTTAATTTTAGCTTTCCTTCGCGAGTTATGAGTCAAAAACTAGCAGAAAACGTGATTTTAGCGCTGTCGAAGCATCATATTTCAGTAATACATTTCAATGTCAAATCAATTGCAGTTGGCTTTGGCTATTTTTGTCATACCGTGGAAATAAAAGCATCGCGATCGCTTGAATGTTGTAAGCCCACGCTGGTCGATTCATTTGTTTAGAATGTCAAGGCCCGTAGACATATGAAATTTTCAACCTACACGGAAGAGGGATAATCAACATAGACCTAAATATGGTTAAACATCGTTCGATTTGGACGAAACTCACCATACAGGGATTTTCTGGGCCAAGGAACTTGAATCTGAGATCGCTTTTACCAGGCAACGCTTACTAATCGTGGTAAGTAATTCACGTGATTTAGGTGTTAATAAATATAATGATTTAACTATTATGCTCTTCATTTTTAATTTTTGAAATAATTATCGCGGGCGATCGCTTGATTTTGTAAGTCCATCCTGGAGGATTCATTTGTTTAGAATATCAAGGCCCGAAGACATATGAAATTTTCAACCTACACGGAAGAGGGATAATCAATGTAGGCCTAAATATGGTCAAACATTGTTCGATTTGAACGAAACTCACTGTACAGGGGTATTCTGGGCCAAGGAACTCGAATCTGAGGTCGCTTTTACCAGGCGACGCTATCTAATTGTGGTATGTAGTCCACGTGATTTAGGTGTTAATAAATATAATGATTTAACTATTATGCTCTTAATTTTTAATTTTTGAAATAATTATCGCGGGCGAAGCCGCGGGCACATGCTAGTGTAAAATAAATGTCCGAGAGAACCAGATGACAAGCAATCTGAATCAATGTAGCCTACCTGTAAACTGATTTATATGCTGAATGCTAATATATATATATATATATATATATATATATATATATATATATATGGTATCTATATATATATATACATATTTACTAGCTTAAAAGGCCCGGCGTCGAGCGGGTTTTTATTTTGTAATTTGAAATTAACATATGAAGGACTTTCGATTTTCAAACTCTAGGGGCTTGTATATTATGTACATAGAACTAGAAATGAGGAAGAACGACTTATCACACTCAAATTATTCCCTCAAAAAACGCTAGATATAGCTTTTAATGGCTCATAGAGGATGTCGAATATTGCATTCCGTTGCTTCTACACACCACGCTTGGGTTGTTTTCCTTCGCTAAAAATACTGTGGTGACCTATACTAGCATCGAACCTTTAAACAATACGCTAGTGTATAAATCACACTTGCTCAACTATGTAAGAAAATAATCATTGGAAATATATTGATTTAGATTAACTTATGACGGGGAATTGCAAACTCAGCAATTCTCTCATGTTCATCAAGATTATTACTCGCTTTTATCGTAGACAATCCCATGAGAGGTGGCGAGTTAATCGATATATTTGCGAAAACGAAGTTCGGAATTTGTAAATGATAATTATCTTTTTAGTTTGTTGACTAAATTCTGTTAGGCGTGAAATCACGGTATACTAGATGAATGAACAGTCCACGAATCGATCCGAGTTCAGAATGCTCCCAATAGTGCGCATCACAAAATGAAGGGCGTCGTGGTAGTTGCTTACATGAAAACGCTATAAAAGCGAAATCCAAGGTTCCGGCCATAAAGTAATTTTTTATTTTTTATTTATTTATTATTTATTATCATTATTACATTATTACATAGAATTGCAAATACAAATACAAATACATATTTATACAAGTAAAATAAAACAATTTTCATATTTCAAAATTAACTACAACTACTATT